>CM077082.1:185166925-185801517 GCA_039513925.1 Platanthera zijinensis
AGGGAGAAGGGTGGGGTGGTATCGTTTGGGCGATCGGAAGAGGGTAGTGAGAAGTCGGCGAAAAGTATGAGTTATGTGAGCAGTACGGAGGGTACGATGAATGATGATGTTGAGTGTAGGGGTTGCGGGACGCGTAGGTAGGTTGAGTGTGGGTTACCCGGTACCGAAGTGGTGGGGGCCCCGACATGGGTTCCGGTTGCCACTACGGAGGTTCCTGGGGGTGAAGCTAGCCTCCCGAACAGGGGAACTAAAGGTCTGTGCGCATAGAGTCGTGTGCGTGGGTTGCACTTGCATGAATCATGACATAGCATATCACTACACTCATATTTGCATACAACCCGACACCCCAACGTATAAATCGGTATGGGACTTTTTATACGATGGGAGCCTTGCAGAAGATCCCTTAACTTATAAGTTTGTATGGGCATTCATATAAGTTAAGGTTACTTACATACTTACTTACTCGTTGCTTACTTTCTATTCTCTAGCAGTCTTTATTCAATTTGCTATTTATTAATTGTTCTACCTATTACAACATTTATATTGTTCACCTGATATACCTTGCTAGTTAGGTCCACCGTCACTTGCTTGACTACTCTCCACTTTTGTAGCTTCCCTTTCCTCCTCTCCGCCCGGTGCTTAGGAGCCGTGGTGGGAGGGGTAGGGGATGATAGGGCTTAGTCTTTATGACTAATGGTTTTCGAACCAAACATTACAGGAGCTCCGATGGGAGACAGGCCAGCACCAGCGGAGTACGGTGCGCATGGAGGTGGGACAGTCTAGCACCGGTGCACCTGCGACCAGCTCCGTGAGTGATTAGCATTTTCTTAGCTTCCGCGATGAGAGACTTGTAGTGAGGACTCAGATGTACTGGGCTCGAGCCCATTTATCTATTTTCCTGATGTTATGTATTGATGGACTTGATATGATTCTCTTTTAATTACATGTTTTCTGTGGACTTGTTTACACTTTTGTATAAATGCTTCTCTCTCTTGTGATCGGAAAGGGCCGGCAGAACTGGCGTTTTGTAGTGGTTGCCTTCCCGAGATGTCGGTGCCACCGCAAAGCGGCAATTCTGGGCTAAGACCCCGGTGTTGAAAAAGGAAAAAAAAAAGGGGGTCTTACAATGCCAACCCCATGCCTCTAGGCACTCAACTTTTGAGGTCACCTAGTTAAGTTAGACCCGATGTTGACAGTGGGATATCACAATTATCCGTTCGCACCCTTGCCAAGATAGATTAATGCACCTTGCTTTGGCAAGCCCACACTTCATCGATCGAGGCAGGAAGAGTGTCATCCATCGGAAGGCATCGAAACACTTAATATTAGAGGAAGGGATTTTGATTATGGGTTAACCATTAACCATGATCAATATTTGATCAATGTGCAAATCCACATAAAAACAATTTCTAAAATCCACATGCATCCCTTATGTGCACAACCTGACACTATCAACATTTGATAGAAGAGAAGGGCTAAATCTGAACATCTGGACTCTTCCAAATCTCCAGATTTACATGCATTGGACAAAAGCAAAGACAACTCAACTTAAAACAGTAGACAAGCTCGTCTCTCATTGTTGGATGCAAAATCCAAAACAATACACTGGTTCACTAACCATTCGAGGGACGGTTACTGCTAAGGAGGCGACGATTTTTAACAATTAGAAATTATCACGAAATCCCAGACGTTCCTGGCCGGGTTCCAAGGGGCAGAGCCCCTAACCTATGGGTTATGGGCCCACCGATATCCCTTGGAAAAACCATCAACAATTGATGTACTAGGAATAAATCTAGACATTTTAGCATCTAAATCTAGGTTTACACGCACTGGAATAACCTAACTTCCAAAACAACAATCATGGCTGCAACCTCCCTCTGATACCACTGTTGGGTTTCTCTATAAGGATGGCACAACGCTTGTGCACGCAGCGGAAGGAATAAAACATCAGGAACAACCCAAAAGAGATGGGATCGGCCACGAATGTTGAATCAAGAAGTAAACAAAATTACTAGGCAAAATACCTTAGTGGCGTTGAGTCACAACTGAACGGAGATGCTCCAAGCTTCGAGTCCTCGTCGGTGGTGAGTTCTACGTGGAATAACGTCCACGTCTCTGCAGAAATCCACACGAGCGGGAGAACACCGAGCTTCGTCGCATGAAGGGTCGGGAAGGAGATCAACCTCACCTTTGCACTTCCACGGACTGTTAGGTCCGCTCCAGGGAGATAAAGCAACGCCGCCGGCGACTGTCTCTAGAGAGGATGAGGTCGGCGGAGCGAAGAGAGGCGGTGGAAGCGAAACTCTTCGTCCGGCGCGGGCTCAGGATTTGGCGGAGCGAGCGGCGAAAACCATTCCGTCGGGTTCGATCCAGCTACAGGAGGAAATGCCCGATCTATCGAGAGCCTTATGATCCCAAAACCTAAGTCCCTTTTATACCAAAAGCATAAAAGTATCGTTATCCGCACACCGCACAGGACAAGGTTTTTGGAAAATTCGGCGAGAATCACTTACAGGATCGGCGAGAATCAGTCGGCGAGATCAAACAGGCAGATTCGGCGAGAATCAGCAGCCAGATTCGGCGAGAATCAAGCAGACAGTCTCGACGATACTGTCCTCGATTCTCGACGATTTCAGCAAATTGATTCTCGACGATTTTGCCTTAGTCGGCGAGACAAGGCTCGACGACTCCCGTCGATTCTCGACGACTTTGCCTTAGTCGGCGAGACATACTCGACGACACCCTTTGATTCTCGATGATTTTTCTTTGGCAACGTTTGCCCGACCTATTCTGGGTGGTGATTGGTAACCCTTACCAACACAGTCAATCTTCCAACTTCTCCACATGCTCTTATGTGCGACCCTGCAGACTCTATATCGTGTTGGCAATGAGATTACATGTTTGAACACTTCTAGATCACCACGGTAACTCCAACAGTTAGTTGTAGCTATCTTCACCTGCTATAGCAAATTCAGAAGAAATTTCTGAGGTAAAAGAAGAAAAAGCAGGGTTTTACCCTTGCTGTAGTAGAGCAAATCTGATAACTTCAGACAAGCCAGATTAGTGAGATTTTATCACTAAGGTAAGAAGAAGAAACATAGTAAAACTAAGTGGTAGTGACTTCACAGTTCAAGCAAGCCTAATCCTGAAGATACAATCTTAGTGGTTGTGAAGAAGATAGGACTGAGCTTCTGGTTTAGTCCAGGAAGATAAGAAGAAGCAGAGCAGAGTTTTGTAGGTTACTTCCAGCACAAGGAGCAGTTTATTGAAGATCTACTCTTATTACTGTGAAGAAGATAGGGCTGAGACTTTCTCAATTCCAAAAGCAGAAGGCTCAGGGACTATTACCCTAGAGTCAAATTTGGGCTGAGTTCACTCAGTCCAGGAAGGTAGACTCAGAGATCATATCTCTGTAGTCATATTTCACCACCCACTTTCATCCTGTAGGATTCTTTTGGATTTGAGTTGTAGACCTAATTTATAAAGGCAGAGGTAGGATCTGGTTGCAGATCTGAGTATAGGGCATGTGTGCCTGAGGTAGGGCTTTGTCCTAAGAGTAGGATTCAGTTTGGATTTGAGGTAGGGCTTTTGAGCCTTAGGTAGGAGAGTCATTCTCTCTGAGTTGTAGGTCACTTGTGCCTGAGTTGTAGGATCCTTTGGATCTACGGTAGGGCCTTTGTGCCTGATTTGTAGGAGATTCATTCTCTCTGAGGTAGGGATGTCCTCCCAGCCTGAGTTGTAGAACCTTTGGGCCTGAGGTAGGTGATCTTTGGATTACTAAGTTGTAGGCCTTTGTGCCTGAGCTGTAGGTCTTGGAGGAGACTGAGTGGCCATGAGTGATAGTGTGTAAGCTCTTAGGAGCCGAGATTGGAGAAGTTCCTTATTTACAAGTGTTAGAAAGGTGGGAGGGAAAGTGGACGTACCCATAATCTGGGGAATCACTATAAAAAATTTTTGTTGTCTGTGTGATTGTCTTGAAAGCAAAAGTAACCAAATTCACTACAGAACCTAAAACACATAAAAGCAAAAGATAGTCACAAAGACTAAGAAACCTATTCACCTCCCCCCTAGGAAGATTGCTCAAAAAGTACTTAACAGTTTAAGTAGATCTCAAAGGATTGCTAAAAGGTTTATACTTATGGGTTCAAGAGTGAACCATAAGGAGTGGAGCTCAATGAAGCTTCAAGTCTGCAGAGAAGAAGAAGCTCTCATTGGGCTGCTTGTTGCTATTGAAGACAAAGACGAAGATGATGTCAATCCAGATGCAAGGATAGAGATCAGGGCCCCTCTGTTGTAATGCCCCCGATTTTCTGATCATATTATTTGATTTGGTATCATTATATTTATGACGTCAAGGCGTTACTTTTTACGTTATGTGGGACGGCGCTGCACTGTTAGTGCTTTTTTGCGTCCATTGGGTTTTTTTGACCATATTTATGGGATTTTGATTTGGATTGAATGTTTTTCCTTGATTGAAAGGGGTGTTTTTATTGTAATCGAGAATTTTGGGCCTCGGCGCATGTTTGGATCTTTGTGATGATTTTTACTTGTGTAAGCATTGGATGATAGTATCTCAAGAATGGTGCGTCGGATTTTAGGGTTGTCTCTCTGCTAAATTCTTAGAGTCGGCATTTTATCCCAAAATTTAAGACAATCTGAATTCTCGAATTTTATCCTGCTCAGTTCGCGGGAGGTTTGTTGTGTTTCTCGAGAGACCCTCGAGTAAGTTATCGAGAAGAGTTGCAATTCTCGAGAAAGCTCTTATTGATCACGAGATGTCTGGTTTAAGCTCTCAAGAAGTGCCCCCTTGTTCTCGAGTGGTCTGATAGTACTCAAGAAATCCTCCGTTTTTCTCGAGATGACCTGGAGCTCTCGGAGATTTCAGTGTAGTTCTCGAGAAGGCCATTAGTTCTCGAGAATTCTTACCTTGTTTTCAAAAAGCTTGATGTCTGTGTTGATTCTTGGGAGGCCCCTTAAGGGAAGTTTTCGTCGAACGGAGTTCGACAAAAGTCGAACGTAAGGCACCGTTTGGGATTTGACTAATCATCGAGCGGAGCTTGACGATCATTGAACGGAGCTCGACGTTGCCGATCGGCATTTTCCTTCGTACTCGACGATCGTCAAACGGAGCTTGACGATAGTCGATCGGAGTTTTCCTTTGCTCGACAAAATTCGGTCGGAGTTTTCCTTTGTGCTCGACGAACTCCGAACAGCTTTCGTCGAAACGGTTTTTGTGTTCGACGAACTTCAAGCAGAATTTGTCAAATGGTGTTGTTCTTCCCTCTTGTTCTCGAGAAGCCCTGTAGTTCTCGAGAGGTCTTCTTCAGTTCTCGATAAACCTGCTTCATTACTCGTGTAATGCTTCTTCTACTCGAGTAATCTTCTTCCCTATTCCCTAGAAATATCTTCTACTCGAGAAATATTTTTCTTCCACTCGAATAGTCCTTGACTTCTTCTCGAGAAGCCCGATTCAGCCGATACCGGTTCATTTTCTTAAGTTCAGTTATTCTAAAATTACACCTATTATATATATACCCTACTTCTTCTTTCTCCCTTTTCACTTAGACCGAACTATTGTTCATCTCTCGAACCAGAGCGACGTGAACGTAGGAGAGGAAGTGTTTTCATGAACCTTCCGATCGCCGTCGGTGATGCTCTAGTGCTCCAAATATTGAACCGATCATAGATCCTAAAAGCTCTCGGCGAGAGCTTCGCCATCGTGGTAAAGTTTTCCCTGTTTCTTGAGTTTTTCTCGTTAGGATTTTTGGCCCTAAGCTCTTCTTTTGGCCATTATTGTTAGATTTTGACTTCCCTCATCTTCTTTAGCCCGATCTTCGACAAGGAGTGATTTGGAGAGTTTTTCGGCAAAATCAAGGCAAGTGGTGGTTTTCCTTTTCCCTCTCCCTTCTAATCTTGATGATAACTGTTAACCTCATTTTCTTTAATCTTTCTGCACTATTGTCATTTCGATTTGTAGATATATTTAATCTTCCTTTGGAATCCACTTGGATTATTAATTTTGATATGATGATTTAACCTTGTAGCGTTGTAGTGTTTTGATGGGAATGTTAAATTGTTGGCTTTAATCGTTCCTAATATTATATAGATGTGTTTAAGAGTTTATCTAGGATTGTAAATCCTTCCTAAAGGTTGATCAACTGCTTCTTAATCTAGAATTTTCTAGTAGAATCTGATGTGCCAAGTCTTGAGATATATCATGATTTTTGTTCTTGTTTGCGGGAGTTGGTGGGCGTATCCACCTCTGCATTGTTTTTAGACTTATTAGTACCTTGTGGAACTCTACCGGGTGTTTGGGCATTTGTTGTGATGGTTGAGTGGAGTGTATGAGTCTCCCCCGCAGTTAGATGGATATTATATCTGTGAGGGTGTGTCCAGATGAGTGACCACCTCGCCCGTGTTTTTGGGTAGAGTTGGCACATGTGGCTAATAGGGTTGTTGTGATATTCTAGCTTATGATTTAATCATGCTTTCCACCCTTTTAGCCTTGTGCATCTGGTGTATTTTGATGTATGTGACATTTCATGTAAGTTCTATTTACTGATACTTTTGTACTTTACTTCAGTACTTCTGGTCTTGGGTTTGTACCCCTTTTGACCTTTGTTTACTTTTTTGGCTTACTTTTCCGCCACCGTTTGTACCTTCTTGTTGAGGTATTCTGTGTTTGAAATGTCTCAGGTCCGGAGCTTTAGCAGGTAATGGAGCTAGTTTTTGGGAGTTCTTGGGCAGCAGTGTTGGTTGAGGTTTCACCTCATCGTTGCGAGGTAATTTGTTGTTTCAGTTTGCTTTACTTTGTTCATACATACTTTGTTTTATGTGGGTTCATGTTAGATTGTTAATGCCCATAGGGTTGTTGATTTTGGATACTTGCTAGCTGCTAATTGTTTTTTTTGTGATGAATTGGATTACTTGCTCTCTGGGATGATTTATGCTAGGAATGCATGTTATGTATTTTCAAGTATAAAATCTATTATTATTACTTCATGCATTGCATATTTTAAAACTCTAACTCATTATATTTAGCGATTGTAAAAGCTATTTTTATTAATATTATAAACCTAGAGTCTTGCAAACTATGAGTTGTTCCCTGGGGAACGTCTACAATCATGTAAGATGTGTAATCTCTTAAATGAAGTATTTTTAGCAGTGTATAAACTATTTTTCTTTTGTGGACTTGACGAGCCACCAAGCCGAGGGATACGGTTAAATGCTTAACTTAAATTTGATTTTCTCTAAATCACTTAAAGATCTCTTTTTTGTGTCAAGTAGGAGTTTTTTCTAAGCATCCGCAGTTATCCCCTGCTGACGTGCCATCATGACGTGTATTTTCCCTTACTCTGATATACCCCCTTCTTGTGGAGAAAATGCGGGTTGTGACATCTGTCACTTTAAGACAATAACTCAGAGGAGGATGATGATGATGAAGATACCAATAGCTATTATAAGCTGATGGCAATGACAGATGATGAATCCTGCCAGGATCAGCCTGGTCTAGAAAAGGTATATTCCTTATCTAGCTCCTCTTTTGTGACTGGCTATGAGACTAGTCCAAATTCAGAAGCATCTTCATCCAGTGATGAAGATGACTCTGAGTCTAAGGTAGATGTTAATCAATTGATTGACCAGTATGGTAAAATTTTAGAGGCTTTGAGAAGGAGCAGGAAGTTGGCCAAAAAACAAGCTGAGGAGATTACCTCCCTTCAGCTAACTGTTGCCCAGTAGGCTGAGATAGCATCCTTGCTGGATCAAAAGGCTAGGGAATTCAGCCAACTAAAGGGCATCTCAATCACCCAATTGAGACCATAAGCCAGAAGAGCAAGATCATCTTAGATCTTGAAGAGAAAATCCTAAAGGAGAAAAAGATTATGGCTAGTTTTTCAAAGCCCAAAATAGTGTTACCACTGATTGACTTCTTTACCTCTCAAAAAGATAAGAGGGATTTAGAGTTTAAGTGGAATTCTAGAGTTGCCCATTCCAAACGGAAAGCCAAAGCTCTTGTAGTGCCTCAGGCCACCCTTCACTTGGTAATCCTCCCTTCCAACAGGTATGGCCAATACTGCATGCATGGTCACTAGAAGAATGGGAATTCTCCTTGCAAGAGTACAAGTGTATCTTGCAATAGAAGAAGGAAGGGCGTGAGTTTGAGTGCATAGAAGGCTCCCCATGAAAAATTCCAAATAGCCCATCATGGACCATTTGTATTTGGTGCTCCAGCCCCTACACTCGAGGAGAAGGCAGTGGCCTATTCTCAAGCTCTTTCAACAAAAACCCAGACCAAGGGTAAGTCAGTTAGTAAGGCTGACTTGGCTAGCTCTAAGGCCATTAATAGCATGTCAACTATAAAGAAGGTTGTTATTAATGAAACTCAGAGTAAATCAAGTACTTCTACTAGCAAACTCACCTTTAGTCAGATTCTTGCTGAGAGAAATAAGAAGAAGGCTACAACACTCCCCTCTGAATAGGCAGCTAGTGATGGCTTGCACTCTTCAAAGACTATTCAGAAGAGGAGATATAACATCCATGAGTGTTGGTTGAAAGTGAGGGATAGATCTAACTTTACTCAAGAGGGGGTGAATAGAGTATTTTAAAAACTTAAATTAATCTTTACAGAGGTTTAAAAATTAGTGATATATATATGATAAATACAGCACATAAAATAGAAAGCAACAATCACAGATGACACAAGGATTTTATACTAGTTCCCCAATAAATCTGGGTACGTCTACTCTTTTACCACCTGGTAAGTATCCACTACAGGTTTTTGCTCAGGTGCCCTGTCACCAGAAGATATATTTTCTAAGAGAGATCTAGCAACCCTTTGGCTTTTGACCAGGTACCCAAAAACCAAGCTTAAGTCTTTTGATCAGGTGACTTAGGAGCCAAGAGTTAACTTTTGAAGGGAGTTAAAACCCTGTACAGAGTTTAAAGGTAAACTAAATATTTTGATATTGTCTTCTCTGTCAAGTATCTCTGAGAAGACTTAGTGGATGATGTTGCAAAAAAGCTCCCCCAGATTTGAATAGAGATTGTGATCAGGAGAGGGAACTTTTCTTCAGGGTGTAGGCCTTCTTGTATGATTCTTCTCTCTAGTAGATGTTTTGAAAGAATTATATTAGGATGTCTCTCAGATTTGAAGATTTATCACTGGAAAAGTCTGAAGCAGAATATCTATATCTCTGTATATCTATATATGTAAGTCTGTATGTCTATCAATGTCTACTTAAAGCAGCAATCTTCTGAATACATATATTGAATGTCTGAGAAGAATTCAATTATTTGAATTAATCGATTCTTGAAACATTTGAAAATCCCTTGAAAATGTAACTGCCTTGGAATTAATTAGCTTTAAAACTCTGTGATAAATCCATATTTAATGTTGCCTTAAACGGATATATTTGTTAGAATATTTAGCATTAAATATCAGAGTTTTAATTGATAGTTACTGAACATTTGAAAACATTCTGCCTTCTGTAAAGAGACTGTCTGACGTCGAACTCAACAAAGATTTCGTTGACTTGAGCTTGGCTTTCGTCGAACTGAGTTTTTGTGTTGAGATCATAGTTCGTCGAACTGAGCTTGGCTTTCGTCGAACTGAGCTTTGAGTTGAGATCTGAGTTTGTCGAACTCAATTCAGCGTTCGTCAAACTTATCTTAGAGTTAGGGAACGGAGTTCGTCGAACTAAGCTTTGCATTCATCAAACTGAGCTCTGCTTTCGTCGAACGAAGCTTCTCTGGAATACCTTCTGAAATAACAACTCTGAAAATAACCTATGACCCTAGTCTATACAAGTTGGATCAAAATAAACATCCTAAATAGAAACCAGTAATCCTAGCCCAAATCAGTAATAGGGTGTTCCAAAATTGGTGTTATGTTAAAGTGGGCAACTTTGCCATAGATTATTGGCACAACCCTAGTATGCTAAGGGCAAGGGTAAGTCTTCCTGACAGAGCTAGTGTTAGTCTTCCTGTCAGAAAATCTACAGGAAGGCATGATCATTTTTAGGCTAATCAAAACTTAGGACCCAATAAGTATTGGGGTCCTAAGGTAAGGTAAAACTCTATTTTGCAGGATAGTCCAAGTATCCATACCCATATATGGTACTTGGACAGAGGTTATTCCAGGAATAAGACTGGAACAAAGATTTAACTGAAGGATCATACTCCAGTAAAAGATGGACCCAAAGTAAGCTTTTGTGGGTCAAGCAGAGGAGTCACCAAAGTCTATGGCCAACAGGGTGAAGTTGGAGATGGATAAACAGACCATCAAGATTACTCCTCCTACAACCCAAAAGGAAGAGGTTGGTTTGATGTTGTGTGCATTCCTGAAGGAGAATAAAGTACACATGTCTTGGGTAAAGTCATTCAAGTGGCATCTGACTGGATAATTAGACCAGCAGAATCCAGCCATTAAAGCTCTAAGATGTTTGACGGATGGGAGATAGTACTGTTGCCACTTCTGTAGAATAGTGAGGAGAAGAACTAGTAGTTTGTACTCATCACTAATAAAAGCACTAGAAGTAGCTCTTCTGAGAGCAACGAGGAAGGGGCACATAATCCTCAGCTGAAAAGACTCTCAAGTGGTATCCTTAGCTGTCAGACTCTTCTGAGGAAAAAAAGAGAGGTAAGAATGCTAAGGGATCAATGTCCTCTAAACCTGCAGCAAAGTATGTCCAAGTCAGTGGGTATTGTGGATAGGATCTATACAACCATTGAGGGGAAGACTGTCAAGCTAGATGTTCCTGTTTGGGGAGCAAGTTTAGTTTAGGTTGTTGGACAAGTTTGAGTCTTACCATGAGCGTCTCCAACACTAAATAGATCAACAATACTGCTGAAGATCAGCATGTCCCAATGGATATTGCTGGGGTTGAGGGGTAGACTACCCAGATGTTTGCACCTGCTGTAGGAGAGCAAGTACAATCAGTTGGAGAACAGCTAGATTGCTCCAGCCATAGTTGATACAAGTCAGTAACTTCCTATGGGAAATACAGAGATTGATGTGGGAGATTCCAACAAATCTCCCTGCTTAAGATAATTAGAGTGTCATTGAAATGACTATAGATGCTTCAAAGGATAGTGATCTATCTATGTGAAGAGATAGATCATGCCAAAACCTCCCTATCCTATCTAAAGAGTCTCCCTTACTAAAGAATTCATAAAGAGGGAGAAGGCAATAGGAATGGCAATGAGCAAAGGCAATGGCCATGATCTAGGGGGAGTATGATGTGCAAGCAGAGATGGTATACAAAAGAGATAAACAGTTTAGGTGTATACAGCCAACTCAAACAGTCAGGTGGAATAAAGAAGAGACATGTGCCACCAGTGGTATACATTACACACTGCCTATTTTCCTAATCAGGCTTGTATGTGTATGTGTATCAAGGGAAGAATACTGTTTGGGTTACCAATGTAATCAAAGGTTCATTATGGCTCGAACAGTATACAAATTGTGAACTGTCACTATTCTTCAAGCAGTTCCAGAAAATGATGAAGAGGAAGCAGTGGAAGAACAAATCTTTCTCCTCCTCACATTACAAGAAGGATCACAACAAATCTGGGAAGATGCTCTCAAAGGAGATAGGTATGATCCAAAACCCAGAAAAACATATTTCTTTTAACATAATATGTTATTGTTATAGCAAGGTTGGGCATGTCAGCGCTGACTATCCATTCAAAAGAAAAGAGACAGGTGAGAAGAAGCACCTCCACCACAGGATGCTAGGAAGATAGGAAAAGCAATGATAAAACTTGTCTATTCCAAGAGATAAGGCTAATGTCATTGGAGTAGCAAGAAGCATACCAGTGTAGTTATATCTACTGCTAAGTCAGAGTATATATCTGCAGGGAGCTGTTGGGCATAATTGTTGTGAATCCACATCAGCTCCAGGTCTACAACATTGAGATAAGTAACATTCTCATATACTATAAGTCAACTAATTAAATCCACATTGCTAGGAATCCTATCTCTCATAGCAGGACTATGCATAAGATTAGGTATCATTCTATTAGGGAGCATGTGGAAAAGGAAGACTTATGTTTTAAGTTTGTCCCCACAGACAAGAAAGGGTTGACATCTTTACTAAGCCACTAGATGAAGTCCAGTTCAACACCCTCAAGTTTTAGTTGGGTATGTTGAACTTGGTATTGCTTCAATGTCTCTATATTATATTTCTGTTGTAGTAGAACTCACCTCTCTTGCAGGTAGATAAGTCTGACATTTGATATCAAGACTCTCAAGTGATATCAGTGGTATTAAGAATAAGATGGACTCAAGTGTCCAGTAAAGGAATGATAGTAGATGCTCTAGTTGAGGGGGAGTAATTCAAGATGCTCCTATTGAGGGTGTAATGCCCCGTTTTTTCAGCGATTATTTTTATTCTCGTTTGGCATTACGATGACGTGTTTCTGTGGCTTGTGCCATTTGTGGAGTATGGTTTAGCTCCTTAGAACTGAGTGCCCTATTCTGTAGCCTGTTGGCAAGATCTCCCTAGCAAGCCGAGTCGTTTTGGGTGACCCGGTGTGGCCTCTCGGGGAGATGTTGGTGTTTGTCTTTATTTGGGTATAACTCGAGTTCTGTTCGTCGAAAATTATTTCGACTTCGCCGTTGTGTTCGTAGCGTGGGTATTTAGCTACGGTGCGAATTTCGTCGAATTCCGAGGTAGTTCGGTTTTCGCGTCGATTTGGTGCTTTATGTAATTTTGTAATTAATTATATAATTATATAATTATATATATATATAAGAATGAAAACCCCCAATCCATCATCTTCCCCACTCGAACCCCGCCCCTGTACGAGAGGAAACGGAGAAACCGCCTACCCTTCGGACGCCGATTCCCGGAGCGTTTGTGGACGGAATTCGATTCCGAGAGTGGATTTGGATGCTCTCGTCAAGACCTTCATTCCTACGGTAAAAATTCGATTTTCGTGGAGTTTTGGGAGGATTGGAATTTCCGTTTTGGAAGTTTTCCGCCATTAATGGCCGAGTTTTTGTTCTAAGTGTTGCGGCCGTTTTGATCCGTGCGAAGAGGAGGAAAGCAGTCCAAAGCTTCGCTGAGATTTGAGGCAAGTGGTATTCTCGCCCTTGCCAAGTTTTCTTTTTGATTTTCTTGCTGAAATTGAAATCCCGGTTAGCCTAGGTTAGAGGCCTTGTTGATCTCATTTTCTTGCTAACTATAGGGCTTAGTTCTTCCTACTGAAACCACCCCCCCCCCCCTATTTTGTGATGATTGGAATCCAAATTGTCGGCGTGGAGCCGTTGTTTTCCTTTATTTTGATTGTTGCTCTGGTTCGGGTGTAGTACCGAGAGGGAGAGTTAGGAGGGGGGGTGTGGTTGCCGATTTTTCGTTAAGGTATTACTCGAATGATTAGGCATAGTTTGTATGGTAGTGGTGCGCGACGTTGATAGTTGTCTGCTGCTACTGCAGTGGCGTGAGTCGTGTGCGCGTTCGGTGTCGTTCGGGAAATTCCAAACGGTACAGGTAGCCGCGCACGGTCATCAACCGTTAGGGCGCACAACCACTGGTCGTGTGCCTCTGCTCGTACGCGGCTGTCTTTCAGTTTCCAAAGTTCTGTCTCGAAAATCGCGCGAGCGCTGGCAACAGTGCGCAAGACCAGTGGTCGTGCGACACTGATCGTGCGCAGTTGCTAGGTTTTTCTGTCAGGTTTTCCAGGTTCGCTTCGCACGATCATCAGCCGATGAGTGCGCACGACCACTGATCGTGCGTCACTGATCGTGCGCTTTGTATATTTTCTTTTGCTAGGCGAATTTAGATGGTTTCGAGTGCGGGAGTTTAGATACTCAAGTGGCAGGCAACTACTCGAGTTCTGGATCTTCTGCCTTGGTCGTTCGACTGTCGTCGAGCTCCGTATTCTTTAGTGAGCTTGTGGGTAGTGGTATTATTTTGGCGGCGAGTGAGGCTAGCTCGCTCAACGCCAAAGTTTAGGTAGGCACTGAGTGGGTTTCACTCAACGCCTAGTCGTGTTGGTTTATTTCAACACTCTTCCTTTACCTTGTATTTCATTTCCGAGTGGATTTCCAGTTGTATTTCTGGGTTTTCCTTGTCGGCCGTTTTCTTTATTTTCCTAGAGGCCGAATCGTGGGTCGTGGTTAGTAGTGGTGGTTGTAGCTCTTTATGGGGGTGGAGTTGTGTGATATAGCCAAGGTCACCCATGTTTTCTTGCTCCAGGTACGGGCTGGGCATGTTGGGTGGAAGGTCCCTTGTGTTTTCACGTGTCGACCCTCGAGCTTTTGACTTGGACATGGTGGATTGGGGGACTGCGTTTGCCTTCGATCCGGTTCCTCGTTGTTGTTTTTGCTACTATCACTTCCCACAGTTTAGGGTGTTATAAGTTTCTTCTTTGGTAGTTTGCAACATTCTGGCTCTTGGTAGCCTAGTAGGCCCTACAGGATGTGGTTCCTGGGCTGGGTCGTTGCTGTTTCTTTGCACGTTGTGCATTTCTTGTGGTCCTGTTTTGGACAGTTGTGACTCTTTCTACTACATGTTTTTCTATTACTTTGTCCTTTGGTTGACTCTTTCATGCAGTTTTTCTTTGTTTAGCTTGCTGAGGTATTCTGTTTTCTTTTGGAATACCCCAGGTTCTGAGCTGTAGCCAGTCTGGTGGCTAGTTGGAGGTGGTGTTGTTGCTGGACTCCCGGACCTTGGAGTTCTGTTTACCTTGTTAGTGAGGTTGTTTTCAGTACTTTCTTACAGACATATATTTGTGCTAGTGGGTTCGTGTCAGGTTGTTGGCGCCCACTGGTAGTTTTACCTTGTACTAGATATATATACTATTGCTGCTACCATTTTCTGGAGATAGTCTACTTGCTCTGAGAAGGTTTATGCTAGGTTGCTAGTTATTTTTAAACTATAATTGTTATTATAAATAAAGCTCATGATCAGCATGTTTTATAAAGCGTAATCACTATTTTCCAAATCACGTATAAAGACCGTTTTCTTATATATTATATAAATTAAATGTAGGGTCTTGCATAGCATGAGTGGTTCTCTTGGGACCCTTATGTGCTCCTTAGGATGTCAAATCTAAATAAAGTATTTTTCCCGCAGCGTATAAATATAGTTTTTCTTTTGTGGACGAGGTGATCCACTGAGCCGAGGGATACGGACTCTAATTATAACTGATTTTCTAATCATTAATCACATGATTTTCTTTCATTAAGTTGGTAGTTGGTTTTGCCTGAGCGTCAGCAGTTATCCCCTGCTTGACGTGGCATCATGACGCGTGTTTTCTCTTACTCTGATAATTCTTAATTCGGAGAAAATGCGGGTTGTGACAGTTGGTATCAGAGGGAGGTTGCTTGACAAGTTAGTTGAGCAACCTTCCTTTGTTCGCTTATTAGTAGTTCAGCATCATGTCATTCACACACCGTTATGTCATCAGCACGTCTTGGCAAAAGCACGAACACTACACTCATAGCATAACATGAAGTATACGGGGCATATTTTGTAAGACCCCCTTTTTTTTCTTTTTCAACCACCGGGGTCTTAGCCCAGAATTGCCGCTTTGCGGTGGCACCGACATCTCGGGAAGGCAACCACTACAAAACGCCATTCTGCCGGCCCTTTTCGATCACAAGAGAGAGAAGCATTTATACAAAAGTGTAAACAAGTCCACAGAAAACATGTAAATAAAAGTGAATCATATCCAGTCCATCAATACATATAATAGGAAAAAGATAAATAGGCTCGAGCCCAGTACATCAGAGTCCTCACTACGAGTCGCTCATCGCGGAAGCTAAGAAAATGCTAATCACTCACGGAGCGGTCGCAGGTGCACCGGTGCTAGACTATCCCACCTCCATGCGCACCGTACTCCGCTGGTGCTGGTCCCTGTCTCCCATCCGGAGCTCCTGTAACGTTTGGTTCGAAAACCATTAGTCATAAAGACTAAGCCCTATCATCCCCTACCCTCCCACCACGGCTCCTAAGCACCGGGCGGAGAGGAGGAAAGGGAAGCTACAAAAGTGGAGAATAGTCAAGCAAGTGACGGTGGACCTAACTAGCAAGTTATATCAGGTGAACAGTATAAATGTTGTAATAGGTAGAACAATTAATAAATAGCAAATTGTATTAAAGACAGCTAGAGAATAATAAGTAAGCAACGAGTAAGTAAGTATGTAAGTAACCTTAACTTATATGAATGCCCATACAAACTTATAAGTTAAGGGATCTTCTGCAAGGCTCCCATCGTATAAAAAGTCTCCATACCGATTTATACGTTGGGGTGTCGGTTGTATGCAAATATGAGTGTAGTGATATGCTATGCCATGATTCATGCAAGTGCAACTCACGCACACGACTCTATGCGCACAGACCTTTAGTTCCCCCTGTTCGGGAGGCTAGCTTCACCCCCAGGAACCTCCGTAGTGGCAAACGGAGACAGTGGGTCGGGCCCCCCACTCCTAGGCGGGTAACCACACTACCAGGCCTAGCCCTTCCGTACGCCCCTAGAAGAACACAACCCTAGAGTATCCGCGTACTGCTGCTGGATGTACCCTCCAGACTTTTCGCCGAGTCATCGTACCGCTGTCGGTGTGATCGATCGCCTAGTACCGATGACCCACCACTTTCTCCGTACTCCAACCCTCGAGCCCGCGGCCCCCGGACAGTCCTGTCCGTGCATCTACCTTCAGAGCTACTGTCTGATGGCAAGTAATCCTATAATTCTACTTTCCTAGCTACCGGGAGTGAGTGTGTGCAACCCTAGTTATACTAGTTACTCTTTTAATTTATTATTCCTATGGTTTACGTTAGCCCAGGACTGCCCCGGTATACCCCGTGAAGGGCTCTCAAGGGGCACTAGGAACCAAGACGGCGGCATTACGGCCCGAAGTTCCCTTTCGCAAGGCACTTATTATTATTGGTTGATCTCCCTTAACCCGATCCTCTTTTAGTTACTTTAGTTCTAACCCTAGAGTATTAAGACTCTGCCTCTTCTTCCCGGGAGGGACGATCTTTCGTCGTTCCCGTACTCCCTTATCCTAACCAGTCCCTCACTCTGCTTATCCTGACTTCTAATAATGAACTCAATCTTAACTTGCCCTACCAACCATCGATTATCAGAATTCCGTGGTTTTACTAAATGCAGACCATCCTAAGCTATATGAGGTACACAAGGAAGGTACTCCAAATTATCTTCCAAATCTCCTATAAAATTTACTGGAGGTCTATCATGACTTAATTAGCTTAAATCCAGAAATTTATAATTTTCCTAATTAATCTGATATTTATTTTATTTTTCTCAAGATTGGCCATGGGTAATTTTTAACATGAACTACATGATATTCTTAAGTTAAGGCCACCCAAAAATTATGATCACTAAATAACAGTAAGGTTTCATCAAATACTAATTTGCAGGATTTTACAGAAGGTATTTAGCCTCTAATTCATTTATCCATTATAATCCCATTATTCCCATGTAAAGAAGGAAGTACTGAAATTACTCTTCATAAAATTATAGAAAAATTACTGATTAATAGTATGGTGCAGAAAAGATCTTTGTGCAAAGAATCATAATTTTACCAGCTTGCTAAACACCAAAGTAGATTTAATCCAATATCCATGATAAATAATACTTAATGAAGCAAGCCTTAGGATTAAGCTTCTAAAAATACCCTAAAAATTCACAGAGTTTTAAAACATAATAAAGGTTCTTTGCCTAAATTTCATCAATTTCCAGGAAGTTTGTACTCCATAATAAATTTCTAAGCAAATCATACAACTACTAAATCATTAAAGAAGTACCCAAAATAGTGACCATAAAAATCATAGAAAAATATCCAGAGCTTGTACACCCCTATAATCCACTCTACCCAATTCTCATCACTTTTCAATGTGATTTGGTGTCATTTCCTATCTCTACAAGTTTTGCGCCCTAAACTAGGGTTAGATTTTTAGATATCCCAACAATCTCCAAATCTACTAAGATTTCATCCAGAGAACTATATTAGCCCTATGGTTCTCATTACCCAATCTCGGGTCAATCCAAGGTCATTTGACCACATGACCTTCACAAACCACCAAGATCCATCCTTAGGTTTGGCCTTGGTCCTTAGGGTAAACTTACCCCGATCCACCTCAAACTCCATGAGGGGGTGCTAGAGAACATTACTAGCCAGTGGTAAAAATCCCAGCCTCTGTTGAGGTGATTTGACCACTCAAATCTCAAATGTGCACCTTTAACCTAAGACCCCTTATTAGGGCAAAACTTAGGGTTGATCATTTCTGATCCAAACCATCTCCAAATGAGATGAAAAAATATACAGAACCTTATGGTGAACCCAGGGACCATCACCAAAATTTGGGAGGGTTTGGAAATTATTTAACAATCTAATTAAATTCGGCTAGGATTATTGAATTTTTCTAAAAACTATAGAAAACTATTCTCCAAAAATTCTCATTTTTGGATAGCACCTAGATATATGTAATATTAGACCACACCCCAAATTTCAAGTCATTTGGATGACTGGATTGGAGTGGGGAATTTTTCTAAGGTCAAGGCAGCCCTCTGGATAGACCTCACCAAAAAGGGTGCTGTGGTCTAACCAGGATTCCAAATCGGGTAAAATTAATTTTAAATTAAAGTAGACTTCAAGGGCTACATTTCCTTTGTTGGTCATTTTTCCTGTAGGAGCCTCTAGGTATTTTTCCCAAATTATCCAAGGTGACAGATATTTTCATTCAGAAATTGCTTTAAAAATAGAATTTAATCATCATGGCACTGTTCATCTTCTTCAACAACCCGAAACCAGAAGCCAAAAATTCATTTTTCCTGTAGCTTTTCAAAGCTATTTCCCGGCCATCCGGCCATCTCCCTGGCCGGCCACCACCACCACCACCTCTGTTGAGGTGAGGGCTACCGTCGGGCGGCGGCACGGCCGCCGGAGAGGCGGTTTCCGGCGAACCCGCCACCATGCAAATTTCGAAAAGCATGGAAACGCTCACCCGATCCGGCTCTTTTGAGCCCGATATCTTCCTAACGATTCCTAAGATCTATCCGCAGAAGAAGAGGAGGGGAGGACCTTGTTCGCGGGTTGGAGGCCGTGCAGAGCGTCGGGAAGCCATTTGCGCGGTGGTGGCGTCCGCCGGAAATTCTTCAACAGTAAGGGAAGGTATCTGAATTAGTTTGATGGAGCATGTAACCTTTTCCTCTTGCCCTTAAGAGCCTTTTATAGATCAGCAAGTGGGGAGGGAAAGGATGAAAGGTTGGCGGCCATTACTAATCTCCTAATGACGTTTCGGTCATAACGCATGGCAGTTGAAAAGTTTGGAGATGAAGAGGTGTTTGCCAGGTGGCAATTTCCTATTGGACCCACTTTTCCTTAATTATTAACATAATTAAAGTAGGGAACGACTCATAAATACTCTTGTTTTCATCCCTACAGCCAGAATTTATTAAGGCGTCGGTTACCGAAATTTCCAGTCTGGCTGACGTTTCGGCCTTGGTCACGGGCGTGACACATAGGTCACGGGCGTGACAGGCCCGGTTAGCAGTCTGGGTTCGACGATCGTCGAACTGAGATCGACGATCGTCGAAGGGTGGTCACGGGCGTGACACATGGGTCACGGGCGTGACCAGCCTGGTGACCAATTCTGGTTCGACGACGTCGAACTGACATCGACGATCGTCGAGCGTGTCACGCCCTATGTCACGGGCGTGACATTGTTGGTCACGGGCGTGACAAACCTGTGTGGCCAACTTTGGGTCGACGACCGTCGACCTGGAGTTCGACGGTCATGGTCACGCCCTATGTCACGGGCGTGACATTAAGTGTCACGGGCGTGACAGGCCATGAGGCAAATTCCGCGTCCGACGATCGTCTAACTGAGATCGACGATCGTCGAAGGGGTCACGCCCAAGGTCACGGGTGTGTGACAGGGCCGGGTTAGAAATGCTGCGCCCGACGATCATCTCCCGGAGATCGACGATCGTCGAGTGAGTCACGCCCTAGGTCACGGGCGTGACGGGTCAGTCACGGGCGTGACCAACCCGTGACCCGAAATCTTGGTCGGTTATTTCAAGCTTTGGACTCCCTAGGGTTCTACCACAACCAACCCGACTCCTAGGGGTCTAGCCGGAAATGGGATGTTACAATATTATGTAGTATGGGATGCATAATATGCGTTCGTATATGGATCCACCATAGGGGCTACATGTGAGGGTTATGTAGTATGGGATGCATAACCTCACCACATGACTGCGACTAGCACGTTTCTTTTTCGTTGCATGGAAATGTTATGTAGTATGGGATGCATAACATTTTCATGCGTACGCCGCTCATAGCATGCATTAGGGGCCTTTTTTTTTAAGAATGCATAACACAATCATGCATATCATATAATTGCATAAGCACAACGCGCCGAGCTAAAGATTTGCAGGATGACATATATACACACATGAGTTTTCAAATTAACATAAGTTCATGCATCCGATCTAGGCACAAGAGTTAGTAAGGTGGTGGTTAACCATCCTAGGTTAGGGCATATCATCTAATTATTGTGAAGAAGATAAACTCTCAGAGCAAGTTTAGCAGCTTTAAGTCTATATCTACATATGTATTGTCTGTACTGGTAATCGGTTCTAGTCGTGGGATTTGGATCTGATTTGCATTGTAATGATTTTTAGGATGGCTAGGCGTCCTGCGACTCGATCGACTCCCCTGTCTGTGGGTGAATCTTCTGGAGCTCAGAACGATGCGGTGATCGAGAGTCTGCGTCAGAGTAGCGAAGCTATGGGCAGGCAGTTGGAGGAGGTGCAAGCCCAGATTCAGTCTTTGGTGGCAGTTGTGGCAGGGCAGGCTCAGGGTGCGCAAGTTCCTGCTGGGGGGTTAGCTGTTCCTCCTCCTCTTGCACCCTTGAGACCTCCAGTGGTGGTGCCAGCAGAGATGGCCTTCATCTCGCAGTTTCAGAGGCTGAGCCCTCCCATTTATGATGGGAAGGCAGATTTCATGGTGATAGACGACTGGCTGATCTCCATGGAGGAGATGTTCTCGTACTCAGGGATTTCAGATGACCAGAGGGTGATGATAGCCGCCTATCAGCTCAAAGGTTTGGCTAAGAGTTGGTGGCTGAGAGAAAGGAGAGCTTGGTAGCGGATGCTCGTGGGAGATGTTCAAGGAGATGCTGTTGAGGAAGTTCTTACCTTCGGTTGAGCGTGACCGCCTCATGAATGATTTCCTCTATCTGAAGCAAAGGCAGCTCACGGTGGGTGAGTATGAGATAGAGTTTAGTAAGTTGAGCCGTTTTGCCCCTGGATTGGTCAGCGTTGAGGCTGATCGAGTTAAGCGATTTCTTGGTGGTTTGAGGAGTGAGGTGCAGCAGTTGGCCAGTGCTTATGGGTCGGTGACTTATGCTGGAGTTGTAGAGGCTGCTCTTAAGGTTGAGGCCATTGAGATGGTGAAGAGTAGAGGCCAGCAGTTGAAGAAGGATAAGAGGAAGTTGGTAGAGGAGAAGAAACCCCTGGTACCCGATGCTGTTCGGGAAAGAGGAGCAGGGTGGTGTGCAGTTTTTGTGGCCGGTCAGGCCATCCTGTCGAGAGGTGTTTCAAGATGGTGGCAGCTCTTAGAAGGAGCAGGTTCATGCTATTCAGGGGTGCCTAGGAGAGATGCCTCTGTTCTGTTTGTAAGCGATCCGGCCATGATGCAGCCCAGTGTTGGACCAAGGATAAAGTCTGCTTTCAGTGTGGGCAGAAGGGACACATCAAGTCGAGGTGTCCTCTATTTCAGCCAGCTCTTCCTGCAGTTCCGTTACAGGCTTTACCTCCACCTCAGCGTGTGGACAAGGGAAAAGGGAAGCTGAACGTGATTTCTTCCGAGGAGGCTCAGACTTCGACCCAGGTGATCTCAGGTTAGTTGTTTATTGTTTTTCTTTCTAGCCTGGTAGTTTAGTTGCTAGATTATTTGCGGTACTGTTGTGCTAGTTCCTTAGCTTTGTGTGTTCCTATAGGGAAATTTAAGGTGAAGAACCGCTGGGCGCGTGTTCTGTTTGACTCCGGCGCTACCCACTCGTTCGTGGCTAGAGCCTTTGTAGAGCGTCATCGGTTGTCTCTAGATCGTGTTCGGGATTCCTTCCGTGTCAAGTTTCTCTGGTGAATCTGTGTTGTCAGATTTGGGTATTTTGGATTGCCGGTTTTGTTGGGGGATTTTCTTGCGAAGGCGGACCTGAAGATGATTGATCTAGAGGACTTCGATGTCATTTTGGGCATGGACTGGCTCTCTCGGTATGATGCGGTCATTCAGTGCAAAGGAAAGCGCTTGGACTTCATCAGGGACGACGGTCAGCCCGGTAGCGTGTATGCTGATCCGTGTCAGGATTCTCCTGTTCTCTCGGCGGTATGTGTTCAGAGATTGTTTCTTTCTGATTGTTGTGTTTGTTTAGTCTCGGCGGTTGGAACCGTTGTTAGCGTGCCACGCTTGGAGGAGATTCCTATTGTTCGTGGTTTCGCCGATGTTTTTCCTGATGATCTTCCTGGTATCCCTCCTGAGCGGGATGTGGAGTTTGTTATTGATTTGGAGCCGGGTACGCGTCCTATTGCTAAGGCGCCGTACCGGATGGCCCCCTCGTGAGCTAGAGGAGTTGCGAATTCAGTTAGATGAGTTGTTGGCTAAAGGTTTTATCAGGCAGAGTTCGTCGCCTTGGGGTGCTCCTGTTTTGTTCGTAAAGAAGAAAGATGGGTCGATGCGGCTTTGCATCGACTATAGAGAGTTGAACAAGGTCACTATCAAGAACAGGTACCCTCTGCCGAGGATCGATGATTTATTTGACCAGTTGCGTGGTAGCACGGTGTTCTCCAAGATCGATCTTCGTTCGGGCTATCATCAGCTCAGGATCCATGAGGCAGATATTCCACGGACTGCGTTTAGGTCGAGGCATGGACACTTTGAGTTTTTGGTGATGTCGTTTGGTTTGACCAACGCACCATCAGCTTTCATGGACATGATGAATCGGGTATTCAAGGATTTCCTAGACAAGTTCGTGGTGGTCTTCATTGATGACGTGTTGGTTTATTCTCGCAGTGCTGAGGAGCATGAGCAGCATTTGCGTTTGGTCCTGTCAGAGTTGAGGAACCACAAGTTATTCGCCAAGTTGAGCAAGTGCGAATTTTGGTTGCCTCAGGTTTCTTTTCTAGGCCACGTGGTGAACAAGGATGGGATCTCGGTTGACCCAGAAAAGATTGCAGCAGTGATGGATTGGAGTAGGTCGAACACTCCTAAGGAGATCAGAAGTTTCTTAGGGTTGGCTGGCTATTACAGGAGATTCGTGGAGGGTTCTCTCTCTCTAGCTGCACCTTTGACCAAGCTGACTCAGAAGAATGTGGCTTTTGTTTGGAGCGAGAAGTGCGAAGAAGCTTTTCAGAAGTTAAAGAGGAGATTGTGTACTGCTCCGTTCTGACCCCCTTCCTACTAAGGGCGTGGATTATGATGTGTATGTGGATGCTTCGCATATAGGACTGGGATGCGTATTAATGCAGGATGGAAAAGTAATCGCTTATGGGTCAAGGCAGCTGAAGACTCATGAGAAGAAGAATTATCCTACGCATGACCTTGAGTTTGCAGTGGTTATCTATGCGTTGAAGTTGTGGAGGCACTTACTTTATGGGGCTCAGTGCAAGATTTTTACTGACCATAAGAGCCTGAAGTACGTGTTCACGCAGAAGGAGTTGAATCTGCGCATCAGCGGCGGTGGCTTGAGTACGTGGCGGATTATGACGTAGAAATCCAGTATCATCCGGGCAAGGCCAATGTGGTGGCCGACGCCCTGAGCCGAAAGACGGGAAAGATCTTTAACCTCTCCGCCGATCGGTTTAGTTGAGGAGTTCCTCCTTATGGATATTTCAGTGGGATGCTGTGGTTTGCAGAGTAGTTTGTCAGTGGCAGAGCCGTCCTGGATTTCTTTGACTAGACTGCATCAGAAGGACGATCCGGATCTGTTGCACCTTTTTACCAGGACAGAGAAGGGAGAGTTGCCAGATTTTGCTATTGATGATGCGGGTACTTTGAAGTACCGCGGCAGGTTTTGCGTTCCCGCTGTTGGGGACATTAGAGGTATGATTTGCAGTGAGGATCATGGTTCCAGCGTTGCCTACCATCCAGGATCTACGAAGATGTACCGTGACTTAAGGCAAATTGCCTGGTGGTATGGTATGAAAGGAGATATAGCCCGATTTGTTGCTGAGTGTCACACTTGCAAGCGTGTGAAGGCCGATCATGGAAGGCCTGGTGGTAAGTTGACTCCGCTAGAGATCCCGACTTAGAAGTGGGAGAGTATATCTATGGACTTCATTACGGGTTTGCCAAAATCCCCGAGAGGATTTGATTCTGTTTGGGTTATAGTGGATAGATTGACGAAGTGTGCTCACTTCGTGCCTTATAAGATTGATTACCCGATGAGGAGGATAGCGGAGTTGTACTTGAATGAAGTCATCCGACTCCACGGTGTGCCGGTTAGCATCATTTCTGATCGAGACTCCCGATTTACTTCTCGTTTTTGGCAGAGTCTGTAGGAGGGTTTGGGTACGGATCTGAGGTATTCTACTGCGTACCACCCTCAGACCAATGGGCAGACGGAGCGGGTCAATCAGATTGTTGAGGATATGATCAGGTGCTATATTTTAGACCACGGTGGTGGAGCGTGGGGATGAGCGTCTGCGACTCATGGAATTTGCTTATAATAACAGTTATCAGGAAAGCTTGCAGATGGATCCGTTCGAAGCTTTGTATGGGAGGCGCTGTAGGACTCCGTTGTTTTGGGCTGAGGCTGGTGAAAAGCCTTTGTTGGGTCCAGATGCTCTGGAAGAGATGGAAGTCGCCGTGAAGCTTATTCGTGAAAAGCTTCGTTTAGCTCAGGAGAGGTATGAAAAGAACGCCAATCGGCGTAGGTCTGCTTTGGAGTTTTTAGTAGGGGATCATGTATACCTCAAGGTTTCTCCAATGGTTGGTGTGAAGAGATTTGGTAAAAATCGGAAATTGGACCCAAGGTATGTGGGCCCGTTCGAGATTTTGGAGCGGATTGGTGTGTCTGCTTATAGATTGGATTTGCCAGCGAACTTCCCTGGTGTTCATAATGTTTTTCATGTTAGCCAATTGCGGAAGTGTGTGCGCAGCAGTGGGCAACTCTTGGATGTTGTGCCCCAGTTGGAGCCCAACCTCTCTTTTGTTGAGGTGCCAGTTCGTATTTTGGATACTCAGGAGCGTGTGCTGCGAAAGAAGTCCATACCGATGGTGAAAGTTCTATGGAAAAATCAGGATATGGAGAGCGCGACTTGGGAGCTAGAGTCGGCCATGAGGAGGGCGTACCCTCACCTGTTTCACTGATTTGATCGGTATGTTTCCCTTTGTAACTTCTATTTGTTACCTTTTCCTTCTTTAGTAGGAGGGTTGTGCGTAAAGTTTCGGGACGAAACTTTCTTTTTAGGGGGAGTGACTGTAACCGCCCCGTTTTTTCAGCGATTATTTTTATTCTCGTTTGGCGTTACGATGATGCGTTTCCGTGGCTTGTGCCATTTGTGGAGTATGGTTTAGCTCCTTAGAACTGAGTGCCCTATTCTGTAGCCTGTTGGCAAGATCTCCCTAGCAAGCCGAGTCGTTTTGGGTGACCCGGTGTGGCCTCTCGGGGGGGGATGTTGGTGTTTGGCTTTATTTGGGTATAACTCGAGTTCTGTTCGTCGAAAATTAATTTCGACTTCGTCGTTGTGTTCGTAGCGTGGGTATTTAGCTACGGTGCGAATTTCGTCGAATTCCGAGGTAGTTCGGTTTTCGCGTCGATTTGGTGCTTTATGTAATTTTGTAATTAATTATATAATTATATAATTATATATATATAAAAGAATGAAAACCCCCGATCCATCATCTTCCCCACTCGAACCGCCGCCCCTGTACGAGAGAGAGGAAACGGAGAAAACCGCCTACCCTTCGGACGCCGATTCCCGGAGCGTTTGTGGACGGAATTCGATTCCGAGAGTGGATTTGGATTGCTCTCGTCAAGACCTTCATTCCTACGGTAAGAAATTCGATTTTCGTGGAGTTTTGGGAGGATTGGAATTTCCGGTTTTGGAAGTTTTCCGCCATTAATGGCCGAGTTTTTTGTTCTAGGTGTTGCGGCCGTTTTGATCCGTGCGAAGAGGAGGAAAGCAGTCCAAAGCTTCGCTGAGATTTGAGGCAAGTGGTATTCTCGCCCTTGCCAAGTTTTCTTTTCGATTTTCTTGCTGAAATTGAAATCCCGGTTAGCCCAGGTTAGAGGCCTTGTTGATCTCATTTTCTTGCTAACTATAGGGCTTAGTTCTTCCTATTGAAACCCCCCCCCCCCTATTTTGTGATGATTGGAATCCAAATTGTCGGCGTGGAGCCGTTGTTTTCCTTTATTTTGATTGTTGCTCTGGTTCGGGTGTAGCCGAGAGGGAGAGTTAGGAGGGGGTGTGGTTGCCGATTTTTCGTTAAGGTATTACTCGAATGATTAGGCATAGTTTGTATGGTAGTGGTGCGCGACGTTGATAGTTGTCTGCTGCTACTGCAGTGGCGTGAGTCGTGTGCGCGTTCCGGTGTCGTTCGGGAAATTCCAAACGGTACAGGTTAGCCGCGCACGGTCTCATCAACCGTTAGGGCGCACGACCACTGGTCGTGTGCCTCTGCTCGTGCGCGGCTGTCTTTCAGTTTCCAAAGTTCTGTCTCGGAAATCGCGCGAGCGCTGGCAACAGTGCGCACGACCAGTGGTCGTGCGACACTGATCGTGCGCAGTTGCTAGGTTTTCTGTCAGGTTTTCCAGGTTCGCTTCGCACGATCATCAGCCGATGAGTGCGCACGACCACTGATCGTGCGCCACTGATCGTGCGCTTTGTATATTTTCTTTTGCTAGGCGAATTTAGATGGTTTCGAGTGCGGGAGTTTAGATACTCAAGTGGCAGGCAACTACTCGAGTTCTGGATCTTCTGCCTTGGTCGTTCGACTGTCGTCGAGCTCCGTATTCTTTAGTGGGCTTGTGGGTAGTGGTATTATTTTGGCGGCGAGTGAGGCTAGCTCGCTCAACGCCAAAGTTTAGGTAGGCACTGAGTGGGTTTCACTCAACGCCTAGTCGTGTTGGTTTATTTCAACACTCTTCCTTTACCTTGTATTTCATTTCCGAGTGGATTTCCAGTTGTATTTCTGGGTTTTCCTTGTCGGCCGTTTTCTTTATTTTCCTAGAGGCCGAATCGTGGGTCGTGGTTAGTAGTGGTGGTTGTAGCTCTTTATGGGGGTGGAGTTGTGTGATATAGCCAAGGCCACCCATGTTTTCTTGCTCCAGGTACGGGCTGGGCATGTCGGGTGGAAGGTCCCTTGTGTTTTCACGTGTCGACCCTCGAGCTTTTGACTTGGACATGGTGGATTGGGGGACTGCGTTTGCCTTCGATCCAGTTCCTCGTTGTTGTTTTTGCTACTATCACTTCCCACAGTTTAGGGTGTTAGAAGTTTCTTCTTTGGTAGTTTGCAACATTCTGGCTCTTGGTAGCCTAGTAGGCCCTATAGGATGTGGTTCCTGGGCTGGGTCGTTGCTGTTTCTTTGCACGTTGTGCATTTCTTGTGGTCCTATTTTGGACAGTTGTGACTCTTTCTACTGCATGTTTTTCTATTACTTTGTCCTTTGGTTGACTCTTTCATGCATTTTTTCTTTGTTTAGCTTGCTGAGGTATTCTGTTTTCTTTTGGAATACCCCAGGTTCTGAGCTGTAGCCAGTCTGGTGGCTAGTTGGAGGTGGTGTTGTTGCTGGACTCCCGGACCTTGGAGTTCTGTTTACCTTGTTAGTGAGGTTGTTTTCAGTACTTTCTTACAGACATATATTTGTGCTAGTGGGTTCGTGTCAGGTTGTTGGCGTCCACTGGTAGTTTTACCTTGTACTAGATATATATACTATTGTTGCTACCATTTTCTGGAGATAGTCTACTTGCTCTGAGAAGGTTTATGCTAGGTTGCTAGTTATTTTTAAACTATAATTGTTATTATAAATAAAGCTCATGATCAGCATGTTTTATAAAGCGTAATCACTATTTTCCAAATCACGTATAAAGACCGTTTTCTTATATATTATATAAATTAAATGTAGGGTCTTACATAGCATGAGTGGTTCTCTTGGGACCCTTATGTGCTCCTTAGGATGTCAAATCTAAATAAAGTATTTTTCCGCAGCGTATAAATATAGTTTTTCTTTTGTGGACGAGGTGATCCACTGAGCCGAGGGATACGGACTCTAATTATAACTGATTTTCTAATCATTAATCACATGATTTTCTTTCATTAAGTTGGTAGTTGGTTTTGCCTGAGCGTCAGCAGTTATCCCCTGCTTGACGTGGCATCATGACGCGTGTTTTCTCTTACTCTGATAATTCTTAATTCAGAGAAAATGCGGGTTGTGACAGAGGGGGAGCAAAATCAGAAGTTACAGGAACTAGTTCAGCTTCCTGTTAAGTAGCATCCAGCACTTGTAGTGGATCAAAGATCATCACAGCTAATCAGCAGGTTCTCGGACTATGCATAGTCTGAGGGGGAGATCAACCCTAGTGGATGGCTACTGCTATGCAGACACTGCTATTGTTGTAAATACATGCTGCAGGACAAGAGGAATAGCCAGCACCACCCTCACTACAACTGCATGAAGCCTTAAGTGGTATAGGAATGGCATTGGCTCAAGTGGAACAATGTTAGCAGCTAACTCAAGTGGCTACAGTGATATATTGTATTAATGTATCAACACAAAAGGTATGAGTCCTAGTCAAATACTTTGTTCACTAGGATAACTTCTCAAGTGGCATCAACACTAGATTTTATCAAGTGGTATAACATTAAGAGTTAATCTCTCACTTGATACTATCACCTGCCTCATTCGGAAATTCTTTTTTTGAAGAAGCCCGAAGGGGGAGAGGTAGGCAATAACTTAAACCCTAAAGGGACAGGAGTAGAAAATCTGTTAAGATCCTACAGGGAGAGGTAGGTTATACCCTCTACCCTAAAGGGAGGTGTAAAGCAATACTGAGTATAGCAATTGCAATACTGAGTAATTCCAGTAGCATAACAAAAGGGGAGATGGTGGACATTACATGAAGATGGCAATGTTAAGCCATTAAGCAATGCTTGACAATAACTACATCATGTTAAGTCAGTGCATGTTACTTGGAAACATTCAAGTAACATGAAGAAGGCAATGTTGAGTCATTGCATGTTATATCTCCACCCTCAAGTGGGTTGAGGAAAGACTTACACTTGAGTGTTAAGCATTGAGGTGTGCTGAAAGCTGCTTCAAATTTGAAAGTGATATGAGAAAGCTTACAGCTTCCTCTCATTTTATATGCCTTATGTGTAAATGCTTCTTAGTATTGTTGGGTGTTCTGCCTTCTTCAAATAGGGGGAGATTGTTGGGAATATTGCCCTCAATGTTCTCTAGATTTGATTTAAAGAAGCATCACCATCAACACAAAGAGTATAGTTGTATTTGATGTTGGTTAAGTTCATCATGTGCAGGATGTACCTTGGAACAAGGTTAGACAGGTTGTTTAAGTGATGGTGACTGGTGGTCACAAGGTCGGCAGGTGGAGAGACAGAAAATATGTTTATGTCCACGGGAGTTGACTGAGAATAGCTCACTCAATGCCAGATGCAAAGAAATATGGTTAAGTCCACAGACGTTGAGTGAAGCAATCTCATTCAACGCCAGATTCCAAAAAGCATTGAGTAAATCTCATATAGTCAAAGCTTTATCTTTGACAGAAAAGAAATCCGGTTAAGTCCAGAAGCGTCGAGTGATAAAGGCTCACTCGATGCCTAAGCAGTTAATACTACAAAAGTCTAGATGGTGTTGAGTGATGAAGACTCACACAATGCACTCAATGCCTGAGCTGACAGAAATCTGTCTAAGTGCAGAAGCATTGAGTGAAGGTTATTCACTCAACGCCTCATCAAAATAATAGGCTAAAGTAGAAAGTGTTAAAGTAAGAAGCTACACTCAATGCTTTCATTCAGGAATATGACAAGGGTCTTGGCATTAAGTTATGAAGGCTCACTCAATGCCTAGTGACAGAAAACTATCTAAGCACTTTGGCGTTGAGTGATAAAGGCTCGCTCAACACCTACTAGTACAGAAAGATTGGTTAAGGCAAAAAGCGTTGAGTGATGAAGGCTCACTCAACGCTCTCAACGCCTGAGATGCAGAAAGATTGGCTAAGGCCAAAAGCATTGATTCAAGCTTGTTCACTCAACGCTCTCAACGCCTGAGTAAGATAGAAATCTATCTAAGTGATTTGGCATTTAGTGAAGCTTGTTAACTCAACGCCTATACTAAAGTGTTTGAATGTGACTAAGTCCACCGATGTAGACGTCAGCAAAATTCAAAATATTATGGGATGGCTACAGTACGTGACAAACGGCATTGCATGACTACTGTATGACTTTTGCTGTTAAAGCAAGGTTGCAGCTGTCAACTATTGTGGGTCCCACTATTATAATAGCCATTGGACATCGAGAATAAAAGAAATTAGATCGACGAGAAGATGATAACTTTCCAGGATTATTTTAAAAAGGCACTGGACTTCATCTTCTTCCTCTGCCCATTATTGCAAAGCTTGAAGAACAAGTTCAAGCAACTGATCCGAAAGTTCAAAGAGGTCATTGTTGCAATTTTCACCTACAACAATAAGATCGGAGATATCTCTGAGGTAGAAGAAGTGATCAAGGCAAAACCCTAGCTGCAGCTGATCTGAAAGCTGATACAAGTTAGTTGTAGTTATCTTCACCTGCTACAGTAAGTTCAGAAGAAATTTCTAAGGTAAAAGAAGAAGCAGCGGGGTTTTACCCTTACTGCAGTAGAGCAAGACTGATAACTTCAGACAAGCTAGATTAGTGATCTTTTTCTCACTAAGTTAAGAAGAAGAAACATAGTAAGCCTAAGTGGTAGTGACTTCACAGTTCAAGGAAGCCTAATCCTGAAGATACAATCTTGGGAGCTGTGAAGAAGATAGGACTGAGCTTCTGGTTCAGTCCCGGAAGGAAAGAAGAAGAAGAGCAAAGTTTTGCAGGTTACTTCCAGCAGAAGCAGCTGTTTATTGAAGATCTACTCTTGTTGTTGTGAAGAAGATAGGGCTGGGACTTTCTCAGTTCAGGAAGTAGAAGGCTCAGGGACTATTTCCCTAGAGTCAAAGTTAGGTTGAGTTCACTTAGTCCAGGAAGGTAGACTCAGAGATCATATCTCTATAGTCATATTTCACCAACCCACTTTCATCTTGTAGGATCCTTTTGGATTTGAGTTATAAGCCTTATTTATAAAGGCTGAGGTTAGATCTGGTTGCAGATCTGAGTGTAGGGCATGTGTGCCTGAGGTAGGGCTTTGGCCTAAGAGTATGATGCAGTTTGGATTTGAGGTAGGAGAGTCATTCTCTCTGAGTTGTAGGGCACTTGTGCCTGAGTTGTAGGATCCTTTGGATCTCAGGTAGGGCCTTTGTGCCTGAGTTGTGGGAGATTCATTCTCTCTGAGGTAGTGTTGTCCACCATGCTTGAGTTGTGGGGCTTTTGGGCTTGAGGTAGGTGATCTTTGGATCACTAAATTGTAGGGCTTTCTGCCCGAGCTGTAGGTCTTGGAGGAGACTTAGTGGTCATGAGGGATCGTGTTGTAAGCTCTTAGTAACTAAGATTGGAGAAGTGTCTTGTCTAACAAGCTATTAGAAAGGTGGGAGGTAAAGTGGACTTACCCATAATCTTGGAAACAACTATAAAATTGTTGTGTTGTCTGTGTGATTGTCTTGAAAGCAAAAGTAACCAAATTCATTACTGAACCTAAAACACATAAAAGTAAAAGATAGTCACAAAGACTAAGAAACCTATTTAGGCCCCCCCTACCCCCCTCAAGGTGATATAGTTGTCCTTGAAATTAAAGAAATTCAGTTACGAACTCCATCCTGAAACTCGTTGAAGTACCCTTTTTGGGGTGTGAAGTTTTACATGGTTGAATTACTTAACGAGATACATAAGAGCCTGTGGTGGTGATTTGGAATATATTGAATCACAGGATCAATGACTTGGATTGCGTTCGATGCACTCAGCTCATGTTTGTCGATTGCATGATATTTTTTTTATGTGCGTTTCTCATCATAGGAATGTGACACTTAGTTCTAGAAATTTTAACGGGGGGGTAGACATTAACTTCCTCCAACAACAAAAATTGAAAGTTTCTCCCTCTTTTGAGTTGTTTCTCCCTCATCTTACCACAATTTTTGACGTATAAATTGTCAAAATTCATTGTCTTGACGAGAGGAATCTAAATCCACTAACCATTTTGAAAAAAAATTGGGGTCAGTGTCCCTTGGGCCTCCCTCTGGATCCTCCCCTATCTCTAGCGATCACATATGCCCTTCGTGGAGATCGCGCATGATTTCAAGTGCAGTAGAGTGATTGCATCTTGATCTATGTAAAGATCATGAGTGATCTCTATAACATCCCACCTCACCCTCTTCTTGTCAACCAAGGCACAAAGATCCTTGGGTGGCTCAATTGACTGACACATTAGCTCTATAGATTACTTTACCCATTTGTGATCAAATGAACTCGGGACTGATCCCACAATGTCGCATTGCACTTGTAACATTCATATGAATGTAACAAAACCAATTTGGATGCATTTTGATGATTATTGAAGAAGTTGATATAATTGAGTCGATTTGACCTACACGATGACTCAAAAATGCGATGTTGGCCAAACTAACTCTAAATTGTTCTTGGTTAGTTGCATTTAACTTGTGGAGACAATACGAATACAACACCACTGATTTGACCTCATTCTGACCTGCATAGAAGAAGTTGATAAAATTATGTCGAACTGACTAATGTGACGATGTAGTGGTGGTGGGGTCAAACAAAAGAATAGCCAAGAAGATGGGAGGAGAGAGATGAAAGGTATTGAGGAGAGGGAAGAGAAATGGGAAGGAGAGAGAGGAACTAGTAATTCATTAAATCATGTCAAATCAGTAAAGTTCATTACATTTATATACATCCTAATATGGTTGTTACTCCTTATAGGCAGTCAGTGGCATTTTACTTATTTCTATTTTACCACTACATAACCGACTACATCTCCTACCCTACCCCAAACAGCTGCCCGGGTCGTATTATCTGCCCGACTCACCTTCTACCCAATAAAATGTCGCAACGAGGTCCAAAACCCCAAATATCTTTCCCCTTGTGAGTGTGCGGCCAATAAGAGCGAATGCGGACCCCTCACCCCCACCCCCACCCCCACCCCCACCCCCGCGAAAGAGAAGTCATCAGAGTAATAATGATGCTCTCTGTAGCAATCATCAAGGCAAGATACTTGATGTGCCTGGAGCATGAGGTATCTTTATATCCCCTTTTTTCCGTTGATTTCTTTTCGTTGATCCTTTACCTTGTGATGTTTGTGGTCAATCTACCATCCATGGTGGGAAAACCTGATCCATGGATGAAAAATTATTATCAGAAGTTGTAGAGTTTAAATCTTGGTGGATGACAGAGGAGAGGATGTTTTCATCCCTGATAGGAGCATTATTGTTAGTGTTATGTGTATTTCTTTATTGTCCTTGAAGCTTGTCTTGTGATTTCTGTATAAAATAAGTAGAGTTAGGCAGCGCTTTAGAAATGCAGGGGACGACAGAATAGCTAGGTTGGAGTTGTGCATCCCAATTTGTCCCCGTCTCTGTCTGTGAACTTTCTGTGTTAACGTTGTTGTTGTCCTATATACCCTGCAGAAGAATAGGCACGTCAATTAGTGTAATAATATCCCAATGGATGATAAGAGAAGAGGGTTGGAGTATGACGTCCATGTTAACATTGGTGACCGCTGGTTCCTGGACAATAAAAGTAGGGTTAGACTATTTTTTAACTCCTTCGAAATGGATGACAGTTGGATTTTGAAGGTTATCTTCCCTGTTAGCATTTTCCATTGTTGAGTGTCTACACGTACATTGATTGTCCAAAAGTTGAGTGGTCTCCTTGTCGATGGAGTCCAAGTTTTCCCATGTGGCTTCCTCTAGTAGGCAACCTTCCCAATGAAATAAACCTTGTAGTATAACTTGTCCATCCTGTATAATAGTTTGTTTGTCCAGGCCGGAGAGCGATGTGAAACCGGCAGTACAGTGTCTGGTAAATTATGAATTAGAAAATCTGCATTCTTATAATATGATTTAAGCATAGAGACGTGAAATGTAGGATGAATCTTACTAGTTTTAGGTAATTTTAGTTTATATGTCACTGGTCCAATTCTTTCCATAACTTCATATGATCCAAAATATCTCAAGTTAAACCGTTTGCATCTTTTTTATGTAGGGAACTTTGTCGGTATAGATAAAGTTTGAGGAGAACCAAATCTCCCTCCTGGAAGGATACTTCCCTTCTTTTCCTATCTCCATATTTCTTCATTTTTGTTTGTACTTGTTGTAATTGATTGTGTAATCGTAATAATAAAATATCTCCGGATGTGGAATCAGGTAGCAGCAGGTTGGCTGATAAACCACCTTCAAAAGGAGATGAGAAATTCGGTAGTGGTCGACCAAACATTACCTCATAAGGCATCATACCTACTGCTGAATGATATGTGATATTGTAGTGATATTTGGCCAAGCTAAGCAGTTGGGCCCAATATGATGGCAGCTAGAATTCAAAAAAGCATAAATATTGATTAATATATCGGTTAACACGCTCGGTCTTTCCATCTGTCTGTGGATGGTAGGCCGAGCTAAAATGGAGCTTAGTGTTGTTTGTCTTAAAAAATGTTAACCAGAATCGACTCAGAAAAATTAGGTCCCTATCCGAAAAAATTGTTTCGGGTAGGCCGTGCAATTTTCCACAATAGTCCCAGAAGACTTAAACCACTGAAGGTGTATTGTAATGTATTGAAAGTGAGGCAAAATGAAAACCTTTGGTTAAATGGTCAACCATTACTAATATGGTTGTATATGATTTTTATTTTGGTAGATGTGTGATAGAATTGACTGATAGATTAGTCCATATCTTATTTGGTATGGAAGCAGTTGTAACAATCTGTAAGGTAAATCATTGTGATCTTTCCCTTTTTGGTGAAGATCGCAATGTTGCACATAATCGTGCACATCTGCATACACTTCTGCTCAAAAAAATAGTTAGCTAAACGCTTAATTGTTACGATGACGCCCGAATGTCCACCCATACGTGTGTTCGCTTATTAAAATTGTGCGTATAAAAGATTTTGGAACATATAACTTTGTTTTGTATGAAAGTTTACCACCTAAAATAAACCATTCAGGACTCGAAGTGGAGTTGTCTTCTAATAACTTGAATATCTCCCTACTTTTGGTATGAGATTGGTATAAAAGCTCTAATTCATCAAATAGATTTGAATAGAAAAATGAAATATTTTGTAAGGTAGCACAAAACACATCGTCAATTGATTCATATTACTTAGACAGGCATCTGATGCCGTGTTTTCTTTTCCCGAATGGAATTGAATTGAATAATTAAATCCAAGCATTTTGGAGAGAAACCTTTGTTGTTCTGGCATCGTCATAACCCGAGAATTTAGGTAATGGAGAGTCTGGTGGTCTGTTATGATAGTAAAGGACGTTCCTATTAAATATTGTCGTCATTTACTAACTGCGGTGGTGATGGCTAATAATTCTCTTATATAAGTTGATTTTGTTTGGTCTTTAACGGATAATTTCTTAATAAAATACGCAATTGGATGTCCCTTCTTTGATAAGACTGTCCCAATCCCTATTTTGGATGTGTTACACTCAATAGTAAAAGGTAAAGAAAAATCGGGTAACGAGAGGAAAAACACAATTGCAAGAAGCGTCTTAATTTTATGAAATGCTTGCTCACTGGATTATGTCCATAAGAAGCCATCTTTTACTAATAAATCGGTTAGTGGTGTTGTGATAGATGCGAATTGATAAATAAATCGTCTATAGTACCCGACTAGACCGAGAAAATGCGTAACTATTTTTGGCTTTTTCGGTACCGGCCAATCCGCAATAGCAGCTAGCTTCCCCGATTTGGTCGCACATCGTCAGGTGAGATCACATGGCCTAGAAACTCTATGGTTGAGACTGCAAAAGTGCATTTAAAAAATTTTAGCCTTAAACTATGCTTTTATAAAATTTGAAAACTTCAAGTAAATGTGCCGTATGGGTGGATTCTGACGGGCTATATATTAGAATATCATCGAATAACATTACTACAAAACGTCTAAGGAAGGATTGAAATATATTATGCATTAAAGCCTAGAATGATTCGGGGGCATTCATTAAGCTGAATGACATGACAAGAAATTCATATAAGCCGTTATGTGTTCGAAATGTTGTTTTGTAGATATCTTATGGATTTATTCTTACTTGATGATGTCCTAAGAATAATTCTAACTTAGAAAAAATTGTTGTCCCGTGTCATTCATCAAGGAGCTCATCTATAGTCAGCATAGGGAAACCATCCTTGATTGTCAAAGTGTCTACACTAAAATGTCAAGTCTCGTCCTTTTTTTTACTAGAAGAACTGGCGAACAAACACAGAATTATTTGGGCGAATTAGACCTTGATCTTGGAGTTCGGCAATTAGTCTCTCGATTTCATTCTTATGATAATGTGGATATCGGTATGATTTGACTCGTGCGACTGAGGATTCATTAATCAATGAGATTTTATGATCAAAGGGGTGAACTGGTGGTTGTCTAGATGGTTTTCGAAATAGATTTTGATAGTCTGACAATAATTTTTGAATTGGTTGGCATTTAATGTTAGAAAAGTCCGTCTGACTATAGCAAACTAATTCTTCAACATAGGCTCTGTTTGGGACAGCTTTTGATGATGAAAAATCTCTATTCAAAACGAAAAAGCTGTTTTTCAGGTGTTTGTTTGTGCAGCTTATAGAAAATCACTTATTTTAAAATTGATAATAATTCGATTTTTCATAAGCTATCCAGGTCCAGCTTATGGATTCTAATAAGCGCTTATCTCTTAAGAAAACTCAAAGTTAATTTTTTTGCCCGGGCGCGAATTTTCCGCCGGGCGCGGCCCGCGCGAATTTTCCGCCCGGGCGCGAATTTTCCGCCCGGGCGCGAATTTTCCGCCCGGGCGCGAATTTTCCGCCCGGGCGCGAATTTTCCGCCCGGGCGCGAATTTTCCGCCCGGGCGCGAATTTTCCGCCCGGGCGCGAATTTTCCGCCCGGGCGCGAATTTTCCGCCCGGGCGCGATTTTTCCGCCCGGGCGCGAGTTTTCGCCCGGGCGCGATTTTTCCGCCCGGGCGCGATTTTTCCGCCCGGGCGCGATTTTTCCGCGCGGGCGCGATTTTTCCGTCCCGGGCGCGATTTTGCCGTCCCGGGCGCGATTTTTCCGTCCCGGGCGCGATTTTTCCGCCCGGGCGCGATTTTTCCGCCCGGGCGCGATTTTTCCGCCCGGGCGCGATTTTTACGTCCCGGGCGCGATTTTTCCGCCCGGGCGCGATTTTTCCGCCCGGGCGCGATTTTTCCGCCCGGGCGCGATTTTTCCGCCCGGGCGCGATTTTTCCGTCCCGGGCGCGATTTTTCCGTCCCGGGCGCGATTTTTCCGTCCCGGGCGCGATTTTTCCTCCCGGGCGCGATTTTTCCGTCCCGGGCGCGATTTTTCCGTCCCGGGCGCGATTTTTCCGTCCCGGGCGCGATTTTTCCGTCTCGGGCGTGATTTTTATGCCCGGGCGCGATTTTTCCGCCCGGGCGCGATTTTTCCGCCCGGGCGCGAACTTTCCGCCCGGGCGCGATCTTTCCGCCCGGGCGCGTTCTTTCCGCCCGGGCGCGTTCTTTCCGCCCGGACGCGATCTTTCCGCCCGGACGCGATCTTTCCGCCCGGAAGCGATTTTTTCGCCAAGTCGCGACGAGAAGAGATTTTTTCTCTCGGACGCGTATTTTTTTGCCCGGGCGTGTTTTTTTTCGCCCGGGAATGATTATTTCATCCGGGAGTTTTTTTCTTTTTTGTCCAGGCGAAAAAATTGCATCATGGTGAAAAATTTGTGTTGGGGAAAAAATCGCGCCTGTGAGAAAAAATTCCGCCCGGGACAAAAACGTGGTCGGTTGAAAAAATCGCGCCCTGGCGAAAAAAACCGCGACCGAGCGAAAAAACGTCGATCGGGCGGAAAAAAACGCGCTCGAGTGAAAAAAAACGCGATGGAGCGAAAAAACACGCCCGGGCGAAAAAATCGCGGTTGTGCGAAAAAATCGCGCCAGCGTGAAAAAAAATGCGCTCGGTTGAATAAAATCGGGCGAGCGAAAAAACGTGATCGAGCGAAAAAACGTGACCTGGCGAAAAAATCACGTCCGAGCGAACAAATCGCGCCCGGGCGAAAAAAATCACGTCTGGGTGAAAAAAATCGAGCTTGGGTGAAAACAATCTTGACCGGACGAAAAAAATCTTGACGGGCGAAAAAACACGCCCGGGCGAAAAACCGCCCACAGGCAAAAAAATCGTGCACTTGCGAAAAAAAGCACGTCCAAACAAACAGACCTTTATGAATAAATGAGAAATTTAGATAAGCACTTATGACCAAACTATCCAAACAGTCAACTGCTTATTCATCATTGATTTTATAAAATCTCTATGCAAACATCAATTTTCAATTAGCGGCTTATTCATCATCATAAGTTGTCTCAAACAGAGCCATAATCAGTTTGCAGACAAAGCAACATGGATTCGAATTAATCCTACACTTGTAGTTTACAGAGCTAGGATGATGATATTGTGCTTGAATTTAATGAGTTTTCTCCTTTAAGTATACAGATCCCTTGCGGCAAAGTCTGTAGTGATGGGCTCTAGGATTTCTAATCAATTAAATCCCAAAATAATATCAGCCCCATGAAGAACAATGATATCTATGTCTACTACGAATGATATCTTTTGAATTTTTATAGCAACCTGTGGGTAGAATTCCTTACAGAACATATTATTTTCATTCTCGGTATTGAAATAATTGGAAGTTTAAGTTGCACTGCTGACCGTTTAGTTATAAAAATATGCATACTCCCATTGTCCAAAAATATGTGGACTGTTGAATTACCTATTTTCCTTATACCTGCAGTGATTTTGAAGGAAAGGTTCTCATTAACGCGTTCACACTAATTTCGAGATTACCCAACTCCTCATGAGTTGGCTAGTCATCATCTATGTTTGGACGGCTTTGTAATTCCGCCAGGGATAAGCATCGGACCATCATTTTACTATAATGGTTTTTAAAATTCGTGAGTTGTGTGGAGGTTTGGTTCCCAGACCAAGTCTAGTTCCTAGATCTAGTTGTCCTGGAAGGTCATTTCCAAGCCGGACGAACGACTTCTACAGTTTCTCCTTCAAATAATTTTGTCATTTAAAATGTTTCATATAAAGTTGTCGAGTGGTGAGCAATTACTTCTCGTCAGATATGTGGTTTCAAACCCGCAATAAAATTCAGACGAAGAACATCTTACGAAAACCCATCGACTTGACTTGCTAATGTTTCAAATGCATCTTGACACAAAGAAACTGTAGAATGTTGAACTATTTTCAGGGACCAAATCAATCCATTATAGCGTCCTTGAACGTCCTCCAGTCTGGGCTCAATCCATTGCGTAAAAGTCCTTGAAACCATTGTGACGCGGACCTTGTTGAGGGTGCTCCGCTCAAAGTATTCTACGAATACACCATCAAGTTTGGAATGGGTATTTATAGTACTTCCAGCGTAGAGCCTAACCCTAGAACGACACGAACCCGTTAACCTATTCCGAGTCGGGCTAACATGCGTGCGGACATAATATTAAATATCTAACAATCTCCTCTTATGTCCGCCGTGTACCCAGACTTTGGATAGAGGGTGGTTTGTGCAAAGTTCAACCAAACCGTGAATCATGCACAACCGTGTCCTGCACCTGTTTCAAACAAGATTAGACTTGAACACAAAATTAGTATGCACGCCTAAGTAAAACAAAAACTCAGCTGCAACACAAAAATAGTCTCAAGTACAATAAGACACAGACCCTATACGCCTGGTGTTACAAATCAACAGAGAGCTATATAAAGTCCAAACAAACAGTGTAAAAATAGAAGAGCTAAACATTGCTCTGAACAGAAGTAGCAAAAGATAAACTCATAACACTCTAAATCTCATCATCCAAAAGATCATCCTGATCAGGATTCCAGTCAACCAGTGTTCCTCCTATCTCAGCAGCTCCTGCAATTTCAACAGAGAATTTCATTTCAGAATGAATTCTATCCTTTGTAAATTTGCAAATATCTAGTTCTACAAAAAGAACTTAGTATTAATCATTTTAATTTGACTGGGAGGACACGTTCACAGAGTATTATAGTTTTACCTCAGAACCTGATATTTGTTTCAACCGAAATGATTTCAGACTTCTGGACACCGTAACTATATCTGTGATCCTATATGGAATGTCTTGGTTACTGCCCTTCTAAAGTCAATTGGAACTCATCAAGTTTGGAACCAATCTTCAGAAGAAGAGACAAGACCAAGTCAGATTGTGTTATCAAGTTTGGAATAACACTCTCCTCCAAGGCAAAAGCCGAATCCAGGTGAAGTTGTTAGCATCAAGTTTGGAATGAAATAACTTACCAGATCCGAACTCAGCAACCAAGAGCATCAACGGAGCACAACATGCTTGCTTTGACAAAGGAAATTGTAACAATCAAAAAGTTCGGACAAAGGCTGAACTAAATCGCCTGAAGCTTAACTAAGGCCGAACTAAATCATCTTTAGTCTCATTTCCCCCACTATTTTGATTAGTCGGTCTTTGGGCATTCCTTTCGTCAATGGATCAGCCAGGTTATCCTTTGAACGCACATCAATCAAAGTGATAATTCCTTGTTCTTTCAGATAATTCAATAAAGCATGTCTCAGTCGTACATGTCTCCTCTTAGTATTATAGAGGGCATTCTTAACGACTTGAACTACTGCTTGATTATCACAGTACAAGCTCAACGAGTTGACTTATAGCTTTGACAAGGGAATGTCTAGAATCAAGTTCCTGATCCAATCTGCCTCTTCACCGGCCAAGGCTAAGGCAAACAACTCGGCTTCCATAGACGACAATGTTATACAGGTCTGTCTTTTGGATTTCCAAGTTATACCAGCTCCTCCCAAGGTGAATATGTATCCACTGGTGGACTTACTGTTCCCGGCTTCTGAACACCACGAGTCATCAGAATGTCCTTCCACAGTAGGTGGGTAACCAGTGTAGCACAGAGCATGATCTTTAGTACCTCTTAGGTATCTTAACAGCCTGTCTAGGGCTTCCCAATGCTCTTTGCCTGGATTACTGGTAAAACGGCTCAGTATGCTAACCGAAAAAAGCAATGTCTGGTCTTGTACAGCTTGTGGCGTACATGAGACTACCAATTATTTTGGAATATTTAACTTGATCAATGTTGGTCTCTTCATTAGGACTCAACTTGACATTATGATCAAATGGTGTCTCAGCCGACCTACAGTTATCATATCCCCAGGTAGAAAGAAGTTGTTCAATATAATGAGTCTGACTAAGAGTAACTCGACCCTTGTCAACTCTGACCTTCATACCTAACAGGGTATCTACAGGACCGAGATCCTTCATGTCAAAAGCTTCTGCCAGAGTGGATTTAATATCCCTAACTACAGCAAGATTAGACCCCAAAATCAACATGTCATCTACATATAAGCATATGATGACTGTCTGATTCGACAATGAGCGGTGATAAAGGCATTTATCTGAGAGACTGGACTGAAATCCGAGGCTCTTTATCACCTGGTCAAACTTCATGTGCCACATCTTAGGCGCTTGTTTAAGCCCATAGATTGATTTATCCAGTTTGCACACTTTATCTTTTTGATCTTTCTGCAAATAACCTTCAGGTTGTGTCATGTAGATCTCTTCATCAAGCTCTCCATTTAAGAAGGCTGTCTTCACATCCATCTGATGAACTATAAAGTTCTCGATAGATGCTAAGTCTAAAAGAATCCTAATAGTCGATAGGTGACACACAGGTGAATAAACATCAAATTAGTCTATTCCCCTTGTTGTTTATAACCTTTAGCTACGAGACGTGCTTTATACCTGGCTATAGGCCCATCACTATGAAGTTTCTTCTTCAACACCCACTTGCACCCTAGAACTTTAGCGCCTTTCGGCAAGTCAACTAGATGCCAAGTATTATTATGTAGCAGCGAGTCCATCTCATCATCAATGGCTTCTGCCCACATCAACGAATCTCTAGATCTCATTGCTTCCTGGTAGGAGAATGGATCATCCTCTAAGTGATAGGTGACGAAGTTCTCACCAAAGTTTTTAGGGATTCTCTCTCTTGTAGATGCTCTAAGTGGAACAGATTCCACTTTTAACGGTTGAGGAACAGTGCCAGAGGGGCCAGCTTCAGGTTCTACGATAGATTCTGAAATCATATCATTAGACCTAGAGACAGATAAACAATGATCCTTGACAAATTTATCTTCAAAGAATATGGCATCTCTAGACTCTATCACAGTATTCGTGGATAGATCGAGAAATCTGTCTGCTGCACTATCTTCTGCACTACCTAGATAGACGCACGTCGTCGTTCTAGGTCCCACCTTAGGCCTCTTAAGGTCTTGTATTTAACAACCCGCATTTTCTCCGAATTAAAGAATTATCAGAGTATGAGAAAACGCATGTCATGATGCCACGTCAAGCAGGAAATAACTGTTGACGCTCAGGCAAAACCACCTACTATACTTTAAGAAAGAAATTCATGATTTTAATGATTAGAAAATCAGTTATACTTAGAGGCCGTATCCCTCGGCTCGGTGGATCACCTAGTCCACGGTTAAAAACTATACTTAAGCGCTGCGGAAAAATACTTTATCCAGGTTTGACATCCTAAGAAGTGCATAAGAGCCCTAAGAGGACCACTTTTGCTATGCAAGACTCTACATTTAATTTATATTATATATAGAAAAACGATCTTTATACGCTGCTTGGAAAATAGTGATTTACTTTTATAAATCATGTTGATCATGCAATATATTTACAATATTAGTTGTAGTTTCAAAATAACTAGCAACCTAGCATAAATCCTCCCCAGAGCAAGTAGACTATCTCCAAAAAATGGTAGAAGCAAAAGTAATATATCTAGTACAAAGGTAAAAACTACCAGTGGGCGCCAACAACCTGACACGAACCCACTGGCAAATATGTATGTTTGTAAGAAAAGTACAGAAAAACTACCTCACTAACAAGCAACAAAACCTCCAAGGTCAAAGAGACCACCAGCAACACCACCGCAACCTAGCCACCAAACTAGCTACTGCTCAGAACCTGAGGCATTCAAAAGAAGAAAGAATATCTCAGCAAGCAAAACAAGAAAGAACTGCATTAAAGTGTCGACCAGGGGGGGTAAGTGAAAGAGGAAAACACACAGCAGAAAAAGTCACAACTGCCCCAAGGCAAGACAACAAGGAATGCACTACTTGCGAGGAAACAGCATTAACCCTGCCCAGAAACTACATCCTGCAGGGTCTACTAGGCTTCCAAGAGCCCAAAATGCTGCAATCTATCAAGGAAGAAACACCTAACACCCTAAGCTGTGGGAGATGGTAGTAGCAAAAACAAATAACATGGATCCGGGTTGGAGGCAAACTCAGTCCCCCAACCTCCATTTCCAAGCCAACAAGCTCAAGGGTCTACATGTGAAAGCACAAGGGACCTTCCACCCCCTTGCCCAGCCCGTGCATGGAGCAAGATAGAAGAATAAGGGTGGCCTTGGCTAAATTACACAACACCTCCCCCATGAAGAGCTTCAAACCACCACTACTAACCACGACCCATAATTCGGCCTTTAGGAAAGAAAAACATGGCCGACAAAGAAACTACAAATATAATCAAGGAATTCACTCGGGTACGAAAATCGAGGTAAGGGAAACAGTTTTGAAATCACTCAACACGGCTTGGCGTTGAGTGGGACTCACTCAACGCCTAACCAGACCTTGGCGTTGAGTGAGCTATCCTCACTCAATGCCAAAACAGCCATGGCGTTGAGTGAGGTCCACTCCCTCAATGCCTTCAGCAAAAGAGGCAGTGGCGTTGAGTGAGCTAACCTCACTCAACGCCAAAACAGCTATGGCGTTGAGTGAGGTCCACTCCCTCAACGCCTTTAGCAAAACCACAAAACCCAACAGTGGCGTTGAGTGAGTCCACCTCCCTTAACGCCAAAACAGCTTTGGCGTTGAGTGAGGTCAACTCACTCTACGCCAAAATTCATTCTCGCAGGACAACCCTAAACCATCGCCAATAAGAGGAGGTCGGCGGGAATGCCGACTGATTCTCGCCGAATCGGCGGGAATGCAGGATGATTCTCGCCGAATCGGCGAGAATCCAGGATGTTTCTCGCTGATCGGCGGGAATCCAGAATGATTCTCGCCGAATCGGCAGGAATAAAGGATGATTCTCGCCGATCGGTGGGAATCACTGACGTTACACGTCGAAATCGGCGGGAATCACTCTCTCTCTCAATCAATCACCCCACCACTCAGCCGCAAAGAACAAACCAAACTATGGCTTTGAGTGTGTCCACCACACTCAATGCCAAGTCCGGACGGCTTTTGGCTTTTAGTGTGTGCACCACACTCAACACCAAAACCCGAGAGTCTACCAAGACTGGTTCTAACCAGAGCCCTACCACAACAAACTTCCTCACTCTCTCTCTCGGCTCCACCCGCCAAAGCACCCAACTAGAACTACAAAATCTGGAGTCTAAATAATGAACACAACTAGCAGGTTGAGCAAACAGCACAAGGAGGGGGCTCATAGGAGAATCTAAGCCCTAAATTTAGTAAGATAAAGGAGAACATGCTTGGTTTCTACCCTAAGGCTAACCGGGAAAATATTCCAGAATTCAAAAGAACAACAATGGCAAGGGCAAGAATACCACTTGCCTCGATTTCCGGTGAAGCTTGGTCGGCTTTCCCTCCTCTTCGTTCTACACTAGAAGGAGCAGCACCTAACAAGCAAACCCGCACTTTAATGGCGGAAAACCACAAGAAACCGAAAATCCAAGTCTCCTAAAACTCCACGAAAAGCAAACCTCTTACCGTCGAAATGTAGAACTGAGCGAGAGCAAGACAACGCCGCTTTCGAAATCGAAATCCGTCAACAAACACTCCTGGAATCACCGTTCGAAGGCTAGGGCTAATCGTCGCTTCCGCCTCTGCTTTCCACGAAACAGGAACAGCAGTTTCCTTTTGATCTCGGGAAGAAGGAGGAAGGAGAAGTTGGCCCGCTGATTCTAATTAAGTCTTTAAAATAAGTCTAACACGCTAGTTCAGCCTAACCGTCTCCCAAGCCACCGGTTCACTTAAATTAAGAGGGTTTCTAATTAGATTTTACTAATGGCACACCCAAAACGACACGAAAACCGAACTACCTCGGAATTCGACGAAATTCGCACCGTAGCTAAATATCCACGCTACGAACACAACGGCGAAGTTGAAATTAACTTTCGACGAACAGAACTCGAGTTATACCCTCCCGAATCCAAAACACAAGCATCCCCCGGGAGGCCACACCGGGTCACCCAAAACGACTCGGCTTGCGAGGGAGATCTTGCCAATAGGCTACAAAATAGGGCACCCAGTTCTAAGGAGTTAAGACCCACACTCCACAGATGGCACAAGCCAAGAAAATGCGTCGACGTAACGCCAAACAAGAATTAAATAATCGCAGAAAAAATCGGGGGCGTTACAGTCACTCCCCTTAAAAGGAAGTTTCGTCCCGAAACTTTACGCACGACACTTCTACTATAGAAGGAAAGTAATAATCCAAACATTTCAAGAAGAAAAAACAAATCAAACTAATCAGGGAAACAGTTGAGGGTGAGCCTCCCTCATAGCCGACTCTAACTCTCAAGTCGTGCTTTCTAAACCCTGATTCTTCCATAGAACTTTCACCATTGGAATGGACTTCTTTCGCAGCACCCGTTTTTGAGTATCCAAAATACGAACCGGCACTTCAACAAAAGAGAGGTTGGGCTCCAACTGGGGCACAACGTCCAAAACTTGCCCACTGCTGCGCACACACTTCCGCAATTGACTAACATGGGAAACATTATGAACACCTGGGAAGTTTGCTGGCAAATCCAACCTGTAAGCTGACACGGCAATCCGCTCCAAAATCTTAAACGGGCCCATATACCTCGGGTCCAATTTCCGATTCTTACCAAACCTCTTTACACCCACCATCGGGGAAACCTTAAGAAATACAAGGTCCCCTACAGAAAACCCTAAGGCAGACCTACGCTGATTGGCATTCTTCTCGTACCCTTCTTGAGCTATACGAAGCTTCTCTCGAACAAGCTTCACTGCGACTTCCATTTCCTCGAGCGCATCAGGACCCAACAAAGGCCTCTCACCAGCCGCAGCCCAAAACAACGGAGTTCTGCAGCGCCTCTGTAAGACCCCCCTTTTTTTTTCTTTTTCAAACCCGGGGTCTTATGCCCAGAACCGCCGTTTTGCGGTGACACCTTCACACCCGGGAAGGTCGTCACTACAACGCGTCGATTCTGCCGGCCTTTTCGATCACAATAAGTAGCACAATAATTGAAGTAAGAACAATGCAGTCCACAATAATAAATCACATGTAAATAAGATAAAATCTCCACGAAGGGAGTGTCCACAGAAAACATCAGAGTACTATAAATGTGGGCTTATGCCCGGTACAAAATGTCCTCACTACAAGTCTCTCATGCGGAAGCGAAACAGAAACTACTCAAGGTCGAGACTCACGGTCCCGGCTGTATGAACTCCGGAGCTAGACTGCCCCATCTCCAGGCGCACCGATCTCTGGGGCTGCTCCTCCATGCTGGGCTCCACGATCCCCTAAATGATGCGGTTCGAAAACCGTTAGTCATAAAGACTAAGCCCTATCATCCCCTACCCCTTCCCCCATGGCTCCTAGGTACCGAGCGGGGAGGAAGAAAGGGAAGGACATGATGGTAGAGATAAATCAAGAAACAGGTGACTGTGGACTTAATCTAGCAAGTCGTATTCGGTGAGCAGTTAATATGATTGTTATAATAGGTCTAGCAGTAAGAAAAGCAAACATATGAATTTAAACCTTCACTTATGCGAGAACACATAAGCAAAAGGGATCTTTTGCAAGGCTCCCATCGTATAGAGTGTCTCATACCACTTATACGTTGGGGTGTCGGTTATCAAACAGCAATGGTTATTATATATTGAAATTAACCTTTGATTTATAAACTTGCCCACACAAGCTTATAGACCAAGGGGTCGTTTTGCAGGTCCTAATGTATAAGCGTCACATACCACTTATACTTTAGGTGTCAGGGTTAAATGAATCGATTATGCTATGACATGCTAGTGGGTATGATAAAACATGCAAGTGCAACACACACACCCGACTCTGTGCACACAGACCTTTAGTTCCCCCTTTCGGAGCCGTTACCTCCCAGGATACCTCCGTAGTGGCAGACGGAAGCGGTGGGTTGGGCCTCGCCCACCTCAAAACCAGTAAAAGCACCACTGGTCTGACCTATCATACGCCTCAACGCTTGGTGCACTAAGCGGACGCCTGCGTACTCTTGCCGGCTGGCGCACCGGACTTCTGTTGGCGAGATGCTAATCACCCCGCCGAGTCAACGATATCGGTGTCGGTGCAATCGAACTCCCCGATATCGAAAGACCCACCACCTTAACTTTTCCTATTTTATGCACATGCAAGTTTAATCGTAAACACACAAAAACCGAGCCGAAGCTCCCCGGACCAAAACGTCCGTCTCCAAACCAACCGAGCCGAAGCTCCCCGGACCATCCTGTCCGTCTCTTAACCAACCGAGCCGAGGCTCCCCGGACCATCCCGTCCGTCTCTTAACCAACCGAGCCGAGGCTCCCCAGACCATCCCGTCCGTCTCTTAACCAACCGTGCCGAGGCTCCCCGGACCCAAACGTCCGTTTCCAATTCACCCGAGCCGAAGCTCTCATCAATCTTCCTGTGCCAACAGTGTTTGTGAAAAGTGCAGCCCTAGTTACTAAGTTACTCTTGTCGGTTTGTTATTACAGTTTACGTTAGCCCAGGACTGCCCCTGGTATACCCCGTGAAGGGCTCTCAAGGGGCACTAGGAACCAAGACGGCGGCATTACGGCCCGAAGTTCCCTTTCGCAAGGCACTTATTGTTATTGGTTGATCTCCCTTAACCCATTCCCTTCTCACATTACGATAGACTATCCTATGGTGATTTTTAAACCTTCCACTCTTCGGGGAAGACGATCTTTCGTCGAACCCGAGCACCTCTTAACTCTAACTATCACCACTACTCACTACTCTTTATATCTTCCTATTGTAATTTCCACCACAATTGTCCACCCAGACAAAATGTTTAACTCCAATGACTTCCTCAGATCGTGTCCTATTGCATTTCACAAATTGCTATATGCAGACCGACCTAGGCTACATGTCGGACCGGTTATGCAATGATCCATTACTCATCCAACTGCCCTAAATTATTTATCGGGGGTCTATCCTAACAAGATTTGCCTAAATCCAAAATATTGGAATTTTCCTAATAAATCCGAGAACTTATTTATTTATTCTTAAGTGTCTAATATCATCATTTGAACATGAGGTATAACATTCTAGTTGATTCCAGCTATCACGAAATTGAGGTAAATAATAGTAGGCCTAAATATCAAGTTTCCAAAGTTTGATAGTTTTACAATGATTTTCAAGGGCCTAAACTTATTTAATCATTATTTCAGTTATTCCAAGCTTAATGAATAAGCTACCTTAATTTGTCCTCCAAATAATTCAAATAAAATACAGGGTGCTGGTTTTATCCTGAAAATAACTTTGACAAAATCCCATAATTTTCTTGCTGGTAATTAAATCATAATAAATCAAATACTAAGTTACAACCTAACATGCTTTGTGAATGAAGTGCCATAACAGTAACTCTAAAAATTTCTGAATAATTCCCAGTGATATAAAAGGGCCTAAAAACCTTAAGTTCCAATTATGATAATTTTCCAGCGATTGTACAAGCCCTAATTTATTTTTATGCTCAAAAGCCCATATTGAAACATTGTGAATGAACCTCTAAAATTTCTCAACATAAAATTCTATAAAAATTAAGGGATCAATATTCTACTAGTTTAGATCTAAATCCAGAATTTTAACTGAATATAATTAATTTAAAACATCCAAATAATTGAAACAACAATCGGGCTAATAATCATTTAACACATGGAGTATAATATTTATTAATCATAAAATTCCAGAAAAATTACTATAAGTCTAAAACATCCTAAAACTCCCTCTTCCCGAGTTTCATAATTTTTGGATTAGATTTAGTGCTTAAAATAACTAAATTACATATTTATCCTAAACCAAAATCTTAACTTCCGAGGTACCTAATTACCTCTAATTCCTTCACTATTTAAAACAGAGGGTTTTCTTCATATCATCCCCCTCTCCTCCAAATTTCAAGGGCATACAAGAGCTTTTGCTCCTATGTCCTTCACAAACCTCAAACTCCCACCCATTGGATTTGAGCCAATCTCTTAGGGTAAAATCCACCCTAATCCACACCATGTTACCCAAGAGGGTAGACATAGACTCAACAAATCAGTGGCCACAACTTCAGCCTCTTTTGAGGAGATTTGTCCACTCCATTTTTAATTGTACTTTTCCCCAAAGTACCCCTCACCAAGACCTATCTAGGACTTGATACTTCCCTATTCAAAACTCGACCAATTGAGTTGAAATTTTGTACAGATCTTAACATTGATGCCAGGGACCACCACCCAAAATTTGGGGGAGTTTGGACTTAATTTCATCTCCTAACTAATTTTATAATATTTATTAAAATTTTACAAAAACTTTAGGCAAAAGTTCTCCAAAAATTCTCATTTTTGGACAGCCTCTCGATATACATATTACAGATCTCCAGTCCAAATTTCAAGTCATTTGGACATGTTATGAACCGTGGGCAACCATTTCAATTTCTGGTTAGCCTAGGTCTTGATCCCACCAAAATGGGTGATGTGGTCAAACCACTCACCCAAATTGAATAAAATCAATTTTATATTAAAGTAGACCCAGAGGGCTACAACTTTTGTGACTGGTCATTTTTCCTAATTCGGCCTCTAAGTGCCTCGTTTTGCAGCCTCAAAATATACTAATCCAAGTATATTTTTCCTTATAAAATTATTTACATAAGTTATATATTATAAACCGTTTTTACTGTTCATCTTCTACAGAACCCGAAAACCAGAACACAGGAAGCCATTTTTCCTGTAACATTTTCGTGATCCGTCGCCGGCCGTCCGGTCACTTCCCTGGCCAGCCACCACCACCACCACCTCCGTTGAGGCGACGGCTATCGGTCGGCGGTGGTTTGGCCGCCGGAGGTGGCGGTTTCCGGCGAACTCAAAATATCTTTTTCATGGTTTTCCATGAAAACGAGAGATGAGTCCGGCTCCGTTGAGCGCGAACTTCCTTTCTAAGAATCCTAAGATCTACCCATGAAAGAGAAGGAGCAGAGGAGGACCTTGTTCGCGGTTTGAAGGCGAGAAGAACGACGGGGTGCCATGGCGCGGTGGTGGCGTTGCTGAATTTCTCCTACAGCAAGAACAAGGATCTGACCCGATTACTTGAGCGTGTAACCTTCTCCTCTTGCCCCAAGTGGGCTTTTATAAGTCAGAAAGTGGGAAGATGAATGGGTAAAGCCTTAATGGCCATGAAGGCTCCTCCCCTTAACGCTTCGGTTACAGTGAAGGGATAAGAAACGGTGGAAACTGAACAGGTGTGTCCAGCTGGCGGCTTCCTATTGGACCATATCTTCCTCATTTATTATATAATTACAGAAGGAAAACGGCCTGAAATTACTCCTGGTGTAACTTCCCACACCAGCCTTTATTATCATGCGTGTTAGAATAATTTCGGGCCTGAACCGTCGTTTCAGCCAATGTCATGGGCGTGACACATAGGTCACGGGCGTGACAGGCCCGAATAGCCAATTCTGGGTTCGACGATCGTCGAACTGAGATCGACGATCGTCGATGGATGGTCACGGGCGTGACACCTTGGGTCACGGGCGTGACAGGCTCGGGTGGTTAGTTATGGGTTGACGGTCGTCGAATGGTGGTCACGCCCTGGGTCACGGGCGTGACACCTTTTGTCACGGGCGTGACTGGCCCGAACGGCAATTTTGAGGTCGACGATCGTCGAACTGGGATCGACGGTCGTCGAAGGCTGGTCACGCCCTAGGTCACGGGCGTGACACTTAGGTCACGGGCGTGACAGGCCCGAGCTCAATTTCGACGATCGTTTTACGGGGATCGACGCTCGTCGAAGGAGTCACGCCCCTTGGTCACAGGCGTGACAGCTTGGTCACGGGCGTGACATGCCCAGGCTGCACGTTCGACGATCGTCTCACGGAGATCGACGATCGTCGAAGAAGTCACGCCCAGGTCACGGGCGTGACGGGTCGGTCACGGGCGTGACCAACCCGTGACCCGAAAACTCGGTCGATTTATTTCAATTTTATGTGTTTCCTGGGGTTCTGACACGACCAACTGACTCCTAGGGGTCTAGCCGGAAATGGGATGTTACAGCCTCCCATACAAGGCTTCAAACGGAGCCATCTACAAGCTCTCCTGATAACTATTGTTGTATGCAAATTCCATAAGTCGCAGCCGCTCATCCCACACTCCACCGTGGTCTAAAATGTAGCATCGGATCATATCCTCAACTATCTGGTTCACCCGCTCCGTCTGCCCATTGGTCTGTGGGTGGTAAGCAGTTGAATACCTCAGATCGGTACCCAAACCCTCCTGCAGACTCTGCCAAAAGCGAGAAGTAAACCGGGAATCTCGATCAGAAATGATGCTAACCGGCACACCGTGTAGTCAGATGACTTCATTCAAGTACAACTCCGCTATCTTATTCATCGGGTAATTAATCTTATATGGCACGAAGTGAGCACACTTCGTCAGTCTATCCACTATGACCCAAACAGAATCAAACCCCCATGGGATTTCAGTAAGCCCGTGATGAAATCCATAGATATACTTTCCCACTTCCAAGTCGGGATCTCTAACGAAGTCAACTTGCCATCAGGCCTTCCATGATCGGCCTTCACACGCTTGCAAGTGTGGCACTCCGCAACAAATCGGGCTATATCGCCTTTCCTGCCATACCACCAGGCAATTTGCTTTAGGTCACGATACATCTTTGTAGATCCTGGATGGTAGGCAACGCTGGATCCATGAGCCTCTCTGCAAACCATAACCCTAATGTCCCCAACCGCGGGGATGCAAAATCTTCCGCGATACTTCAAAGTTCCCGCATCATCAGAGGAATAATCCGGCAACTCTCCTCTCTCAGTCATGGAGAATAAGTGTAGAAGATCCGGGTCGTCCTTCTGGTGCAGTCTGGTCAAAGAAATCCAAGACGGCTCTGCCACTGACAAACTACTCTGCAAGCCACAGCATCCCACTGATATATCCATAAGGAGGAACTCCTCCACTAAACGGTCGGCGGTGAGATTAAAGATCTTTCCCGTCTTATGGCTCAGGACGTCGGCCACCACATTGGCCTTACCTGGATGATACTGGATCTCTGCGTCATAATCGGCCACATACTCTAGCCACCGACGCTGGTACAGATTTAACTCCTTCTGCGTGAACACGTACTTCAGGCTCTTATGGTCGGTGAAGATCTTGCACTGAGCCCCATAAAGTAGGTGTCTCCACAGCTTCAACGCATAAATAACCACTGCGAACTCGAGGTCATGCGTAGGATAATTCTTCTCATGAGTCTTCAGTTGCCTTGACTCATAGGCAATCACCTTACCAACCTGCATTAATACGCATCCGAGACCTACATGCAAAGCATCCACGTATACATCATAATCCACACCCTCAGTAGGCAGGGTCAGAACGGGAGCAGTGCACAATCTCCTCTTTAACTCCAGGAAGGCTTCTTCGCACTTCTCGCTCCAAACAAAAGCCACGTTCTTCTGAGTCAGCTTGGTCAAAGGTGCAGCTAGGGTAGAGAAACCCTCCACGAACCTCCTGTAGTAGCCGGCCAACCCTAGAAAGCTCCTGATCTCCTTAGGAGTGTCCGGCCTACTCCAATCCATCACTGCTGCGATCTTTTCTGGGTCGACTGAGATCCCATCCTTATTCACAACGTGGCCAAGAAACGAGACCTGAGGCAACCAAAATTCGCACTTGCTCAACTTGGCGAATAATTTGTGGTTCCTCAACTCCGATAGAACTAAGCGCAGATGCTGCTCATGCTCCACATCGCTACGAGAATAAACCAACACGTCATCGATGAAGACCACCACGAACTTATCTAGGAAATCCTTGAACACCCGGTTCATCATATCCATGAACGCTGATGGTGCGTTGGTCAATCCAAACGACATCACTAAGAACTCAAAATGTTCATGCCTCGATCTAAACGCAGTCCATGGAATATCTGCCTCACGGATCCTAAGCTGATGATAGCCTGAACGAAGATCAATCTTGGAGAAGACCGTGTTACCGCGCAATTGGTCAAATAAGTCATCGATCCTCGGTAGAGGGTACCTGTTCTTGACTGTGACTTTGTTAAGCTCCCTATAGTCGATGCAAAGCCGCATTGACCCATCTTTCTTTTTCACAAATAGAACAGTAGCACCCCAAGGTGACGAACTCTGCCTGATAAACCCTTTCGCCAACAACTCATCTAACTGGACTCGCAACTCCTCTAGCTCTCGAGGGGCCATCCGGTATGGCGCCTTAGCAATAGGATGCATACCCGGCTCCAAATCGATCACAAACTAAACATCCCGCTCGGGAGGAAGACCAGGAAGGTCATCAGGAAAAAAATCGGCGAAATCATGAACAACTGGAATCTCCTCTAAGCGCGGTACACTAACAGCGGTCCCAACCACCGAGACCAGACAAGCAAAACAATCCGAAAGAAAAAGCTTCTGAGCACATACTACAGAGATGATAGGAGAATCCTGGCTCAGTTCTGCATACACGCTTCCGGGCTGACCGTCGTCCCTGATGAAGTCCAAGCGCTTCCCCTTGCACTGAATGACTGCATCATACCTAGACAGCCAGTCCATGCCATAAATAACATCGAAGTCCTCCAGATCAATCATCTTCAGGTCTGCCTTCGTAAGGAAGTCCCCCAACAAAACAGGGCAATCTAACATGCCCAAATCTGACAACACAGATTCACTAGAGGGGAACTTGACATGAAAGGTATCCCGAACTCGATCTAAAGTCAACCGATGTCGCTCTACAAAGGCTCTAGCCACGAACGAGTGGGTAGCGCCGGAGTCAAACAGAACACGCGCTCAGCGGTTCTTCACCTTAAACTTCCCTATAGGAACATATATAACTAAGGAACTACCACAACAATACTACAAATATTCTAGCAAGACAAGAACAAAACATTCAGGCTGGAAAGTCAACTAACCTTAGATGACCTGAATCGAAGCTTGAGCCTCCTCGGAAGAGATCACGTTCAGCTTTCCCTTTCTTTTGTCCACACGCTGAGGTGGAGGTAATGCCTGCATAGGAACTGCATGAAGAGCGGGCTGGACCTGAGGACACCTAGACTTGATGTGTCCCTTCTGCCCACACTAAAAACAGACCTTATCCTTGGACCAGCACTGGGCAGCATCATGTCTGGGTCGCTTGCAAACGGAATAGGAGACATCTCTCCTAGGATCACCCTGAATCGCATGAACCTGCTCCTTCCTCTGAGCTGCTGCACTCTTGAAACATCTCTCTACAGGGTGGCCTGACCGGCCACAGAAACTTCACACCACTTTGCTCTTCTTTCTCGGAGCTGCATCAAGTACCTGGGGTTTCTTTTCCTCCACAGACTTCCTCTTGTCCTTCCTTATTTGTTGGCCTCTAGTCTTCGCGGTCTCGATAGCCTCCACCTTGAGAGCAGCCTCCACTACTCCTGCATAAGTCTCTAACCCATAAGCACTGGTCAACTGCTGCACCTCACTCTTCAAACCACCGATAAATCGTTTAACTCGATCAGCCTCAATGCTGACCAATCCAGGGGCAAAACGGCTCAATTTGCTAAACTCTATCTCATACTCACCAACCGTGAGTTGCCTTTGCTTCAGATGGAGGAAGTCATTCATGAGGCAGTCACGCTCGACCGAGGGTAAGAACTTCCTCAACAGCTTCTCCTTGAACACCTCCCAAGAGCATCCAGCTACCAAGCTCTCCTTCTCTCTCAGCCACCAATTCTTATCCAAACCTTTAAGCTGATAGGCGGCTAACATCACCCTCTGATCATCTGCAATCCCTGAGTACGAGAACATCTCCTCCATGGAGATCAGCCAGTCGTCTATCACCATGAAATCTGCCTTCCCGACATAAGTGGGAGGGCTCAGCCTCTGAAACTGCGAGATGAAGTCCATCTCCGCTGGAACCACCACTGGAGGTCTTAGGGGTGCAGGAGGGTGAGGAACAGCAATCCCCCGTGCAGGGCCTTGCACTCCCTGAGTCTGTCCTGCCACAACTGCTGCCAAAGACTGTATCTGGGCTCGCACCTCCACCAACTGCCTGCTCAAGGAATCGCTACTCTACCGCAAGCTTTCGATCACAGCATCATTCTGCGCTCCCAATAACTCACCCTCAGACAGGGGAGTCGATCTAGTCGAAGGACGTCTCGCCATCCTAAATCCATAGCAACACTAGTTAAATCCTAGTATAACGGCTAGACCCAACTACAAGTACAGACAATACATATATAGATATGAACTTAAAGCTGCTAACTTGCTCTGGGAGTTTATCTTTTTACAAAAATTGATGTTATGTCCTAACCTAGGATGGTTAACCACCACCATACTAATTCTTGTGCCTATATCGAGAATGCATGACTTTATATTATTTTTGACTCGAAAACTTATGTGTGTACATATGTCATCCTGCTAGTCTTTAGTTTGGCACGTTGTGCTTATGCAATGTTAAGTTATATATGTTTATGTTATGCATTCTAAAAAGGCCCTAATGCATGTTATGAGCGGCATACGCATGAAAATGTTATGCATCCCATACTACATAACATTCGCATGCAACGAAAAAGAAAACGTGCTAGTCGCAGCCATATGGTGAGGTTATGCATCCCATACTACATAACCCTCACATGTTGCCCATATGGTGGATCCATATACGAACACATATTATGCATCTCATACTACATAATATGCCCCGTATACTTTATGTTATGCTATGAGTGTAGTGTTCGTGCTTTTGCCAAGACATGTTGATGACATATCGGTGTGTGAATGACATGATGCTGAACTACCTAAGCAATCAAAGGAAAGGTTGTCCGACTAACTTGTCAGGCAACCTCCCTCTGATACCAACTTTCACAACCCGCATTTTCTCCGAATTAAAGAATTATCAGAGTATGAGAAAACGCGCGTCATGATGCCACGTCAAGCAGGGGATAACTGCTGACGCTCAGGCAAAACCACCTACTATACTTTAAGAAAGAAATTCATGATTTTAATGATTAGAAAATAAGTTATACTTAGAGGTCGTATCCCTCGGCTCGGTGGATCACCTAGTCAATAGTTAAAAACTATACTTAAGCGCTGCGGAAAAATACTTTATCCAGGTTTGACATCCGAAGAAGTGCATAAGAGCCCTAAGAGGACCACTTATGCTATGCAAGACTCTACATTTAATTTATATTATATATAGGAAAACGATCTTTATATGCTGCTTGGAAAATAGTGATTTACTTTTATAAATCATGTTGATCATGCAATATATTTACAATATTAGTTGTAGTTTCAAAATAACTAGCAACCTAGCATAAATCCTCCCCAGAGCAAGTAGACTATCTCCAAAAAATGGTAGCAGCAAAAGTAATATATCTAGTACAAAGGTAAAAACTACCAGTGGGCGCCAATAGCCTGACACGAACCCACTGGCAAATATGTATGTCTGTAAGAAAAGTACAGAAAAACTACCTCACTAACAAGCAACAGAACCTCCAAGGTTAAAGAGACCACCAGCAACACCACCGTAACCTAGCCATCAAACTGGCTACTGCTCAGAACCTGAGGCATTCAAAAGAAGAAAGAATATCTCAGCAAGCAAAACAAGAAAGAACTGCATGAAAGTGTCGACCAGGGGGGGTAAGTGAAAGAGGAAAACACACAGCAGAAAAGGTCACAACTGCCCCAAGGCAAGACAACAAGGAATGCACTACTTGCGAGGAAACAACATCAACCCTGCCCAGAAACTACATCCTGCGGGGTCTACTAGGCTTCCAAGAGCCCAAAATGCTGCAATCTACCAAGGAAGAAACACCTAACACCCTAAGCTGTGGGAGATGGTAGTAGCAAAAACAAATAACATGGATCCGGGTTGGAGGCAAACTCAGTCCCCCAACCTCCATTTCCAAGCCAATAAGCTCAAGGGTCTATATGTGAAAGCACAAGGGACTTTCCACCCCCTTGCCAGGCCCGTGCCTGGAGCAAGATAGAAGAATAAGGGTGGCCTTGGCTAAATTACACAACACCTCCCCCATGAAGAGCTTCAAACCACCACTACTAACCACGACCCACGATTCGGCCTTTAGGAAAGAAAAACATGGCCGACAAAGAAACTACAAATATAATCAAGGAATTCACTTGGGTACGAAAATCAAGGTAAGGGAAACAGTGTTGAAATCACTCAACACGGCTTGGCGTTGAGTGGGACCCACTCAACGCCTAACCAGACCTTGGCGTTGAGTGAGCTATCCTCACTCAACGCCAAAATAGCCATGGCGTTGAGTGAGGTCCACTCCCTCAACGCCTTCAGCAAAAGAGGCAGTGGCGTTGAGTGAGCTAACCTCACTCAACGCCAAAACAGCTATGGCGTTGAGTGAGGTCCACTCCCTCAACGCCTTTAGCAAAACCACAAAACCCAATAGTGGCGTTGAGTGAGTCCACCTCCCTCAACGCCAAAACAGCTTTGGCGTTGAGTGAGGTCAACTCACTCTACGCCAAGTTCATTCCCGCAGGACAACCCTAAACCATCGCCAAAAAGAGGAGGTCGGCGGGAATGCCGACTGATTCTCGCCGAATCGGCGGGAATGCAGGATGATTGAAAGTGAAGTGATAGATACTACTCTAGAGGGGGGGTGAATAGAGTTATCAAATTTTGCACTAGACAAAACTTGAAGGTCTACCCAACTCCCTTGGAGTGAATTGCGGAATTAAAAGATTATAGATATAGAATTAACCCTAAAGCCTAACACAAGTGTTGTGCACAAACTCAAGCTAACTGTAATTACAGTTAAGGCTTGGAAATCCTAATCAGCAACTAGCAACCTAGTTATATCTATTCACAGCCACAATGCAGGAAATAAACAAGGCAATCCAGACGACACAAGGAATTTATAGTGGTTCCCCAAACAACTTGGGTACGTCCACTCTTCTACCAACAAGGTAGGAATCCACTCAGGTTTTTGATCAGGTGCCCTGCCACCAACAGAATCTGCTTCAGGTAGATCCAGAAACCCTTTAGACTTTTGATCAGGTGTCTAAAAACCAAGCACAGGTTTTTGATCAGGTGCCCTGCCACCAAGGGATACTTTTGAAGGGAGTAATAACCCTGTACAGGAGGGGGAAGAAGGTTAAGATGACTTCTCTATTTTACAATAGATTAGAGAAGCACAAAAACTTGTACTGAGCTAGAAAGCTCTAAAGAATCAAGGCTCCCCCTGGCTCAAAGATGTCCAGGTGAAGTCTTGCTTCAGTGCAGAAAACTCTTCAGAAAGTTCTGAAGGAAAAACTACAAGAAGATAATAAATAATAAAATTAAAGATCTTCAAGCAGCTATCTTCTTCTTCTTCTTCTTCAAAAGAACTCTGAGTTTGAACTTCCTGAAAGCAGGAGAACTCAGGTTGAAGAAGAGTAGAAGATCTTAACACTTCTCAGTTAGATGAGTATTGCTGAGAGCAGAAGACTTGATCTTGATGAAGGCTTGAATGCTTAAGTGAACAACTGGTTAGCTATTAGCTAGCTTGAATCCTTCTTCAAAGGGTCCTTTTTATATCAACAGCAAGCAACGGCTCTCTTCAATTTGAATTACTTGTCTTCTTCTGACACTTGAGACCTGGGCTGCAAATAACACACAGCAAAACAAACTCTGCAGCAAGACATCCTATAAAAGGAATGAACCTCTTTCTAAGAAGCTGCAGGATCAAATCAAATAACAGAAGGACTAAATAAAGTCACATCAGAGAAATACTCTTTATAGCAGAAGGAAGACTTTTCAGTCTAACGGCTATAAAGGACTGTCAGCAGATAAAGTAAAATACAAAGTCAGCTAATAAGACAAACAACTTTATCTAAAAAGATTTTACTCAGGCAAGAAGAATAGAGCAGATATGTCTGGAAATATTATCATAAAATAGCTAAAAAGATATGCCAGATAATGTATTAATTAATTAAATATAATAAATAAATACAAAATATAAAGGCAGACAGAAAGCGTCGAACGACCTTCAGAGATCGTCGACCGACGCACGGAGATCGTCGAACTATCGGACAGATAGTCGAACGATCCAGATAGTCGAACTATCAAAGGAGATAGTCGAACTATCACAGCAGATAGTCGAACTACCAAAAGATAGTCGAACCATCAGATAGTCGACCTATCAACAGATAGTCGAACTATCAGGGCAAAACAGATAGTCGAGCTATCAACAGATAGTCGAACTATCAGATAGTCGAACTATCAACAGATAGTCAAACTATCAAAAACAAACAGATAGTCGACCTATCAACAGATAGTCGAACTATCAGATAGTCGAACTATCAAAGCAGATAGTCGAACTACCAAGCGAGAACAGATAGTCGACCTATCAACAGATAGTCGAACTATCAAATAGTCGACCTATCAACAGATAGTCGAACTATCAAATACAAACAGATAGTCGATCTATCAACAGATAGTCGAACTATCAACGCAGAACAAATAGTCGAACTATCAACAGATAGTCGAGCTATCAGATAGTCGACCTATCCAAGCAGATAGTCGAACTATCAAAGCACACAGATAGTCGAACTATCAACCGATAGTCGAACTATCCACGCAGACTGAAAGTCGAACAACTGATAGACGATCGTCGAACAGTTAGTCGACGATAGTCGAGCGGCGTTCGACGATAGTCGAACGAACAAACTACTTAACCAAATTCTCAATCTGGAAAAGTGAGGACTCTACAGCTAGACTACTAACCATTGACCATAGATATTTCTTGGGTCAAGGGACTAAAAAGACAAGACTAAACTCAAATCAAACTGGGGTACCAACAATCTCCCCCTATTTGAGTTAAGTCTCTTAAAAACTAAAGCACAGAGCTAGCTATAGAACACTATAAACAATACAGGAAATCGATAGCAATTAATTATCAAACAGATAGATAAATAACAGTCAAACAAAACTAAGGATCAACAGAGTCAGGCTTAGATACAGAAGAGCTAGAAACAAAAGAAATTTTTCGCAGAGGATCAATGGCCTCTAACTTAGACATCTTTAAATCTTGCAAGCCAATGATCTTTAATTCTATAGTCCTTGGCACAACAGCTTCCGGGTACTTTTCCATATATTTAGAAGGGTCAAAAACCTCAGGGTTAACCTGGAACTTTTCTAATTCCTTCTTTCTGAAAGTAGACATGGTGGTTAAACCAGTGGTGTCCTTCCCTTCAGCTTTTGCTTTTCTGATTTGGGCTGCTCCAACTAATTCGTGAAAACGAGCCATCCTAAAGTTAGGATCAAGCTCAGGACTTTCATAAACAGACTCAGGAGGAGTAGCATCTGATTCTTTATCTTGATTAACTAGATAAGACATGGGAGCAGACTTAGCAAAGTTCTTGCTAGAATATTTAAAATAAAATAAACTACTTACCTTTTGAAACCACTTTTTCAGACTGTACTGGTATAGGAGAAGAAGCTCTTTTCTTTGGAGAAGGAGGAGGGAAAAAGGTTGGTCTTTGATACACAACCTCCTTCACTTGTCTTTGAGAACCAGAATAAGATCTGCCTTGGGAACTTTGAGAGCTTTTCCTTGACTGAGGCTGAGAAGGTGCAGATTTTCCAGAAGAGGCAGATGGATTAGCAGATAGGTTCCCAGAGGCTCCTGCACTGGGAGGTGGAGGAGGAGGACCTCTGGGAGTCCATCTTGAAACAGGACTATCATACCTCTTAGATCTTTTTCTCTCTTTCTGCTGGTTCTTGGAGAACCACATCCAATGTTGAAATTCTTTCGATTTGGGGTCAATTCCTTTAAGAATATAGTATGGAGTATCATTTTCTCGGCTGGGAGGAGGAGGAGCAATTGCTTTCCTTTTCTTTTGAGCAGCTTTCTTTTTCTTAGCATTCTCAGATAAATCAGAATCATCTTCATCATCAGAGTGAGATGATGGAGGATTATCATAAGGATCATAGGCTTCAGAAACAGCCTTTTCTTTTAACTTCAGATCAGATTTCTCTCTTTCCTCTTCCATGGCATCCTGAGCCAGAAGGAAATCTAAATCCAATCCTGGTGAATCATCCCAAATAGTTGACTTTTCAACTTGCAACTCTTTTTCTTTCTCTTTTAAAGAATCTTGTACTCTTTGATTCCAGGCAGCTCTTGCTTTTTCTTCTTCCACACTCAGAACAGGAGTGTCATCTTTGATTTCATCTTGATTTTCAGACTCATCTTCTCTATTATCTAAAAAAGAATCCAGTTCTGGATCTACTTGGATATCAGGAACATTTGGGGCAGCTTCTGAAACAATTACTATGATCTGAGCAGCTAAATCTTCTCTAATATAATCTGTAGAATTATGAACACAGATCTGCTAAATAAGCAAAAATCATTCCTTCTAGGTATTCACTAGCTAGCAAATTAATTGACTCGTCAATAAAGCGAATGAGTGAATTACCTTCATATTTGACCAACTCCCAAGACTCATCTAGGTAGGATGTAATGATCCCTTCTAGAAAATTTGCAATCACGGGAGAGGTGAGATCTTCTAAGCAAACTTTCACAACAAATTCAGATAACATGATAGCATCAGATATTTCCTTTTTCGATAACACAGAGGCTGATTCTTTTTCAGCTGGAGCAGACACTACTTGAACTGTCATCACAGTATCTGTTACTGCTGGAAGGGAGGCAGGAGGCTCTGAGGCATCTTCACAGAACATCTCCCCCTGCCTGATTTCAGTGGAAACTGAAACTAGGCCCCTTGAGGAAGAGGGCTCAACAGATTTGGAAAGTGATTTGATGGTAGCGGTTAAGGTATCAATGGAGGAGGCAAGTGGAGCGATTGCCTCTTCAATCATAATTTTGATTGAAGGGGTAATCAACTCCAAAATGTTGGAGATGAGTTGAGGGGTTATCTCAAAAGAAGATGGAAGTGCAGTGGATGGAGATGCAGCAGATATGGTTATAGTGCTGAGATGAAGAATGGTGTGGACTGGAGATTGAATTGGAGATGGAGCTGGAGAGTTAATAGGAGTGTTAACTGGAGAATGAATGGGAGACTGAGGAGGAGTTGGAATCCTCTCAGATCCTAACAAATCAAAACTAGGAGCAGATATCCTAGCCTGATGAGAAGGAAGAGGAGAAGCTGGAGGGGAAGGAAGAACAACCGTGGTTGTTTCTCTAACAGGAGAAGGGGAAAGTCGTACTTCAGCTGAAGTTGATGGAACTTCAACTGAGGCAGACTGCATAGCAGAAGAAGAGGGAAGGGAAAGAGCTGAGCCAGCTTCTACAGGGTGAGGAGCGACCGAATCAGTCCTGGTGCTCTCTGATGTCGCTGGAGCAACCCCTGTGAGAGCGGGTTTCACAAAGGTTCTCTTCCACTTGGAGAACAGGTTTGGATCCATCTTCTTGCTTGCATTTATTGTTGTTGCGATTGAACACAGCAGCTGGGGATATTTTTCCTTCAGGAAAATTCCAATAACCCTTCCGAGGGTAACTTCCTTCTTACTATTCTTTTTCCTTATTAAATCAAACATTACTCCTGCCCAATCAATCTTTTTCTGATTAACAATTGCACACATCAGTGCAAATTATTGCCTTGTTATATTGTCATGAGCAGAGTGCTTACCGAGGAGCACTTTTCCGACCAACTCAGCAAGAAACTTAATCTTGAAAGCGAAATTTACCTTGAGCAGCTTCGTGGGAATGCCCTCTGCATGTCCCAGCTCAACTAACATTCTTCCAAATTCTTGAGCATCTTGCTCATAATCTTCTTCCCCATTTATCAAACCAAAAATATCAGTCAGAACGGCCGGAGTTAAAATTACCTCTTCTCCGCCGATGGTGCCAGTCATCGAATCGTCGGTGGAGGACGACGTGAAAGCCCATTCCTTGATCTTAGGTATATTTAACTTAATCCTTGATGACATTAATCTCTCTAGTCCTTGATCCCGGCACAACTGAAGAACTTCCACGATCCCTGCTTCGCAGCAACTGAACGCGTCAAAATCAACGCTGAAGCCTGCATCGAACTTTACAACTGCTAACACTGCGGGAGAAATCGCCATTGATTGCTGGAGAAAGCGCGAGAAGGACGGCGAAGACGAAGGGGACGAAGCGGCAGAAAATCGCAAGCAGAAAGACAGAATGCGAAAAGTCACGCTCCGTCGACGAAAGAACAAAAGATCTTTTAACCTAGGTCGACTATCGGCTTTATATTAGACCGGAGATAGTCGATCTATTAAAAAGATACTAGACCCGATAGTCGAACGGCCGTTCGACGATCGGCTCAGAAGCAGAGTAGTCGAGCCATCGTTCGATTATTTCTGGCTTCTCAAACAGCAAACTGTCGTCGTTCAGAGATCGACGATAAGCTCGACCTGTTCGACGATCTTCGAACGCCGGTCGACGATTTTCAAACAGATAAGCTATCATTAACCAGAGGTCGACGATAGGCTTAATCCGTTCGACGATCTTCGATCATCGTTCGACGATCTTCAAGCAGGTTTCAACATAGGCAGATATAGTCACACTTAGTCTCGTCCATTGATCATGCCTAATTGAACTAAAAAGAACAGATGCTTCTGTTCATCTAAAGGCTTGGTGAATATATCACCTCTCTGAAACTCAGTGGATATGAACTCAAGACAAATCTTGTTCTTTTCCACACAATCTCTCAGGAAATGGTGCCGAATCTCAATGTGCTTCGTTCTAGAGTGGTGCACTGGATTTTGTGCAATTGAAATAGCACTGGTACTATCACACATGATTTTGGTGTTCTTGTGTGAGTAACCATAATCCACAAGCTGGTTTTGAATCCACAGGATCTGTGAACAACAACTAGCAGCTGCTATATATTCAGCCTCTGCAGTTGAAGTTGAGACAGAAGCCTGCTTCTTATAGAACCAAGAGACCAATCTCTCTCCCAAGAACTGGCAAGTTCCTGAGGTGCTCTTCCTGTCAACTCTGCAACCAGCATAATCAGAATCAGAATATCCAATTAATTCAAATTCTGACTCAGCTGGGTACCAAAGTCCTAGATCTGGACATCCCTTCAGGTATCTCAGGATTCTCTTTAGAAGAATCAGATGAGATTCCTTGGGGTTGACCTGGAATCTAGCACAAAGGCATGTAGCAAACATTATATCAGGCCTACTTGCAGTTAGATATAATAGGGAACCAACAATGGCCCTATAATTCTTTTGATCAACTGGCTTGCCGTGATCATCAGAATCAATAACTACATTAGTAGCCATAGGTGTAGGCATTGCTGAAGCATCAGCCATCCCAAATTTCTTTACCAATTCCTTGGCATATTTGGATTGGGAGATGAAGATACCATCAGCATCTTGCTTAACTTGGAGACCAAGAAAGTAAGACAGCACACCCATACTACTCATCTCAAACTTAGAGTGCATCAGGTCAGAGAACCTTTTGCAAAGTTTGGGATCAGTGGAGCCAAATATAATATCATCTACATACACCTGAACTAATAGGATTGTGTCCTTGTGATGCTTGACGAAAAGGGTTCTATCAACTACTCCCCTAGTAAAGTTGTGCTCTAAAAGGAAACTAGCTAGAGTCTCATACCAGGCTCTGGGAGCTTGCTTTAGTCCATATAGAGCTTTATGTAACTTAAACACATGTGAGGGCTGAGTTGAAGAAACAAACCCTGGTGGTTGTTCAACAAACACCTCTTCCTTAAGCTCACCATTCAGGAATGCACTTTTGACATCCATTTGGAACACCTTAAACTTCATGTAGGCTGCATAGGCCAAGAAGATCCTTATTGCTTCTAGCCTTGCAACAGGAGCAAAGGTTTGGTCATAATCTATACCTTCCTCCTGTCTGTAGCCCTGAGCTACAAGACTTGCTTTATTCCTTACAACAATTCCATTTGCATCCAACTTGTTTCTATACACCCACTTGGTGCCTATGATCAGTTGGCCTTTAGGTCTTGGAACCAAAGTCCAAACTTTACATCTCTCAAACTGATTGAGTTCCTCTTGCATAGCAATGATCCAGTGGGGATCTAGCTCTGCATCTTTAAAGGTGAGGGGCTCAACCTGTGAGAGGAAACAAGCATGCATCACATCCTGTCTTAATTGGTGTCTTGTTTGCACACCAGCTGATATGTCTCCAATCACTTGAGATGTGGGGTGATCTCTAAGTGTGACAATATCAGCAGGTGGGATGTGATCTTCAGCAACAGTTGGGATTAATTCCTCAGGAGGAATTTGATCTACTGTTGGTGGTACAACAACAGCTTCAGCAATATCTTCATCACTGTCTGATTCAGTGATCTGAAGAGTTGATAGTTGAAGAATTTCTTGAGGGACATCAGGTACCTGCAATGAACTAGAGGAAGGAGAATTTTCTTTCTCCTTATAAAACATCTGATGCTCATCAAAAGATACATGCACAGATTCTTCAATCTTACAGGTTGATTTGTTATAAACCCTATAAGCTTTGCTTACTTGGGAATATCCAAGCATGATTCCCATTGAAGCTTTTGCTTCAAATTTCCTAAGATATTCTTTATTGTTATTATGAATATAAACAACACAACCAAAAATTCTGAAATAATTAATTTTAGGTTTCTTTCCTTTAAGCAACTCATAAGGAGTTTTACACTTAAGTTTGTGTATCAAACTTCTATTTAAGACATAATTGGCTGTATTAACAGCTTCTGCCCAATAGGAGAGAGGCATGTTAGCATCTGCCAATAATGTGCTAGCAGCTTCAATGAGTGTTCTATTCTTCCTTTCAACTACCCCATTTTGTTGAGGAGTTCTAGGAGCTGAGAAGCTATGTTTGATACCTTCTCTCTCACAGAATTCTTGCATGAGAAGAGAGTCAAACTCAGTACCATGATCACTTCTGATCAAGGCCACATGAGTAGAGTACTCAGTCTGCACACATAGTAGAAAGTCTGTAAGGGCTTTGAAGTTATCAGACTTAGTTCTCAAAAAGAAAACCCAACTGAACCTAGAGAAGTCATCTACAATTACTAAGGTGTAATACTTCCCTCCTAAACTTTGTACATTTATTGGGCCAAAAAGGTCCAAGTGTAATAGATACAGGATTCTAGGAGAATCACTCTTATTTACAGATTTAAAAGAGTTTTTGGTTTGCTTGCCTAGCTGACAAGCCTTGCATAGGCTCTCCTTCTTGTAGGGGCAAGAAGGTAAACCTCTAACAAGGTTGTGTTTAGATAACCTAGATATATTTTTAAGGTTAACATGACTAAGCCTCTTATGCCACAAAGAATTATTATTAATTGTTACTTCATTAAACAGGCAGATTTTAGAATGAGATGAATTGAAATCTACTAAATAAATATTACCTATTCTAATACCTACTAAAACAACATTATTATTTAAAGTAATATTGCAAGAGGAGTTGGAAAATGAAACCTGGTAGCCAGCATCACATAGCTGGCTGACTGAAATCAAATTGTGCTTCAGTCCTGTCACATATGCAACTCTCTTGAAAGTAACATCTCCAATAGTAATCCTGCCATAGCCTTCTGTCTGACCACAGCTGGAATCTCCAAAGATAACCTTTGGGCCGAGCTTAGCTTTGAATTTTGACAGATGATCTTTATTTCCTGTCATATGCTTGGAACATCCACTATCCAAATACCACTTATTTTGAGTGATTGGATAGGCCTTCACCTGCAAGACATTTATTTAGACAGAGTGGACCCAGGTAACCTTGGGTCCCTTGTTTTTCACATAAGAAAAACTGGAAATGTATGAAAATGCAGGCTGAGGGTGATAACCTAATGGGTGAGATCTCCTAGGTGGGATTCTCCATGCAGATGATGGGTCAACAAACCTAGGGTTTCTATTTTCATTTAGGTTTCTATGGTACTGATTATGATTTTGAAAATCATATTGAAAACGTCGATCGACGTTCGACGATGGGCGCTCAGATCGTCGAGCTTCGTTCGACCATTGAGCTTCCGATCGTCGAGCGGCGTTCGACGCTCTTTGCATTTCTTTAAAAAATTTCTTTCTCTTTTCTCCCTTAGCTTTATTTAAAGTTTTATTAACTAGGTTTACTTGCTCAGTGTTCTTCATTCCACTAGCTGAAATGAAGTTTACTGGAGTTGAAAGATTATTTTTAAGTAGAACTGGGGGTTCACTGGGAGAAGCTCCTAAGCCTAGTTTGTCATTACCTGACCTAGTGTTAGTCATGCTGGTAATTTCTAACAACTTAAGGCTTCTACCATTAAGTGATTCTTCTAACCTCTTAGACTTAGCTAACTCCATTTTAAGAAATTTAATTTCTTTACTACAAGTAGTGAGATCTTCCTTTAACCTAATATTTTCTGTAGCAATTACTTCTGAGTCAGCTAACTTATTTCTAAGTTCTTTTATCTCCTTTTCTGAGCTAATCAAATCTAAGCATAAAGATTTAAAATCCAATTTAAATTCTTCAGAAGTAAAGTCATAAGAAGATAGTACCTCATCTTCTGTTGGCATCTCTTCATCTGAATCTGAACTCTCTGCAGCTGAGTGGTTGCTGCAGGCATCTATTGCCATCAGGCAAACTTCTTTTGCCTTCTTCTCTTCCTCATCCTCACTGGAGCTTGATGAGGAGGATTCTTCATCAGAATCACTCCAGGTTTCAGCAATGAAACCTCTCTCCTTCTTCTTGTTTTTGTAGGAGGATGGCTTGGAGTGCTTCCTGTGCTGTTCCTTTTCTTTTCTCTTATCTTTGTTCTTCTCCTCTGGACACTCTGGTAAGATGTGTCCAGGCTTCCTGCAACCATAACAAATAATTTCTTTAGCAGGTGAACGATCATACCTTGGTTTGTCTTCATAGCGTGAAGACTTCTTTCTGAACTCCTTTCTCCCCATCTTGAGAAACCTCTTGGCAAACAATGCCATTAGTTCCTCATTTGATTGGCTGCCTTCAGAAGCATCAGCAGCCTTAAGAGCTAGAGATTGCTCTTTTCTTGTTGGAGTAGGGGTCTTTGCTTCTGCTTCTGCTTCCCTTGTCTTCAGCACTTGCTCAAAAGACTTGAGCTTGCCGAGAAGAGCTTCAGTGGAGATCTCATTTGTACTTCTGGCTTCCTTGATGGGCCAGATCCTTAGATCCCATGTGCTAGGGAAGTACATAAGAATCTTATCATTGACCTCTGTCAATGATATGTCCTTGTCAAGGGTCCTCAGCTCATTGATGATTGAGCTGAGCCTGGTGTACATGGCTTCAACTGATTCAGCATCAGTTTTCTTGAAGTTCTCATACTGTGAGATCAGGTTGGACCTTCTGTCCTTCCTTTCATCAGCTGAACCAGCCACAATCTGGTTCAGTGTATCCCACATAGCTTTTGCTGAAGAGCAGTCAGCTACCTTCTGGAATACCTCATCTGACATTGTCTGAGCCAGTATGTTCATTGCCTTGGCATCTGCTATTTTGGCCTTCTTGTACTCATCGTTGTAATATGGAGGAGGCACTGCACTCATATCAGATGATGAGGCAGTAGCAGCAGCAGGTGCTCTTGGGGGACCTGACAAAATAAAAGCAAAGATGCTTTCATCAATAGAATTCATATATAATTTTATCCTTGCCTTCCAGATGCCAAACTTAGCTAAGTTGCATGCTGGAGGTCTGGTGCTGGAATAATCCTTGGACTGGGCCATGATAGTGAATATCAATAAGCTTTGGTATCTATCAGGATCTTGTGACTTAGGTGTTAGCCTATTCAGTCAGTCAACCTCCCTCTGATACCAATTGAAAGTGAAGGGATAGATACTACTCTAGAGGGGGGGTGAATAGAGTTATCAAATTTTGCACTAGACAAAACTTGAAGGTCTACCCAACTCCCTTGGAGTGAATTGCGGAATTAAAAGATTATAGATATAGAATTAACCCTAAAGCCTAACACAAGTGTTGTGCATAAACTCAAGCTAACTGTAATTACAGTTAAGGCTTGGAAATCCTAATCAGCAACTAGCAACCTAGTTATATCTATTCACAGCCACAATGCAGGAAATAAACAAGGCAATCCAGACGACACAAGGAATTTATAGTGGTTCCCCAAACAACTTGGGTACGTCCACTCTTCTACCAACAAGGTAGGAATCCACTCAGGTTTTTGATCAGGTGCCCTGCCACCAACAGAATCTGCTTCAGGCAGATCCAGAAACCCTTTAGACTTTTGATCAGGTGTCTAAAAACCAAGCACAGGTTTTTGATCAGGTGCCCTGCCACCAAGGGATACTTTTGAAGGGAGTAATAACCCTGTACAGGAGGGGGAAGAAGGTTAAGATGACTTCTCTATTTTACAATAGATTAGAGAAGCACAAAAACTTGCACTGAGCTAGAAAGCTCTAAAGAATCAAGGCTCCCCCTGGCTCAAAGATGTCCAGGTGAAGTCTTGCTTCAGTGCAGAAAACTCTTCAGAAAGTTCTGAAGGAAAAACTACAAGAAGATAATAAATAATAAAATTAAAGATCTTCAAGCAGCTATCTTCTTCTTCTTCTTCTTCAAAAGAACTCTGAGTTTGAACTTCCTGAAAGCAGGAGAACTCAGGTTGAAGAAGAGTAGAAGATCTTAACACTTCTCACTTAGATGAGTATTGCTGAGAGCAGAAGACTTGATCTTGATGAAGGCTTGAATGCTTAAGTGAACAACTGGTTAGCTATTAGCTAGCTTGAATCCTTCTTCAAAGGGTCCTTTTTATATCAACAGCAAGCAACGGCTCTCTTCAATTTGAATTACTAGTCTTCTTCTGACACTTGAGACCTGGGCTGCAAATAACACACAGCAAAACAAACTCTGCAGCAAGACATCCTATAAAAGGAATGAACCTCTTTCTAAGAAGCTGCAGGATCAAATCAAATAACAGAAGGACTAAATAAAGTCACATCAGAGAAATACTCTTTATAGCAGAAGGAAGACTTTTCAGTCTAACGGCTATAAAGGACTGTCAGCAGATAAAGTAAAATACAAAGTCAGCTAATAAGACAAACAACTTTATCTAAAAAGATTTTACTCAGGCAAAAAGAATAGAGCAGATATGCCTGGAAATATTATCATAAAACAGCTAAAAAGATATGCCAGATAATGTATTAATTAATTAAATATAATAAATAAATACAAAATATAAAGGCAGACAGAAAGCGTCGAACGACCTTCAGAGATCGTCGACCGACGCACGGAGATCGTCGAACTTTCGGACAGATAGTTGAACGATCCAGATAGTCGAACAATCAAAGGAGATAGTCGAACTATCACAGCAGATAGTCGAACTACCAAAAGATAGTCGAACCATCAGATAGTCGACCTATCAACAGATAGTCGAACTATCAGGGCAAAACAGATAGTCGAGCTATCAACAGATAGTCGAACTATCAGATAGTCGAACTATCAACAGATAGTCGAACTATCAAAAACAAACAGATAGTCGACTTATCAACAGATAGTCGAACTATCATATAGTCGAACTATCAAAGCAGATAGTCGAACTACCAAGCGAGAACAGATAGTCTACCTATCAATAGATAGTCGAACTATCAAATAGTCGACCTATCAACAGATAGTCGAACTATCAAAGACAAACAGATAGTCGATCTATCAACAGATAGTCGAACTATCAACGCAGAACAAATAGTCGAACTATCAACAGATAGTCGAGCTATCAGATAGTCGACCTATCCAAGCAGATAGTCGAACTATCAAAGCACACAGATAGTCGAACTATCAACCGATAGTCGAACTATCCACGCAGACTGAAAGTCGAACAACTGATAGACGATCGTCGAACATTTAGTCGACGATAGTCGAGCGGCGTTCGACGATAGTCGAACGAACAAACTACTTAACCAAATTCTCAATCTGGAAAAGTGAGGACTCTACAGCTAGACTACTAACCATTGACCATAGATATTTCTTGGGTCAAGGGACTAAAAAGACAAGACTAAACTCAAATCAAACTGGGGTACCAACAATGATTCTCGCCGAATCGGCGAGAATCCAGGATGATTCTCGCCGATCGGCGGGAATCCAGAATGATTCTCGCCGAATCAGCGGGAATCAAGGATGATTCTTGCCGATCGGTGGGAATCACTGACGTTACACGTCGAAATCGGCGGGAATCACTTGGTGATTCCCGTCGATTTTGACTTAGACGAAAATTCTCACTCAGTCACCCCACCACTCAGCCGCAAAGAACAAATCAAACTATGGCTTTGAGTGTGTCCACCACACTCAATGCCAAGTACGGACGGCTTTTGGCTTTGAGTGTGTGCACCATACTCAACACCAAAACCCGAGAGTCTACTAAGACTGGTTCTAACCAGAGCCCTACCACAACAAACTTCCTCACTCTCTCTCTCGGCTCCACCCGCCAAAGCACCCAACTAGAACTACAAAATCTGGAGTCTAAATAATGAACACAACTAGCAGGTTGAGCAAACAGCACAAGGAGGGGGCTCATAGGAGAATCTAAGCCCTAAATTTAGCAAGATAAAGGAGAACATGCTTGGTTTCTACCCTAAGGCTAACCGGGAAAATATTCTAGAATTCAAAAGAATAACAATGGCAAGGGCAAGAATACCACTTGCCTCGATTTCCGGCGAAGCTTGGTCGGCTTTCCCTCCTCTTCGTTCTGCACTAGAAGGAGCAGCACCTAACAAGCAAACCCGCACTTTAATGGCGGAAAACCACAAGAAACCGAAAATCCAAGTCTCCTAAAACTCCACGAAAAACAAACCTCTTATCGTCGAAACGTAGAACTGAGCGAGAGCAAGACAACGCAGCTTTCGGAATCGAAATCCGTCCACGAACACTCCCGGAATCACCGTCCGAAGGCTAGGACTAACCGTTGCTTCCGCCTCTGCTTTCCGCGAAACAGGAACAGCAGTTTCCTTTTGATCTCGGGAAGGAGGAAGGAGAAGTGGGCCCGCTGATTCTAATTAAGTCTTTAAAATAAGTCTAACACGCCAGTTCAGCCTAACCGTCTCCCAAGCCACCGGTTCACTTAAATTAAGAGGGTTTCTAATTAGATTTTACTAATGGCACACCCAAAACGACACGAAAACCGAACTACCTCGGATTCGACGAAATTCGCAGCGTAGCTAAATATCCATGCTACGAACACAACGGCGAAGTCGAAATTAACTTTCGACGAACAGAACTTGAGTTATACCCTCCCAAAGCCAAAACACAAGCATCCCCCGGGAGGCCACACCGGGTCACCCAAAACGACTCGGCTTGCGAGGGAGATCTTGCCAATAGGCTACAAAATAGAGCACCCAGTTCTAAGGAGTTAAGACCCACACTCCACAGATGGCACAAGCCAAGAAAACGCATCGACGTAACGCCAAATAAGAATTAAATAATCGCAGAAAAAATCGGGGGCGTTACATTGTATGCGCACATAGGCAATACAGCCCCAAGTCTTTAGAGTATCATATCTATAAGGACGACCGAGCCATAGCTCATATGGGGTAGAAGTGAGCTGAGAATGAGGCACTCTATTCAGAATGTGATTTGCAGCACGAACTGCTTATCCCCAAAAGGAATTAGGCATGCCAGCTGTTAGGAGCATAGAGTTCAACATCTCTGTTAAAGTTTTATTCTTACGCTCGGCAACACCATTTGACATGGGTGAGTAAGGAGCTGTGGTTTTAAGAATTATTCCCTCAGAGGCACAAAATTCCTTGAACCCAGTAACAGTGTATTCTCCTCCTCGATCACTTCTAAATCTCTTAATTTTCAAGTTTAACTGATTCTCCACACGAGACTTGAAGGTCTTAAACGTCTCAAAGGCTTCGTCTTTCGATTTCAACAGATATACATGACAATATCTCGAAAAATCGTCTATGAACGTAATCAGATACTTCCTTCCCCCTCTAGTGACGTGACTACGAAAATCACAGAGGTCTGAATGTATCAACTCAATAAGTTTCGTGCTCCTGGAAACCAATCTAAAAGGCTTTCTAGTGATCTTGGTCTAAGCACACACCTCGCACTTGTCAAATCGAATCGACAGATCTAAGGGGATGTTATGACTCTTAGCTAACTCTAGCATTTTCCTATAGTTTACATGTCCAAGTTTGTTGTGTAGCAACTTAGATCAATAAGGTTTGAACTAATTTGGTGAATGCTATCATTGTTTAAGCTAATTCTATACATTCCGTTGATCAGGTACGCACACCCAAAATAATGTGAATTGACCGTTAGGGTCATTCTACCATTTTGAGTTGTGAAGGTCATCTCAGCCTTATCTAATAGACTAATAGAAATCAATTTTTTGGTTAAATTTGGAACTACTTTTACATTATGCAAAAATAAAATTTTACCTGAAGAGAAGACCAGCTCGACTGTCCCTGCATGGGTCACCTGAGTCTCTCCTCCGTTGCAGTTCTCCACCTTTTCCTGGACCTCCTTGACCTCAGTAAGTAAAGCTATATAATTCGTCACATGACAGGTAGCATCGCTATCAAGCCACCACTCAGAGGACGAGCAGCGGTGACTGCTCCCGACCATAGCCACAAAGCACCTGGGATCGGAGGCATCTGCCAGCATGTTCGTCATGTTCTGTGGGGCATCCTCCCTTTTCTTCTTCGGAGCCTTACAATCAGCAGCCCAGTGTCCCCACTTGCCACAGTTATGGCACTTGCCCCTCTTCTTTTTTAAAGAGGGCTTTTTAGACAATAGTTGTGTGGTGGCCTCACTCTTGGGCGCTGGTGGCTTCCTACGAGGCTTGCTAGGTCGAGACACAAAGTTGAGAGTTTGTGAGGACTGCCCACCTTGTTCCTGTCTATTTCCTGTAATATTTTGATCCTCGATATGAATGAACCTTTTGAGTTCATCTAATGTGATCTTTTCCTTCAACCTGTGCATTTCAGTCTTGAAGGTCAACCACTCAGGAGGTAGCTTGCTAAGAATAAGACATACAAAGAGATTATCATAGATGTCGGACTTATCATCCGCCAGCTTGAGACGCAGACTCTCCAGTTCAATGATTTGAGAGGTGATTGACGAGTTTGAATTAAATTTGGAAGTAAAGAGTCTCTCCCCAAGGAGAGTCCTCGACAACCCCTCTTCCTTCTGGAAGTGCGCATTCAAGCGATCCCAAATTTCCTTTGCAGTCTTATGACTGGTGTAGGTCAGGGCGAGCCTAGGGTTCAGTGAATTTAGGAGGTAGTCCCTGCAGAAGTCTTCATCCTTTCTCCACTGAAGTTCGTTCACGTCCTCTTCGGTAGAGGCGAAGTCACTCAGGACCGTGTAGAAAATCTCACGTTCCTTCATGCCAAGTTAGACGTGCAGCTTCCAAGCATGGAATTCGGAGAGGTCGAACGACTAAAGCTTGACGATGTCGTATGAGGTAACCTTCGATATCTCGCTAAAGCTAGAGCAATAAAAACCAGAAAGAAGTCACCTGAGTTGCGCGGAGACGAGACGCAGGTCTTCAGATCCAACCCAAAACAAAATTGTGTTTTCTCCTCTCAGACTGAAGAAATGGTCTTCCACAGTTGTATGGTAATCACTGTTCTGAATTTCAGAAGAAATTCCTGATCTTCCACTAGAAGATTTCTAAGATCTGGAGAGTTCTGATCAATAATTCCAAAAGCAAATTGGTTTTCACGAGACCTGCTCCTTCAAGTGACTGAGACTTTCCAGGATTTGCCACAAGACCAATTGACCTAGATCTAGAGTTTCAACGATCTTCTTGATAGGAAGTAAAGATCTGAACACATGAAACAGTTGCTGAGCGGTGGTTTCCAAAAGACAGATCTGAACCCCTGGTTTCTGAGCGGTGGTTTCTGCCTCTTCCCGATCTTGCAGCAACAGGCAAGAAGAATACCAGATCTGGATCTAGATGAAGGGAGAAGGAGCACGTGAAGAGGATGGGTTCCAGCGAAATAGATCTCGATGTCTTCTTCCTAATTCACGAAACTCTAAAAGCAGTGGCGATGGAAATCCCTCTTCTCGATCACCAAGAAGCATCAATCCAGCGATCGAGGATTTGAGCGGCGCAAACTTAGGGAAAATCCCGAACTGTGATCACAGTGGCAAAATCGCTCGGGAGCTATCTCGTTTTCGCGAATACGGCGACAGAAACGCGAACAACACACGGGAGCGGCGCCGGTAGAATCGCAAGAGAATGACGGGAGCGGCGGGATCGGGAAAGTCGCGGAACGACGAATCTCCCAGCAGTGGAAAAACGCAGAACTCGGAGCGGAGAAACCCTAACCGTTACTTTGAGAATGTTGAGGGTGCTCCGCTCAAAGTATTCTACGAATACACTATCAAGTTTGGAATGGGTATTTATAGTACTTCCAGCGTAGAGCCTAACCCTAGAACGACACGAACCCGTTAACCTATTCTGAGTCGGGCTAACACGCGTGCGGACATAATATTAAATATCTAACAGACCTATCTAAATGCATTGATGCAATGAATACATAATCAAGCGGGTTTATATTATAATGCTAGAAATATAATTCGGTTTTATAGATCCAATCTGTAGGATCTCCTGTGGCGAATGTTGTATAGTTCACTTTCGTCGGAGCTCGATTAAATATTTCTGGTTAAGTACCAGAACTTCCAAGATCATGAAAATTTGTGGGTGGAACTGCTGCCGCTAACGGTGGTACATTCTTGTTTGATAGTGAAATATTCACTTGTGGTATTATTGGATCGATTTGTAGAGGTTGTAAACCGAAAAGACCAGGCTGTGATGTTGATGCACTGAGATCGATTATTGGAGCCGGAATCAGGGCGGACCTTCTGTTGTGCCGAAAGTAGTCGAGAAAGGTCGTGTGGGGTGCAGCCCGAGAAAGCCGTGTGGTGAAGATGTCGAGCCACCGTGCTCTTTTAGTTGAGCCTGAATAGATGGTGGAACCTCCCTATGTCTTAGGGGAGTCATTGATCTCATAAAATTCTGTAATTCAGTACGCAAATCCTTGAATTCTAGATAGAAAGATTGTTGTGAATCCTTCAATTGCTCTTGACTTTCCGAAGGAGATCCTTATTCTAAGTTGCAGTGGATAAAGAATTGTATGCTTACTGTATTTCGTTTGAGAAAAGTTCCTGAGTGTGTTTGATTGAGTCACAAACAGAAGAATGTTGGCATGCTGCTCCATGTAGATTACGCGTCGTCGGTCAAGATCTATCCAGGTGACTGGGGGACTTGTGGAGGCAGTAGCAGCGATTGGGGGCGTTGCGAGCGGACTGGTGCCGGTAGGACCGATGTCGGTGGTGGTGGCAGTGTCGGCGGTAGACGTTGAGTTCCCCTCCATAGAGGGGCTCTCAACAAGAGCATCAGTTGTCGAGGTGGAGGGATCAAGCAAAAGAACAACCAAGAGGCTGTGAAGAAAGAGACGAAAGGTATTGAGGAGAGGGAGGAGAAACGGGAAGGAGAGAAAGAAACCAATAATTCATTAAATCATGCCAAATTATATACATCCCAATATGACCGTTACTCCCTATAGCCAACCAGTGGCATTTTAGTTATTTATATTTCACCGCTACATATCCGGCGCGCTACAAACGGGGAAATTATTCAGTCCGGACTCCGGGTGATCTCTTAGGAGATCAATTTTGATCTCCTAGGAGATCAAACATACCTATTTTTCATCTCCTAGGATATCAAATATGATAGATCAAAAATGATCTCTTAGGAGATCAAATTTGATCTCCTAGGAGATCATTTTTGATCTTTCCTAGGAGATCAAAATATACCTTTAATCCCCACCTTTCATTCTTCCACGCGGCAAAATAATATGCAACCCGGACAGTGATTTGGAAACGGGCTCCAGTTCCAAAAATTTCCCCTACAGACGACGCATGGAGTTGATTTGTAAAATTGTATGGAACCAACATCAGAATGCCTCCCCGGACGTATGGAGCATGGATTGAACTACTGCTGATGGAAGATCCAAGTGGGAGAGATGACGACACCAATGGCCTGTTCCAATACTTAACGCTATCCTTTCACACAGGCTTTAATTAAAATATTTTTGACAAATAATTAATTAAAAAAGATGTCGCAGGATAGCCGGGGAAGAAGAAGAGGAGAGGGTGGGCCAACAAACGCTAGCTTGAGAGGCAACAAATAAAGAAGAGGCAATTGTAGAAGTTATTTGAATTGTTTTAGGCTTTTTCTGTTTTTACTGAAACAGTTGTGCGAGAGAATAGAGGAAGAGAGGCTGCAGTATAACCAATTGGTCCTGGAGAGATCTCGAGGTCTCGAGCCGGAGCTCAGTCGAGCTCGGCCTGGCCGGGGACCCGAAGCAGTGAGATGTTTGGTCGACGGCAGCTGCCCGGTTGTGGTTGTTGGAGATAGCGCTGTAACGGTTCGGTTTGGTTCGGTTTGTAAGCAAAACCGCAAATCGAATCGCCCCTATGTGGTTTCAAAAATTTGGAACCGAACCGAACCGCTCAAACATTGATACCGAACCGAACCAATTCGAATAGTTCGGTTCGATTTTGATGGTTTAAATAATGTGATAAAGCCTAAAGATTTATAGAGAGATCAGAAATGGTGTAATGACTGAGGCTCAACCACCAACATGAAAATACTGCATAAACACAATTTCAATCACCTAACCATTTCAACTCCAAAATTAAATAAATGGAAAATGAAATATTCATCAGCAAGGTTTGTTTGAAGAAAGATCAAGATTAGAGAAATATCTAGACTAGAGATCAACGACAACTTAAATGCATTGTTTGTTTGGAGAAAGATCAAATAGAAAAGTATTCTGAAATGACACTGTGAAGTCGGTCTATAATGACCTAGATGGGAAGAAATCAACAATAAGGAAGAGGAAAAGGAAGAGAGAGGAGAAATCAACACTATGGAAGAGGAAGAGATGGAAGAGGAAGAGAGAAGAGGAAGATGGCTCACCTGCGGCGACTGGCGAGAGCGGTGGCCGACGCCCGGTTGGATGAGGAGCGGCGACTCGGCGGGATGAGGAGAAATCAACAGTCGCAAAAAGCACGGGTCCAAGAAATAGCTGAGAGTTGGGTTAAATTTTCATAATCTAAAAATAAAATATAACGTAATAACGCATGGTTTAATCATTGATGAAATGTAATTAACTGTTTGCCGTAAAAGTCAAAACCATAAAGCGTATGGTTTAACATATTGTTTAATAAAAATATGAAATGTAATTAACTGTTGTATGATTAACCGTATGACTTAATTAAATTTAATTAATAAATTAAATATTTTTATACGCAACGATTCGGTTCGACTTTGTTCGGTTTGCCATGCAAAACCATAAACCGAACCGTATGATTTTTCCAAAATCAAAACTGAAACCGAATCACGGCCTACTGAAACCGAAAAAAATCGTATGATTTGATTTGATTCGGTTTTGTGATTTGGTTGGTTTTGACTTACAGACCTAATTGGAGAGGGATCTGGAGCTGTTTGAAAATATGAGGTAAGGACAGTTTGGTCATGCTGAAATACATATTTAATAGCCTAATTAATATGAGAAGTTGAATTGAGATGGAGTGATCCCATCATAAAATGGATTGTATCCCCAGAGAGCTCGGGTATTGCCGGTGGGACCCGTGGGAGGAGAGTGTGGAGTAGACTTTGCCGCTAATGCCCCTCCTAAATATAAACATTATTTATTTATTTACTTAGAATATTTAGGGTGGCCTGATCTTCTACAAGTCCAGTAATCAATTTCCACAATTCCACCTCATAACTCTATAATGAATAACCTAAGTACTCTGGAGTGCTTAAATGGAGTGGTTTATTTCAAGGTTCAGATTTAATTTTATTTATTTTAGTGTGAAAAATATTCTGTCTTTAAAAAATAATTTTTGAAGAATTTTTTTTTTACTTTGAAATAGAGTAAAATTTGACTAACGGAGAGAATCTCAATTCTAGAAATAATCTACACAATGAATTTCCTATCATTGTTGCAGTGGGATTAAGGCTCCGTTTGGGGGGACTTATTTTCACAGGTCAAGCGGTTACGACCGCATGTATCGGATCATAATTAAGGTCTGATTCATGCGGTCGTAACCGCTTGACCGGTGAAAATAAGTTCTCCCAAACGGAGCCTAAGGCTCCGTTTGGCACGGTGGTGGCGGTGTGTAATGACGTTTTTTAACCTAAGTGTTTATAACCATCGCCGCCGTGCCAAACGGAGCCTAATGGTTTATGAGATGTGTGGTAATTCGGACAGTGTTTTTCTGTCACCGGAGATGGAGCTAAAGCGCCCAAACAAACAGAATTCTATGAGCTTGACACTTCTGGACGTTCTTCCCCGGAATTTGAAATATCGGACACAATTGTATACAAAAAAAATGCTCCGTCGGCTGGTTCGTAGATATCTTATTGTCGTCTGAATCGCTAATGGGTGTTCTAATCTCGCTTGCGAGATTCTCTTGCTTCGAAGAGGATTTTCTCTCTTTGAAGGTTAAAATTTTGATTTCTGTGGATTACTCTAAAGAACCACTTCAAACTCTTTGAAAGGAAAAAAAAAATCAAATGCATAACTATTGATCAAGAGCTCTGCAATTCTCCTGCTGCTGCAGTTAATTGGACATTTTGGGTAGAAATTTTGTTGTTCTTGCTATCAATTATATGAGCTGGGATCTTAGTTTTATTATTTTGCTGTAATTATATAAAAATAATTATAGAAGATTCTCTATAATTTCATTTTAGTTTGCTCTAGCTCATTGATGGGTATCTTTTTAAAGTTCCCCCGCTATGAGAAGTGATTGTAGTGGTGAGAGTGGAAACCTTCCACAACTAATCACAAAAACTGTCAGTTGACATTGCCTAACGACCATGGGAGCCCATAGTAAAATCCCCCATTACGGAAGTGCGCATAGGTAAATCCACCATCATAAGGGTGTAAAAGCCCAGTTATTTGGGCCCATGAAATCTGCACTATAAAAGCCCAATATTAGAATTAAGAAATATCTAGAACTTGATGTATCCGGAATATTCTAGCTAAAGCTTGAATTATCTAGTAGAATACTGTATCCAGAATGTTCCAGTAAAATGTATGATGTATCTAGAATATTCCTTGTCCAGAATATTCTACTATACATCTATAAAAACCTTGTAATACCCTCATTTTGAAGTCAAGTAAAATCTTCTCATTCATGGTTGATACCTCCTTGTCCAAATTAACACCCGCATATTTTAACACCTTAGCCTTATTTCTCTAACAGTGGTATCAGAGCGATAGTTAGAGAATCATCATCTAATTTAGTCTCGTGGAACCACATTCTCAAATTCATGGCTTCATCATCTACCACTATGCCCATTTTCTCACATCCATCCATCCTCATGTTCAATGGCGACTTTTATGAGCAATGGAGTGATAAAATGGAAACTCTCCTAATCTCACAAGACTTGTGGGATATAGTAAATGATGGCGTTCCCTCCACCGGCAAAGCAATTGATGGTGCAACCCCAAAACCCAAGAAAGAAGACAAGATGAAGGATGCTCTTGCCTTGCATCTACTACAACAAGGAGTCTCAACAACCATCTACCCAAGGATCATGGGGTCAAAATCCTCAAAGGAAGCATGGGAGCGGCTCAAGAATGAGTACAAAGGAAATAAAAAGTAATCAAAATCAAACTCCAAACACTACGGCGTCAATTCGATGACATAAAAATGCAAGATGGGGAGAAGTCACAAGAATACTTTGCTAAGTTAACTAGCTTAGCAAATCAAATAAAGACTCTTGGAGGAAATCTAGAAGAAACTCAAATCGTGGAGAAAGTGCTAAGGTCTATGCCCAAGACCTATAATCACATAGTCTCTACCATCATGGAAGCCCACGACATTGAAGAGATGATTGTCACAGAGTTGATGGGATCACTTCAATCCCATGAAAGCCTCCTACTCCATGACAGCACTTCCATTGAAAAAGTGTTTCAAAGTAAAATGATGCTCAAAGAGAAGAAAGGAAAGAGGCCTCCTTTCAACAAAAATTTTAAAAACCAGAGACAGGAAAAACCAGAAGAAAATGGGTATTTCAAGCAAAGAGACACAGCTCAAGCTTCGGGCCCCTCCTGCTCCATTTGCAAGAAGCAAAACCACCTCACCAAAGATTGCTATTTCAGATGCAAGACCTGTAAAAACCAAAATCACTCCGAGAGCAAATGCTGGTTCAAGACCAAACAAGAAGCCAAGTTCTCAGAAACAGAAAATGAACAATTCCTCTTCACATGTAAAGGGCCGGAGAACAAAGACTCTTCTCAGCTATGGTTCATCGATAGCGGCTGTTCAAGCCACATGGTGAACAATCAAGATTACTTCCTCTCACTTGATGAAACCTGCAAGTCAGAAGTCATGATAGGAGATGGAAAGAAGTTAAGAATAGAAGGAAAGGGGACAGCAGCGGTCATCACAACAGATGGAGCTCAGAAATTGATTAAAGAGGTACACTTTGTTCCCTCCCTCTCACAAAACCTTTTAAGTGTTGGGCAGTTAATGAGAAGAGGACACTCAGTAGTGTTCAATGATAACACCTGTTCAATCTACCAAGCTGGAACCAATTCTCTAATTGGGATAGCAAAATTAAACTCCAGCAACATCTTCTCACTAGAGCTGCAGCCCTACAAATCCACTATGCTGGCCTGCACTCAAGACACCAAATCAGTCCAACTATGGCACCATAGATTAGGACACCTGAACATGTCCTCTCTCCACCACATGCATCAACATCAGCTTGTAGAAGGTCTACCAAGCCTATCCAAAACAGAGTTAAAATGTGATACCTGTGCCTGGAGCAAGTCTCACAGACTGCCCTTTCCTCAAACTGCACAAAGAAGAGCTACACAACCTCTGGAGAAACTTCACATAGATCTCTGGGGACCCACTCGAGTGCCATCTCTAGGAGGCAAAAGATACTACATGTTAATTGTTGATGATTTCAGCCGCTACATGTGGATCATGCACCTAGAACAAAAATCGGAGAGCTTTCAGCACTTCCTCACCTTCAAAACTCAAGTGGAAAATCAATTAGAAAGGCACATTAAGATACTAAGAAGTGATAGAGGTGGAGAGTTCCTTTCCAACGAATTCAACACATTCTGCAAAGTAGCAGGAATCCATAGGGAGCTCACAGCACCAGCCTCACCACAACAAAATGGTGTTGTGGAGAGGAGGAATCGAACCATTGCCGAAATGATGAGAGCAATGCTAGTTCAGAAAGCTCTCCCAAAGCCATTTTGGGGAGAAGCCACCACAACTGCTGTGTACATCCTCAACAGAACACCCACCAAAGCACTCATCAAATCAACCCCATATGAAGCGCTGTACAACCAGAAGCCGACAATATCTCATATGAGAGTATTTGGATGCTTAGCATATGCCCACAAAAACACAAAAAGACAATACAAGATAGAAGAAACTAGTATCAAATGCATTTTTCTGGGCTACAGAGATCAAACCAAGGGGTACAGATTACTTGAACCCAGAAATAACAAACTTATTATATCACGAGATGTGATTTTTCATGAAGAAGAAGCATGGCAATGGGGTTCAGAACATGAGTTACCTCAAGCTCCTGTGCCACCGGTTGAGCCGAGCCCTTCTCCAACTGGGAGAACACCTTCAAGCACCATCCAGGATAACACAGGAGGAGGAGAAACTGAACTATCAGATTCAGACCATGAGTCATCATCACCACAAAAATTTCGATCATTACAGGACATATACCTGAATGATGAATTTGCTCTTCTAGCTTCAGCCATTCCAGCATCATTTGAAGAAGCCACAAAAATCAAAGAATGGAGAGAAGCTATGACAGAAGAGATAAGAGCAATAACAAAAAACAAAACTTGGATCCTTGTCAACCGACCCCACAATCGAGCCATTATTGGACTCAAGTGGATCTTTAAGCTAAAGGAAGATGAAGCAGGCAGAATTGTAAAACACAAAGCAAGGCTAGTTGCAAAGGGGTACACACAAAGGCCCGGGCAAGACTATGACGAAACGTTTGCTCCAGTCACAAGACTGACTACAATTCGCCTAATTCTTGCTACAGCAGCTCAATACAACTGGCCCAATATCAACTAGACGTAAAATCGGCGTTCCTGAATGGGGAACTCATGGAAGAAGTGTATGTAACACAGCCACAAGGATATGAAGTAGAGGGAGAAGAAGAAAAAGTCTACCGCCTACATAAAGCCCTTTACGGCCTGAAACAGGCCCCAAGGGCATGGCATCAGAATATCGATGCATTCTTCCAGCAAGAAGGATTCACCAGAAGTCCAGTTGAAGCAACCCTCTACATCAAAAACTCAGAAGAAGGGAAGATCATCATCAGCCTATACGTTGATGATCTAATCCTAACAGGATCAAACAAGGCACAGATAGAAGAGTTCAAAAAGAAATTAAAGACGAAGTACGAAATGACTGATCTTGGACCCCTGAAGTTCTTTCTGGGGCTCCAGATCAAACAGTTCAACGACAACATCTTCATCTCCCAGGAACACTACACAAAACTGCTACTGAAGAAGTTTGACATGGAAAATTGCAATCCCACACTAACACCCATGTCCACTACCGAGAAATTGACTGCCAGAACAGAAGAAGAAGAGAAAGCAGATCAAGAGAAGTACAGAAGTCTCATTGGAAGCTTAATCTATCTCACAAACTCAAGACCAGACATTGAGAATGCAGTCAACATTCTGGCACGATTCGTCAGCAATCCCTCGAGTCATCATCTCGCTGCGGCCAGACGCATCCTCCGCTACCTACAAGGCACAAAAGAGTATGGAATACTCTATCAAAAGAGCCCAGATTTCACTCTTCGTGGCTTCACCGACTCAGATTGGGCGGGGGACATCAACGACCGTAAAAGCACCGGAGGATACATCTTCTTCGCAGGATCAGGCCCTATTTCATAGAGCTCGCGCAAACAACGAACTGTTGCACTATCTACCACCGAAGCAGAGTACATGGCTCTCAACAGTGCTGCGTGTGAAGCAATCTGGCTCCTGCAACTGAAGAATGAGATAGAAGGTAAAAACAAAAGAGAAAGAGAAGGGGTAATGATCTACTGTGACAACAACTCCGCCATCGCCCTTTCAAAGAACCCAATATACCATAGCCGAAGTAAACACATAGACATAAAACACCACTTCATCAGAGAACTCTTGGAGAAGAAGACGATCGAAGTAGAGTTCTGCCCGACGAAGCGGCAGCTCGCCGACCTAATGACGAAGCCATTGCCGCGTGAGAAATTTATCGAGCTGCGGGCGAAGATAAAGATGCTGCATAGTACAGATTTAGAAGGGGTGTAAAAGCCCAGTTATTTGGGCCCATGAAATCTGCACTATAAAAGCCCAATATTAGAATTAAGAAATATCTAGAACTTGATGTATCCGGAATATTCTAGCTAAAGCTTGAATTATCTAGTAGAATACTGTATCCAGAATGTTCCAGTAAAATGTATGATGTATCTAGAATATTCCTTGTCTAGAATATTCTACTATACATCTATAAAAACCTTGTAATACCCCCATTTTGAAGTCAAGTAAAATCTTCTCATTCATGGTTGATACCTCCTTGTCCAAATTAACACCCGCATATTTTAACACCTTAGCCTTATTTCTCTAACAAAGGGTGCACATATTAAAATCCACCACCATGAGAATGTGCATAGTAAAATCCCCAACTATGGAGTGCGGGTAGTAAAAATCCCACACCATAAGGATGCACATAGCAAAATACCCACCATGAGGATGCCCATAGTTTAAGTGCTTTGATTTTCCATCACCCCATAGAGAATTCAGTGTTTGGCGAAATGTTTCTGCATGCTTTCCTGTAAAAGAACAAGTCTGATGAATCTTCTACTCTACTGGGCTTCGCTGCACAGATTTTGACAGTGTACAATAAGCCCTGCCAACGCACCTAAGCATGCAAAAATAAAAACTGCTCCTCAAAGAGGGGCATGTGCCACTAATTACTACTATTCTTTTAAGCCCCACCAGGGGCAGATTTAGAGGGGACCCGAGGAACACTACCCCCCTCCCCCTCCCATTATTTTTCAAAATTGTTAATGTATTTGAATTTCTCTCGTCGTGGCAATGAATTTTGACTACTTATACGTGAAAAATTATAGCCAGATGAGAGAGAAACGACTATGATAAGATAAAAACGTTCAGTTTTTTTTTAAGTTAATGACTGGTTCCCCATGTTAAAATTTTAAGAACTGAGCAGTGCATTCATTAAATCATGCCAAATTATATACATCCCAATATGACCGTTACTCCCTATAGCCAACCAGTGGCATTTTAGTTATTTCTATTTCACCGCTACATATTCGGCGCGCTACAAACGGGGAAATTATTCAGTCCGGACTCCGGGTGATCTCTTAGGAGATCAAATTTGATCTCCTAGAAGATCAAACATACCTATTTTTCATCTCCTAGGATATCAAATATGATAGATCAAAAATGATCTCTTAGGAGATCAAATTTGATCTCCTAGGAGATCATTTTTGATCTTTCCTAGGAGATCAAAATATACCTTTAATCCCCACCTTTCATTCTTCCACGCGGCAAAATAATATGCAACCCGGACAGTGATTTGGAAACGGGCTCCAGTTCCAAAAATTTCCCCTACAGACGACGCATAGAGTTGATTTGTAAAATTATATGGAACCAACATCAGAATGCCTCCCCGGACGTATGGAGCATGGATTGAACTACTGCTGATGGAAGATCCAAGTGGGAGAGATGACGGCACCAATGGCCTGTTCCAATACTTAACGCTATCCTTTCACACAGGCTTTAATTAAAATATTTTTGGCAAATAATTAATTAAAAAAGATGCCGCAGGATAGCCGGGGAAGAAGAAGAGGAGAGGGTGGGCCAACAAACGCTAGCTTGAGAGGCAACAAATAAAGAAGAGGCAATTGTAGAAGCTATTTGAATTGTTTTAGGCTTTTTCTGTTTTTACTGAAACAGTTGTGCGAGAGAATAGAGGAAGAGAGGCTGCAGTATAACCAATTGGTCCTGGAGAGATCTCGAGGTCTCGAGCCGGAGCCCAGTCGAGCTCGGCCTGGCCGGGGACCCGAAGCAGTGAGATGTTTGGTCGGCGGCAGCTGCCCGGTTGTGGTTGTTGGAGATAGCGCTGTAACGGTTCGGTTTGGTTCGGTTTGTAAGCAAAACCGCAAATCGAACCGCCCCTATGTGGTTTCAAAAATTTGGAACTGAACCGAACCGCTCAAACATTGATACCGAACCGAACCAATCCGAATAGTTCGGTTCGATTTTGATGGTTTAAATAATGTGATAAAGCCTAAAGATTTATAGAGAGATCAGAAATGGTGTAATGACTGAGGCTCAACCACCAACATGAAAATACTGCATAAACACAATTTCAATCACCTAACCATTTCAACTCCAAAATTAAATAAATGGAAAATGAAATATTCATCAGCAAGGTTTGTTTGAAGAAAGATCAAGATTAGAGAAATATCTAGACTAGAGATCAACGACAACTTAAATGCATTGTTTGTTTGGAGAAAGATCAAATAGAAAAGTGTTCTGAAATGACACTGTGAAGTCGGTCTATAATGACCTAGATGGGAAGAAATCAACAATAGGGAAGAGGAAAAGGAAGAGAGAGGAGAAATCAACACTATGGAAGAGGAAGAGATGGAAGTGGAAGAGAGAAGAGGAAGATGGCTCACCTACGGCGACTGGCGAGAGCGGTGGCCGACGCCCGGTTGGATGAGGAGCGGCGACTCGGCGGGATGAGGAGAAATCAACAGTCGCAAAAAGCACGGGTCCAAGAAATAGCTGAGAGTTGGGTTAAATTTTCATAATCTAAAAATAAAATATAACGTAATAACGCATGGTTTAATCATTGATGAAATGTAATTAACTGTTTGCCGTAAAAATCAAAACCATAAAGCGTATGGTTTAACATATTGTTTAATAAAAATATGAAATGTAATTAACTGTTGTATGATTAACCGTATGACTTAATTAAATTTAATTAATAAATTAAATATTTTTATACGCAACGGTTCGGTTCGACTTTGTTCGGTTTGCCATGCAAAACCATAAACCGAACCGTATGATTTTTCCAAAATCAAAACTGAAACCGAATCACGGCCTACTGAAACCGAAAAAAATCGTATGATTTGATTTGATTCGGTTTTGTGATTTGGTTGGTTTTGACTTACAGACCTAATTGGAGAGGGATCTGGAGCTGTTTGAAAATATGAGGTAAGGACAGTTTGGTCATGCTGAAATACATATTTAATAGCCTAATTAATATGAGAAGTTGAATTGAGATGGAGTGATCCCATCATAAAATGGATTGTATCCCCAGAGAGCTCGGGTATTGCCGGTGGGACCCGTGGGAGGAGAGTGTGGAGTAGACTTTGCCGCTACTGCCCCTCCTAAATATAAACATTATTTATTTATTTACTTAGAATATTTAGGGTGGCCTGATCTTCTACAAGTCCAGTAATCAATTTCCACAATTCCACCTCATAACTCTATAATGAATAACCTAAGTACTCTGGAGTGCTTAAATGGAGTGGTTTATTTCAAGGTTCAGATTTAATTTTATTTATTTTAGTGTGAAAAATATTCTGTCTTTAAAAAATAATTTTTGAAGAATTTTTTTTTTACTTTGAAATAGAGTAAAATTTGACTAACGGAGAGAATCTCAATTCTAGAAATAATCTACACAATGAATTTCCTATCATTGTTGCAGTGGGATTAAGGCTCCGTTTGGGGGGACTTATTTTCACAGGTCAAGCGGTTACGACCGCATGTATCGGATCATAATTAAGGTCTGATTCATGCGGTCGTAACCGCTTGACCGGTGAAAATAAGTTCTCCCAAACGGAGCCTAAGGCTCCGTTTGGCACGGTGGTGGCGGTGTGTAATGACGTTTTTTAACCTAAGTGTTTATAACCATCGCCGCCGTGCCAAACGGAGCCTAATGGTTTATGAGATGTGTGGTAATTCGGACAGTGTTTTTCTGTCACCGGAGATGGAGCTAAAGCGCCCAAACAAACAGAATTTTATGAGCTTGACACTTCTGGACGTTCTTCCCCGGAATTTGAAATATCGGACACAATTGTATACAAAAAAAATGCTCCGTCGGCTGGTTCGTAGATATCTTATTGTCGTCTGAATCGCTAATGGGTGTTCTAATCTCGCTTGCGAGATTCTCTTGCTTCGAAGAGGATTTTCTCTCTTTGAAGGTTAAAATTTTGATTTCTGTGGATTACTCTAAAGAACCACTTCAAACTCTTTGAAAGGAAAAAAAAAATCAAATGCATAACTATTGATCAAGAGCTCTGCAATTCTCCTGCTGCTGCAGTTAATTGGACATTTTGGGTAGAAATTTTGTTGTTCTTGCTATCAATTATATGAGCTGGGATCTTAGTTTTATTATTTTGCTGTAATTATATAAAAATAATTATAGAAGATTCTCTATAATTTCATTTTAGTTTGCTCTAGCTCATTGATGGGTATCTTTTTAAAGTTCCCCCGCTATGAGAAGTGATTGTAGTGGTGAGAGTGGAAACCTTCCACAACTAATCACAAAAACTGTCAGTTGACATTGCCTAACGACCATGGGAGCCCATAGTAAAATCCCCCATTACGGAAGTGCGCATAGGTAAATCCACCACCATAAGGGTGCACATATTAAAATCCACCACCATGAGAATGCGCATAGTAAAATCCCCAACTATGGAGTGCGGGTAGTAAAAATCCCACACCATAAGGATGCACATAGCAAAATACCCACCATGAGGATGCCCATAGTTTAAGTGCTTTGATTTCCCATCACCCCATAGAGAATTCAGTGTTTGGCGAAATGTTTCTGCATGCTTTCCTGTAAAAGAACAAGTCTGATGAATCTTCTACTCTACTGGGCTTCGCTGCACAGATTTTGACAGTGTACAACAAGCCCTGCCAACGCACCTAAGCATGCAAAAATAAAAACTGCTCCTCAAAGAGGGGCATGTGCCACTAATTACTACTATTCTTTTAAGCCCCACCAGGGGCAGATTTAGAGGGGACCCGAGGAACACTACCCCCCTCCCCCTCCCATTATTTTTCAAAATTGTTAATGTATTTGAATTTCTCTCGTCGTGGCAATGAATTTTGACTACTTATACGTGAAAAATGATAGCCAGATGAGAGAGAAACGACTATGATAAGATAAAAACGTTCAGTTTTTTTTTAAGTTAATGGCTGGTTCCCCATGTTAAAATTTTAAGAACTGAGCAGTGCATTCAAAAAAAAATTTTGCACCCACATTATCAATTTGTGCATCCCCATTATTAATTTTTTGAATCCGTCACTGAACCCCACATTATACAAACAACTTCAATAATCACATGAATGTATTTGTAATAAATACAACATTGTCCTCCTTTAAAATGTTAAAGAGAGAACATATTCTCACAAGGGGGATAAAAAAAGTGTTTGAGAACAAAATAGCAAACACCTATAATAACTGAGAAGACACGGCACACGGTTATTAAAGTATAAAGCCTTCGTTGGCTTCAAATGGTGACGAAATTGTATGACAATGGGATAAGCACGATGTGATTAATTTTAGACATGACACTATAGTATTGTTAGCCTATTAATTTAATTGACTTTTAAATTTCATAATGCCTTGCTTGAAAAAACAAAACCCTTCAAGAGATCCGCATGCATTAAGCCTTATTTATAGATATTCAGCAAGCAGAGGGAAACAATGGCTCCCGGAACGCCCATGACATGCCCTGGGCTTAAAATAAGATTGCCCACAACATTCGCTTAAACAATCAAGAATTAAAATGGGAAATTAAAAGACAGACGCCCCATCACCGCTGGAGTCCCGCCTTAAAAACTTGTGCCACGTACCAGTGTGCATCAGCTTCGCACCGGTGGTGGTCGAAGATGAAATTGCCCTCAGTAAGGCACATGCTCATTGTCGCGTGGACAAACCTAGCTTACAAATCAAAAAGGCAAACAATCACTGAAATTCAATGGGAAGCATCACATTCATATTGCCTAAACAACACAATCAAGTACCTAAATATTAGAAAACATGAAGAAATAAAAATTCTAAAGTTTATAAACCAAAGACCAGACCATCATATGTTTCTGTGCGGGTTTTCGAAGGGAAAAACTTGTAAACAGAAACTGCAAAAGTACTTGGATGTCAAGCAAAGGTTACTACAATAATATTACAACATAAAACAAAGTCACTCAGAGCAGATTTGCAACGGTCAAGAAGTTCACAACATACATTATAAAGCAAGAACATAAATACTGTGATGAGCAAGAACCGCCCCCATTGAGGCTCATAAGAATCAACCAATATGATTCATGAGACCCGTAAAGACAATGATGCTCCATCAAGTTCGCCTACTTGGATCTCTGCCTCATCTTTCGGCGCTTCCTCTTTAACCGCCTCATGCGCTTCTTCTTTCACTGGATAAGAAGAAAGAAATGATCAAAATTAACAGCACAAACTAGGGTGCATCAGCGCTAATAAGATATCAGTACCATCATCATCACCCCTAATAGCCTTATTCAAGCTATTTTGTATGTCATCGTCATCATCAATATAATCAACATCACGGGTCGTGCGCATTTCATTTATTTTGACAGTAGTTTTATGATTGGTCGCCAAACATAATAACCACCGACAATTTTTATCCAGTCTAGGGATTGACAATGGCATAAGATGAATAATCAAATAAAATTAAAGAACACATTCAAATAACAATTACTGATAGGAATCATAAACATACAAGAAAATCAAGGAATACATTTAAAAGCTACTCTATATTTTATAGGGAAAAGTAAATGCAAATAGTGGTGATCAGAGGGAGACGATCGCCAAAGGGAGCAAAGTTTAAAGCAACTCGTGTTTTGAAATGATTTTGATTAAGTCATATTGAAAAATCCAATGACATGAACAGTTGGAGAAAAGCCATTCTGACAACAAGCATGCCAAAGGTTCAAGCCTAGGCTAGGGACCACAGGTTCCCCGGAGGCACATAATATATTTTGCACATTATTCCCTAAAGCATATTTAACACAGCAAAAGTTAAATGAAATCCACCACATCCACATATGTTGCACATTATAGTAATTATCAGTGCAAATAAATGTCTCTAGCCATTATAACCTACTAAAAATCTTTCCATTACACAAAAATTTAATGTTTGATATGTGCTATTAGCATCAATATTAATTCGTGGTACTAAAGAGAAAATTGTTTATGAATCCAGTACTTCTAATAATATAAAAAAAAACAAACAAAAGAAAGAAGACATGTGAAACCTGAGAAGAAAAATCCCTTGCTTGATCCTACAGCAATTCAATTGAGTCATAAAATCAATAAGAAATAGTTTTGCTAGACAATGGAGACTTAATCACAACGACTGATAAAAACTGGAAGTAAAAGATTTATATATAGTACATATCATAGTCTGTTTAGTTTGATTTAATTTGATGTCAAAAATATCAATCTTAGACCAAACCAACACGTTTTTTAGATAAAATAAAACCCAAACCAACATAAATAGTCTAGACGTTTGGTTTAGATTTTAGAAGGTTTTTTTTTTCCTAGTCCTAGTCCTTGTTTAGAATATAATGACATGTTTGAATTTGAATATACTGGCACCAAAAGATTTATAAAGAAGGTATCATACTATCTCCCAGAGCAGGTTTCAACATTCACAAACAATCTCTCCCCTTTGTGAGGAGAGCAATCCCTGGGGCATGCTTGAATGTTTAGTAGAATGAATGTGACATTCTGGAGCCTATTGACTTGATGGGGCAAGGGGGAGAAATGAACAGAACGAGTCTAACAATAAGAATCAGTAAGCAGCACAAGAAGTAATATCATTCAAATGCTACGTTGTGAGGTACACAGATTGAAGGGTCCCAACTAGTCTATTTTTTCCGCATTATAATTCGCTATAGGACTTCTTTTACCATTTTTTTCTAGCATCCTAGTGTTTGATGTCAACATTTGAAAAAAAAACCATAAAGACATTCATTGTACATTTTAATGCATCCATAGACTATTACGGTTTGTGATTAATTCTCGAGTCTAAGACTATCATGAATGCAAACCCTCTTTAGAGATAATGTGGAAGAAAGTCCTCAATAAGAAACAAATCATATACCAACATCAACTAGAGTTGATCACAATCATGGTTCCAACTTTAGACATGAGTAAACGAATTAGAATTAAATCAGAGAAGTAAAGAAATGACAGATCTTTTGTATTTGATTTGCAGTTTAAATTTCTATTATTTAATCAAAATTCAAAATGATAACAGCATACACACTGCATTAATTTAGTGCTAGAGCATCTTAGACAACTAGGAGTGCACTAGAATTAGATTAAGAAAGAGAGAGAATGCCATATCAAACTTCTTAAGAACATTTATAGAAAATATGTTAAATAAATTTGGACATTCGAGTCCAGATCTATAAGCAATCCATGAGAAAAGGGTATCCTGGTACGATCCCAGGGAGGTGGCTCCGGTCGGTCTGAGGGAGAGCGGAAGAGGGTGGGGAGGAAGAGAGAAAGAGAGAGAGAGAGAGAGGATTAGGGTTAGAGAGGAGGAGAGGGAAAACACAATTTCATTCCAGGATGAAAACAATACAAGACCTACGCGTCCTCTTATAGTGACGGGGAGTGAACACAAAAAGGAAATATTCTAAAATAGAAAGTACAGAAATACTTAAATTGACACACGCAAACAAAGCAACAAATTAACGTCATAAGCAAATACGGTAACAAATTAATTAATTATTCGTTGAGGGAATTGTGGGCCCATCCGCTATACGCGCCTGGCGCGTGTAAACTTTCCAAGGTGGTTCGTCGTCGTGCAACTCCGTAACAATGCCGCCATCTGGGAAATGTGTCTTGTCCACAAGGCAGAAATCGGGAAACTGGCGGCGGAAATCATCCTGGGGCATTGCGTACGAGTCTGGTTGGCCGGTCCAGGCCACAACTTCCTCCGAAAGGCCAGAAGAAACGAGGAGCCTGTTTTGGGCAGGGCCGGCGGGCCACCGAAAGCTGTCAGTAGGGGTGGAGTTTGACGAACACCCTTTCGCCAACCTCAAAAGAGAGGTCTCAATGTTTCTTGTTGGCGAAGGAGACCATCTTCCGTTGGGCCCTCCGTAAGTGGTGCTTCAAATGATCCATAATGGTATCTCTGTCACGGAGAGCGGTGGCCAAGCTCTCCACCTGGCACTCCCCTGGAAGGTGGCGGACGATCGACGGAGGCGGGCGGCCGTAAACTGTCTCGAATGGGGTGGTGTCGGCCGCCTGATGGTAGGCGGTATTGTACGAGTATTCGGCCCACCCAAGCCACTTGGCCCAACTGCGAGGCTGCTCTCCCACGAAGCAGCGGAGGTACGTCTCCAAACACCTGTTGAGGACCTCTGATTGGTCGTCCGTCTGCGGGTGGTAGGCTGTGCTCATGCGGAGACTGGCACCCTGTAAGCGGAACAGCGTGGTCAAGAACGTACTAAGGAAGAGCGGATCACGGTCGCTAACGATCGACCGAGGAAACCCATGGAGGCGTACGACCCCCTGGACGAAGCTGTCGGCGACTGTGGCCGCCGTGTATGGGTGGCGCATGGGAATAAAATGAGCATACTTCGAGAGTCGGTCCACTACAACCAAGATGTTGTCGTGCCCCTGTGATCGGGGTAGCCGTATGATGAAATCCATGGCGACATCGTCCCAAATGCGATCTGAAATCGGAAGAGAATGAAGCAAACCACCGGGAAACATGACTTTCTGGCAGGTGAGGCAGGGGGCCACAAAGGCCTTGACCTGTCAGAACATATGAGGCCAATAGAGTGAGGCGGCCAGCCGTCGGTACGTCCGGTAAGCTCCGGCGTGTCCCCCCGTAGGTGAAGCATGGAACTCGGTCAACAACAGAGGAATGCTCGGGGAGGAGGGGCGAGTGCGAGGTGCCCCTTGTAGAGTAAGCGGCTGTCAACCAAGGAGTCTGGTGGGTGGCTTGTGGCATCCGCGAGAAGTGTTATTCGAATCTTGTTGAGCGTCGGGTCGGCTTCTACTTCTCGTTGGAGGGTATCCGCATCCTCCCACACCGGTCGGGAAATGGCTGCGAGGATGGGGTTGCGCGAGAGGGCATCGGCCGCGCAATTGGTCTCCCCTGGCCGGAACTCGATGTTGAAGTCATAACCGAGGAGCTTGGCCACCCATACTTGTTGAGCGGGTGTAGCGATCTTCTGTTGTAGGAGGTAGTGAAGGCTATGGTGGTCGGTGCGGACCACGAACCGCCGGCCCAGGAGGTAAGGTCGTCAATGTTGCACAGCGAGGATGAGGCCCATGAGCTTGTTCTCATAAGCCGAACGGCTGCGGATTGTGTCTGAAAAAGCGAGGCTGAAATAGGCCCTCGGGTGACCGGCCTGCATCAAAATGGCTCCAACACCGACGCCTGACACGTCGCATTCCACGAGGAAGGGCTGTGAGAAATCCGTCATAGCCAACACCGGCGCTTGAACTAAGGCCTGCTGAAGCGCGGTAAAAGCGGCGAAAGCCGCGGCCGACCACTCGAAGGGCCCTTCGGCGACTTTTTCAGAAGCTGGGTGAGGGGTCGGGCCAGCGTGTCGTACCCTGAATGAACCGGCGGAAGTACCCTGTCAGTCCCAAGAATCCACGGACATTGCGGGGTGACAATGGTGTCATCCACTGGAAGACCGCCTCGATCTTGTCGCTATCCATGGTAACTCCTATTGCTGAGACGGTGTGTCCCAAGTAGCACACCTCGGGAAACCCAAAGGAACACTTCGCTGGGTGGAGCTTGAGGTGGTGGCATTGTAGAGTTGTCAATGTCCGTCGGACGTGCTGGAGGTGCTCCCGCCAAAAAGAACTGTAGACCAATATGTCATCAAAAAAAACGAGAACGTGCTGACGAAGTACCATGCGAAAGATATCGTTCATCATGGCCTGAAAGGTGGCTGGTGTGTTGGTCAGGCCGAAAGGCATAACCAGAACTCATAGTGGTCGTCATGGGTCCGAAATGCGGTCTTGGCCACATCGGTCGGCGGAACGCGAATCTGGTGGTAGCCGACACGGAGGTCAAGCTTGGTGAAGACGGTCGCGCCATGGAGCTTATCCAAAAGCTCTTGAATCACCAGAATCGAGTACTTTTCTGGAATGGTGGCTTTAATGAGCTCCTGATAGTCTACGCAGAAATGCCAACTGCCATCTTTTTTGCAGACCAACAAGACCGGGCTGGAGAAGGGGCTGACACTGAGGCGGATGAGGCCCCCCATCAACATGTCGCGGACCAGTCTTTCAATCTCGTCCTTTTGTACGTGTCCATAGCGGTATGGACGGGCCGAGACTGCCGTCACGCCAGGCTGAAGAGGTATGGCATGAGCGTGCGGCCGAGCTGGTGGCAGCTCGGTTGGTGGAGCAAAGATGTCTGCAAACTCTGATAGGAGGGCATGAAGTTTCGGAGGCGGTGCTGAGACTGGTGCAGCGGCGTCCGAGATGGGCCACAGCAGGGCCGAAAAATCGATGTTCGCAGTCCGCTGAATGGCGTGGGTAGAGACAGGGGAGCGAAGAAGTGCGGCATCTCCCGCAAGGCAGCACTCCTGATCGTCCTGGAGGAACCACATCGTCATGGAGTTCCAGTTGACTCACACGTCGCCGAGCGTGCAGAGCCACGCTACTCCCAAAATGGCGTCGATCCCGCCAAGGCCGAAGACGTAGAAGTCCCACTGAGATCGAAACGGCCGGACAGCGGCCCTGGATCGAGCGGCGATGACCATCGCCCAGACAAACTGTGAAATCTGGAGAAGGTTCTGTCGGAAGACGTAGTTGCTGGACCAGATGAGATGAAAGAAAATTATGGCTCGCTCCGCTGTCCACCATGATGATTATGTGGCAGTCGCCTAACTTGCCTGCCAACTTCATGGTTTGGGGGCCAGAAATGCCGCCCACGGAAAAACAAGGAAGCTCCAAGTGGTGAAGGTCTGCGTCACCGGCGGCCTAGGTGGTGTCCTCTGCAGTGATCTCGAGGTCTTCGAAATCTGCTAAAGTGATCTCTGGCTCAAAATCGTCAATGAAGGCATGGAACTCCTTGACCGCGCAGACGTGGGTCGGGGAGTAGGGTTGGCGGCAGCGGAAACATAGCCCCTTGCGGCGGAGATCATCGAACTCGCGATTGGAGATCCGTTGTGGTGGGGCTGGGCGCCTTGGCCTGCCGGCCGGCGGGGGGAGAGGACCTTGGGTTTCTGTAGTAGTGGATTTCCAAGCCAGGCCGCCTGGCGGAAGCCCGCCGGGAATCGATGGTGGCCGAGGAGACAAATCCGTGTCCACAAGGCGGGCCATGTCGAGGGCCTTGAAAACTGTCTGGGGGTAGTGGGTGTGGAGCTGGAACCGTATGTTGGGGCGAAGGTCTTGCATGAAGAAGCAAAGATAGTGGTCCGGTGGTAGGCCCGGAACATGAGTGAAGAGGGTCACGAACTCATCGATGCAGTCCTCCATCGTACCGGAATGCCGCACCCCGCATAATCTTTCGATGGCGGAGCCGGAATAACGGGTGTCGTAGTGGCGAATCATTTCCTGCTTGATTTCTGGCCATGAGATGAACGGATTGGTCTGGCGGAGCCATCGGGCCCAATGAAGGGCGGAGTCGTCGAGTCCCACGACGGCGGTGAGACCTTGTCCTGCTCGGGGGTGTGGTGGAGATCGAAGTATTGTTCCGCCTTGGCGATCCACCCAATCGGATCAACCCCGACGAAGGTTGGAAGATCCAAGGTAAGGGTCGGTCGGCCGGAAAGACTAAGGTGGCGTTTGGCTGAGCTTATTTGCTGCGGTGGAAACGCAACGCAATTTTATGAAAAAACAGTGTTTGGCTCGGCTGATTTTAGAAAACGCGTTTATTACCCTCCGCGGTTTTATAATATGGCGCAGACGCGATTAGGATCCCCGTTCCGCCGCAACATTCGTTTCCCCGCGGCTCTTGACCTAGCGCGATAGCAGCGGCCTTCCCCGATCGACGACGATCCTCGCCGTCGCGGTGTTTGTTGGATCCAGACGCGATTCGCTACCCCGTGTGCCTCCTCTTCCCGGTGTTTCCTCGATCGTTTTCTGGAGCGGTAGCAGCGGCGTCCGCAATCGTTTTCCAGGAGCGGTAGCAGCGGCGTCCTCGATCGACGACGATCCTGACGAACGGCTAGCACCTGAGTTCCAATTTCTGGAGATTATTGCTGGATGCGAGTGATTTCTGGAGGTTATTGCTGGAGCCGCTGCGCCCCTTCTTCCTGGAGTCGCGCCCCTTCTTCCTCACGCAGCCGCCATTGTAGAAGGTATTCATCCTCTTCTTTTTTTCCTTGTTTTTCTTCTGCTTAAGTACTTGTTATTGCTGGATACAAGTTCTGAAGCAGTAGATTGACACATGGTGGCAAACAATATTGATGGATTCAGTGCAAAAGTTTTACATTTTCCCCAATTTTTAAAACAGTAGATTGACGGAATCCCGTTAAATGCACTAGAAAAGAAACTTCGTTGGATTGTTTTAGAATGTATAAGCACAATTTTGATTAACAATTTTGATTAACATGGTGGCAAACAATATGTGTGTGTGACATTGTTGTGGTGTTGATGTGCATGTATACATGACATGATTATAACTAGTCTTTTCATGTCGCATACTTATATCATTTACACTCTCGATCATATGCATCATACATTATACATGTTAGTCATACAACTATTTATGACTTATTACATGTAGTTTATATTTACTAATGCACCTTTACATCATGGCGGCTAGTATTACTTATCAAGTAACATAACTATGATGTTGTCTTATATTAACATTTGATTTTCATTATATCCCTACACTCTTTGCAAAGTTTAGACATTTCATTCAAAATTTATGTCTTTTATTATTAATGAGAGAAAAAAATCTTGGGGAGCTATATGTATGTGAAGCACGATATATATCACATTGTATGGACTTTGAACTCACTATTATGTCTTTCATGCATCATGACTTGTTACATTATTTCTTGATGTAATTGTTAAAAACGTATCTTCCAGTTAATAATGCTAGTTATTGATGGTGTGTCTCTATTATGTGTTGCTTTATAAAGATGGGCAAAACAAAAGACGGTGGGGTGGCCGCAATGTGGGACAATTCCGATGTTCTCCTCTTTTGTGATATCTGCATAAAAGAGATAGAACGTGGAAATCGTCCTACAACACATTTTAGTAAAGAGGGGTGGTCCAATATAATGAAGACATTTGAAGAGTGGAATGGAAAGAAATACGATAAAGTGCAATTCAAAAACAAATAGGATCATCTGAAGGAGTGGAAACTTTGGACGGAGTTGAAACGAGGTGAGACCGGCTTGGGTTGGAACACATCAAGAAAAACTATAGACGCCTCGGATGAGTGGTGGGACGAGCGATTGAAGGTATTCAATGTTTGAATTCAATTATTTCATTTAATTACTTATTATATGGCCGTTTGAAATAATTGAATAATATTTCAGGTTGTCCCTGCCGCAAAGAAGTTCCGTTATTCCGTAATACAGCCAGAGTTAGAGGAGAAATTGAACATGATGTTCAGCTCTGTTGTTGCGACTGGACATCATGCTTGCACCCCTCATTCGAGGAATGTTGGGCCCGAGTCTACAGGTGATAGAGCATTGTCAGACGGTGGACAAGAAGACGTTGACGTCAGTGGAGTTCCTCCTGCAACTGAGAACACAGCTACATCCGAGGTTGGCCAAAAAAGGAGGAAAGGACAGAAGAAAGATCTTACATCGGTGTTAGAGGATATGACAGAATCTTCTAGGAGCATGTGTCGATTCATGCAGGAGCTACCAAAGCGCAATTCTTCCTTCACCATTGCCCAAACACTTGAGAAGTTAGCAACTTACGATAAAGTGCAATCAGATAGGGAATTCCACTTCCTTGTCATCACCTATCTGATGGACAAAAATCATAGGGAGACCTTCATGTGCCTGCCAGAAAGTCTGAATGTTCAGTGGCTTCGTAGTCGTTATACTAGTGGCGTGTAGTTGGGTCTATCTTCTTTATTTTTGTGTTGTTTTGTCATTGGATGCTATTATGTTTTTACCGCACTAGTCTGGACATTAATATGTTATCTGATTTATCTGCTTTACATGCTAACTAGTTTTTTTAATCCAACACTTTTGTATGATTTCTTTTGTGATATCTTTATTTCTTTATTCCAGAATATGTCGAGCGAGGACTCTGATAGTTCCATGGAGCAGTATGAATTAGCTAGAAAAAAATGTGTTATTGTACAACAACAAACTATAGTAGCAGCAGCATGTTTGGCCTCTACACACACCTCTGTATTAAACAGCCGAGTTCCACGCATGACTTCGAAGCAGACAGGTGATAAATGGGTTGGAGAGATACTTCGTGGATCTACTGTGAGATTTCATGACTCTTTCATGATGAGTCAAGAAATATTTCTCGATCTACTGCATTATCTGGAGGAAAGGTGTGGACTCCAGGGAACAAGGACAGCCTCCAGAGAAATGCTAGCCTTGACCGTATACATATTGTCGCACAATAAATCAATGAGAAAAACAATTGAACGCTTTCAGCATTCAACGGAGACAGCTAGCCGATTTTTCTCTCAGGGTATTTGTGCTTTGTTGCGGCTAGGGGAGGAAGTTATCCAGCCATTAGATAGGTCTTTTGGGAGCACTCCACCAGAAATTATGTACGACAGACGATATATGCATTTCTTTAAAGATTGTGTTGGGGATATAGACGGGACACATGTTGACGCGTGCATAGCAGTTGGACAGCAGGTACCCTACATTGGGAGACGGGGCAATCCAACTCAAAATGTCATGGCTGCTTGCGATTTCAACATGTGCTTCACTTTCGTCATGGCGGGTTGGGAGGGATCTGCACACGATAGCCGCATTTTCAATTATGCCTTAAATGATCCTCAATATAATTTTCCTCATCCGCCTCGAGGTAATGTTAACAATTATGTTTATCTATTTCTTACTTTAATTTATTTGAGTGGTTAATTAATTTTTAACACATTATCAGGAAAATATTACTCGGTCGATTCTGGATATCCTTTGCAGAGAGGGTATTTGAAACCATATCAAGATACAAGGTATCATTTGCCAGACTTCGCACGCGGTGGTCGTCGAGCAGAGGGACGTCGAGAGATGTTCAATCATGCTCACTCATCGCTAAGGAGCGTGATAGAACGATCGTTCGGCGTTTGGAAGAAGAAATGGGCCATACTGCGGGACATGCCGAGCTATAGCTTTGCGAAGCAGACAGATATTGTGATGGTCACGATGGCTTTACATAATTTCATTCGCCGACACCCTTCCCGCAACGATATAGATTTCAATGAGTGCAAGCAAGAGGGTCAAGATGATAGGGTGGCCTCACAAGGGCGACAAGAAACCTGCTCTGACACTGCAGGTGGAGTAGAGGAGATGATCGCGCTACGTGATAGAATAGCGGATCAGTTGTATGAATCGAGAGCATAGCTCGAGATTGCGGGTGTACTTGGATTTCTTTTGTTACGTGTTTATTTAGCTTGTTGATTTTTTTATTTTGAAAAAAAAAAATTTAATTAAACAACTTATTCAAAACTCTGTTTTCAAAACTCCATTTCATCCAAAAAGTTTTTTTAACAAAACTCTGTTTTCCAGAATCAGCACTTTCTCCATCTGCAGCTTCTCATCAGCAGCTTTCCATCAGCAACAACCCAACCAAACAGAGCCTAAGGGGAAAGCGTCCCCAATGTGCGTTGGAGGTGTCGCCCCTAGGAAAGACGTGCACGCGGCCGGTTGCGCGGAGCCACTGGCGGAGGGGGCAGCGGACGGCTGTAATGCATCGAGCTTTGCGTGTATGGCTATCAGGGAGGTCTGCAAGGAGGCCACGATGGACTCCTATGTGCTGACACGGCGAAGGAGGGCCTCGTTGGCATCCTCCGATGGAGCCTCGGCGGTGGAACGAGTGTTTGGGGCCATGGCAGCGGCGGCGCGGCAGGACGGCCCTGGTTCTCCGGCGGCGGCAGAGGGAGGAGGGTTGTAGCCGCAGAGGGAGGGCCGACGGTGCGGGATGCGGCCTGGATGGCGGTGCGACACGCGGTCGGGACGGGTGATGCGCACGTCGGGGCGGAAGGCGGATGGGCGGCTGGAGCGGGCGGAGGTATAGCGCAGGTTCTCCGGCGGCTGTTTGCGAGCGGAAGCGGCAGGTCGGACCAGTTTGGTACGATCCTGGGGAGGAGGTGGTGGCTCCGGTCAGTCTGAGGGAGAGCGAAAGAGGGTGGGGAGGAAGAGAGAGAGAGGGGGGGTTAGAGAGGAGGAGAGGGAAAACACAATTTCATTCCAGGATGAAAACAATACAAGGCCTACGTGTCCTCTTATAGCGACGAGGAGCGAACACAAAAATGAAATATTCTAAAATAGGAAGTACGGAAATACTTAAATTGACACACAAAAAAGCAACAAATTAACGTCATAAGGAAATACGGTAACAAATTAATTAATTATTCGTTGTGGGATTTGTGGGCCCATCCGCTATACGCGCCAGGCGCGTGTAAACTTTCCAAGGTGGCTTGTCGTCGTGCAACTCCGTTACATATCCTCTCGAGGAAAATTTATTGGGTGAGAGTGTGTAGCAATCTGAGTATGCAAAATTAAGATGTCGTCTTATATATCTTATGAATTATTTAAGACTTGGTATGGCCTATGGAATGAACAGGCTCAATAGATATACTCTGAGTAATAACAAGGATCACTAGATTACTTCAAGTACAAAAATATTGAAGGGATACACCTAATTATGAATTTTTTAAAAGTAAATTAAAATTCACAAGTAGATATATATTTAGTTTAGGAGGTGAACTTGTAGTTGAGAGCAAAGTAAATTCATTAATTCAACAAAGATACATTTATTCATACATATATTGAGTAAGGGTGGACATCAAAGGACCAAAATAACCCTAAGAGGTTAAAATACACATAATAGAGACTTGACGTAAAATATTGATTACAACTCTCCCCCCTCAAGTCGGACGGTAGATATCTTTCATTCCAAGTTTATGGATATTATCAATAAAGACGTCGCAACTCAAGCTTTTGGTGAAGACATCAGACAGTTGACTTTTAGAGTGAACGAAAGGGGTGACTAAGTTTCCTTTATCCAGATGATCTTTGATAAAATGACGATCGACCTCAAAATGCTAGTTCTGTCATGTTGGACAAGATTGTGAGCTATATTGATAGTTGCTTTGTTGTCACAGAATAGGGAGATGAGAACCTTCTCCAAGAGACCCAGATCTTGCAACAAAGTACGCAGCCATAAATCTTCACAGAGACCTTGAGACATTAACTGATACTCAGCTTCACCACTAGATCTGGGCACAACATTTTGCTGCTTGCTACGTCATGTCACCAAATTTCCACCAACAAAAGTACAGTACTCCGTTGTGGATTTCCTGTCAGCACGGCTCTGACCCAATCGACATCAGTAAAGACTTCAATCTTTAAGTGGTTATTCTTGGAAAACATAAGCCCACGACCAAGAGCCTTCTTTAAGTACTGTAGCCCGCAGTAAGCAGCATCCTGATGTCTAATCCTGGGAGCATGTATATATTACTCAAGATTCTAACATATGTAATGTCAGGACGAGTGTGAGATAGGTATAAAAGTCTCCCAACCAATCTCTGATAACTCGAGGCATCAGTGCAATTGTCGTCACTGTCTTCATCAATCCTATGGTTCTCCTCCATTGGGGTGTTAGCAGGAACACAACCGAGAATACCGGTCTCTTTTAACAGATCCAAAACATACTTGCGTTGAGAAATGAAGATACCTTGATTTGATCTAGTCACTTCAATTCCCAGAAAGTAATGTAATCTCCCAAAGTCCTTTACTTCAAACTTAGCAGACAGGAGAGCCTTTAGATTTGTGATTTCATCTGAGTTATCACTAGTGATCACAATGTCCTCAACATAGACAATAAAAACTACAATTTTTCCCTCATTTCTCCTGATAAACAAAGTATGATAAGATTGTCCCTGTTTGTAGCCAAATTTGACCATGGTCTTAATAAACCTGCCAAACCAAGCCCTGGGGGGTTGTTTCAGACCATACAATGACTTCCTTAAGTGACAAACAAGCCCTTCTTGTCCCTTCTTCACAAATTCAGGAGGTAATGTCATGTACACCTCTTCATCAAGATCACCGTGCAGGAAGGCATTTTTAACGTCCAGTTGGTAAAGACCCCAGCCCAAACACACAACACAAGATAGAACACGAACGGAGTCCATCTTTGCTACATGAACAAAGCTCTCCTGGTAGTCGACTCCCTGAGCTTGGGTGTATCCACGAGCAATGAGGCGAGCCTTGTAGCTCTTAACTTTACCATCCTGATTTTGCTTAACAGAGAAGACCCACCTTGAATCGATGGCTTTCTTATTAGGAGGAAGGGGAGAGACATCCCATGTGTGATTTTTGTCCAAGGCAGACATTTCCTTCTTCATCTCTTGTGCTAATGTCGGGATTCTTACCGCCTCCTGCCACGTCTTTGGAATAGTAATCATGGACAAAGAAGATATAAAACCCTGATGGGGCTGGGTAAGGTGATCATATGCAACATGATTAGAGAAAGGGTGTTGCGTACACAGTTTTACCTTTCAGCAAAGCAAGGGGGGTATGCAGGCACCAGCATCGGGGGAACAACGGAGGACTGTTTACCTGTTTGACGACGATGGTATATATGAGTAAAAGGAGATATGAGAGAAGGACGATGGTATATATGAGAGGGACAGTAGAGTCAGAATCCATGACATTGTTCTCCCCCTGACGAGTGGAGTCGAATCCAAGTAATAGGGTTCCTCCTCACGGAAAGTAACATCCATGATACAAAAAACACGTCTGGAGGGAGGGTGATAACATTGATAACCTTTTGTAGTGGCAGAATAGCCAACGAAGACACATCAGTGAGCATGAGGGTCAAGTTTGTCACGATAAGACTGGTGTATGTGAATAAAGCATACACAACCAAAAACACGGAGTGGAAGATGAGAAGTATGAACAACAGAAGTAGAGGAGAGATAGCCTAGAGGAGTAGCATAATCTGGAACCCGTGAAGGTAGAATATTGATAAGATGAGTAACAGTTGGGATAGAATCACCTCAATATGATTTCGGAAGGTACATGGTGGTGAGAAGGCACCGGGCAACATCAAGGAGATGCCAATTTTTTTGTTCAGTAACATCATTTTGGTTGGAAGTGTAAACGCAAGTGGTTTGATGAATAATATCATGCATAACACAAATTGTTCATGGGTGAAATGGAGTTATTTGGATCCTGGAGGAATGACTGGGCGAACTGCATGTTTCCTCTCATAACACAACCTACCTATGTTGTTAAAGGCGCGCCTCAGGCGCGCCTAAGGCTCCAGGCTCACCAGGCTCAGAGGTTTGCGCCTTCGTGCGCCTTTTTTGCGCCTTTGGACATTAAAGGCGCACATGAATGTGATTTTTGATGTAAACCTTTTGTTTTCAAAATAATGAAAAAAATAATGTAAGAACTCATTAATTTTTATACAATTTAGTGTTCTTGAAACATAATCGATCGTTGAGACTATAAGATATGATGCAAGAGACCATTTTGATTTTTTTTAAAAGAGATATAAATGATAGTAATGAATGACTAATGAGTAGAATATATAAAGAACCTGTTCAAAAAGATGAATTGTTGTTTGATGCTGATTATTTAAAATGAATGTGGTTGCGCCTTGCCTTCTTCGGGCGCGCGCCTGCGCCTTGAGCCTTGCGCCTAGGCTCCAAGACCCTTTTGCGCCTTGGTGCGCCTTGCGCCTTTAATAACTATGCAACCTACTAAAAACAACATACCAGTCTATATCACCACAAAGCCACAAGTAAACATTCTTTTTTCTTGAGGATACATTCCTTACCAAAAGTTAATCTTTTAATATATCATCTAAGCCAACTTGCGGGGTATAAACAAAAACCATATTTATAATGTATTAACTAATAACTCTAACACAGCAGAAATAAAATTAAAATTGCATGATAACTGTTAGAAGAAAATCCTGAAAAGGCTCAAAGAAAGGCCCATCTTAGGCTCTCTTCCTCCTTATGTTTTAGTCTCACATCTTGAATGCTCTTCCTTTCGCTTCCTAAATAAGTGTACAAATGCTTGTATTTATATATTGAAAAAGGATTAATAAAGTTTTCAATTATTTCTCAATATTCTAGGTGTTTCTATACATGGTATCAGAAGGAAAATCCATGTGCTTTGATTTGTCCTACTACCTACTCTGGGAGGTTAGATTTACTCTAACCGCACGTTTGCTTTGCTCATTACCTTGGTTCCTAACCGAAAGCTTGCCACCCCTCTAGCTAGTCTGCCCCCACCCCCGCCTCCCCCGCCTCCCCCGTCTCCCCTCTTTATATCTTTTTTCTTTGGGGCCCTGCTTCGTATCTACTCCTCGTCAGGTCGCCTGACCTTGCCAATCTTACCGTTATTCCATCTTAGTTGCATAGACCGCCCGCTTGTCTCCCTTCCTGGCCGCAACCTTCTTGTCGCCGCTTCTTGTTGCAGGTCTCTTGTCGCTTCTCGCCGCAGCTTCCTTTCTGTAGGTTATAGTCGCAGCAAGGTGCTACCTTCTTGCCGCAATGTCTTCTCGCTGCGAGTTGCTGCTCGCTTCTATCTTGCATCAGGTCGCTGCAAGTTGTTGCCGGCCCTCTGTCTTCGTGCCTCTTGTCGCGGCTTCCCTGGTCGCATGTGTTTCCCGCTGCGGTCTACTCTCAATCCGCTGCGATCCAATCTCTAGCTGTGGTCTGCTCTCCATCCGCGGTCTCTTACCGATGTCTACCGTTCACCGTCTTGAATGAGGATCTTTCTCTTCCTCCTTATGTTTTAGTCTCATACCTTGAATGAGGATCTTTCTCTTCCTTACGCTTCCTATATAAGTGTAGAAGTGCTTGTATTTATATTTTGAAAAAGGATTAATAAAGTTTTCAATTATTTCTCAATATTCGGGGTGTTTCTCTACATGGTATCAGAGGTAAAATCGGCCCTACCTGTACATTGATTTGTCCTGCTACTTGCTCTGGGAGGTTAGATTTACTCTAACCGCACGTTTGCTTTGCTCATTACCTTAGGCGGTTAGACTTTTCCTAACCGCAAGCTTGCCTCCCCTCTGGCTAGTCTGCCCCCCCCCCCCCACCTCCCCTCTTTATATCCTTTTTCTCTGGGGCCCACTCGGAGCCTGCTTTGTATCTACTCCTCGTCAGGTCGCCTGACCTTGTCAATCTTACCGTTGTTCCATCTTAGTTGCAGAGACCGCCTCCCTATCTCCCTTCCTGGCCGCAGCCTTTTTGCGCAGCTTCTTGTTGCAGGTCTTTTGTCGCTTCTCGACGCAGCTTCCTTTGTGAAGGTTCTAGTCACATCAAGGTGCTACCTTCTTGCCGCAGCGTCTTCTCGCTGCGAGCTGTTGCTCGCTTCTATATTGCCTCAGGTCGCTGCGAGTTGTTTTCGGCCCTCTGTCTCCGTGCCTCTCCTCTTGTCACGACTTCCCTGGTCGCATGTGTTTCCCGCCGCGGCCTGCTCTCAATCCGCCGCAATACAATCTCTAGTCGTGGTCTGCTCTCCATCCGTGATCTCTTACCGATGTCTACCGTTCACCGTCTCTATCCGCTCTTTGTCTCTTGTCACTTCTCACCATCTCTAGTCGCTATCTGAACTTCTTGTGTTCTAGCCTCTTTCTGCTCTGTGGACGCTCTGGCTGCTCTTTGCTCCAGGCCGCTAGACGCTCCTGTTTTCTAGCCAATAACAGTTGTTTGCAGCTCTGTTCCTTGTCTCTCAGACAGCACATCCAGTCCGTTGTTGTCCTGCGTGGTGCCAGAACGCCAGTATTGTTGTCAGACCGTTGTTGTATACTTGCTACCAGACCGCCAGTGCTGCAGCTACTACATGTTTGTTGTCAGACCGCCGGCGTTGCAGTTTCCCCCATGTTTGTTGTCGATGTTGTCTTGCTTATGGCCTGCCAGCAAGTTTTTTCCCTCTAGCCGCCTCTGAGCTTTATGGGGTCTTCTGAAGCTCCTTCTCTTCCTGTTTGTGCGGCTACGTCAATTCCTGAGGTCTGTGACGAGTTGCGAATCACCACCATTTCTCTTAGTGGGAAGAAGAATTTTGTTGAGTGAGTGCACTCTGTCCATCGGGTTCTTCAGACAAAGGGTCGCATGCATCATTTGACTAAGGACACTCCTTCTGCACCCACTGATGACTGGCTTCGTGACGATGGTCGTGTTCAAACTTGGCTCCTCAACTCCCTGGATGGAGAACCCTACTGTATGACCATGTATCATGAGACAGCCAAGGCAATGTGGGATGAGCTCCACCCTTTACTCCGGCAAAGACAATCTTCAACACCTGTATAACATCATCACCAATCTTCAAACCTTTGACTCAAGCAGTGTTGTTGACTTAACCTTCTTTGTTGCGTGCTCCAAGACTCTGGTTGAGGCCTGAATTCAGCATCAACCCCCTACTACTGATTTAGCTGCTCAACGCGCTCAAAAGAAAGTTGTTGGTATTGTCATGCAGAAGGAGTGTCTGCTTGCTACCAGATCGCCAGTGTTGCAGCTACTTCCTGTTTATTGTCAGACCGCCGGTGTTACAGCTGACGCCCTATTTGTTGACGTTGTTGTCTTGCTTATGGCCTGCCCACAAGTTTTTTCCCTCTAGCCGCCTCTAAGATTTATGGCATCTTTTGAACCGTCTTCTCTTCCTGCTCGTGCGGCTATGCCAGTTCCTGAGGTCCGTGACGAGTTGTGAATCACCATCATTTCTCTTAGTGGGAAGAAGAATTTTATCGAGTGGGTGCACTCTGTCCGTCGGGTTCTTCAGACGAAGGGTCTCCTGCATCATTTGACTAAGGACACTCCTTCTGCACCCACCGATGTGGCTTCGTGACGATGGTCGTGTTCAGACTTAGCTTCTCAACTCCCTGGATAGAGAACCCTACTGTATGGCCATGTATCATGAGAAGGCCAAGGCAATGAGGGATAAGCTACATTCCCTAAACTCTGGCAAGGACAGTCTTCAACACCTGTATAACATCACCGATCTTCAAACCCTTGACTCAGGCAGTGTTGCTGATTTATCCTCCTTTGTTGTGTGTTCTAAGACTCAGGTTGAGACCTGGATACAGCATCAATCCCCTACTACTAATCTAGCTGCTCAGCGCGCTCAAAAAGAAGTTATTGGTATTGTCATGATGATGACTCGTGTTTCGCCTCATCTTCACAGTGTTCGGACTCATATCCTCTCTTCTGCTACTATTCTCTCATTCTCTGATGTTTGATCCATGTTGGTAAAGGTTACACCACCTCCTAAAGCTACCGGTCCTCCCTCTCTGGCTCTTCTCCAGCACTTTGTTGCCCCCCACCTCCTCTCTCTACCCGAGGAGGTCGCTCAGGCTCCTGCGGGAGGGGTCGTGGTAGCCAGTCGAGGCCTAAGTGTACCTACTGTGGTAAGGATGGACATATTTAGGCAACTTGCTACCGCAAACATGTTCTGCCTTCTCGTCATAATGCCTCTGTTGTTGTCGACATCTCTTCTGTCACTCGTGCTGATCTTGATGAAGTGCGCCTCCAGCTCCAGCAACTACAATGGCTGCTCAACCGCCCGCCTTCCTTCGTTGCCTCCATCTCTAATGAAGGTATCGCTTGTATCTTCGCTAGTCCACGTTGGATAGTGGACTCATGTGTTACTCACCATATCAATTCACTGAAACCACCTCAGCACTTGACCTCTCCGCATCCCAAGTTTATCACAGTAGTCAACGGTAACACCGCTCCTATCTCCGGCTCTGCTGATATACCTCTCAACCCTTCTATTTCTCTTCGCTCGGTCCTTCATGTCTCGGGTTCTCCGTTTAATTTACTTTATGTTAGTCGTCTCACTGCCGATCTTGATTGCTTTGTCACATTCACCTCTTCTTCTTTTATGATGCAGGATCGACCGACATAGAATATCATTGGTAAAGGACAACTGCACAACAGACTTTATGATGCGCCCTGCGACGCATCTTATCTTTGTTATTCTTTTGCATTTGTCATTTATTTTGCATTTGCTTATTTTGCTTAAATGTATTTATTTTGCGCAACCATTTACCATTTGCAGCTCTTTGGGTTGACCGTCTGTTGAGACTTTTAATAAAGAGGTCTGGTAATATAGTAATTAGGACGGTAGCGACAAGCTTAGATTATTTTAGGAAAACATAAAATTAAATTAAAATTGGGGCATTGCGTAAGCCGGCACAAATATCCTTGCCTAAAATTAAATCCTAATGAAGGGGTCGGTCATCAGTTTTTTCATCATACAAATATTTGCTTTGATTTGCCAAATTAGATTGAAATATTAACTTATGCCAAATCAGTCCTCATTGTTATAAAAACCATCCCGTGAAAAGAATTGCCCTAACCCGGACAAGAGCAGAAAATGAAAAAATTCGTTTTTTGCAGTGTCGGCTGACGCTCCACTTCCCCGACGCCAACGCCCGCGCCTCCTTCCCGGCGTTGTTCCCTCAAGCAGCAGGGCCTTCTACGCGTGCTTCACCGACCGCCTCCACAACCCTACCGTCGGCGCCGTCTGTTTCCCATCCAGCGCCGCTCCTTGTCTCCGTGTGCGGGGTGTCGTCGACCGCAACATCTGACTCCGACATCCTTCAGAGACAATGTTGTCGTGACTTAGGACAGCTACAATCATTCTCCTTCCTCTGTCTGACGGAACTTGGGCGGGCCGACCTCCTTTGGGAAAGCTTTGGGTATCTCCGCTCCGATTTACTTAGTCATTTTTATGTGCTCCTGCAAATAATCCTAAGCTTGTCGTCAAACGTTCAACTACTTTATTATCGTATTTTCATAAATTGTTACGTGTAACTTCGGTTTGTGGACGTATAAATTTCGTAGCGGGTTCGATTCATAAAACGCGTGAGAACTCCACTCGAGCGAGATTAGCGAACCTCTCAAAGTTCAGAGAGACGAGTTCGAAATGCACGCGGGAATATTTAATTTGGCCGCTCAGCCCATTTGTTTCCTCAATTTATCTCATTTAAAAAATAAAATCACTATCATTTTGAAAATCCCAACCGAGTTTACATCAGTTTAGTATCAGAGGCTTTTGGTTCGCTCCTATTGCGAATCAAACGATCTGATTTCCAATTTTTTTTATAAAAATAATAATAACAATAAAACAAATCTATTTTAAATATTTTCCAAGTATTTTCAAAAAAAACAAAAAAAAAAGATATTTTCTAATTAACTTATCATTTTTTTAATTAAAAAATCAATTATACTTTTTGAGAAAATTTATTTTGAATGGTAAGCGAGTCAATCACTTAGAAAAGAGTGTAGGGGATCTCGCCCAGTGCATGAACGACTTAATGAAAGCGGTCGACAATCTCACCACCACTGTGGGAGGTCTAGGGCACGTAGTGGACGGATTACACAAATCAGTCAACACCAAAGAGGCCACTATGCACGTAAATCGAGCACCTATCCCAGTAGTCAGAGTCGGCCCTAACCTTAGGCCACTAGAGCCTACCCAACCTGAACCACGTAACCTCATTCGTTGGGATGTAGGAATCAAGCTAGATGTTGGTGATTTTGAGGGACATTTAAAACCCAAGGGATGTTTAGACTGGTGTGAGCGAATGGATCGTTTCTTAGCTTGGAAGCAATTTCCCCAAGCTAGGCAAGTTGAGTACGTCACGCTTAGACTGAAAGGGTCTGACCTAGTTTGGCGGGGTCAATAAGAGCGGTCTAGGTTCAATCTAGGAATGCCCTCGATCACCACTTGGAACGAATTTAAAATTCAGCTGCGCAAACGTTACGTTCCCTCAGACTATATGCAAACCCTGTGTAAGTGAAGGATCAAGCGCATACCCAACTGCACCAAAAGCCCGGACTGTTGGAGAGGGCGCTACTTAATTTCTTAAATAAGTAGCAAATCGCCACGGGTCAAGTGAAGGAACGCCGGACCCAACAATCCCCCCCCCCCCCGGCGTCAAGCACAACCCGTCGGCTCAGAGGTGGGGTTACCACATGGCCCACGTGGCTCAGAGGTGGGGTTACCACATGTCCACGGTTTGCCTGACCCGTCGGACCCACACAGGTAGAAGGGAAAAATCGGGATTTAATAGCGCCCCCCCCCCCCGGTCTTGAACCCGTGACCTCCTCTGATACCAATTGAAGGATCAAGCGCATACCCAACTGCAACAAAAGCCCGGACTGTTGGAGAGGGCGCTACTTAATTTCTTAAATAAGTAGCAAAGCGCCACGGGTCAAGTGAAGGAACGCCGGACCCAACAGTACGTTCCATAACCTGCGATAGGACATCCACCGTGGATGAGTACACAAATGATTTTCTTGTACTCCACTCTCGCCTCGACCTCCGAGAAGACGATGACATGATCGTTTCCCGTTATCTAAACGTGTTGCGCTATTCCATTAGAGATCAGTTAGAACTCCTTGACTATAAGGATTTAGGAGAGGTCTCGAGCCGCGCACGTAGAGTAGAAGCCCTGCAGAAACTGACATCTGGGAACAAGTCTACTGATCGGTCTCACTCGATTCATACCTTCACTCCTACTGACAGGACTGTCAGATCCTTTCGAGTGGCAGCACCCCAGCACTTCCTGCACCATCCAATAAAGACAAGGAAGTTGTAGGCACTAGACCGCAACCTGGGACATTTAGGTGTTTTAAGTGCATGGAGCCGGATCATAAATCTTCTGAGTGCCCTCGACGCCACTTTGTCGCCATCATCGATCCTGAGAGTGGATCAGAACTCGAGTGTGGAGTATTTCTTAGTGATTCCCAGACTGACCCCCCTGAGACTGAGTTAGAGAGCGAGTGTGAAGTTGAGGGAGAGCAACCCGACCAATTAGTATGTGTTCTCCAACATAGTCTCCTAACTCATAAGACTCCCGCTGACGACGACTGGTTGAGGAATAATATTTTTCGTACCACCGCCCGCATCCAGGGGTAGTTCTGCTCCATCATCATATATAGTGATAGCATGGAGAACTTTATTTCTCAGCGCATGGTAGATAAGCTGAAGTTGAAAACACAACCTCTAGGAAAACCATATAGTTTGTCATGGGTCACTAGTAGCAATACCATTTCTATCACGCACCAGTGTCTCGTCGAGTTTTTCATAGGTACTACGTATCAGGATGCAATCTGGTGTCATGTGGCCACTATCGAGGTCTGTCACAACCTATTAAGAGTTAAAGACGACCATGGCAGTATGATAGATACGTTATCTACAACGGTGTAAGGAACTCTCACTCCTTCAGGCGCAATGGGCACAAGATCGTTCTTCTCCCCCAGAAGAATAGTCTTTTTCCCAAAGCCCCAGAGAGGACTTCACCCCCTTATACTGTTGTCTCCGCGATATCCTTACCCTCTGCTACCATCTTACTGACTGAGTCTCAATTCCAGGAGGAGATGAAGGATAGTGACGTCGTCTATATGTTATCCGGCCTCGATACCACTCCCACTACTTTAGACATCCCTAGTACGGTGCGTCCTCTAATTGATTAGGTCTCTGAGATCATGTCGGAGGAGCTGTCTGATCAGCTACCCCCGATGAGAGACATACAGCATTGTATTGAGCTCATTCCAGGAGTCAGCTTACCTTATTTACCACATTACCGTATGAGTCCGAAAGCGCATGAGGAGTTACATAGACAGGTGACTGAGCTGATTTTGAAGGGTCACGTTAAAGAGTGTACAAGTCCATGCGCCATCCCGGCACTTCTAGTTCTTAAGAAATATAGGACCTGGAGCATGTGTGTAGACAATCGAGCGATAAATAAAATTATCATCAAATATTGCTTTCCAATTCCCCGTTTGGATATGAGAGACATACAACACTATATTGACCTCATTCCAGGAGTCAGCTTACCTCATTTACCACATTATTGTATGAGTCTAAAAGCGCATGAGGAGTTACATAGACAGGTGACAGAGCTGATTCGAAGGGTAGCATTAGAGAGAGTATAAGTCCGTGCACCATCCCGGCACTTCTAGTTCTTAAGAAAGGTAGGACATGTCGCATGTGTGTAAACAATCGAGCGATAAATAAAATTATCATCAAATATTGCTTTCCAATTCCCCGTTTGGATGACATGTTGGATATGCTTAGTGGATCTCGTGTGTTTTCGAAGATTGACTTAAAAAGTGGATACCACCAGATTAAAATTCGACTCGGGGACGAATGGAAGACTGCATTAAAGACTAGGGAAGGGTTATACGAGTGGTTGGTGATGCCTTTTGGACTCTCCAATGCTCCCAGTACGTTCATGTGAGTGATGAATCAAGTGCTTAGACCACTCATTTTAGTCCGCGTAGTGGTGTACATTGACGATATATTTGATTTACAACATTGATCACAATTAACACATGATACATCTTAGACAGGTCTTAGAAATTCTACGGGAAAATAAATTATATATAAATCTGAAGAAGTGCACATTTTTGACGGATAGTCTGACCTTCTTAAGGTATATCGTTTCTTCTGAGGCATTAGAGTTGATAGAGAGAAGGTCAGGGCGATAAAATCATGACCTAGCCCTAGGACGATTACTGAGGCTCGAGGATTTCATGTGTTAGCATCTTTTTATCGACGGTTTTTCGGAATTTTAGTACATTGATCGCACATGTGACTGATTGCTTGAAGAAGGGATTGTTTGTTTGGACTGGAGAAGTCGAGTGCGCATTTTTGTTGATTAAGGAGAGACTCACGAGTGCACCCGTTTTAGCGTTGTCTGATTTTGATAAAAATTTGAGGTTGACTGTGACGCATCTAGCATAGGTATTGGCGCAATTTTGAGTCAGGAGGGTCCATAGCATTCTTTAGTGAGAAGCTGAAGAAGACTAGATATTTCACCTATGACTGAGAGTTCTACGCTATCGTTCAGGCTCTCCGTCATTGGAGACACTACCTGATTCAGCACGAGTTTGTGTTGAATACTGATCGCAAGACACTAACGCACCTGAACTCCTAAAAGGAGATCAGACGTCATGCCAAGTGGGTTACTTACCTGCAGGAGTTCACTTTTCATCTGAAGCACAAACCTGGTGTCACGAATCGAGTGGCTGACGCACTTAGTCATCGTACCCATTTACTAGTCACACTGCAGCCTTGCATCACTGACCAAGATTCTCAGCGCGACTTATATATCACTGACCCTTTTTTCCGCGACATTTGGATTTCATGTCAGCAAAGTAGGACTGATCCTACTATGCAGTACGTCGTGAGTGATGGTTATCTATTTAGGGGCACTCGTCTTTGCATCTGCGAAGGACCCCTACGAGAGCCATTACTTAGGGAGCTTCACTCATCCAGGTTAGGAGGGCACGTGGGTCAATCCAAATTGCTTGATCTCGTTAGTGCATGATATTATTGGCCCAATATGAAGCACAATGTCATAGAGTTTGTTAGGTATTGTATGACTTGTCAGTGATATAAAGGACACGCACAAAATACTGGATTATATACCTCATTACAGATACCCGAGTGACCACGAAATGACATCTCAATGGACTTCGTGGTAGGACTTCCTCGCACTCAGAGGAAAGTCGGTTCTATTTTCGTAATAGTAGATCGGTTTTCGAAGATGACGCATTTTATTCCGTGTAAGAAAACTTCTAGTGTTATACACGTCGCTGATCTTTTTTTAAAGAAATCATTAGATTGCACAGAATTCCTAGGTCGATCACTTCTAATAGGGATACTCGTTTTATGAGGTATTTTTGGAAAATACTGTGGGCCCGACCAGGTACAAAACTCGAATTTAGCAGCTCATATCACCCTTAAACCGATGGGCAAACTGAGGCCGTTAATAGGAGTTTGGGGAACCTTATTAGGTGTTTGAGTGGGGAGAATCTGAAACAAAGGGATCTTATACTGCCACAAGCTGAATTTGCATTCAACAATTCGACTAATCGTTCTATACTAATAAATCTCCTTTCGAGATTGTTTACGGATTCTTTATACCTCATATACTTAACCGTCACTCTTTTCTGCATCATGAACGTATTTCCTTTGACGCGCAAACTCATGTTGATTATTTGAAAGAATTACATAAAATATTACTAATAAATTGCGAGTGATTACTGAAAAATATAAATCCATGGCTGATCGTCATCGCCAGGAGTTATACTTTCAGAAGGAGATTGAGCATTTGCTTATTTCAGAAAGTAGAGATTCACTCCAGGTACATATCATAAGCTCCAACAGAGGAAGTTTGGTCCTTTTCAAGTTCGAAAGCGCATTGGAGGGAATGCATATCTCCTCGAGCTGCCCGTAAAATTCAGTACTTTGTTGATATTCAATGTGGCTGACCTGACACAGTTTTATGGAGACCCACAGAGTTCCAGCCGCAGTCCACGGGCCGCAGCTCTAGAGATACCATCGGACTTAGCACCAACACCCACACCCACAGCGGAGGAGATCGACCGGGTTCTTGATGTACATGAATTTCACACTCGTCACGGGACATACCAGCGCTACCTGGTCTCATGGAGGGGACGAGATGTCACAGACAGTCCTTGGATTACCACTGACGAGTTACGACGATGACCAAACCTCTCCGTTGCCGGTCTTTGTGAGTCCTCGACGGGGTCGAGCTCTTTCAACCCCGGGGGGGATTGATGCGCCCTGCGATGCATCTTAGCTTTGTTATTCTTTTGCATTTGTCGTTTATTTTTCATTTGCTTATTTTTCTTAAATGTATTTCTTTTACGCAACCATTTACCATTTGTGGCTCATCGGGTTGACCGTCAATTGAGACTTTTAATAAAGAGGTCTGGTATTATAGTAATTAGGACGGTACCGGCAAGGCTTTAGGTTATTTTAGGAAAACATAAAATTAAACTAAAATTGGGGCATTAGGTAAGCTGGCACAAATATCCTTGCCTGAAATTAAATCCTAACGGAGGGACTGATCATCAGTTTTTTCCTTATACAAATATTTGCTTTGATTTGCCAAATTAGATTGAAATATTATCTTATGCCAAATCAATCCTCATTGTTATAAAAACCATCCCGTGAAAAGAATTGCCCTAACCCAGACAAGAGCAGAAAATGAAAAATTCATTTTCTGCACAGTGCCGGCTGACGCTCCTCTTCCCCGACGTGAACACTCGCGCCTCCTCCTTCACGGCATTGTTCCCTCCAGTAGCGGGGCCCTTTACACGTGCTTCACCGACCGCCTCCACAACCCTACCGTCGACGCCATCCGTTTCCTAACCGGCGCCGCTCCTTGTCTCCTCGTGCGGGGTGCCGTCAAACGCAACATCCGACTCTGGCATCCTTCAGAGACAGTGTTGCCGTGACTCAGGAGAGCTACAGTCATTCTCCTTCCTGTGTCCGACGGATCTTTGACGGGTCGACCTCCTTTGGGAAAGCTTTGGGTATCTCCGCTCCGATTTACTTGGTTATTTTTATGTGCTCCTGCAAATAAACCTAAGCTTGTCGTCAAACGTTCAACTACTTTAGTACCGTATTATTATCTTCGCTCTGATTTACTTAGTTATTTTTATGTGCTCCTGCAAATAATCCTAAGCTTGTCATCAAACGTTCAACTACTTTCATAAATTGTTGCGTGTAACTTCGGCTTGTGGTCATATAAATTTCGTAGCGGGTTCGATTCATATAACGTGTGAGAACTCCACTCGAGCGAGATTAGCGAACATCTCAAAGTTCAGAGCGACGAGTTCGAATTGCGCGCGCGAAAATTTGATTTGACCGCTCGGCCCATTTGTTTCCTCAATTTATCTCAATTAAAAAATAAAATCACTATCATTTTGAAAATCCCAACCGAGTTTACATCACTTTACCCTCTTGATGTGTTTCCTATCATTCTCTCATCTGTCTCCTCTGCAGACTGACATCGACGTCTTTGGCATGCTCATCCACAAGCCCTCAAGAAGGCTCTTCCTGATATTCCTTTTCCAGCATTTACTGTGATTCATGTAATCTGGGAAAACAACGATCTTTCCCTTCTCATTGTACTCGGAGCGTTGCTCCTTATGATTTTGTACATTCTAATATTTGGGACCCGTACAAAATAGCTAGTCTGTCTGGTTATTACTACTTTATAACTTCTATTGATGATTATTCTCATATGACATGGTTATACTTCATGATCGCTCTGAGCTTACATGTGTGTTTCGGGCTTTTATTCTCGAGACACGCACACAATTTTTCTGCACAATTAAATCATTCTGAACTGATAATGCTCGTGACTACACTAGTCATGTGTTTGATAATCTCTACTCTGAGTTTGGGATCATTCATCAGATCTTGTGTGTTTATACTCCCCAAAAGAATGGTGTAGCTAAGCATAAAAATAGGCATCTTCTTGATGTTGCTCGCTCCTTCATGTTTCAAATACAGGTCCCCCAGGTTTATTGGCACTTTGTTGTTTCTACAGTGTGTTATCTCATCAACCATCTACCCTCCTCCGTCCTCAACTATGTCACTTCGTTTAGTCTTCTTTTCTCATTCACACCACCATTCTCTCTCACGCCTCGAATATTTGGTTGTACATGTTATGTCCATATGCTTGGCCATTCCACTGACAAGTTCGCTCCTCGGGCAACCAAACATATGTTCATTGGTTATTCTCGTACTCAGAAAAGGTATGTGTGTTACTCTCCCACCACCCGTAAGGTGATTGTCTCTGTAGATGTTACTTTTCTAGAAGAACAAGTATTTTGCTCTACTCTGTGTTATTAAAGGCGCGCCTCGGGCGCGCTTAAGGCTAAGAGGTTTGCACATCTGTGCGCCTTATCTATGCCTTTAGAATATAAAAGTCATGTCTAAGTGAGTTTTTTGTTGTAAATTTTTTCTTCAAAAATAAAAAATAAAACAATGTAAGAACTCAATAATTTTTTATCGATTTAGTGTTTGTGAAAGATAATTGTGCGTTAAGACTTATATATGATGCAAGTGACCACATTGATTCTATTTTTTAAGAGATATAAATGATACTAATGAATGATTAATTAGTAGACTACATGAAGAATTTGCTCGAGAAGATGAAATGATGTTTGATGTTGATTATTTAAAATATATGTGGTTGTGCCTTGCCTTCGCCAGACGAGCGTCTTGCCTTCGCCAGACGAGCGCCTTGCCTTCTCCAGACGAGCGTCTGCGCCTTGAGCCTTGCGCCTAGGCTCCAAGACCCCTTTGCGCCTTGGTGCGCCTTTAATAACTAAGCCTCTACTCCACTCCACCCCACCCCCACCCCCCACCCCACCCCCCGCTTCCACCACCGTTATTACCACAACCTGTCATCCAAGTTACATCTCCTCTCCCACCACTTCTTCCAAACTCATTTCCCGCTCCGCACAAGCCACCTCTTTTTTGTGTCTATACTCGTCGTCCTCCTAGCTCTGTCGCCCCGCCGCAGTCACCTTCAACATCTGGCACTATGCGGCCTGTTGATCTGGCTCATGCCTCCACAGCTCATCCCATGACGAATTATGTATCCTTACATCCCCTATCACCGGCGCTTCAAAATTTTGCTACTTCATTATCCTCCATCTCTATACCTAACTCTGTGCAGGAGGCTCTCCAACATCCGGGTTGGCGGGCGGCCATAGAAGAAGAAATGACTACCCTCTGGGCTAATCAAACATAGGATCTGGTTTCTCTTCCTCCAGGATAGAGTTGTGTTTGATGTAAATGGTTCTTTGTGATCAAGCATGCCCCTGATGGGATGATTGAGCGTCTCAAGGCCCGTCTTGTGGCTCGTGGGTTTACTCAACAACAAGGCCTCGACTATGAGGAAACTCTCTCTGGTGGACAAGCTCAACACCAAGGTTGTTAGGATCGCGATCCAGATCATAGGATCTTACGATCCTACGATCCAGATTTTGTAAATCGATCCAGATTTTGTAAAGCGATTCTCGATCCAATCCTACCATCTGATCCGATCCAATCTCAAAACAATCTCGTCTAGGATCTCGATCCTGACGACCTTGCTCAACACGGTTCATGTCCTACTCTCCTTGGTTGTACATCGACAATGACCCTTAAATTAACTGGATATCAAAAATATCTTTATCAACTGTGGCCTACAAGAAACTGTCTACATACAACAGACCCCCGGATTTGAGACCACGGGGAAGTCCCGAGTTTGTCACCTCAAGAAGTCGATTTATGGTCTCAAACAATCTAGTCGGGCATGGTTTGACAAATTCAGCAGGGTTGTCCGTGAAATTGGATTTACTCGGAGCTCGGCGAATTCTCTTTATTTACTCGTCATCAAACAACAGGCATTGTTCTCCTCATAGTTTATGTTGATGGCATCCTAATCACGGGAGATGATTCAAAGGGAATACAAATTATCAAGTAGCGCTAGAATTCTATTTTTCAAATAAAAGATCTGGGAAATCTTCAGTACTTCCTTGACCTAGAGATCGCAAGACGTCCTGATGACATTGTCTTATCTCAACGTAAGTACTGTCTCGACCTTCTTCAGGATGTCGGCTACTCTGAATGCAAACTGATTGATACTCCTATGGATGTTAATCACAAGCTTTGTGTTCATGCCTCTAACACTAATCTTCTCATTCCAAATCCAGAATGTTATCGACGTCTTGTTGGAAAATTGATTTATCTTACAGTTACAAGACCTGACATCTCCTTTGTTGTTGGGATTATCAGCCAATTTATGCATTCTCCGCGGATGTCTCCCCTACAGGCTGTCGAACTCATCCTAAGATATTTGAAAATAGCCCCGGGTCAAGGGCTGGTATACAAAACCTCTTACTCTTCTACTCCAATGTTGGTTGCGTATTTGGATGCTGATTATGCTGGCTCCCTGAATGATCGACGTTCCACCAACGGATTTTGTACTTACTTCGGAGGTCACCTTGTCACCAGGCGCAGCAATAAACAATTTGTGGTTGCTCGCTCTTCGGCCAAAGTCGAGTAACGTTCGATGGCATCTGTTGTATTTGAGCTCACATTGCTAGAAAGTCTCCTAGGGGATCTTGGAGTCAAACTTTTCGCACCAGCTACTTTACTTTGTGACAGTCAAGTGGTTATACACATAGCGAAGAATCATGTTTTCCATGAACGGACGAAACACATTGAAGTTGACTGTCACTTCATTCGGGAAAAAGTTCATGAAGAAGCTAGAGTTGAAACATGTTTTGTCTACTGATCAAGTTGATGATCTCCTCACGAAGACCCTACCTCGTGTTCTATTTCATCAGTTCTTATCCAAGTTGGATGCTTACGACTTGTACGCTCCCGCTTGTGGGGGTGTTGGAAGAAAATCCTGTAAAGGCCCAAAAAAAGACCCATCTTAGACCCTCTTCATTCTTATGTTTTAGTCTCACATCTTGAATGAGGATTTTTCTCTTCCTTTCTCTTCCTATATAAGTGTACAAATGCTTGTATTTATATATTGAAAAAGGATTAATAAAATTTTCAGTTATTACCCAATATTCTGAGTATCTCTACAATAACATTGGTTGTTTAAGTAGTCCAATGGTCGAAACATTGTGTAACGATCATATGTCATTACGAGGTTGTTAGAGAGATCCCCGATGCTAGAAGAGGAATCAGAATAATAAACCAAGAATAAATGTGTCAATCTCAATCTGTTTCTTCATCTGTCCTAATGATCTCCAATAGAGTCATCGTTTGCAGTGATTCCAGATCATAATCCCAAGATTGGTTTCTTCAAGAACAACGTTGTAGAACTTCTTGATTTAGTTGTGGTAAAAGAACTGCAGAAGATATCAAAGTGACGTCACTTTGTAAGGAGTCATACTCCCCAACTAGTGGTGTCATGGCTATCAAGTTTGTTCAACATCAAGAGAAACCATGGAGCATTCAAGAACAAAGATGGAGATTTCAAGAACAACAATGTAGATGTTACTGATCTCCTTGATACCCAGAGGAAGTACTGAATAGGCCGGATCGGAGGTGGCCGCCTGGCCATTAGTTCAAGTCTCAACGAAAGCATCAAATTGTAACGATCGTACGTCGTTACGAAGACGCCGGAGAGATCACCAACGCTAGAAGAGGAATCAGAATAATAGAAGGCCCATAGGAGGGGGAAGGCCGGGGGAAGAGTGACGAAATAAGGGAGGGCGACAGAACAAGAGCTATTCTATAAAAACAAGAAAACTATCTCTATTATATTCAACAATATCCCCTGAATACAATGACAACCTCTTATATAACCATGGCGCTTGTCATACTACTCTATGGCCATGTATGTAGCGCATAACATGCTACACTAATTTTTTGCTATACTTATTACACTAATCCCTGACTATACCAGTTACACATTGGCAAGGAACCTTTAGCTCGTACACACTTGCTACTACCCCTAAAGATCTGGATAAACAAGAATGCATAACACTTGTGAGTTAATTATCATGCTTTAAAAAAATATCTTTATGTACTAAAGACTATAGAATAAAGGAATAAACACTAAAAAATTGAAGCTAATCGAAAAGGTGGGAAAGATATTCTTGAATTTGAGGGATTTTTTTAATGAAGACAAAATTTTAAATTGTTAGAATAGCCCATGTATTGGGCCCATCTTTTGGGTCCATTTATGTTCTCTCCTCTTTAGTCCCACATCTTGTATGGGATTTTTTCCCTCTCTCTTCCTCCTATATATTTGTATTCTCTCCTTGTATTTAGATACACAAGCAATACATACAAGTTTTGAGCTTTCTCAACATGGTATCAGAGGGAGCGGTCCTATAGCTGCGGTTTCCCCTTTTCTAACCGCCCAGGCGCCCAGCCCACCCTCCTCTCTGTCCGCAGATTGCTCTGCGACCTCCCTTCTCCTACCCGCCTATATCTGTGGGCTCCTCTCCTGCGGACTACAAGTCTATCCGCTCCGGTTTCTTGCGGCCTGTTTATCCTGTCCGCTCTTCCCCTTATCCGCGTGGCTTCTGCGGACTGCAACTCTGCATCCACTTCTCTTCTCTCTCTCTGTGGTTCCACCCTCCTCAGACTTCTTATAGCCATCTTCTGCTCTAACCCGTGGGGCCCACCTCTCTTGTCCGCTGCGGGCTCTCCACTTGTCCGCTGCGAGCTCCTTTCCTCCCTTGCTTCTTGAGTTCTTCAAACTCGCGCTCTCTTCATCTGTCCGCTCGAGCTTCTCTACTCACGGACTTCTCCTTCCCGCTGCAAAATCCTCCTTAACCGCTGCGGGCTCTCCTCTTCATCCTGGCGCTTGAGTTCTACTCGCGCCAGTCTCCTTGCGGACTGCTCCTGTCTTAACCGCTGCGGGCTCGAGCTTCTCTATCCTAATCGTTGCGGGCTCCTCTCTCTTGCGGACTGATCCTGTCCGCCGCAGTCTCTCTCTCTCCCTTCTTGCCGCTCGGGTTCTCCTCGCGGCTTCCTGTGCTCTGACCGCTGATGTGTTCACCTAGACCGTGCGGACTCCTCTCTTTCCGCATTTTGGTCGCGATCTGACTAATCGTTGGTGTCCGGCGTGGCCGTGCGGATTGGTGCCTTCCCGCATTTTGGTCGCGGCCTTCTCCAGTCCTTCCCGCTGCGTCCTTGTCGTGCGGCCTCCTGCTCTTCTCGCGGAGGTCTCCCTCGGTGATTTGATTCTGCGGACTGCATCTATGGGTTCTTCTGGTAACTCCATTGGCTCGGCGGCCAGTCCGCCTATTGACCGTCCGGCCTGTCCTACAGACCGCCCGGTTTGCTCTGTTGAAGTCCGTGACGAGCTGAGGAACACTACCATCTCTCTTTCTGGCAAGAAAAACTTTATCCCTTGGGTGCACTCAGTTAGACGGGTTCTTCAGGCCAAGGGCCTTCTGCCTCACCTTACTCAGGCACCTCCGTCTCCTCCTACCGATGATTGGCTCCGCAATGATGGCCGCGTTCAGACTTGGATCCTGAATTCATTGGATGGTGAGCCTTATCAAATGGATATGTACCACGACACCACCAAGGCTATGTGGGATGAGCTGCAGTCCTTATACTCAGGCCGCGACAGCCTTCAGCATCTCTACGACATACTGACCTCTTTGCTCTCGACATTGGCGGGGCTTCGAATATGACCTCTTTTGTCGCTCAAGCTAAAACTCTTTGCTGAAGCCTGGATCCAGCATCAGCCATCCGCCAATGATCATGCTGCTCAGCGCGCTCAGAAGGAAGCCGCATGCATTGCCATCATAATGGCCCGTCTTCCATCTCACCTTCAGAGCATTCATGCTCAGGTCCTGGCTTCTCCCACCACACCATCTTTCTCTAATGTATGCTCCATGATTCTCCGTGTATCACCTCCTCCGGATACTTCTGCTCCTTCTCCCCCGGCCCTTCTTCAGCAGGCCCCTCCACTCCTACCATCCCCTCCTACTTATGCTGGGGTGTGGGGGGGGGGGGGTCGGCCGAAGTGTTCCTTCTGCGGGAAAGATGGTCATCTTGAGGCGACCTGCTACAGGAAAATTGGTTATCCTTCTCGTCCGACGGCATCTATTGTTACCGACGCCAGTCCTCCTGATCTTGAGACCGTCCGTCTTCAGCTCCAGCATCTCCAGGGCCTGCTCAACCCACCATCTGCCTCCACCGCCTCCGTCTCCAACACAGGTACTGCTTGTCTATCCACCAGCCTGGGCTGGATTGTGGACTCTGGTGCCACTCATCACATTACTTCGCGACGGCCTGCCCAGTACTCGGATTCTCCTTATCCGAAATCTATCATTGTGGCCAATGGGGCGATGGTTCCCATCTCCGGCTCGGCAGATCTTTCTCTCAACCCGTCAATCTCCCTTCGCTCGGCTCTTCATGTTCCGAGTTCGCCGTTCAATTTACTCTTTGTTGGACGTCTTACGAGTGATCTTGATTGTTCTGTTATATTCACCTCCTCTTCCTTTGTTATACAGGATCAGCGGGCGCAGACTACCATTAGTAAAAGCCGGCTGCGGAACGGGCTCTATCTTCTCGACGACTCTCCCACCATTCAGTCTTCTGTCTCTTCCACTGCATGGCATCGTCGCCTTGGGCATGCCCCTCTGCCAGTCCTCCAGCGGACTCTTCCAGATGTCTCTTTTACTCCTTTTCAGTGTGACTCATGTATCCTCGGCAAGCAGCCGCGTTCCTCTTTTCCTTCGCATTGTACTCGGAGCGCTGCTCCCTTTGATTTAGTACATTCTGATGTATGGGGCCCTTTTAAGATTACAAGTATTTTTGGTTTTCGCTATTTTATCACATTTATTGATGATCACTCTCGCACTACGTGGTTATACTTACTTCGTGATCGCTCCGAGCTTCCCCGTGTTTTTCGGGCATTTGTCCTCGAGACCCGTACACAATTCCACACCACACTCAAAATACTACGCACTGACAATGCTCGTGAGTACACCAGCCACGAATTTACCGCTTTGTGTTCTGAATTCGGGATTCTTCATCAAACCTCCTGTTCTTACACGCCCCAGCAAAACGGTGTTGCCGAAAGGAAGAACCGCCACTTACTAGATGTAGCCCGCTCCCTCATGCTTCAAATGCATGTTCCCAAGCCTTATTGGAACTTTGCGATCTCGACTGTCTGCTTTCTCATCAACCGTCTCCCTTCCTCCGTCCTCCACTATGCTACTCCGTTTAGCCTATTGTTTCCCTCCACTCTGGCTTTTCCTCTCCCGCCTCGTGTCTTTGGCAGCATCTGTTACGTCCACCGTCTGGGGCCATCCTCGGATAAGTTGGATCCCCGGGCGGCTAAACACATCTTTGTCGGCTATTCGCGCACCCAGAAGGGCTATGTTTGTTACTCTCCAGCTACTTGAAAGATCTTCGTTTCTGCTGACGTTACCTTCCGGGAAGAACAACCGTTTTTTCATGCTCCTTTACCCGCTGATCTACCCCCAACTCCTCTTCTGCCATCCATCCCACGCACAGTTATTCCCGCTACTACACCACCTTCGCCGGTTTCCCCTGCACCAGCTCCTGCTCCCTCCAAACCACCCGTTATCCGTGTCTACACTCGTCGCCCTCCTAGTTCTGTTGCCCCTCTGCAGACGACCTCTACCACGGATACTCTGCATCCTGCTGATCAGGTACCGCCTTCCACTACTCATCCTCTGGCCAACTACGTCTCTCTTCATCGCTTCTCTCCCCTTCTGCACACATTTGCTACTTCTCTCTCTTCGGTTGCTGTTCCTAACTCTGTGCAGGAGGCGCTTCAACATCCAGGTTGGCGGGCAGCCATGGAGGAAGAAATGTCTGCTCTCTGGGCTAACCAGACATGGACCGTCGTCCCCCTTCCTCCGGGTCAGAAACCGGTTGGGTGTAAGTGGGTCTTTGTCATCAAACATGCTGCTGATGGGACAATTGACCGTCTAAACGCTCGTCTCGTGGCTCGTGGTTTTCACCCAGCAACAGGGTCTCGACTATGAGGAAACTTTCTCTCCGGTCGACAAGCTCAATACCGTTCGCGTACTCATCTCTGTCACTGTTCATCGCCAGTATCCCCTAGTTCAACTAGATATCAAGAATGCTTTCTTAAATGGGGATCTCCAGGAGACGGTGTACATGCAACAACCACCCGGGTTTGAGACTACGGGGGAGTCTCAGGTCTGTCGCCTTTTAAAGGCTCCGTATGGTCTCAAACAATTTCCACGGGCATGGTTTAAAAAATTTAGTAAGATCCTTCGTGATATCGGATTTACTCGAAGCTCGGCCGACTTCTCGTTGTTTACTCGTCACCGACCAACAGGGACGGTCCTTCTGTTAGTATACGTTGACGATATCATCATTACAGGAGATGACTCACAGGGGATACAGGCAGTCAAAGTACATCTAAACTCCGTCTTTCAGACAAAGGATCTGGGACCTCTACGATATTTTTTGGGTCTTGAGGTTGTCAGACGACCGGATGGGCTTACTCTATCTCAACGAAAGTATTGTCTTGACCTTCTTCATGATGCTGGTCATTCAGGTTGTAAGCCAAGTGATATCCCTATGGATGTAAACCACAAGTTGTGCGCCCAGGCATCTGACTTGGATCTACTTCTCCAGAATCCTGAATATTATCGTCGACTCGTTGGAAAATTGATCTATCTCACGGTTACCAGACCAGATATTTCTTTTGTTGTTGGTCTTGTCAGTCGATACATGCACTCTCCTCGAAGATCTCATTTTCAGGCTGTTGAACGTATTCTCAGGTACCTTAAAACAGCTCCTGGTCAAGGACTTGTTTACCGGACCTCTTCTTCTGCTCCAACTTTGGTGACATACTCAGATGTTGATTATGTTGGTTCTCTTGATGACCGGCGATCTACTAGTGGTTTTTGCACCTACTTTGGAGGACATTTGGTTACATGGCGAAGCAAGAAACAAGCGATCGTTGCTCGATCATCAGCTGAGGTAGAATCTCGGGCAATGGCATCTGTTGTATCAGAACTGACGTGGCTTGAGAGTCTTCTCACTGATCTGGGTGTAATATTACCGTCACCGACTCTTCTCCTTTATGACAGTCAAGCTGCTATACATATCGCCAAGAACCCAGTCTTCCACGAAAGAACGAAACACATTGAAGTCGATTGTCACTTCATTCGGGAAAAAGTTCAAATGAAGAAGCTCGATCTAAAGCATGTCCCAGGGTCTGAACAAGTTGCGGATATCCTCACAAAGGCTCTTTCCAAGGCACTCTTCTATCAATGTTTGTGCAAGCTTGGCGCATACATTTGTACGCTCCAGCTTGCAGGGGAGTGTTAGAATAGCCCATGTATTGGGCTCATCTTTTGGGCCCATTTATGTTCTCTCCTCTTTGGTCTCACATCTTGTATAGAATTTTTTCCCTCTCTCTTCCTCCTATATATGTGTATTCTCTCCTTGTATTTAGATACACAAGCAAAACATACAAGTTTTGAGCTTTCTACACATAAATAACAAAAGAATATGGCCTGTACTCGGCTGTTTCAATTAATTTTGTGGAGAAAAATTTCAAATATGTCAGTTTGTTAAATAAAAATATGTGATGCCCGAAGTGCATATATCAAATGATAAATGGCTTAGCCCGTTATGATCTTATCTAGTAATAAAAAGGAACTCGTGTTGGGGTACGGATACTGCAGAAATTACAGGTAAATTTCAATAAAAACGATATTTCCTCGCCAAACAGCAAATAGTGCTCCATATACACTAAAGGTATGTCTCGAGGGGCGTAGTGACCTAAACCCTTCCGTGAATGATCTTGGAACCGAGTAGAGATGAATGGTTGCATTCTTTCTCAAATCATGAACTGGGAATAAGAACTACCATAATCACTCTTCAATTCGGTCAACTAGATCCACCACTATCTTTTTCTACACTATTTGTTTCCATGTTGGCATCTGAATGTAAGAATACGAGGCATTCACGGAAGCGATACAGAAGGAAACCGAGATGTAATATTAAAAAACAAATGCATAAATAGATCGACAGATTTTTGGCGCATACCCCCCCCCCCCCAATTAGAGGTGTTTGCCAATTGGCACATTGCACCACAAGTTTATATTTTGGGCACTTTGAACTCTCCAACTCATTTATTAGAGACACTTTGCACCCTAACTTGATTTCAGTCTTTCTATAATTCAAGAAAGTCATTTATTAAATTAATGCTAGGGGTAGTTTTGGAATTAGAATATAATTCTCACGTAACCTAACCTAAAACACATTCTCCGATCACATCCTCATTACTCGCAGCTTTTATTTTCGTCGCCCTTCTCCCGTCTCCCGCGAGCCCAGGAGTTCTCTCTCCCCGTCGACAACTCTCCCAGGCGACCTCTCTCCCGACGACATCTCTCCCTGGTGTCCTCTCTCTCCGGCATTCTCCCTATCCAGCAACAACCCATCGTCGCTCAGGCGATAATTTGTTTGATCGGTCGGTTTAATCTATAGATCAAGTAAACAAACCTCTACAACAAACAGCTAGATTGCATTTTTTTATTTTAGGTTTATTCCTGCTGTTTGATCATTAGATATTAGGTATTTTGATTTGTGATTATCGGATTTTAGATATTAGTTTTTTTTGTGATGAATATTAAGTAAATCTATCATGTTTCAAATAAATAGTGATGAATACCTGTTGTTTAATCTTGAATTTTTTGACTGAAATAGCAAGACAGCATTTTAAATTTCTTGACTGAATTTCATAGTAACGCCGGACTGTGGTTTTGTTGTTCTGTTGTTCGATAAAGATCATTAGTTTACCATGCATTTGGGGGTTTAATATTGTTTAGTTACAGTTTTTTAGTTAGTAATTTAGTAGCTTATGATTAGTTTGTCAATTTAATTGTTATTGAAAAAAATCAATCTTTTTGTGCATGATAAAGCATGGTCTGGATGTTGAGAGTGAATGATTCAAGAGCGGGCACACGGTACATGTCATTTGAAGCTTCCCTGTTTATTATTATCAGACTTCATCACTCAGGGTAATTCATGGTTCTGTTATAATTTCCTATAGGCCTGATGTTATTAGCTTCTTTGATTTTTGTGATTGCAATTGTTTAATGTCGAAGAATTTGCATGATATGGCTGAACTAGTTGGTCATATGGGGTGGGTGAAATTTTTTGTTGTATTGTTAGACCCATCAATGTCAATAGTGAATGATGATGACGTTAAAAATATGATTAGGTATATCAATGCCGAAAGGGTAGTGTGTGTCTATGTTGAAACTATTGAAGCCCAGTTTGATTGTGTTCTGTCTGAAAGAAATAGTGAGGTTCACCATGACCATAGAGGGTCAATAATTGAACTTATAGATGATAGTTAATCAATTAGTAACGAAGATGACACAGATGAAAATGACTCCACTTTAGGGATGGCTTTGAAGATGGTGATATTGACATTGATAATTGGATTATGATGAATATGTTAATGAAGTCATTGAAGGGGTTGGATTGAATGAGACCATAGAAAGACATAATAGTTAACCAAATTAGATCATAGAGCACTCAAAGAACAAAATCCTTCCCACATCTAATCCAAACAAAGCCATATCATCACGTTATCAAATATATTAAGGCAATGCAAACGGCTCTAATTTTGAGTTTCAAGTTGGAATGTGCTTTGTTAGAAACCCTAGTGGGGCCCATTGGGGGGGGGCACATGATATCCAGATCCGTGGCCGACTGTAGTCGAATGGCTGAGCATCCCCAACCAAATCACCCAGGATAAATTTAAACAGGGTAGGTTGTTGAGGTTGTTGAGGCCCCCTCAAATGGGCCCCCCTCAAATGGGCCCCCCTCAAATGGCCCCCCTCAAATGGGCCCCCCTCAAATGGGCCTCACCGTGGTTTCTAACATGCTTTAATATGGTTGAAGATTATAGAGAAGCGGTGAGAACTTACTCAAACATGCAAGGAAAATCTATAAAATTCACAAAGAATTATAGTGACAAAATACAAGTTACTTGTGAATGTGATTGAGTAATGTATGCTACCTTCATTTCTAAAAATGATAGAACCTTTCAAATAAAGACCATAAAAGGAAAACAATCATGATATATGGCGCCAAGCTCTAGACATTGCACTTTTGATTCTCATGCAAAAAAATATCAACATTAACTGCGAAGTAACCCGGAATGGTTGGTTACATCTATGCAAGAGATGATGCAAATGAAAAATAAAATCTCTCACTCCATCTGGAAAATGTATAGAGCCAAAAAGAATGCAAACAACATAATTCATGGTTCAGAGTTGGAGCAATACACTAGCATATGAAATTATTGTGAGGAAATTCGTCAAAATAATTCAAACAAAATAGTAAAGGTCCAATGAAAAGAGGTTTCAGCCACCTAAACATGTATTTTCAAAAGATTATATACATGATGGGGTGCTTTAAAACTGGGTTGTCTTGTCGGCTGCTTACCAGTTATAGGTCTAGATGGAACTCATCTTAAAACCTCAAATGAAGCAGCTTTACTATACGCATTTGGTATTGACGGCAATAATGATATGTATCTTGTAGCTTACACAATAGTTTTAAAAGAAAATAGGAAATCTTGGGAATGATTTATTGGTCTACTTATACAGGACTTGAACATTGAAAACAATTTTTTCCTAGGCAATTATTTTTGATAAGCAAAAGGGATTTATAAAAGCAATGGTAGAATTATTATCAAATTCAGATCATAACTTTTGTGTTAGACAAATATAGTAATTTCAAGCAAATACATAAAGGTCTCCAACTAAAATCATTATTGTGAAAGGCCGCATCCTCCACAATACTTGTTAAATTTAATAGTGAAATGGAAAAACTTAAAGCATTCAACATCGAGATATATAATTGGGTAAGAGCAAGACATCCAAAAAATTGGGCAAGGTCATTCAACAATGTCATACTATAGGCAAGAGAAAAACCAATATTTACTGTGCTTGAGATTATTACAATTATTTTGATGAAGATATAATATACACAAAAGGGATAAATTATTGAAATCGTATGAAGGTATATGTCCAAACATCAAGAAAATCCGATAAAATAATAAAAGGGGAGTTCAAGATTACATTTGGAGTGGAATGGTACGGATAAATTTGAGGTGAAAGGGTAGACATGCGATAAATGAACAATGAAATTAGCCTCCCAAAGCTACAGTTGCAAGAAATGGGACCTAAGTGAAATTTCGAGTGTGCATAACATAGCTTGCATATTTTATAAAAGAGAGAAAGTTGAAAATTATGTTAATTTCTGTTATAAAAAATTCACATTTTTAAAAGCATGTGAGTATATGTTGAATTCAACAAAAGAACAAAATGAATGGACTGAAACTGGCTTAAATCTTTTGGTGTTATGAAATGTGAAAGGAAAAAAATCAGAAAGGTCATCATCGCATGCTAGAAGGAGGGAACAAGGTGAGTTAGAAAACCAAAAGTATGGTTTAAAAGGAATGAAACTAAATATACATGCTCCAACTGATGAGTGACGGGACATAACAAAAAAAGTTGTGATCATTCAAGCAAGAATGTAGAACATCCAATGCCAACAATATCAACTTCTAGATCAAAGTTATTGATTAGTGATTTATTATTAGTTTTAATTTATATCATTATTGAACAAATAAAATAACAGTCTACTATTTTCATGTAGGTAAAGAAGAAGGTTGCATCACAAGAAATATATACTGAAGTATCAAACTCATCACTTCCATCTTTTACAACAAGTGAGAATTATATGTTGAATTTATACATGGAAATTAAGTTTTTTATAATTACACGCATTAATAAATTTTACGTGTTTTCGGCAGGATTTGGAGACTTCAACTAATAGATTGGATTGAGAAGATAGATTGATCGATTAAAAAATTTAGATGAACATTTATTATTGTGTTGCTATCAATGTGGTCAGCTATTTTCAATTCATGTATGTATGAGACCGAATTCAAACCATTTCTAAAAAGGATTACTAATCCTACAGTTTTGAGGAATTATTCATCTAAAGTACTTGTTTTAAACTATTTTGATTGACAACAAAACATTCAAATTTTGTAAAATACATTTTTACATTTCTCTTGTGGTTGGACCCTTCCCCGAACCCTCACTGCGCGAGGATGCATTTGTGCTGACCTTTTTTATATGTATACAATCATAAAGTCCTTCAGTTCACGAAGAAGGCAAAATGGGGTGTTTCTAATTATGGAAAAAGAAAGTTGGATTCTTTTAATGAGAAACTATTGCGTCAAGTGACCTAACATAGAATCACTTTAGTTTATGCACACACAAAATAATTTGTGCTTAATTTTAAGCATTTTAAATTTTATAAATGGCAAAAATTGATCCAATTAATTTGATTAATTGAACATAAATACATTAATAAATTGAACCAACTCTGCTTTAATTAACCAAACACAAAAATTTCTCTTAATTTAAGGAATATACAAATAAAGGGGGTTATGCATACTTTTAGGATTTTCTTGCTTTGGCCGAATTTTTTTATTATTTATCTGGAATAAATGACATAGGACTTGGCGATGGTGACTCGGGTAACACCTGTTCTCAAATGGCTCAACAAATTCATCAAATTGACTCAAAATAAAATTAATCTCTTTTTTCATTCAAATATGAGCAAAATACCCCTTCCTCTACTAATTTTCGGATTTAATAATGAAGAAAATAAGGCTGAAATAAAGTGAGGGTGCAAAGTGCTCCATTAAATGCCAAAAACATAAACTTGGGGTGCAATGTGCCAAACCCCCGTAATTGTGGGGGGTGGGCAATGTGCTCTATATACAGCAAAGGTATATCTCGAGGCGTGAATGATCTTGGACCCGAGTAGAGATGAATGGTTGCATTCTTTTTCAAATCATGAAATGGGAATAAGAACTACCATAATCAGTCTTCAATCCGGTCAACTAGATCCACCACCATCTTTTTTTACTACACTTTATTGTTTCCATGTTGGCACTCGAAATGTAAGGAATAAACTAGAACTCCACAGGTCCTAAATAATGCATTCATGGAAGAGATACAGAAGGATGCATATATTGATCGACGGACGGATCGAGAAAACAAATAGAAAGAGTACCTTAGCCCTCATCGCTTTTCCGACCTTGGTAAAGTCTCTCCACCCTCTTCTCGGCTCTTCGCCTCTTCCTTAGTTCGGCCTTGCAGAAAAACCGAATGGCCGGCCGGCTTTACTCGTCCAGTAATATCTACAGAGCCGAGGACGATGCCCTAAGCAAAAAAAAAAAACTCTGGAAGGGTATTTTCGCCATTCCAAGTAAATGGCCAATCGCCATGATCCGACGGGTTTATTGGTTTCTGCTCTCGCCGGCCGAATCGGAAGGGCACGGGTTCACCCGCTTTAAATCCAAGGAATTTTTCCATCCAGAGAATCAAATTCAACCCATTTTGGCTGTGGCAGTCTGGCTTGCCGGTATGATAGGTTTGGGGGAAAAATTTGTGGTGGTGTTGTAGCTTAATCGGTGATGAGAAGCGAGAAATTTTATAGTTAATAGTGTTTGGGGTAGAGTAGTCACGTGATGAGTGATCTTTTGAGAAGCTCCCGTGTTGCCCGCATAACTTTAGGTTCCTCATCAAAAGGAGGTTGCCAGCGGTCGTCCTATGGATGGAGAGAGAGTTGGGGTGTACAGTCTTCAGGCCAGTTGAGGCTGAACCCTTGCAAGCTGTGTGTTGGGGGTGTCGGCGGTCGTCCTTGCGAGTTGTGTTGGGGAGGCCGTTACAAAAAGTGTAGCTCAATTGGTGATGAGAAGTGAAAGCACTATATAGTTAAGCATGTTCGGGCTAGAGTAGTCACGAGATGGGTGACCTCCTGGGAAGTCCTCGTGCTGCTCACTTAACTTGAGTTTTCCTCATTAAAGGGAGGTGGTGGTCACCAACAACCCGCTCATAAATGGAGAGGGGTTGGGGTCATTCTTGTCATGGCGTCGCCTAGGCGACGCCTAGGCGTCCTGGCGCCCAATTGTAAACAAGACGATGAGCGCTTTTTTTAAAAAAAATATGGGAATAGACTACGGTTTATATATAAACCGCAGTTTATTCGGGCTAATAGAATAGACTGTGGTGTATATATAAACCACAGTCTATGCGGGATATATAAACCGCAGTCTAGGATAGAATAGACTGCGGTTTATATAAAAACCACAGTCTATTGTATAGAATAAAGTGTGGTTTATATATAACCTGCAGTCTATTCTATCTATTTTAAACTGTGAACCGTAAAAATCTCGTTTTACCTTGACCTTTTGGTTCTTACAGACGCTGCTCCTTGCGTAAAACCCTAAAGACGATTTTGTTCAAGTTTCTCCTCTCCTTGAGTCCTTGCTCTCCTTTGCTTCGATTTGAAGATTCATCTTCGACAAATCTGATATTCTCACTTAGGTATATTTTTTCTTATGACATTTCTCAGTTTTGATCTATGTGTTATAATGTCTTTATTAGTAGTAGTAATAGTAGTAGTAGTAGTATAAAATATAAACTATAAATATTGTGTAGCCGCCTAGCAGGCACCCACTTGTAGCATTTTTGTATTAAATATTTATATATCTGTTGGATCCCTAGTTGGATTTTGGCTAGGTTCACTAAGTCAGGATATGACCCAACATGTATAGCCAGAGTCATGACTGTGTCCTAGAGTCTAGGTCTAGTCCTTAGAGTCAACAATTCCATGGATCAGTCTCCAACACTACTAGAGACTCAAGACTTAGAGAAAATTCAAGACTTAGAAAAAGAGCTCTATATTCGTCGATCTCAGGTTGACGAAAGTCGTGCTCAGCTCAACGAACTATAGTCTCAGATCGACGAACTCTGGACAAAGTGACAACACTTCTAAGTCAAACTTCGGTCTACAAACTTAGAACATTAGCTAGACAAACTCTGTTCTCTGATCTCAGATCGACTAATCAAATGTTTCAACACTCAACACCAGTGATGATTCAACACTCAACGCCAGAGAACATCACACTCAACGCCAGAATGTTGATTCAACACTCAACGCCAGAGAACATCACACTCAACGCTGTACAACCCCGTATTCGCGGAGTGAGGATCCCAAGCACGGCATAAGGTCTGCTTATAGGTTTTAAGCTTTTGAGCTATTTTGCACTCTAAGGGGCCAATTTTGGCTTGACCTTGAGGATATACTAGTAGGGGAGGAAAAATTTGCCTCCCCCCTTGCCCCCTTCTTTGAGGGTCGGGTGCGGCAAGTTGCCGGCACCCCCCAACGGGATTTAGTGTGAGGTGGGGGCAGCAGGGTCGACTGGAGACCAAGGTTTCGTACCCCCTGCCCCTTAGCCCCGAGCAGGGGCGAGACCGGCTGACTAGGCGGATTCTCGCCCGCGAGGCCAGCTTGTCGGGCGAGACCGCCGGCCAGGCGGGTTCTCGCCCCCAAGGCCAGCTCGCCGGGCGAGACCGCCGGCCAGGCGGGTTCTCGCCCCCAAGGCCAGCTCGCCGGGCGAGACCGCCGGCCAGGCGGGTTCTCGCCCCCAAGGCCAGCTCGCCGGGCGAGACCGCCGGCCAGGCTTCTCGCCTGCGAGGCCAGCTCACGGGAGAGACCGGCCGGCCAGGCCCTCGCCCACGCGGCCAGTTCCCTCGTCTCGGGTGTCCAGGGGGGCTGGGGGGGTGTTGTTTGGCCTCATCTCGCCCTCGGACCTCTTTGGGACGTGTTTTTACCCTTTTACCCCCGGGGTGGGATTTCCCTCTTTGCCCCGCGGTGTGGAGGTTTTTTATTTGCTCGAGCCATATTTGTCTTAGGGGCATTTTGGTCATTTTGACCTCAAGACTTGGAAAAACTATAAATAGACCCCCTTGAGTGCCTTTGGAGGGGAAGAATTTTCCTTACCTCCTCCTCCCTTACTTCTTCTTGGTAGAGTAGAGAGAGCACTCCAAGGCGCCCAGCCTAGCCCTTTGGTGACGGAGGGGAAGAGTTCTCGTGACCTTCCTGGTGTGTGGTGGGACCTCCGCGCTTGAGCCGAGGGTCTGTTCATAGTCTCCTAAGTCTTCGATCCATGACGTTCTTCCGAGTGTAGTAGGTGTGAGGTCATCCCTTCCCCCAGGGGTCGAACTCCACAGAGACCAAGTTTTTGGTTTCAACATTTTGGTGCGGTGAGCGTGGAGAGTGACCAGCGCAGAAGATCTCGGGAGAATGTTATGGCTGAAGATTAGGGAGGTAGTGAAAATCTCGGCAAGATCCTCAACCCAGCATCGGTCTCGCCCGGCCTCAGCATCGGTCTCGCCCGGCATCGGTCTCGCTTGGCTTTGGTCTCGCCCGGCCTCAGCTCGCCCTAGCCGCCAGCTCGCCCGGCATCGGTCTCGCCCAGCCTCAGCCCGCCCTAGCCGCCAGCTCGCACGGCATCGGTCTCGCCCGGCCTCAGCCCGCCCTAGCCGCCAGCTCGCCCGACATCGGTCTCGCCCGACATCGGTCCCGCCTGGCTTCGGTCTCGCCCGGCCTCAGCTCGCCCTAGCCGCCAGCTTGCCCGACATCGATCTCGCCCGGCCTCAGCTCGCCCTAGCCGCCAGCTCCCCCGGCATCAGTCTCGCCCGGCATCGAACTCGCCCGGCTTCGGTCTCGCCCGGCCTTAGCTTGCCCTAGCCGCCAGCTCGCCCGGCATCGGTCTCGCCCGGCCTCAGCTCGCCCTAGCCGCCAGCTCGCCCGACATCGGTCTCGCCCGGCTTCGGTCTCGCCCGACCTCAGCTCGCCCTAGCCGCCAGCTCGCCTAACATCGGTCTCCCCCGGCCTCAGCTCGCCCTAGCCTCCAGCTCGCCCGGTATCGGTCTCGCCCGACATCGGTCTCGCCCAGCTTCGGTCTCGCCCGGCCTCAGCTCGCCCTAGCCGCCAGCTCGCCCAGCATCGGTCGCCGCCAGCTTGCCCGGCATCGGTCTCGCCCGACATCGGTCTCGCCCGGCTTCGGTCTCGCCCGGCTTCAGTCTCGCCCGGCCTCAGCTCGCCCGGCTTCAGTCTCGCCCGGCCTCAGCTCGCCCTGGCCGCCAGCTCGCCCGGCATCGGTCTCGCCCGGCTCGGTCGGGCTTCGGTCTCGCCTGGCCTCAGCTCGCCCTAGCCGCCAGCTCGCCCGGCATCAGTCTCGCCCGGCCTCAGCTCGCCCTAGCCGCCAGCTCGCCCTAGCCGCCAGCTCGCCCGGCATCGGTCTCGCCCGGCTTCGGTCTCGCCCGGCCTCAGCTCGCCCTAGCCGCCAGCTCGCCCGGTATCGGTCTCGCTCGGCCTCAGCTCGCCCTAGTCGTCAGCTCGCCCAGCATCGATCTCGCCCGACCTCGAGCTCGCCCTATCCGAGGAAAAGGAAGCAAAATACACCACCATGCCCGGACCCCCTGAAGAAGCCTCGCCTCGGCGGAGTCATGTATCTTTTTTTATGTTGTTGTAAGGAGTCCAGCCCCCGACCGGAAGAGTCGGGGGGGTCATATAACCCATCTTTTTTCCCCCTTTTGAGGATGTTGGAATTGGCAAAAGCTTAGGTGACATGCCCAATCCCACCCCCCGAGAGGACCTCCTCATGCCTAGCTCTCACTAGCTGGATGGGTCGAGGGTACCTCGGGGAGCCCAAATCCTTTGCTCCGATGATGGTCCCGCTGTAAGGCTCCCACTAGCTGGCAGGTCCGGTGGTACCTCTCGTGGAAGCCCAGTTCCCTTGCTCTGATGACGGTCTCGCTGCCAGGCTCCCACTAGCTGGTAGGTCCGGTGATACCTCTCGTGGAAGCCCAAATCATTTGCTCCGATGACGGTCCCGCTGTCAGGCTCCCACTAGCAGGCAGGTCCGGTGGTACCTCTCGTGGAAGCCAAGTTCTCTTGCTCCGATGACGGTCCCGCTGTCAGGCTCCCACTAGCTGGTAGGTCCGGTGGTACCTCTCGTGGAAGCCCAAATCCTTTGCTCCGATGACGGTCCCGCTGTCAGGCTCCCACTAGCAGGCAGGTCCGGTGGTACCTCTCGTGGAAGCCCAGTTCCCTTGCTCCGATGACGGTCCCGCTGTCAGGCTCTCACTAGCTGGTAGGTCCGGTGGTACCTCTAGTGGAAGCCCAAATCCTTTGCTCCGATGATGGTCCCGCTGTCAGGCTCCCACTAGCTGGCAGGTCCGGTGCTAACTCTCGTGGAAGTCCAATTCCTTTGCTCCGATATTGGTCCCGCTGTCCAGGCTCCCACTAGATGCCAGGTCCGGTAGCACCTCTCGTGCAAGCCCAAATCCTTTGCTCCGATGATGGTCCCGCTGTCAGGCTCCCACTAGCTGGCAGGTCCGGTGGTACCTCTCGTGGAAGCCCAGTTCCCTTGCTCCGATGACGGTCCCGCTATCAGGCTCCCACTAGCTGGTAGGTCCAGTGGTACCTCTCGTAGAAGCCCAAATCCTTTTCTCCGATGACGGTCCCTCTGTCAGGCTCCCACTAGCTGGTAGGTCCAGTGGTACCTCTCGTGGAAGCCCAGTTCCTTTGCTCTGATGACGGTCCCGCTGCCAGGCTCCCACTAGATGGCAGGTCCGGTAGCACCTCTCGTGGAAGCCCAAATCCTTTGCTCCGATGATGGTCCCGCTGTCAGGCTCCCACTAGCTGGCAGGTCCGGTGGTATCTCTCGTGGAAGCCCAGTTCCCTTGCTCCGATGACGGTCCCGCTATCAGGCTCTCACTAGCTGGTAGGTCCGGTGGTACCTCTCGTGGAAGCCCAAATCCTTTGCTCCGATGACGGTCCCGCTGTCAGGCTCCCATTAGCTGGTAGGTCCGGTGGTACCTCTCGTGGAAGCCCAGTTCCCTTGCTCCGATGACAGTCCTGCTGCCAAGCTCCCACTAGCTGGTAGGTCCGGTGGTACCTCTCGTGGAAGCCTAAATCCTTTGCTCCGATGATGGTCCCGCTGTCAGGCTCCCACTAGCTAGCAGGTCCGGTGGTACCTCTCGTGGAAGCCCAGTTCCTTTGCTCTGATGACGGTCCCGCTGCCAAGCTCCCACTAGCAGGCAGGTCCGGTGGTACCTCTCGTGGAAGTCCAGTTCCCTTGCTCCGATGTCGGTCCCGCTGCTAGGCTCCCACTAGCTGGTAGGTCTGGTGGTACCTCTCGTGGAAGCCCAAATCCTTTGCTCCGATGACGGTCCCGCTACAAGGCTCCCACTAGCTGGTAGGTCCGGTGTTACCTCTCGTGGAAGCTCAGTTCCCTTGTTCCGATGACGGTCCTGCTTCCAGGCTCCCACTAGCTGGTTGGTCCAGTGGTATGTTGGTACCCTAGTTTGGATTTGAGTTCAGTCTTCTCTTTTAGTCTCTTGACCCAAGATTTATCTATGTTCAAAGGTTAGTTATTTAGTTAGTTTGCTCTAGTTGTAGAGTTGTCCTTATCCAGATGAAAATTTGGTTAAGTTGTTTTTGGTTCGACTATGGTCGAACGCCGCTCGACTATCGTCTATCGACTGTTCGACGATCGTCTATCAGTTGGTCGATGTTTGTCTGTCAGTAGATCGTTTATCTCTAAGTTAGTTCAACTCTTGTTAGCTCGACGTTCTGTGGTATCTGCCTCGTCGATCGCCGAACCCCGCTCGACTTCTTTTGACCAGACAAGTTTCTTGATAGTTCAACTATCTGCTTGGATAGTTCAACTATCTGATAGTTCGACTATCTGTTTGATAGATCGACTATCTGTGTTGCTTGATAGTTCGACTATCTGTCTTGATAGGTCGACTATCTGTTGTGTTTGACAGTTCGACTATCTGTTTGATAGGTCGACTATCTGTTTTCTGTGATAGTTCGGCTATCTGTTTGATAGGTCGATTATCTGTTTTGCTTGATAGTTCGACTATCTGTCTTGATAGGTCGATTATCTGATAGCTCGACTATCTGTTCTGGTAGGTCGACTATCTGCTGTGGTAGTTCGACTATCTGCTTTGATAGTTCGACTATCTGTATCGTTCGACTATCTGTTTGATAGGTCGACGATCTCTGTGCTTCGGTCGACGATCTCTGAGGGTCGTTCGACGTTCTGCTGTATGTCTTTAGTAATTTTGTCTCTTTCTATGCTGTGATTTATTTCATATTTATTTGGCATATTTTATAAAAGATTATTTCAGTAAATTTATGCTATCATTTCTAAGCAATACTTGCTTGCTTTTTTATGCATAAGTTAAGCTTTTCTCTGACAAAGTTGTTTGTCTTATTAAATGACATATCTTGTTGTTTTATTTGCCATGCTGTCCTTTATAGCCGTTAGACTCAAAAAGTCTTCTCTGGCCGTAAAGAGTTTCTTTTGATGTGACTTTCTCTAGTATTCTTTTATCAGATTTATTTGCAGCTTCTTAGAAAGCTTTATCCTCGTATAGGATATCTGTCTGCAGGATTTGTTTTTGCTTTATGCTATTTGCAGCCCAGTTTGCAGATTTCAGAAGAAGACAAGATTCAAACTAAAATTAGAGCCGTTGAAAAGGCTCATATATAAAGAGCTTCTTTTGAAAGAAGAATGAAAATTGAGAGAAAACCAATACATCAAATACAGACATACAGATCAAAAAGCAAGAAGAGTTACAGCTCTCAGTGATTGATACTTTCAACTGAGAAGATCATCTCTCTTCAACCTTCTTCTTCAATCCTGAGTTCATCCTGCTGCAAGGAACATTCACTCAGTGCCTCAAGAAGAAGAAGAAGAAGAAGAAGAAAGAAAAGCCTGTGAAGAAGAACAATCATTCAACAATCAAGAATCTTCTTCAAGCTTCTCCTTCAGAACTTCAAGACAGCTCTTTATCTCAGTTCAGAAGAGTTCCTGCACCCTGAAGCAAGACTCCTTCCTGGATATTCTCTAAGCCAGGGGGAGCCTTGATTCTTTAGAGCTTTCTAGCTCTGTGCAATCCACTAGCTTCTCTAATCTGTTTTAACAATAGAGAAGATCCTTTAACTCTCTCAACCACCTGTATAAAGGGTTATTACTCCCTTTAAAAGTGAATCTTGGTGGCAGGGCACCTGATCAAAAACCTGTGTTGGATTTTGAGCTTCTGATCAAAAGCTCAAAGGGTCTACTTGATCTACCTGAAGCAGATCAGTTGGTGGTAGGGCACCTGAACAAAAACTTGTAGTGGATTCCTACCAGGGTGGTAGAAGAGTGGACGTACCTATTTAGAGGGAACCACTATAAAATTTCTTGTGTCGTCTGTACTGCTTATTTAATTTATTGCACTGTGGCTGTGAGTAAAAAATAACTAGGATTGCTAGTTGCTGTGATAGGATCCCAAGCTCAACTGTAATTACATTTAGCTCTCTCTTGTGCACTACACTTTGTGTTAGGCTCTAGGGTTTCAAATATTTATAAACTAATTCTGCAAATTAACTCTAAGGGAGTTGAGTAGGGTGTCATAATTTTTGAATACTCTATTCACCCCCCCCCCTCTAGAGTTGTATCTATCCTCACTTTCAATTGGTATCAGAGGGAGGTTGACTGACTGTACAGGCTAACACCTGAGTCACAAGATCCTGATAGATACCAAGCTTATAGATATTCACTTCATGGCCCAATCCAAGGATTACTCTAGCACCAGACCTCCAACATGCAACTTAGCTAAGTTTAGCATCTGGAAGGCAAGAATAAGATTATATATGAACTCTATTGATGAAGACATTTTCTCTTCTATTTTGACAGGACCTTCAGCACCTCCTACTGCAACCACTGCTACAACATCTACAAATCTAAGTGCAGTGCCTCCTCTAGATTACAATGATGCCTACAAGAAGGCAAAGATAGCTGATGCCAAAGCTATGAACATTCTGGCTCAGACTATGTCTGATGAAATCTTCCAGAAAGTGGCTGACTGCACCTCTACAAAAGCCATGTGGGACTCACTGAACCAGATTGTAGCTGGTTCAGCTGATGAAAGGAAGGACAGAAGGTCCAACCTTATATCCCAGTATGAAAACTTCAAGAAAACTGAAGCTGAATCAGTTGAAGCCATGTACACTAGACTCAGCTCAATCATCAATGAGCTGATAACTCTTGATAAGGAAATTACATTGACAGAGGTCAATGATAAGATACTCATGTGCTTCCCCAGCACATGGGATCTTAGGATCTGGCCTATCAAGGAGGCCAGAAGTACAAATGAAATCTCAACAGAAGCTCTCCTTGGCAAGCTCAAGTCTTTTGAGCAAATGCTGAAGACCAGGGAAGCTGAGGCTGAAGCAAAGACTCCAACTCCAGCAAGAAAAGAGCAAACTCTTGCTCTCAAAGCTGCTGATGCTTCTGAAGGAAGCCAATCTAATGAGGAGTTGATGACACTCTTTGCCAAAAGGTTTCTCAAGATGGGAAGAAAAGACTTCAGAAAGAAATCTTCAAGATAAGAAGATAAACTAAGGTATGATAGATCTCCTGCTAAAGAAATCATTTGTTATGGTTGCAGGAAATCTGGACACATTCTACTAGAGTGTCCAGAGGAAAAGAGCAAAGAAAAGAGGAAGGAAAAAGAACATCACAGGAAACACTCCAAGTCCTCCTCCTACAAAAACAAAAAAAAAGGAGAAGGGATTTGTTGCTGAGACCTGGTGTAACATCCCATTTCCGGCTAGACCCATAGGAGTCGATTGGTCGTGACAGAACTCTAGGAAGCCTAAAAATTGAAATAAATCGTCCGAGATTTCGGGTCACGGGTTAGTCACGCCCGTGACCGACCCGTCACGCCCGTGACCTAGGGCGTGACTCCTTCGACGATCGTCGATCTCAGGGAGACGATCGTCGGGCGCAGAATTTTCAACCCAGCCCTGTCACGCCCGTGACCTAGGTGACACGCCCGTGACCAAGGGCGTGACCCCTTTCGGCGATCGTTGATCTCAGCGCGACGATCGCCGAGCACGTAATTTGCCTCATGACCTTGTCACGCCCGTGACCTAGGGCGTGACCACCCTTCGACGGTCGTCGACCTCGGTTCGACGGTGGTCGAACCCAGAATTAGCCTCTCGTGCCTGTCACGCCCGTGACCCATGTGTCACGCCCGTGACATAGGGCGTGACACCCCTTCGACGGTCGTCGACCTCAGTTCGACGGCCGTCGAGCCCAGAATTGGCCTCCCGTGCCTGTCACGCCCGTGACCCATGTGTCACGCCCGTGACCTAGGGCGTGACCACCCTTCGACGATCGTCGATCTCGGATCGATGATTGTCGAACTCAGAATTTGCCACCCGGGCCTGTCACGCCCGTGACCTATGTGTCACGCTCGTGACCAAGGCCGAAACGTCAGCCAGACTGGAAATTTCGATAACCGACGTAATAATCAATTCTGATTATGGGAATGTACAGCAGGATTATTTATGAGCCGTTTCTTTCTTTAATTACTTAATAAGAAAGAGAGATTGAGGCCCAATAGGAAACCGCCACCTGGTAAACGCCTCTTCTTATTCCAACGTTTCCTCTTCCCTGCATCATAACCGAAATATCATTAAGAGAAAACATTCATGGCCATGAATGTTTCATCTTTTCCCCTCCCCATTGGGAAATCTATAAAAGCCCACTTGGAGCAAGAGGAGAAGTTTACACGCTCAATCAAACAAATTCAGACTTTTGCTCTTGCTGTAGGAGAAGTTCGGCAACGCCATCACTGCGTCATGGCACCCCGTCGTTCATCTTGCCTCCAAACCGCGAACAAGGTCCTCCTCTACTTCTTCTCTTATGGGTAGATCTTAGGATCTTAGAAATAAAGTTCGTGCTCAAAGGAGCCGGACCTACCACGTGTTTTCATGGAAAACCATAGAAAAGTATTGTTTCGAGTTCGCCGGAAACCGCCACCTCCGGCGGCCAAACCACCACCGACCGCTAGCCATCGCCTCGACGGAGGTGGTGGTGGTGGTGGCTGGCCAGGGAAGTGACCGGACGGCCGGCGATGGATCACGGAAAGGTTACAGGAAAAATGGTTTTCTGAGTTCTGTTTTCGGTTTTATGTAGAAGATGAACAGTAAAATCAATTTTATAATATATAAATTATGTATATAATACATAATGGAAAGATATATTATCTGAGTATATTTTGAGGCTGCAAAATGAGGCGCTTAGAGGCCGATTTAGGAAAAATGACCTGTCACAAAAGTCGTAGCCCATCGAGTCTAGATTAATTTAAAATTGGTTTCAACTTGTTTGGGTAAGCGGTTCGACCGCAGCACCCGTTTTAGTGGGGGCTGTACCTAGAGTTGGGCAGAAATTAAAATGGATGCCCACTCTTCGTCCCTTGTCCAAATGACCTGAAATTTGGGCAGGGGGTTAACCTTAGCTATACCTAAAGGCAGACCAAAAATGAGAATTTTTGGAGATACTTTGCCTAAAGTTTTTGTTTTAATTTAATAAACTTAGAGGAATTTATTTAAGTAGTCAAATGACCTCTAAACCCTCCCAAATTTTGGGGAGTGGTCCCTGGCTATAAAACTTTACTCTGTACAAATTTTCAACTCATTTGGATGAGTTTTGGATAGGGAGTCACCTATTCTTAACTAGGCAAAGTGAGACATTTTTGAGTAAAAAGTGCACGAGAGGTTAGAACGGTCATATCACCTCACCTGAGGCTGATATCTTGACCACTGACTTGGAAGGGTTATTATAACCCACTTGGAGAAAATGGTGTGGTTTAGGGTTGGTTTACCCTAGGATCCAAACTCAAACCCTAGATGGAGGGTTTTGAGGGTTGTGAAGGATATGGGGGCAATTGCTCTTGTATTACCTTGAAACTCTGTAGAGTTGATATTAGCACGATAACAATCGTCTGGATGGAACCTTGGAGAATTTGGAGACAAGTAGATGCCTCAAAACCTTAATCTTAGCTTTAGGTTAAAATACTAATCAAGCACATTCCATCACTAATAATTATCTAAACGCTGTGAAACTCGGGTAGAGTTAGTTTTGAAGTGGGTAGAGTTTATAAAAATTTTACGTGAATTTTATGATGTTTATTTTCATCACTTTGTTTGTAAAGTTGATTTTAACCCCTATTGATGTTTTGATTATTTGTACCTCTATGTTCAAGGGAATCTCATGAAATCTTGGAAATATATATTTTAGGACAGAATCATTACCCCTGAATTTTTGTGTAATTTTTAGTTGAGTAAATCCAGTACTTCCTTCACAAAAGTTAAAAAGGGGTTCTATGCTTTGAAATTTATTTAGGGATGATTTTATTGCTGAAAAATTATGAAACTGGGTCAGTGTTATTTTTAAGTCTTTATCTGCATATTATAATTTATTTACAATTTTTGGAAGAATATTCTCTGTACTTGGTTCATAAATAATGGAAGATAGTAAATATTGCTAAAATAGTTTTGTTGCCCTTTTGATGATATAAAAATTATGATACTTTGGATTTAACCTATTGAGATAACCTACTATTTATCATAAATTTACTGGACATCTTGCATGAGAACTTAGGGTAGTTCATGTTCAAACCGGTAGCCCTTGGGATTTTCGAGGAAATTAATTAAATGCCAAATAAATTAGGAAAATTCCCACACTCTGGATTTAGGTCATTTATATCATGATAAATCCCCAGTAAATATTTTAGGGCATTTGGACGAGTTTTGGGATCATTGCATAACCGGTTCGACATATAGTCTAGGTTGGTCTACATATAGCAAATTTGTGAATTGCAATAGGACATGATCTGAGAAAGTCATTGGAGTTAGTCATTTTGTATGGGTGGACAATTGTGGATGAAATCACAATAGGAAGATATGAAGAGTAGAGAGAAGTAGTGATAGCTAGAGATAAGAGGTGCTCAGGTACGACGAAAGATCGTCCACCCCGGGTAGGAATGGAAGAGTCTTAATACTTTAGGGTTAGATCTAAAGTAACTAAAAGGGGATCGGGTTAAGGGAGATCAACCAATAACAATAAGTGCCTTGCGAAAGGGAACTTCGGGCCGTAATGCCGCCGTCTTGGTTCCTAGTGCCCCTTGAGAGCCCTTCACGGGGAATACCGGGGGCAGTCCTGGGTAAACGTAAACTGTAATAACGAACTGTCAAGAGTAACTTAGTAACTAGGGATGCACCTTTCACAAACACTGAGTGGCACAGGAAGATTGATGAGAGCTTCGGCTCGGTTGGTTAAGAGACGGACGTTTTGGTCCGGGGAGCTTCGGCTCGGTTTTTGTGTGTTTACGATTAAATCTGCATGTGCATAAAAAGGAATGAAAATTAAGGTGATGGGTCTTCGGTATTGGAGGGTCGATGCACCGACGCCAATACGCTGACTTGGCAAGTGTGGTTAGCACTTCGCCAACAGAAGTCCGGTGCGCCAGCCAGCAAGAGTATGCAGGCGTCCGCTTAGTGAACCAAGCGTTGAGGCGTATGATAGGTCTGACCGGTAGTGCTTTACTGGTTTAGAGGTGGGCGAGGCCCAACCCACCGCTTCCGTCTGCCACTACGGAGGTATCCTGGGAGGTAACAGCTCCGAAAGGGGGAACTAAAGGTCTGTGTGCACAGAGTCGGGTGTGTGAGTTGCACTTGCATGTTTCATCATACCCACTTGCATGTCATAGCATAATCGATTCATTTAACCCTGACATCTAAAGTATAAGTGGTATGGGACGCTTATACATTAGGACCTGCAAAACGACCCCTTGGTCTATAAGCTTGTGTGGACGAGTTTATAAATTAAGGTTAATTTCAATATAAACATATGCTGTTGTTTGATAACCGACACCCCAACGTATAAGTGGTATGTGACACTCTATACGATGGGAGCCTTATAGAAGATCCCTTGGCTTATGCGCTTTCGCACATAAGTTAAGGTTACCTTTCGTACTTTCTGTTTCTGTCATATTTATTATATAATTGCTAGATTAGTTCCGCTGCCATCTGTTTCTTGATTAAATCTCCACCTTTATGTCCTTCCCTTTCTTCCTCTCCGCTCGGTACTTAGGAGCCATGGGAGAAGGGGTAGGGGATGATAGGGCTTAGTCTTTATGACTAACGGTTTTCGAACCGCATCATTTAGGGGATCGTGGAGCCCAGCATGGAGGAGCAGCCCCAGAGACCAGTGCGCCTGGAGATGGGGCAGTCTAGCTCCGGAGTTCATATAGCCGGGAACGTGAGTCTCGACCCTGAGTAGTTTCTGTTTTTGCTTCCGCATGAGAGATTTGTAGTGAGGATATGATGTACCGGGCATAAGCCCGCATTTATAGTACTCTGATTTTTGTACTTTGTGGACACTCCCTTCGTGGAGATTTTATTCTATATATGTGATTTACTTTCAGTGGACTTGCTCTTACTTCAATTGTTGTGCTACCTTTCTGTGATCGAATTGGCCGGCAGAATCGGCGCCTTGTGGTGATGACCCTTCAGGACATGAAGGTGTCACCGCAAAGCGACGATTCTGGGCCTAAGACCCCGGGTTTTATAAAGAAAAAAAGGGGGTCTTACACCTGGAGTGATTCAGATGTGGAATCTTCCTCCTCGAGCTCCAGTGAGGATGAGGAAGAGAAGAAGGCAAAGGAAATCTGCCTTATGACAATTGATGCCTGCAGCAATCACTCAGCTGCAGAGAGCTCTGATGATGATGAAGAAATGCCTACAGAAGATCAGGTATTGTCTTCATATGACTTTTCTTCTTCTGAATTTAAAATTGAGTTTAAATCCCTTTGCTTAGATTTAATTAGTTCAGAAAATGAGATTAAAGAACTTAGAAATAAGTTAGCAGAATCAGAATCTATTTCCATTGAAAATGCTAGGTTAGAAGTAGAACTCACTAAATCTAGTGAAGAAATAAAGTTTCTTAAAAATGAACTAGCAAAGTCCAAGAGATTAGAAGAATCATTAAATGGTAGAAGCCTTAAGCTGCTAGAAATCACCAGTATGACAAACACTAGGTTAGGCAATAATAAGCTAGGCTTAGGAGCTTCATCATGTGAACCCCCAATTATTCTTAAAAATCATCTTTCAACTCCAGTGAACTTTATTTCAGCTGATGGGATAAAGAATACTGAGCAAGTAAGACAAGTTAATCAAGCCTTAAATAAAGCTAAGAGAGAGAAGAGAAAACAAAAGTTTAAGGAAATACAAAAAGCGTCGAACGCTGCTCGACGATCGCAGGCTCAGTGGTCGAACGAAGCTCGACGATCTGAGCATCCATCGTCGAACGCTGATCGACGTTTTCAATGTGATTTTCAAAATTACCACTAGAACCTTAGAAACCTTAATATGAATAGAAACCCTAGGTTTGTGGATCCATTAACTACTTGGAGCATCCCACCTAGGAGATCTTACTCTTTAGGATATAAACCTCAACCTGCTTATTCTTTCATTTCAAGTTTTCATTATGTAAAGAATAATGGACCCAAGGTTACCTGGGTCCACAATGTCTAATTGTCTATTCTGCAGGTGAAGACCTATCCATATACTAAAGACAAGTGGTATTTGGATAGTGGTTGCTCCAAACACATGACAGGAAATAAAGAAAATCTGTCAAAGTTCAAGGCCAAGCTTGGACCAAAGGTGATCTTTGGAAATTCTAGCTGTGGTCAAACAAAAGGATATGGTAGGATTACCATTGGAGCAGTAACATTCAAAAGGGTTGCATATGTAACTGGACTGAAGCATAACCTTATCTCAGTAAGTCAGTTATGTGATGCAGGATATCATGTATCGTTCACTAACTCTCTTTGTAATATTACTTTAAATAGTAATGTTGTGTTAGTAGGAATTAGACAAGGTAATATTTATTTAGTAGATTTTAATTCAACCCATTCTGAAATCTGCTTATTTAATGAAGTAACAAATAACAACACCTTATGACATAAAAGGCTTAGCCATGTTAACCTCAAGAACATATCTAGGTTATCTAAATACAACCTTGTTAGAGGTTTACCTTCTTGCCCCTACAAGAAGGAGAGCCTATGCAAGGCTTGTCAATTAGGCAAGCAAACCAAAAATTCCTTTAAATCTGTAAATAAAAGTGATTCACCTAGAATCCTGTATTTATTACATTTGGACCTCTTTGGCCCAATAAATGTACAGAGTTTAGGAGGGAAGTATTACACTTTAGTAATTGTAGACGACTTCTCTAGGTTCACTTGGGTGTTCTTCTTGAGAACTAAGGCTGATAACTTCAAAGTTCTTACAGATTTTCTACTCTGTGTGCAGACTGAGTATTCTACTCATGTTGCCTTGATCAGAAGTGATCATGGTACTGAGTTTGAGTCTCTTCTCATGCAAGAATTCTGTGAGAAAGAAGGTACCAAACATAGCTTCTCTGCTCCTAGAACTCCCCAACAAAATGGGGTAGTGGAAAGGAAGAATAGAACCCTGATTGAAGCTGCTGGTACATTATTGGCATATGCTAACATGCCTCTTTCTTATTGGGCAGAAGCTGTTAGCATAGCTAATTATGTCTTGAACAGAAGTCTTATACACAAGCTTAAGAGTAAAATTCCTTATGAGTTGCTTACAGGAAAGAAACCTAAAATTAATTATTTTAGAGTATTTGGTTGTGTAGTATACATTCATAATAATAATAAAGAATACCTTAGAAAGTTTGAAGCAAAAGCTTCAATGGGAATCTTTCTTGGATATTCCCAAGTAAGCAAAGCTTATAGGGTATTTAACAAATCAACTTCAAAAATTGAGGAATCTGTGTATGTTTCTTTTGATGAATCTCAGATGTTTTACAAGGAGAAGGAAACTTCCCCTTCCTCAAGTTCATTGCGGGTACCAGAATCTAATAAAGATATCACTTAAGAGATTCTCCATCTATCAACTCTTCACATCACTGATTCAGACAGTGATGAAGACTTTGCAGAAGCTGTTGCTGTACCACCAACAGTTGATCCAATTCCTCCTGAGGAATTAATCCCAACTGTTGCTGAAGATCACATCCCACCTGCTGATATTGTCACACTTAGAGATCATCCTACATCTCAAGTGATTGGAGACATATCAGCTGGTGTACAAACAAGACATCAATTAAGGCAGGATGTGATGCATGCTTGTTTCCTTTCACAGGTTGAGCCCCTCACCATTAAAGATGCTGAGCTAGATCCCCACTAGATCATTGCTATACAAGAGGAACTCAATCAGTTTGAAAGATGTAAAGTACGGACTTTGGTTCCAAGACCTAAAGGCCAACTGATCATAGGCACCAAGTGGGTGTTTAGAAACAAGTTGGATGCAAATGGAATTATTGTAAGGAATAAAGCTAGGCTTGTAGCTCAGGGCTACAGACAAAAGGAAGGTATAGATTATGACCAAACCTTTGCTCCCATTGCAAGACTAGAGGCAATAAGGATCTTTCTAGCCTATGCAGCCTATATGAAGTTTAAGGTCTTTCAGATGGATGTCAAAAGTGCCTTTCTAAATGGTGAGCTAAAGGAAGAGGTATTTGTTGAAACAACCTCCTGGGTTTGTCTCTTCAACTCAGCCCTCACATGTTTTCAAGTTGCAAAAAGCTCTTTATGGACTTAAACAAGCTCCCAGAGCCTGGTATGAGACTCTAGCTAGTTTCCTGTTAGAGCACAACTTTGTTAGGGGAGTAGTTGTGTAACATCCCATTTCCGGCTAGACCCCTAGGAGTCGGTTGGTCGTGACAGAACCCTAGGAAGCCCAAAAAATTGAAATACATCGACCGAGATTTCGGGTCACGGGTTGGTCACGCCCGTGACCGACCCGTCACGCCCGTGACCTAGGGCGTGACTCTATCGTCGATCGTCGATCTCAGGGAGACGATCATTGGGCGTAGAATTTTTCAACCCGGGCCTGTCACGCCCGTGACTTAGGGCGTGACACCTTCGACGATCGTCGATCTCGGCGGGACGATCGTCGACGCGCAGAATTTGCGTCATGGCCCTGGCACGCCCGTGACCCAAGTATCACGCCCGTGACCAAGGGCATGACCCCTTCGGCGATCGTCGATCTCAGCGCGACGATCGCCGAGCGCGGATTTTGCCTCATGACCATGTCACGCCCGTGACCCATATGTCACGCCCGTGACCTAGGGCGTGACCACCCTTCGACGATCGTCGATCTCCGTTCGACGGACGTCGAACCCAGATTTGGTCACCCGGGCTTGTCACGCCCGTGACCCATGTGTCACGCCTGTGACCAAGGGCGTGACCACCCTTCGACGATCGTCGATCTCCGTTCGACGATCGTCGATCCCAGAATTGGCCACCCGGGCCTGTCACGCCCGTGACCTATGTGTCACGCCCGTGACCAAGGCCGAAACGTCAGCCAGACTGGAAATTTCGGTAACCGACGTTGTAATCAATTCTGATTATGGGAAGTTACACCAGGAGTATTTATGAGCCGTTTCCTACTCTGATTATTTAATAAATTAAGGAAATGTTGGTCCAATAGGAAATCGCCACCTGACAAACACCTCTTCGTTTCCAGCATTTCAACTGCCTCTACCATAACCGAAACGTTATTAAGAGAATATTAATGGCCATGAACGTTTCATCCTTTCCCCTCCCCACTTGCTGATCTATAAAAGACTCATAAGAGCAAGAGGAAAAGGTTACACGCTCCATCAAACTGATTCAGATTCCTTCCCTTGCTGTTGAAGAATTTTCGGCGACGCCACCACCGCGCAAATGGCTTCCCGATGCTCGGCACGCCTCCAGCCCGCGAACAAGGTCCTCCCATCCCTCTTCTTCTGCGGATAGATCTTAGAAATCGTTAGGAGAGATATCGGGCTCAAAAGAGCCAGATCGGGTGAGCTTTTCCATGGTTTTCGAAAATTTCATGGTGGCGGGTTCGCCGGAAACCGCCTCTCCGGCGGCCGTGCCGCCGCCCGATGGTAACCCTCACCTCAACAGAGGTGGTGGTGGTGGTGGCCGGCCAGGGAGACGGCGGGGTGGCCGGGAAATAGCTTTAGAAAAGCTACATGAATAGTCGTTTTCTGGTTCTGCTCGGGTTCGGGTAAAGAAGAAGATGAACAGTGTTATTTTCATCATATTATATATGGTATAATTAGGAATTAAATCCCTCTACTGTACACTAGGTAAAACTGAAAATTATAGCCCATAGGGACTGAAACATAAAAAGTGGTCAACATAGAAAATGTAGCCCTTGAAATCTAGTTTAATTTAAAATTGATTTCACTCGATTTGGAGTCCTGGTTAGACCACAACACACTTTTTGGTGAGGTCTATCCATAGGGCTGTCTTGACCTTAGAAAAATTCCCCGTTCCAATCCAGTCATCAAAATGACTTGAAATTTATGGTGTGGCCTAATCTTACCTATATCTAGGTGCTATCCAAAAATGAGAATTTTTGGAGAATGTTTTTCTATAGTTTTTAGAAAAATTTAATAATCCTAGCATAAATTAATTAGATGGCTAAATGTCTTCCAAACCCTCCCAAATTTTGGCGAGTGGTCCCTGGGTTTATCATAAGGTTCTGGTAAAAGTTTCATCTCATTTGGAGATGTTTTGAATAGGGTTGTGTTCAACCCTAGGATGATCCTTATAGGATAATTTAGGATCAAACACCCCCTTGGTATTTGAGTGGCCATATCGCCTCAACAGGGGCTGATGTTTTGGTCACTGACTTTTTAGGGCATGGCACACCCTCCAAGGGAGTTTGGAGTGGTTTGGTGTAGGGTAGCCCTAGAACTCTAGGGAAAATCCCTTAATGGTGGTTTTTGGGGTTGTGAAGGTCATGGGGTCAAATGACCTTGGACTGACCTAAAATTTGGTGGAGAGATCCATAGGGCCAGTATAGTTTTCTGAACAAAAGTTTAGGGTATTTGGAGACAGCTAGGCCACCTAAAATCCTAACCCTAGTTTAGGTCACCAACTTTAATTTGAATTATTAAGCTATCTAATGAACTTCAAATCAAGCAAAATTTGGGCAAAGGGATTTTCTGGTCAAAATAACCATGATATAATTTTGTTGAGATTTTTGGATTAATTTATATAGTACTTCATTTACAACTCTAATTGTGCCCTAGATATTTATTTTGATGATTATGGAATTTCTGTTCACTGGAATATTATGAAACCTTGGATTAGGGCATCCTATAGCATGTTATACCTTCAGTAGTTTTCTTGGAAATTTTAACTAATTATTTCTGGTACATACTTCTTTAACGTATTAATTGTGATATGTAGTCAAAAATACAAATGATGTCCAATTACTATTTGGAAAATTATGAAATTGGGTCAGTGGGTGTTTCAAATTATGATAATGACCCTGTAATTTTCTCTGGAATTTTAGATGACTAAAAACAGTACCTCCTTCATTAAGTTAAGAAAATTAGTACCTTGCATTAAAATAAATTCAGAGTCCAAATGTTGGAGAAAAGTTATGGTACTTGGTTTATGATGGTTTTAGGTCATTATATAGCTTTTATAATTTTCTTGGAATTTTTGGATATATATTTACAGTACTTCCTTCATAATATAGTAAAAGTGGCCTGAAATGTAGGCCTAAACACCTCTGGAATCTCTCAAAACTTGGAATTGCTGTTTAAATGTCTCATAGGATTTTTTTCCAGATTTTATGATTATTTATTGTTGGCTCATTATTGCACTTCATGTTCATACTAGGACATTTGGAATCTTAGAATAAATAAATTAAATGCCCGATAAATAGAAAAATTTGGAAACCTTGGATTTAGACTAATTATGTCATGGTAGACCTCCAGTAAATATTATAGGAGATTAGGAAGACAAATTGGAGTACCTCCCCTTATACTCCTTATGTACCTTAGGATGGTCTGCATATAGTAGAACCACGGAAACTGATCTAGAGTAATAATGGACTTGGGAAATGGAAATTTTGGTAGTTGCTGGTTGGTTAGGGCAAGCTAAGATTAAGTTCATTATTGGAAGTCATGATAAATAGAGTGTGTGACTGGTTAAGGTTAAGTGGCGTACGGGAACGACGAAAGATCATCCACCCCGGGTAGGAATGGAAGAGTCTTAATACTCTAGGGTTAGATCTAAAGTAACTAAAAGGGGATCGGGTTAAGGGAGATCAACCAATAACAATAAGTGCCTTGTGAAAGGGAACTTCGGGCCGTAATGCCGCCGTCTTGGTTCCTAGTGCCCCTTGAGAGCCCTTCACGGGGTATGCCGGGGGCAGTCCTGGGCTAACGTAAACCATATGTATAATAAATTAAAAGAGCAACTAGTATAATTAGGGTTGCGCACACATTCACCCCCATAGCTAGGAAGATAGAATAATTGGTTTGGTTGCCATTCAGACGGTAGCTCTGAAGGTAGATGCACGGACGGGACAGTCCGGGGGGCCGAGGGCTCGAGGGTTGGAGTACAGAATAAAGGTGGTGGGTCTTCGGTATCTGATTGTCATTCACACCGACATTGGTATGCTGACTCGGCGGCGTGAGACACTTAGCCAAAGAAAGTCTGGTGGGTACAGCCAGCAGTAGTACGCGGATACTCTAGGTTGTGTTCTTCTAGGGGCGTACGGAAGGGCTAGGCCCGGTAGTGTGGATACCCGCCTAGGAGTGGGGGGCCCGACCCACTGTCTCCGTTTGCTACTACGGAGGTTCCTGGGAGTGAAGCTAGCTGCCCGAACAGGGGGAACTAAAGGTCTGTGCGCATAGAGTTGTGTGCGTGTGTTGCACTTGCATGAATCATGACATAGCATATCACTACACTCATATTTGCATACAAACGAAACCCCAACGTATAAATCGGTATGAGACTTTTTATACGATGGGAGCCTTGCAGAAGACCCCTTAACTTATAAGTTTGTATGAGCATTCATATAAGCTAAGGTTACTTACTTATTTACTTGCTTGTTTACTTATTGTTCTCTAGCTGCCTTTTTATACATTTGATACTTACTACTTCTTGTCTTTACCATTTACTACCATAGGATTGCTAGTTGTACTTTGTCCTAGATAGTTGTTAGTATAACTCCCCTGTCACCTGCTTGATTATTCTCCACTTTTGAAGCTTCCCTTTCCTCCTCTCCGCCCGGTGCTTAGGAGCCGTGGTGGGAGGGGTAGGGGATGATAGGGCTTAGTCTTTATGACTAACGGTTTTCGAACCACAACATTACAGGAGCTCCGGATGGGAGACAGGGACCAGCAGTCCAGGGACCAGCACCAGCGGAGTACGGTGCGCATGAAGGTGGGTCAGTCTAGCACCGGTGCACCTGCGACCAGCTCCGTAAGTGATTAGTATTTTTATAGCTTCCGCGTTGAGTGATTTGTAGTGAGGACTCTGATGTACCGGGCTCGAGCCCATTTATCTATTTCCTGTTATTATCTACTGATGGACTGGATGTGATTTCACTTTTATTTACATATTTCTGTGGACTTGTTTACATTTTATGTATAATTACTTCTCTCTCTTGTGATCGAAAAGGGCCGGCAGAATTGGCATTTTGTAGTGGTTGCCTTCCCGTGAGTCGGTGCCACCGCAAAGCGGCAATTCTGGGCTAAGAACCCGGTGGTTTAAAAAGAAAAAAAGGGGGTCTTACAAGTGGTATCAGAGCAAACCTCGTTCGAAGAGAAGTAGTCCACAAAATCTTGGGCCACCCCCGTGCGAGCTTAGTTTGTGGACAAACTAGCAGCGGAAGCAGTGGTGTGCCGATAAGGGAAATCGCATGTGAAAGTCCATCCTAAATCTTCTTAAATTCCATTCATTCGCACTCTAACAAATGGAATTTTTACTTGTAGCCTGCGACGAACCCTACACCGCAGCAGAGGACACCCCAAGCTCCAAATGTGGTCCCGCCCCCGCCGACTCCAGCTCCGTTCCAGCAGACGGAGATGGGGCAAACACTGACGACCATTCTGGAGGCCTTCAGAGCTCAGCAAGCCCCGGCTCCACAGCCAAACCCCGGGGCCAATTGGATGACTGTCTTCCGGGGACTTTCCCCTCCATCTTACCAGGGGACGGAGTCTGCAGTACGTACAGAGGAATGGTTGGACACCATTTACGAGATGCTGGCAGGGATTCGATGCCCTACTGAGGAGGCAGTCGCTATGGCAGTCTCCTGCTTAGAGTCACACGGAAAGAGGTGGTGGAAATCTCAGCTGGACACCACCTTTGCGGGGATGGACTGCGCTGATATTACTTGGGAGGAGTTCAGAGCAGCGCTCTTGGGACATTTTGTACCTCAGTCGGTGAGGGATGACCTGGAGGATAGGTTCCTGCGGTTGAGATAGGGGAATAGGACTGTGGTGGAGTACTATCAGGAGTTCACTCACCTGGCCCGCTATGCGGACGCTTACCAGTTAGACAATGCTGGCTATGCCTGGAGGTTTTATAAGGGGCTGCAAGATGACATGAGACAGGCCCTCCTTTTCGTCTCAGAGGGGAGTCTGGCCAGGATTCTAGAGATGGCTAAGAAGAGAGAGGCGGATCAGCTTACAGTGAAGAGCCGGAAGAGACCGGCGATGACACAGTGATCGGAGGTCGTAGAGACCGTCCCCGGGGCCAGGTTATTGGGGAAAGAAGGAACGAGGATCAGCCTCGTCAAGAATTTGGGCAGGAGCAGAGGAGTCAGGGGGTATTGGCTCCCCAGCCTATACAGATGCTGGAAATGCCAAGGACGGCAGAGCAGCCACCGGTATGCTATCAGTGCAACCAGCCGGGGCATATCAAGAGGAACTGCCCTGTGAGGCGAGCACCCCCACCAGCACATCAGGGCGCTCCACCTCCCCGACAGTTTGGCGGACAAGGACAGGACCGAGGACGAGGATTTCAGGATCGAGGCCGCAGGCCAGAGAGGGAGCAGGTGTATACTCTAGACCTGACACAGCCCCGGAACCCGGAGTAGGTTATCACAGGTATGGCAGTACTTTTAAATTTTCTTCATATAAACTAGTATTCTAGACATAACCTGGTTAGAAATTAAGAGAAGACAACTGCAACAAGAATACTAAGACACTTAATTACCCCAGGCATAGTCTTCGTTAGCGGCAAGCCCGCTCACACCCTCTTCGACACTGGTGCATCGCAATCGTTCGTGTCGGAGGATTTCGTGAAAGGGCTGGCAGGTGTGGAGCCATTCATCGGGAAGACGATGAGGGTGCGCCTACCCGATGGATCAGAGATAATGACCTCTGCTCATTGCAATATGGAAGCGAGGATCGGCGGGAAGGTGTATGAGGCACCAGCGACGGTTCTGAAGATGCCAGATTACGATCTGATCCTGGGCATGACTTGGCTGTATTAGAACCATGCCCAGATCGATTGCGTGGCAAAGAGGATCACCGTGAGGCACGATGACTCCTTCATTATCATCGAAGGTATTATACCAGCACCCCGTACCTTACTATCGTCTGTGCAGGCCGTTAAGGCCCACCTACAGGGGGAAGAAGTTTATCAGGTCCTTTTTGAGGCGGTCGTGGCCAAGGACTCCATTGCAGATATTCCAGTAGTGCGGGACTTCGCCGACGTGTTTCCGGAGAAGCTACCAGGGCTACCCCCGCACCGAGAGAAGGACTTCCAGATTCAGCTCATACCGGGGCTAAGCCGGTATCCAGAGCTCCCTATCGAATGGCCCCAAAGGAGTTGGCGGAATTTCGAAGCCAGCTTCAGGAGTTAGTGGAGGCCGGGTTCGTTCGGCCTAGCTCTTCACCATGGGGAGCTTCGGTGTTGTTCGTTAAGAAGAAGGACGGGACCTTCGACTGTTCATAGATTACCAGGCTCTTGAACAGGTTGACAGTTCGGAATACTTATCCCTTACCAAGGATAGACGAGCTATTTGACCAGCTGGAGGGAGCCCATTGGTTCTCAAAGCTGGATCTGAGGTCAGGGTACTACCAGCTTCGCATTCGGGAGGAGGACATCCCGAAGACGGCCTTCAGCAGCAGATATGGTTTGTACGAGTTTACAGTGATGCCGTTCGGGCTCACGAATGCACCCTCAACATTCATGACCCTGATGAATCGGGTGTTCGAAGAGTATCTGGATGTCTTCATTATCGTATTCATCGACGACATCCTTATCTATTCAAGGACGGAGGAGGAGCATGCGAGACATCTGGCCTTGACCCTGGAGAAGCTGCGTGAGCATGAGATGTATGCCAAGTACAGCAAGTGCCAGTTCTGGATAAAGGAGGTGGCCTTTCTGGGCCATGTCATCAGTGGAGCAGGTCTGGCAGTGGATCCGGCGAAGGTCCAAGCAGTACAGGATTGGCCACCACTAAAGTCGGCCTCGGATGTTCGAAGTTTCTTGGGACTTGCCGGTTACTACCGGAAGTTCGTAAAGGGGTTCTCTCAGATTGCCCTCCTTCTTACGTCTCTGACGAAGAAGGAGTCCCCTTTTATTTGGACGCCACGATGTGAATCTGCCTTCCAGGAGCTGAAGGATCGTCTCACCTCGGCTCCCATCCTTGCTCTTCCATCAGGGAAGGAGGGATTCCAGGTGTATACAGATGCTTCCTATCAGGGGATGGGTGCCGTTCTGATGCAGAACGGGCACGTAATAGCCTATGCCTCCCGTCAGTTGAAGCAGCACGAGCAGAACTACCCCGTGCATGATTTGGAGATGGGGGCAGTCATTTTTGCTCTTAAGATCTGGCGACACTATCTCTACGGAGTACATTGTGATATCTTCTCCGACCACAAGAATCTGAAGTACGTCGACACCCAGAAGGAGTTAAACATCAGACAGAGATGCTGGGTGGAGTTTCTGTCGGACTACCAGTATACCATGCACTACCATCCGGGGAAGGCGAACGTGGTCGCGGATGCTCTAAGCCGGAGAGCGAGTACGATAGGAGTTGGCCCGCAGCTGATGGCCTTGGAGTTGGTTAGATCATTCGAGGAGATGCAGATTTCACTAGTGTCTGAGGATGACCCAGAGCTATACATGGAGTACCTAGGGTCGATGGTTACTGATGATATTCGAGACCGCATCAGAGATAGGCAGATGCTGGATGAGAGAGCTGAGCCGATATTCCGAGCCTTGGAGGAAGGCACGACAGGTGATTACTCTTTGAGGGATGAGCTCCTGTGTTTTCGGGGCAGAGTCTACATACCAGCAGGAGGACGGATCCAGGAGGACATTTTGACGGAAGCTCACTGCAGCCGATATTCAGTACACCCGGGGATCACCAAGATGGTAAAGGATTTGAAGAGGACGATGTACCGGCCAGGTATGAAGAAAGATATTACGTATTTTGTGACGCATTGCGAGGCCTGCCAGCTCGTGAAGGCAGAGTGTAGGAACCCGACAGGCTTGCTGCAGCCGCTTCCGGTGCCGGAGTGGAAGTTTGAGGATATAGCCATGGACTTCATACATGGGCTACCTCGATCCCGTGCGGAGAATGACTCGATCTGGGTGATAGTGGACAGGCTAACAAAGGTGGCCAGATTCATTCCAGTGGCAAAGGACACACCGGTCAGTGTATTAGTACGGAGGTTCATTGAGCAGTTTGTGCGTTATCATGGGGTGCCCAAGACTATCGTTTCGGATCGGGATGGGCGGTTTATATCCAGGGAATGGAGGTCAGCCCAGGCCCATCTGGGTTCTCGATTGACATTCAACACAGCTTTTCACCCTCAGACCGACGGACAGACAGAGCGCACCAACCGTACACTGGAGGATCTGTTGCGACTATGTATTTTGGACCGTGGCGAGCCTTGGGAGAGATTGCTGCCACTGGTCGAGTTTTCATACAACAACGCTCATCAGTCCAGCATAGGCATGGCTCCATACGAGGCGTTGTACGGAAGGAGGTGAAGGACCCCACTATCATGGGTTCAGGATGAGGATCCGCAGGCACTAGGCTCGGAGTTTGTGGGAGATACAGATGCTCAGATTAGATTGATCCGGGACAGGATGTTGGAAGCCCAGAGCAGACAAGCGAAATACTACGATGCGAGGCATCGTCAAGTGGAGTTCCAGGTGGGAGACCGAGTTTTCTTGAAGATACGGCCGATGCACGGAGTTTCGCGGGTGCGTGGGCGGAAGAAGCTCAATCCGAGATATATGGGGCCTTATAGGATCCTGGAGCGGATCGGCCCCTTAGCCTATAGACTGGAGCTACCGCCGGAGTTAGCGGGATTGCATGACGTCTTCCACGTCTCCTCACTTCGGAGGGCTCTGCTACGCCCTGAGCAGCTGATCTCCTCGGCAGATGGCCCGGTGGCCTCGGATCGGTCAGTCAATATGGAGCCTATCAGGATTGACGATACAGCAGTGCGGGTCTTGCGACGGAAGAAGGTTCCGTTAGTCAAGGTTCTGTGGAACAATCATGGGCAGGAGGAGCATACATGGGAGCCAAAGGACTTGATGCGGCAAAAATATCCGGAACTTTTTCGTCAGGTATACCTCACAACCCCTCTGGACAATCAATTTGCCTTCCTGTTTTAAATCAATAGGACTGAAATTTCAAGAATATGGGCTAATCTTTTGTTTATTGGGGTGTATATACCTAGTTAATTGGGCGAATTAATCTTAGATTTGAAACCGCACAAAGCAAACGTAACGTAGAGATGTAATTTCTTTAATTCTCATGGGATATTACAAGCTTCTTTTCCCGATTAGAGTCCCGTAGGCTTAACCTTGATTTCGGGGACGAAATCTTTGTTTTGTTTATTGGGATTTGTAATATCCCATTTCCGGCTAGACCCCTAGGAGTCGGTTGGTCGTGACAGAACCCTAGGAAGCCCAAAAAATTGAAATAAGTCGACCGAGATTTCGGGTCACGGGTTGGTCACGCCCGTGACCGACCCGTCACTCCCGTGACCTAGGGCGTGACTCTATCGACAATCGTCGATCTCAGGGAGACGATCGTCGGGCGCAGAATTTTTCAACCCGGGCCTGTCACGCCCGTGACATATGTGTCACGCCCGTGACCTAGGGCGTGACACCTTCGACGATCGTCGATCTCGGCGGGACGATCGTCGACGCGCAGAATTTGCGTCATGGCCCTGGCACGCCCGTGACCCAGGTGTCACGCCCGTGACCAAGGGCGTGACCCCTTCAGCGATCGTCGATCTCAGCGCGACGATCGCCGAGCGCGGATTTTTCCTCATGACCATGTCACGCCCGTGACCCATATATCACGCCCGTGACCTAGGGCGTGACCACCCTTCGACGATCGTCGATCTCCGTTCGACGGACGTCGAACCCAAATTTGGTCACCCGGGCTTGTCACGCCCGTGACCCGTGTCACGCCCATGACCAAGGGCGTGACCACCCTTCGACTATCGTCGATCTCCGTTCGACGATCGTCGATCCCAGAATTGGCCACCCGGGCCTGTCACGCCCGTGACCTATGTGTCACGCCCGTGACCAAGGCCGAAACGTCAGCCAGACTGGAAATTTCGGTAACCGACGTTGTAATCAATTCTGATTATGGGAAGTTACACCAGGAGTATTTATGAGCCGTTTCCTACTCTGATTATTTAATAAATTAAGGAAATGATGGTCCAATAGGAAATCGCCACCTGGCAAACACCTCTTCGTTTCCAGCATTTCAACTGCCTCTACCATAACCGAAACGTTATTAAGAGAATATTAATGGCCATGAACGTTTCATCCTTTCCCCTCCCCACTTGCTGATCTATAAAAGACTTCTAAGAGCAAGAGGAAAAGGTTACACGCTCCATCAAACTGATTCAGATTCCTTCCCTTGTTGTTGAAGAATTTCCAGCGACGCCACCACCGCGCAAATGGCATCCCGACGCTCGGCACGCCTCCAGCCCGCGAACAAGGTCCTCCCCTCCCTCTTCTTCTGCGGATAGATCTTAGAAATCATTAGGAGAGATATCGGGCTCAAAAGAGCCAGATCGGGTGAGCTTTTCCATGGTTTTCCGAAAATTTCATGGTGGCGGGTTCGCCGGAAACCGCCTCTCCGGCGGCCGTGCCGCCGCCCGACGGTAACCCTCACCTCAACAGAGGTGGTGGTGGTGGTGGCCGGCCAGGGAGACGGCGGGGTGGCCGGGAAATAGCTTTAGAAAAGCTACAGGAATAGTCATTTTCTGGTTCTGCTCGGGTTCGGGTAAAGAAGAAGATGAACAATGTTATTTTCATCATATTATATATGGTATAATTAGGAATTAAATCCCTCTACTGTACACTAGGTAAAACTGAAAATTATAGCCCGTAGGGGCTGAAACATAAAAAGTGGTCAACATAGAAAATGTAGCCCTTGAAGTCTAGTTTAATTTAAAATATATTTCACTCGATTTGGAGTCCTGGTTAGACCACATCACACTTTTTGGTGAGGTCTATCCATATGGCTGTCTTGACCTTAGAAAAATTCCCCGCTCCAATCCAGTCATCAAAATGATTTGAAATTTGGGGTATGGCCTAATCTTACCTATATCTAGGTGCTATCCAAAAATGAGAATTTTTGGAGAATGTTTTTCCTATAGTTTTTTAGAAAAATTTAATAATCCTAGCATAAATTAATTAGATGGCTAAATGACTTCCAAACCCTCCCAAATTTTGGCGAGTGGTCCCTGGGTTTATCATAAGGTTCTGGTAAAAGTTTCATCTTATTTGGAGATGTTTTGAATAGGGTTGTGTTCAACCCTAGGATGATCCTTATAGGATAATTTAGGATCAAACACCCCCTTGGTATTTGAGTGGCCATATCGCCTCAACAGGGGCTGATATTTTGGTCACTGACTTTTTAGGGCATGACACACCCTCCAAGTGAGTTTGGAGTGGTTTGGTGTAGGGTAGCCCTAGAACTCTAGGGAAAATCCCTTAATGGTGGTTTTTGGGGTTGTGAAGGTCATGGGGTCAAATGACCTTGGACTGACCTAAAATTTGGTGGAGAGAACCATAGGGCCAGTATAGTTCTCTGGACAAAAGTTTAGGGTATTTGGAGACAGCTAGGCCACCTAAAATCCTAACCCTAGTTTAGGTCACCAACTTTAATTTGAATTATTAAGCTATCTAATGAACTTCAAATCAAGCAAAATTTGGGCAAAGGGATTTTCTGGTCAAAATAACCATGATATAATTTTGTTGAGATTTTTGGATTAATTTATACAGTACTTCTTTTACAACTCTAATTGTGCCCTAGATATTTATTTTGATGATTATGGAATTTCTGTTCACTAGAATATTATGAAACCTTGGATTAGGGCATGTTATAGCATGTTATACCTTTAGTAGTTTTCTTGGAAATTTTAACTAATTATTTCTGGTACATACTTCTTTAACGTATTAATTATGATATGTAGTCAAAAATACAAATGATGTCCAATTACTATTTGGAAAATTATGAAATTGGGTCAGTGGGTGTTTCAAATTATGATAGTGACCCTGTAATTTTCTCTGGAATTTTAGATGACTAAAAACAGTACCTCCTTCATTAAGTTAAGAAAATTAGTACCTTGCATTAAAATAAATTCAGAGTCCAAATGTTGGAGAAAAGTTATGGTACTTAGTTTATGATGGTTTTAGATCATTATATAGCTTCTATAATTTTCTTGGAATTTTTGGATATATATTTACAGTACTTCCTTCATAATATAGTAAAAGTGGCCTAAAACGGTAAATTAGGAAATGTAGGCCTAAACACCTCTGGAATCTCTCAAAACTTGGAATTGATGTTTAAATGTCTCATAGGATTTTTTTCCAGATTTTATGATGATTTATTGTTGGCTCATTATTGCACTTCATGTTCATACTAGGGCATTTGGAATCTTAGAATAAATAAATTAAATGCCCGATAAATAGGAAAATTTGGAAACCTTGGATTTAGACTAATTATGTCATCGTAGACCTCCAGTAAATATTATAGGAGATTCGGAAGACAAATTGGAGTACCTCCCCTTATACTCCTCATGTACCTTAGGATGGTCTGCATATAGTAGAACCACGAAAACTGATCTAGAGTATTAATGGACTTGGGAAATGGAAATTTTGGTAGTTGCTGGTTGGTTAGGGCAAGCTAAGATTAAGTTCATTATTGGAAGTCAGGATAAGTAGAGTGTGAGATTGGTTAAGGTTAAGTGGCGTACGAGAACGACGAAAGATCGTCCACCCCGGGTAGGAATGGAAGAGTCTTAATACTCTAGGGTTAGATCTAAAGTAACTAAAAGGGGATCGGGTTAAGGGAGATCAACCAATAACAATAAGTGCCTTGCGAAAGGGAACTTCGGGCCGTAATGCCGCCGTCTTGGTTCCTAGTGCCCCTTGAGAGCCCTTCACGGGGTATGCCGGGGGCAGTCCTGGGCTAACGTAAACCATAGGTATAATAAATTAAAAGAGCAACTAGTATAATTAGGGTTGCACACACATTCACCCCGATAGCTAGGAAGATAGAATAATTGGTTTGGTTGCCATTCAGACGGTAGCTCTGAAGGTAGATGCACGGACGGGATAGTCCGGGGGGCCGAGGGCTCGAGGGCTCGAGGGTTGGAGTACAGAATAAAGGTGGTGGGTCTTCGGTATCTGATTGTCGTTCACACCGACATCGGTACGCTGACTCGGCGGTGTGAGACACTTAGCCAAAGAAAGTCTGGTGGGTAGAGCCAGCAGTAGTACGCGGATACTCTAGGTTGTGTTCTTCTAGGAGCGTACGGAAGGGCTAGGCCCGGTAGTGTGGATACCCGCCTAGGAGTGGGGGGCCCGACCTACTGTCTCCGTTTGCCACTACGGAGGTTCCTGGGAGTGAAGCTAGCTGCCCGAATAGGGGGAACTAAAGGTCTGTGCACATAGAGTCGTGTGCGTGTGTTGCACTTGCATGAATCATGACATAGCATATCACTACACTCATATTTGCATACAACCGACAACCCAACGTATAAATCAGTATGAGACTTTTTATACGATGGGAGCCTTGCAGAAGACCCCTTAACTTATAAGTTTGTATGGGCATTCATATAAGTTAAGGTTACTTACTTATTTACTTGCTTGTTTACTTACTGTTCTCTAGCTGCCTTTTTATACATTTGATACTTACTACTTCTTGTCTTTACCATTTACTACCATAGGATTGCTAGTTGTACTTTGTCCTAGATAGTTGTTAGTATAACTCCCCTGTCACCTGCTTGATTATTCTCCACTTTTGAAGCTTCCCTTTCCTCCTCTCTGCCCGGTGCTTAGGAGCCGTGGTGGGAGGGGTAGGGGATGATAAGGCTTAGTCTTTATGACTAACGGTTTTCGAACCACAACATTACAGGAGCTCCGGATGGGAGACAGGGACCAGCAGTCCAGGGACCAACACCAGCGGAGTACGGTGCGCATGGAGGTGGGTCAGTCTAGCACCGGTGCACCTGCGACCAGCTCCATGAGTGATTAGTATTTTTATAGCTTCCGCGTTGAGTGATTTGTAATGAGGACTCTGATGTACCGGGCTCGAGCCCATTTATCTATTTCCTGTTATTATCTACTGATGGACTGGATGTGATTTCACTTTTATTTACATATTTCTGTGGACTTGTTTACATTTTATGTATAATTACTTCTCTCTCTTGTGATCGAAAAGGGCCGACAGAATTGGCGTTTTGTAGTGGTTGCCTTCCCGTGAGTCGGTGCCACCGCAAAGCGGCAATTCTGGGCTAAGACCCCAGTGGTTTAAAAAGAAAAAAAGGGGATCTTACAAGTTGACAGAACCCTTTTTGTTAAGCACCACAAGGACACAATCCTGTTAGTTCAAGTGTATGTAGATGATATTATTTTTGGCTCCACTAATCCCAAACTGTGCAAAAAGTTCTCTGACTTGATGCATTCTAAGTTTGAGATGAGTAGTATGGGTGAGCTGTCTTACTTTCTTGGTCTCCAAGTAAAGCAAGATGCTGATGGCATCTTCATCTTCCAATCCAAATATGCCAAGGAATTGGTAAAGAAGTTTGGGATGGCTGATGCTTCAGCAATGCATACACCTATGGCTACTAATGTAGTTATAGATTCTGATGATCAGGGTAAGCCAGTTGATCAGAAGAATTATAGGGCCATTGTTGGTTCCCTATTGTATTTAACTGCAAGTAGGCCAGATATAATGTTTGCTACATGCCTATGTGCTAGATTCCAGGTCAACCCCAAGGAATCTCATCTGATTCTTCTCAAGAGAATCTTGAGATACCTGAAAGGATGTCCAAATCTAGGACTATGGTACCCAGTTGAATCAGAATTTTAGTTAATTGGATACTCTGATTCTGACTATGCTGGTTGTAGAGTTGACAGGAAAAGTACCTCAGGAACTTGTCAGTTCTTGGGAGAGAGATTGGTCTCTTGGTTCTGTAAGAAGCAGGCTTCTATCTCAACTTCAACTGCAGAGGCTGAATATATAGCAGCTGCTAGTTGTTGTTCACAAATCCTATGGATTCAAAACCAGCTTTTGGATTATGGGTACACACACAAGAACACAAAAATCATGTGTGATAGTACCAGTGCTATCTCCATTGCACAAAATCCTGTGCACCACTCTAGAACCAAGCACATTGAGATTAGACACCATTTCCTGAGAGATTGTGTGGAAAAGAACAAGATCAGCCTTGAGTTCATATCCACTGACCTTCAGAGAGGTGATATTTTCACCAAGCCCTTAGATGAACCGAAGCATATGTTCTTTTTGGTTCAACTAGGCATGATTAATGGAAAAGACTAAGTGTGACGTCTGCTTTTGTTGAAACCTGTTTGAAGATCGTCGACCGACGTTCGAAGATCGTCGAACAGGTCGAGCCTATCGTCGACCCATGGGTGACGACAACTCGTTTTGTTTGGAAGACAGAAATAGTCGATCGATTGATCGACTACTCTGCTTCAGGAAACGATCGTCGAACGACCGTTCGACCATCATCTCTAGTATCTTTTAAAATAGACCGACGATTGTGGTTTTTTATTTAAAACCAATGGTCGACCTAGGTTAAGAGATCGTTCTTTTTATCGTCGACGGAGAGCGTCTTTTCGCATTCCGTCTTTCTGCTTGCTCCCTGTCTTGTGATTTCTGCCGTTTCGCCTTCGCCGTCTCTCTCGCCTTCTCCAACCCCTTCGATGGCGATTGCTCCAGCCCTCCTATCCGTGGTGAAGTTAGATGCTGGTTTCAGCGTGGACTTTGATTCTTTCAGCTGCTGTGAGTCTGCGATAGTGGAAATCCTCAACCTCTACAAAGATCAAGGATTGGAAAAGTTCATGTCCACAAGAATAAAGATAAACGTCCAGGAGATTAAAGAATGGGCGTTCACTTCGTCCTCCAACGACGAATCTATGACTGGAACGATAGGCGGAGGAGAGGTAATTTTGACTCCCTCCATTTTAACTGAAATTTTTGGATTATTGAATGGGGAAGAGGATTATGAGCAAGATACCCCAGAATTTGGGAGAATGTTGACTGAATTAGGACATGCTGAAGGCATTCCTTCTAAGCTGCTAAAGGTGAACTTTCCATTGAAGATAAAATTCCTTGCTGAACTAGTCGGAAAAGTGCTTCTGGGAAAGCACTCTGCCCATGATAATATAACCAGGCAACAGTTTGCCCTGATGTGTGCCATTGTGAACAAGAAGCAGATTAACTGGGCAGGAGTTTTGTTTGATTTGATAAGGAAAAAGAATAGCAAGAAGGAAGTCACCCTGGGTAGGGTGCTTGGGATATTTCTAAAAGAGAAATATCCCCATCTATTGGTCTCAGTTTCTACATCCATCAATGCCAGCAAAAAGATGGACCCAACCCTGTTTGTCAAATGGAAAAGGAGCTTTCTGAAGCCCGCTCCAGCAGGGGTTGCTCCAGTTGCATCTGAGAGCACAAGGACTGCTTCAGTCACTCCCCTCCTTCAAGAAGCAGGCTCAGCCAATCTCTCCTTTCCATCCACTTCTTCTGCATTACCATCCACTTCTACTGAAGTGCCACCATCTACTTCAGTTCCATCTACTTCAGTTGAAGTTCCATCTTCTGCATCTCATCTTCTTGATTCTTCCACAATTCTCCATGCATCATCCCCAACATCTCCACTCCCTCCTCATCTTGCTAGGATCTCACATCCTACTTTTGATTTGTTAGGATCTGAGAGAATTCCAACCCCTCCTCAGTCACCTCTTACTCCTCCAGATCTCACTGACTTTCCCTCATCCACCTATCATTCTCCAGTTCACTCTCCATCTCATCAAGAATACACCATCCCTGCTGTTCATCCATCTACTGTGATTCCCCCACCTTCATTTGAAATAACCCCAGCCTTCATCTCAAGCATATTGGAGTTAATTACTTCTTCAATCAAAATCATGATTGAAGAAGCAATTGCTCCTCTCGTTTCTTCCATCTCTACCTTATCATCTTCCATTTCTGCCATCTCAAAATCTGCTGAGACATCTTCTGTTAGGGGCCTGACTTCAGTTTCAACTGAAATCAGGAAGGGGGAGATGTTCGAGGAAGATGCCTCTGGACTGCCTCTTGTTTCCCGCCCAACAGAGCCCCAAGTTCAAATTCAAGATGTAACAGAAGCTCAAGTTGTCATTGCTACATCCTCTGCAGTTCCAGCTCCAGCTCTCAAGCCTTCTGATGTTATAATGGAAGCAGAATTTGCATTTAAAGCTTGTCTCGAAGAAGCTTCTATTCCCCTTGTTGCTCGTTTCCTAGAAGGAGTCATTACCTCCTTTCTAGATGACATATGGGAAATAGAATGCTCTGAAGAGTCCCCTGAAGGTAATTCTTTTACTCATTTTCTAGACTTGATAACTGACATGTTAGTATGGGAATACCTAGAAGGAATGATATAATTTCATTTAGCAAATCTGTGTTCCTGATACTACAGATTTAGTGGAAGAAGTTTTAGCTATCCAAGAACTTGTTCAACAACCTGCTCCAGAAGTTCTAGCTGATCCAGAACCTGCTGTTCAAGATCCTGAGTCTGCTCAACCAGCTTAGTTAGTTGTGCAAGAAGAACTGGTCTCCATGACAGTTATAGTTGAACAAGAGAATGTTTCAGAAATTCAAGTGGAAAAGTCTACAGTCTGGGATGACACCCCAGGACTGGATCTAGACACTCTTCTAGCACAGGATGCCTTGGAAGAAGAGTTAGAAAAAGCTGCTTTAAAAGAGAAAGAAAAAGCTGTGCAAGAAGCGTTTGATCCTTATGATCATCCTCCTTCATCAAACTCTGAGGATGAGGATGATTCTGATGACTCTGAAGAATCCAAGAGAAAGAAATCTGCCAAAAAGAAAAGAAAAGCTGTTGCTCCTCCTCCTCCAAACCCTGACAATGATATTCCTTATTATATCTTGAAAGGAATAGATCCCAAGTCCAAAGAGTTTCAGCATTGGATGGGATTCTCAAAGAATCAACAAAAGTTAAGAAAGAAATCCAAAAGATATGACAGTCCAGCTCCAAAATAGACCCCTAGAGGTCCTCCTCCTCCACCTCCCAGTGCAGGAGCTTCTGGCAATTTGTCTGCAAATCCTTCTGCCCCGTCTGCTAGGTTTACTCCATCCCAATCTTCTCAAAGGAAAAGCAATCAAGGATATCAAGGTAGATCGCAATCTGGATACCAAAGGCATGATGCTGATGCAAGAGAACAAGTGAAGGAGGTAGTTTATCAGAAACCAACCTTTTCTCCTCCTCCTTCCAAAGAAACCAAGAGCATATCTTCTTCAAAGCCAGATCATGCAAAGAAAACTATTTCAAAAGGTAAAAGAGTTATTTTCTCTGAAAAATCGAGTAAGAAATTTGCTGAGTTTGCTCCTCCTTCTTCTCTAGTTATTCAGGAAAATAAAGAGCCAGCTGAAAGCCTGTTAGATCTTTCTATTAAATTTAAAGCTATGAAACCTGTAGATCCAACTTGTGAAAATGTGTATGAAAGTCAAGAGCTTGATCCTGATTTCAGGATGGCTAGATTTCTTGAGCTAGTTGGATCAGCCCAGATTAGAAAAGCCAAAGCTGAAGGAAAAGATACTACAGGATTAACGACAATGTCTAAATTCAGTAAGAAGGAGCTTGATAAATTCCAGATTAGACCCGAGGTATTTGACCCTTCAAAATATATGGAAAAGCATCCTGAAGCAGTTGTTCCAAGGACATCAGAATCTAGAATTATTGGAGAGCAAGATCTAAAGCTATCGAAGAAAGAAGCTTTAGACCCTTTCAGGAAAATTTCTTTTCTTCTTAGTTCATCTGTATCTAAACCTGATTCTGATGCTTCTTAAATTTCATTGATTGACAGTTATTTATTTGTCTGTTTGATTGATGCTTTCTGCTGCTTAGATATTTCCTTTCCTGTATTGTTTTTATTTTCAGTAGTTTGTTTTGTGTGTTTTTTTGTTGTTGAGAGACTTAACTCAAATAGGGGGAGATTGTTGGTACCCTAGTTTGAATTTGAGTTCAGTCTTCTCTTTTAGTCTTTTGACCCAAGATTTATTTATGGTCAAAGATTAGTTGTTTAGTTAGTTTGCTCTAGTTGTAGAGTTGTCCTTATCCAGATAAAAATTTGGTTAAGTTGTTTTTGGTTCGACTATGGTCGAACGCCGCTCGACTATCGTCTATTGACTGTTCGACGATCGTCTATCAGTTGGTCGATGTTTGTCTGTCAGCAGATCGTCTATCTCTGAGTTAGTTCAACTCTTGTTAGCTCGACGTTCTGTGGTATCTGCCTCGTCGATCGTCGAACCCCGCTCGACTTCTTTTGACCAGACAGATTTCTTGATAGTTCAACTATCTGCTTGGATAGTTCAACTATCTGATAGTTCGACTATCTGTTTGATAGGTCGACTATCTGTGTTGCTTGATAGTTCGACTATCTGTCTTGATAGGTCGACTATCAGTTGTGTTTGATAGTTCGACTATCTGTTTGATAGGTCGACTATCTGTTTTCTGTGATAGTTCGACTATCTGTTTGATAGGTTGACTATCTGTTTTGCTTGATAGCTCGACTATCTGTCTTGATAGGTCGACTATCTGATAGCTCGACTATCTGTTCTGGTAGGTCGACTATCTGCTGTGGTAGTTCGACTATCTGCTTTGATAGTTCGACTATCTGTATCATTCGACTATCTGTTTGATATGTCGACGATCTCTGTGCTTCGATCGATGATCTCCGAGGGTCGTTCGACGTTCTGTTGTATGTCTTTAGTAATTTTGTCTCTTTCTATGCTGTGATTTATTTCATATTTATTTGGCATATTTTATAAAAGATTATTTCAGTAAATTTATGCTATCATTTCTAAGCAATACTTGCTTGCTTCTTTATGCATAAGTTAAGCTTTTCTCTGACAAAGTTGTTTGTATTATTAGTTGACATATCCTGTTGCTTTATCTGCCATGCTGTCCTTTATAGCCGTTAGACTTAAAAAGTCTTCTCTGGCCGTAAAGAGTTTCTTCTGATGTGACTTTCTCTAGTATTCTTTTATCAGATTTATTTGCAGCTTCTTAGAAAGCTTTATCCTCGTATAGGATATCTGTCTGCAGGATTTGTTTTTGCTTTATGCTATTTGCAGCCCAGTTTGCAGATTTCAGAAGAAGACAAGATTCAAACTAAAATTAGAGCCGTTGAAAAGGCTCATATATAAAGAGCTTCTTTTGAAAGAAAAATGACAATTGAGAGAAAACCAATGCATCAAATACAGACATACAGATCAAAAAGCAAGAAGAGTTACAGCTCTCAGTGATTGATACTTTCAACTGAGAAGATCATCTCTCTTCAACCTTATTCTTCAATCCTGAGTTCATCCTGCTGCAAGGAACATTCACTCAGTGCCTCAAGAAGAAGAAGAAGAAGAAGAAAGAAAAGCCTGTGAAGAAGAACAATCATTCAACAATCAAGAATCTTCTTCAAGCTTCTCCTTCAGAACTTCAAGACAGCTCTTTGTCTCAGTTCAGAAGAGTTCCTGCACCCTGAAGCAAGACTCCTTCCTGGATATTCTCTAAGCCAGGGGGAGCCTTGATTCTTTAGAGCTTTCTAGCTCTATGCAATCCACTAGCTTCTCTAATCTATTTTAACAATAGAGAAGATCCTTTAACTCTCTCAACCACCTGTATAAAGGGTTATTACTCCCTTCAAAAGTGAACCTTGGTGGCAGGACACCTGATCAAAAACCTGTGTTGCATTTTGAGCTCCTGATCAAAAGCTCAAAGGATCTACTTGATCTACTTGAAGCAGATCAGTTGGTGGCAGGGCACCTGAACAAAAACCTATAGTGGATTCCTACCAGGGTGGTAGAAGAGTGGACGTACCTATTTAGAGGGAACCACTATAAAATTTCTTGTGTCGTCTGTACTGCTTATTTAATTTATTGCACTGTGGCTGTGAGTAAAAATAACTAGGATTGCTAGTTGTTGTGATAGGATCCCAAGCTCAACTGCAATTACAGTTAGCTCTCTCTTGTGCACTACACTTTGTGTTAGGCTCTAGGGTTTCAAATATCTTTAAACTAATTCCGCAAATTAACTCTAAGGGAGTTGAGTAGGGTGTCATAATTTTTGAATACTCTATTCACCCCCCTCTAGAGTTGTATCTATCCTCACTTTCATGGTACCTCTCATGGAAGCCCAAATCCTTTGCTCTGATGATGGTCTCGCTGTCAGGCTCCCACTAGCTGGCAGGTCCGGTGGTACCTCTCGTGGAAGCCCAGTTCCTTTGCTCCGATGACGGTCCCGCTGCCAGGCTCCCACTAGCAGACAGGTACGGTGGTACATCTCGTAGAAGCCCAGTTCCCTTGCTCCGATGACGGTCCCGCTGCCAGGCTCCCACTAGCTGGTAGGTCCGGTGGTACCTCTCGTTGAAGCCCAAATCCTTTGCTCCGATAATGGTCCCGCTGTCAGGCTCCCACTAGCTGGCAGGTCCGGTGGTACCTCTCGTGGAAGCCCAGTTCCTTTGCTCCGATGATGGTCCCGCTGTCAGGCTCCCACTAGATGGCAGGTCCGATGACACCTCTCGTGGAAGCCCAAATCCTTTGCTCCGATGATGGTCCCGCTATCAGGCTACCACTAGCTGGCAGGTCCAGTGGTACCTCTCGTGGAAGCCCAGTTCCTTCACTCCGATGACGGTCCCGCTGCCAGGCTCTCACTAGCTGGTAGGGCAGGTTGATCTGTTGTGGAGCCCAAGTCTCTTAGCTCCGAGATGATTCCGCAGTCAGGCTCTCACTAGCTAGTAGGGCAGGTTGATCTCTCGTGGGAACCAAGCTTCTCTTAGCTCCGAGATGATTCCGCTGTCAGGCTCTCACTAGGTTGCAGGGCAGGTTGATCTCTCGTGGGAGCCAAGTTTCCTTAGCTCCGAGATGATTCCGCTGCCAGGATCTCACTAACTGGCAGGGCAGGTTGATCTCTCGTGGAGCCAAGTTTTTTTAGCTCCGAGATGATTCCGCTGTCAGGCTCTCACTAGCTGGCAGGGCAGGTTGATCTCTCATGGGAGCCAAGCTTCTCTTAGCTCCGAGATTATTCCGCTGCCAGGCTCTCACTAGCTGGCAGGGCGGGTTGATCTCTCGTGGAGCCCAAGTCTCTTAGCTCCATGATGATTCCGTTATCAGGCTCTCACTAGCTGGCAGGGCAGGTTGATCTCTCGTGGAAGCCAAGTTCCTTAGCTCCGAGATGATTCCGCTGTCAGGCTCTCACTAGCTGGCAGGGCAGGTTGATCTCTCGTGGAGGTTGACCTTTTACCCTGAGGGGGTCTCGCCACCCAGGCTCTCATCAGCTGGCATAGCAGGCTGATCCCCCCAGGAGGTTAAGTGTTATTTTACCCCGAGTAGGTCTCGCCACCCAGGCTCTCATCAGCTGGCTTGGCAGGCTGATCCCCCCAGGAGGTTAAGTGTTTTTTTACCCCGAGTAGGTCTCGCCACCCAGGCTCTCATCAGCTAGCATGGCAGGATGACCTCTCGAAAGAGGCCTCATAGTTTTTCGACACCGCGAGAGTAAGCTACACTCAGCAAATACGTTGGGTTGGACTTTTATTTTCGAGCTTGGACAACCCCGAAAAAAGCGGGGATTGTGTACAACCCCGTATTCGCGGAGTGAGGATCCCAAGCACGGCATAAGGCCTGCTTATAGGTTTTAAGCTTTTGAGCTGTTTTGCACTCTAAGGGGCCAATTTTGGCTTGACCTTGAGGATATACTAGTAGGAGGAGAAAAAATTTGCCTCCCCCTTGCCCCCTTCTTTGAGGGTCGGGTGCGGCAAGTTGGCTGGCACCCCCCGACGGGATTTAGTGCGAGGTGGGGGCAGCAGGGTCGACTGGAGACAAAGGTCTTGTCCCCCCTGCCCCTTAGCCCCGAGCAGGGGCGAGACCGGCCGACCAAGCGGATTCTCGCCCATGAGGCCAGCTCGTCGGGCGAGACCGCCGGCCAGGCGGGTTCTCGCCCGCGAGGCCAGCTCGCCGGGCGAGACCGCCGGCTAGGCGGGTTCTCGCCCGCAAGGCCAGCTTGTCGGGCGAGACCGCCGACCAGGCGGGTTCTCGCCCGCGAGGCCAGCTCGCCGGGCGAGACCGCCGGCCAGGCGGGTTATCGCCTGCGAGGCCAGCTCGCCGGGCGAGACCGCCAGCCAGGCAGGTTCTCGCCTACGAGGCCAGCTTGCGGGGCGAGACCGGCCGGCCAAGCCCTCGCCCGCACGGCCAGTTCCCTTGTCTCGAGTGTCCAGGGGCGCTAGGGGGTGTGGTTTGGCCTCCTCTCGCCCTCAGACCTCTTTGGGACATGCTTTTACCCTTTTACCCTCGGGGTGGGATTTCCCTCTTAGCCCCCCGGTGTGGAGGTTTTTTATTGGCTCGAGGCATATTTGCCTTAGGGGCATTTTTGTCATTTTGACCCCAAGACTTGGAAAAACTATAAATAGACCCCCTTGGGTGCCTTTGGAGGGGATGAATTTTTCTTACCTCCTCCTCCCTTAGCTTCTTCTTGGTAGAGTAGAGAGAGCTCTCCAAGGCGCCCAGCCTAGCCCTTTAGTGAGGGAGGGGAAGAATTCTCGTGACCTTCCGGGTGTGTGGTGGGACCTCTGCGCTAGAGATGAGGGTCTGTTCATAGTATCCTAAGTCTTCGGTCCATGACGTTCTTCCGAGTGTATTAGGTGTGAGGTCACCCCTTCCCTCAGGGGTCGAACTCCACAGAGACCAAGTTTTGGTTTCAACAAACGCCAAAATGATGTTTCAACACTCAGCACCAGAAAACAGTCTAAGTCAAGAATCAAAACTCAGGTCGACGATCTTGGACCTCAGCTAGACGATCTCAGTTCTCAGGTCTCAGGTCGACGATCTTGGACATCAGATCGATGATCTTGGTGCACATAATAGGAAAGTTGTCAAGAAGCAGTCAGCCATTCTGAGGTCGACGAACTTGGACCTCAGCTCGACAAATTATGGACTCAGGTCGACGAATCCAGACTCGGTTGTTTCCCTTTTCTGTTCCTATTATACTGCAATGATTCCTGAGTGATTAATGCTCTAATATTCTCTGAATATTACCATTAGACAAGAGCATTAATTATGGTCTTCATCAGGATTATTGCCTGCCGTTTTCCATAGGGACAGTTGGGGAAATCAATCAATGCAAAATATTCTCTGGCCGTCAGCATTGAATGCAGAAAGAATTTCAAATTTCAAATGGACGTTTATATCAAAAATATAAAAATATAGATTCCTCTTCTTGCCTGCAACATATAGCAGACGACACACAACTGATACTAACATACAGAAAACCAGTCAGCAAGAGTAGAAGATCATCGTCTCACAACAAGGATTCTCTCTACTCTCGCTCTCTCTTGATAACAAAGCACTAGAAAGAAAGATCTGCTAGACCAGAAGAAGAATAGATTTCAGAAAAAGAACAATTATTTAAATCAAGAGTCTTCTTCTTCTGTCATCCTCTCAGGAAATTTCAAAGGACAACAACTACTGTATCTGTCAAAGAGTTCCTGAAGTTCTTCTGGTTGAAGTTGAAAGCTTGAAGGTCTATCACCCTGAAGCAAAGTTCCTTTCACCCTGAATAAATTTAGTATTTCAGGGAGAGCTTTTGCCACCATCAAATCCACAGAGTCTTCTCAGTTGAATACTTGAGAAAGAGAAGACATCATCACTCTCTCACCCCCTTTGTAAAAAGGGTTCTCTACTCCCTTCAAAAGTGATTCCTGGTTGCAAGTCTCCTAACCAAAAGACTTGAGGTTTGGTTTCTGAGCACCTTACCAAAAGCTCATTGGTGGCAGTCACCTGAACAAAAACTTGAGTGGATTCCTACCAGGGTGGTAGAAGAGTGGATGTACCCAGGTTGGGGAACCACTATAAAATTATTGTGTTGTCTGGTTGCCTTTTTTTTATTCTTGCTGTGCCTGGCTAGTTAGGATTCTCTGATTTTCATTAGTTTTATCTGCTGTGCTATGGTATAGCATCTGAGTTTAGAAACAAGTTATACTATTCAGCAAAAGATTTTAGTTACTCACAATTACTCTATTCACCCCCCTCTAGAGTATATTAGATCTAACCCTCATTTTCAATTGGTATCAGAGCGGAGTTCTTTTGGTTGTACAAGTTAACCCTTGAACCAAAGATTCTAAGTTAGATCTCCTTATATTTCTATTAAATTCACATAGACAGCATGAACCAGAACAAAAATTATACAACCACCAGACCTCCAGTGTGCAACCTGAACAAGTTTTCCATCTGGAAGGCAAGAATAAAGTTATATATGAACTCCAATTGGTGAAGATATCTACAATTCCATTTTGACAGGCCCCCCTACAACACTTACAACAGCAACATCATCCAGCACTAATGCAGTTCCACCACTTGAGTGGACTGAGGCTCAGAAGAAGACCAAAATTGCTGATGCCAAGACAATGAACATATTGACCCAAACAATGTCAGATGATATTTTCCAGAAGGTGGCTGAATGCACATCAGCCAAGGCCATTTGGGATTCCATGAATCAAATGGTGGCTAGATCTGCTGATGAGAGAAAAGACAGAAGATCAAACCTCATATCCCAATATGAGGACTTCAAGAAGGAGAAAGCTGAAACAGTAGCTGATATGTACAACAGGTTAAGCTCAATCATCAATGAGCTAAAGACCTTAGACAAGGACATCACCCTCACAGAGGTGAATGACAAAATCCTCATGTGCTTCCCAAGCTCATGGGATTCAAGGATCTGGCCCATCAAGGAGGCCAGGAGCCTAAATGAGATTTCCATTGAATCTCTTTTAGGAAAGTTTAGTCCTATGAACAGCTGATCAAGTCCAGGGAAGCAGCTGAGCAAATAACACCTCCACCAACAAGGAAGGAGCACAACCTTGCATTCAAGGCTGCTGAGGAGACTGAGACTCCATCCATAAATGAAGATCTGATGAGCTTGCTTGCCAAAAGATTCTACAAAATGGCAAGGAAAGACTTCAGGAGAAAGTCATCCAAACAGGATGACAAGCCAAGGTATGATAAAACCTCTACTAAAGAAGTGATTTGCTTTGGCTGCAGGAAACCTGGACACTTCATCTCTGAGTGTCCAGAGAATCAGAAGAAGGAGAAGAGAAGAGAGAAGGACATAAGAAGACAGCACAACAACAGACCTTCTCCCAGCAAATATAAGAAGAAGGATAAAGGCTTTGTAGCTGAAAGCTGGAGTAAAACAGAAGATGAATCTTCATCTTCAAGTTCTAGTGAAGAATAAGAGGAGGCAAAGGCAAAAGAAGTTTGCCTCATGGCAATTGATGCCAATAGTAGCAGATCAGATACAGATGAATCTGACAATGAAGAAAGCCTGTCAGCTGAAGATCAGGTATTAGCCTCTTATGATTTTGAATCTGGTGAATTCAAATGTGAATTTAAAAATTTATGCTTAGATTTGATAAGCTTTGAGAAGGAAATCAAAATTCTCAGAGAAAAATTAAAAGATCAAGATGAAATCATTTCTGAAAATGCTAGCCTATTTAATGAACTAAAGTCTGCAAATGAACAAATCATTTTTTTGAAATCTGAACTTAGCAAAGCTAAGATACTGGAAGAAACATTAAATGGCAGAAGTTTAAAACTGTTAGATATAACCAGTACATTAAATACTAAAACCAATAACTGTAGATTAGGGTTAGGAGCTTCATCCAGTGAACCAATTCTAATTCAGAAGAATCACATGTCAAAACCAGTAAATTTTATATCTGATAAAGGCAAGAAAAATACTGATCAAGTCAATAAGGTTAATGAAGTCCTTAAACAAATTGAAACTAGGAACAAACTTAAAAAATAGAAGAATAAGAAAAGTAACAATGTTCAGCAGTTATCATCGAACTCAGATCGACGATACATGAACAAATCGTCGACCTCAGAACGACAATCTCTGAACGCAAACTTTAGTAATAATCAATCTTTGATCTACGATCGACGATATAAGTATGGTTCGTCGACCAGAGATCTACTATTTTGGTGCCCCAAGAATGAATACCTTCATTCTTCGAGTAGAGATCAATGATCTCATCCAACATCGTCGAGCTCAGGTCGACGATCCAACCAGAGATCATCAATCCCAGATCTTAACAACAGAAACCTAAATTCTAAAAGTAATATTAATCTTTTTAGTCAATGGATAATACCACCAAGAAGATATCATCCTAAAGGTTACAAAAATCAACCTGAATGCTCTTATATTTCCAGTTACAGTTATGTAAATCAACCAGGACCCAAGGTTACCTGGTTCAAGAATAACTAACTGTTTTGTCTGTAGATGAAGAGCTGTCCAGCTGTAAATTAAGTATGGTACCTGGACAGTGGTTGCTCCAAGCATATGACTGGGAAAAAGGAAAGTCTACTCAACTACAAGTCCAAGCTTGGACCAAAGCTTGGACCAAAGATAATCTTTGGAGACTCAAAGTGTGGGCAATCTGAAGGCTATGGACAAATAAGGATTGGAGAAGTCACATTCAACAAGGCAACCTATGTAAGAGGACTCAAGTATAACCTCATCTCCATAAGTCAATTATGTGATGAAGGTTATCAGGTACACTTCAACTAACCTACCTGTATTATTTCTAATAAAGAAAAACAAACTGTTTTAATGGGGAATAGACATGGAAACATATATATAGTTAATTTTCTATCTATCAATTCAGATATCTGCTTACTTAACATTATAAGTAATCAGAATGATTTATGGCATAAAAGACTAGAGCATGTTAATATGAAAAATATTGCTAGGCTATCTAAAGACAACCTTGTGAGAGGTTTACCCTTTGGCCCCTACAAGAAGGAAAGCCTCTGCAGGGCTTGTCAACTAGGCAAGCAAACTAAATCTAGTTTTAAATCAGTAAATAAAAGTGATTCACCTAGGATATTGTACTTGCTACACATGGATCTCTTTGGACCCATAGCTGTATAAAGCCTGGGAGGGAAATCCTACACCTTAGTCATAGTGGATGACTTCTCAAGGTTCACTTGGGTGTTTTTTTTGAGATCTAAGTCAGATACCTTTTATAAGACCCCATTTGTTTTTTCAACAACCACCGGGGTCTTAGGCCCAGAACCGCCATTTTGCGGTGACACCATCCTCCGGGATGGTCGACACCACAAAACGCCGACTCTGCCAGCCATCTCAATCACCATCGACGGAAGAAGTAGTAAGAAGAGACATAAGTGTCCAAGGCCATAATATCAATAAAGAGGAGATCACAACATCATATAGTCCACAACATAACAGTCTAAAGAAAATGGTAAGGTAAAATAGGAAAAGAGGGCTTATGCCCAGTACATGTAATCCTCACTACAAGTCACTCGCAGAAGCAAAACTAAAACTAAGCGTCACCGTAACTGTCACTGAGCCGAGAGCACCCAAGCTAGACTGGCCCATCTCCACCGACTCTGTACTCTGCTGGTGTTGTATCTCTGGGTGCTTCTTCCTTTTCGGCCTGCAGTCGCCTCCTCGCAATCCACGTCTGCGTCTATGTCTTTGGCCTATTAGCCGCTGAGCTGGTGGGATCCGACCCATCATGGGGCATTTGACCTGTGCATGCCCCGGCTGGTGACAATGGTAGCATGGTCGTGGGGTCAACTCTGTCGGAATCTTCAAAATCCGTGTCTCTTCCATATGGTATACCTAAAATGTTGTGGTCCGAAAACCGTTAGTCTAAAAGACTAAGTCATATCATCCCCCACCTTTCCCTCGTGGCTCCTAGGCACCGGGCGGAAAGGAGTGAAAAGGAGGACCAAAAGCAGGGCGGAATCAAGCAGGTGACAACTATCCTAAGGAATAACAGATGGCAGGGGTATCACAATAATTAAGTATGAGTAAACAAGTGTGTAACAAAAGTAAACAGTAAGGAGTAGCAAGTAAGTAATAGCAACAAGAAATATAACCACTGATTTATAGGGATTACCCCTATAGACAAAGGGGTCGTTTTGTAGGGCCTATCGTATAAAACGTCTCATACCATTTTATAAGATAAGTGTCAGGGGTTAAATGCAATGTTTATGCTATGTCATGCAAATATGCTATGGAATGCACAAGCAAGTGCAACTCACCCACATGACTCTATGCGCACAGACCTTTAGTTCCCCTCTTATGGAGTGAGCTAAACTCCACAGGAGCCTCCGACGTGGCCGGACAGAGACAGTGGGGTGGTCCTTCCACTCCTAGACTGCTAATCACACTACCCAGCCTAGCCCCTTTTGTACGTTTCTGTACTATTCCTAGCAACTAGCTAGTCCGTACCGAGTCAACGTACTGACGACGGTGTGATCGATCGTCCAGTACCGATGACCCACCACTTTTATGCACATGCAATCATGACAGTTATATTTATCTACATGACACCGAGCTTCCAGCTCTCTAGACTACCAGGTCACATTTCTCCAAGTCCCCGAGCATCCAGCTCCCCGAAGTCCCAAGTTTATACCAAGTCCCCAAGCATCCAGCTCCCTGGACTTCCCGTTCATGACCTAGTCTGCTTAACACTATTAGTAGGCCCTCAGACTCTGGACCTACTCTATCCATTCAATATCAATTCCTCTGCCTAAGTGCACAATTGTGGTTGTAAGGTGCAGCTAATATTAGGGTTACTCTTGTTCATTTTATTCCTAAGATTTAAGGTTAAACTTGGACTTTCCGAGGTCTGCCCGGTGAAGGGCTCGCAGCGGTACTAGGAACTACGATGGGGTAAATCTCAAAGTTCCCTTTCCAAGGCACTTAATGTTATTGTTTTCTACCCTTACCAAACTCTCTTTAAATTCAGTAACACTATTCATAAGTGAAATTAACTTTCGAGCTAACCTACTCCAATCCTATCACTATATGCGGACCATATCAAGCTACATAGTGCTCCTGTTAGGGGGTATTCTATTTCCTCATCCAAATGTCCTAAAGTCAGTACTGGGAGTCTATCATAACCTAATATGACTAACTCCAAGGTTTCCAAATTTTCCTATTTATCGGGGCATTTAATTTATTTAAACTATGACTCCAAATGCCCTATTCTGAACATGAAGTGTACCATTAATTAAGCAATAAATCACCGTAAAATAATGATAAATTTAACAAAATATTTAAACTACAATTCCAAGGTTTGAGAATTTCCAGAGGTGTTTAGGGTTGTCTTCCATATTTTACAAGTTAAGGTCATCAAGACCATTTAATGAAGCAAAGGCCATAAATAATACTCTAAAAATTATAGAAAAATTCTTGTAAGTGTATCATGGCCTAAAAACACCCTAAAATTGTTCTCCCAAATTTTTCAGAGAATAAAAACCCCTAATTTAATTTATGATCAAAATATACTAGCCATGTATTAATGAAACAAGTACTGTAATTATACATCCAAAAATTATAACAAAATTACAGGAGCTTAATAATGATTTCAAACCATTAAACACCCAGTTTTACAATTTTTCTCTTCCATGAGGGGCTCTGAATCTAATTTAATGTAAACTTCCCATTTCTTATCTTAATGAAGAAGGTACTGTTTTTACTTATCTAAAAATACAGAGAAAATTAAATAATAACAAACATGGTTAGATACACCCACTGGTCTAATTTCATAATTTTCCTAGCAATAACGGGGCACTGTTTTGATTTTTGAATAAAAATCCCAAATAGTGAATTTATGAAGCAAGTACTTGAAATAACCAGTTTAAATTCCAACAAAATTCCAGAGAATCTATCATGCTATAAAATGACATATTCCATAATTTAATAATATTCCAGGGAACATAAACTTCATAATCATCAAAATAAACTCTTAGGGCACATTTGAGGTTGTGAATAAAGTACTATTTATAATAACCCAAAAATTCTACCAAAATTATTTTAGGGCCATCTCTACCAAAGAACTACCCAGCCAAAATTTCATCTAATTTTAAATTCATTTGCTAGCCTAATAATCAAAACAAGTTTGGTACCCCAAAACTAGGGATAGGGTTTTGAGGGGGTTAAAGGCTTCCAAATTCCCTAAAATTTTAACCAGAGAACTATACTAATCCTATGGTCATCTCCACCAATTTTTAAGTTATTCCAAAATCATTTGACCCCATGACCTTCAACCCTAAAAATCCCCATTAAGGGATCGACCTACCCTAGGGTTCTAGGGATACCCTACTCCAAACCACCCCAAATCCCATTTGAGGGTGTTACATGCCATATAAAACCAGTGGCCAAAATATTAGCCTCTGTTGAGGGGATTTGACCACTCAAACACCAAGGGGGTGTTTTGACCTAATTAACCCTATAGGGGTCAACCTAAGGTTGCCTAAAAACCTAATCAAAATATCTCCAAATGAGATGGAATTTTTACCAGAGCCCTAATATGCTCTCTAAGACATCCCACCAAAATTTTGGGGGGATTTTGATGTGTTTAAGACACCTAAATAATTTATACATGGATTATTAAATTTTTACAAACACTATAGAAAAATATTCTCCAAAAATTCTGATTTTTTGATATGTTCTAGGTATGGATAATAATATCCCATACCCCAAATTTCAAGTCATTTGGATATCTGGATTGATGTGGGCATCCAAATCAATCTCAGGACAGACCTATGGATAGACCTCACCAAAATGTGTGATGTGGTCTAACCAGGACTCCAAATCGAGTGAAATCAATTTTGAATTAAACTAGACTTCAAGGGCTACATTTTATATGTTGACCACTTTTTCTTTAGAGGGGTCTAAGTATTTGTAAAAATTAAATCTATACACTGCAATTATAATCACAGAAAAAAAAACAATAAATAGAATAAATTCCTGCACGAATCTTGAGGCAGCATCCAAGGGCTGTTGGTCATCTTCAATCTACAGCCAAGGGACGGGATTAGCCCGACCTGGAGCTCCTTCCAGGGCATTTTCTGGCCACTCCGTCCACCTCCCTAGCCGTCCACCACCGCCACCACCTTCTTTGAGGTGGGGGATATCGTCGGGCGGCGGCACGGCCGCCGGAGTGGCGGTTTCCGGCGATCCCATATGGATGAAAATCCATGAAAATTTCTGAAATTTTTCTTCTCCAATCAAGTTCAATGGAGCCCGGTTTCCTTCCTATTTGATCTAAAGATCTAACCCACGTAGAGAGGAATAGAGGAGGACCTTAGTGATGGGTTGTTTCCTTGCCGGTCGCCGCATCGCCATTACCAGTGGTGGAGCTTCTCATGCTTTGAAACAACATAGTGATGTAGCTTGGTTTCTTATGTTAAAGGGTGGAAACTTCTGCTATGAGTCTAGGGAAGCTTTTAAGAGAGTGAAATGGGGGAGGAGAAGGGTCTAGCTTGATGACCATTAATGGCCATTAAGGGGAATTTTCGGCCATGGAGAAAACCCCTTGAAATTCACCTCCCCTTGGTCCCAATTCATTTGAAAACTCCTAAAAACTGATAGGGGAGATGAATACTAATTAAATTGTGAAGAATGGAGGGGTGATTCACCTTCCCCACCATAAATGACCTTCTTTTTCTCACTTTCTCTCTCCTCCTTTAAAGGGCAAATGGAGCTTTCTCTCTCTTTACCATCATGAACGAATTTGCTCATCTCTCTAGCCTATTGGCAGCCCATCTATCCCATATGAACAATAAAAATGAGGTTAGCCCAAGTGGGTTTGGGTTTGTGCTTGAGTTAGCCCATTCGAGCTAAGTTGACCTAACACTTAAATAGGGTTGACCTTGGTCATTTTGACCTTTTGGGTTGACCCCAATGAGTCCTTGGTGACATATTGGACTCCCCTATGGTCTAGGTAGGTCTAGGTAGAGTTGAACTGGCCCTTTGGAGGTCACATGACCCTTAGTAAGGGCACTTTGACCATTTTAGGGCTAGAGTTGACTTTGGTCAACATGACCATTTGGTTTGACCCCAAGGGGTCCTTGGTGACCCCTTGGATTCCCCTAAGGTCTAGGAAGGGTTGTGTAGGGTTAACTTTGCACCCTGAAGGTCACTTGCCCCTTGGCTAGGGCACTTTGACCATTTTAGGGCTAAGGTTGACTTGGGTCAACTTAGCCTCTTTGATTGACCCCAATGGGTCTTTGGTGACCCATTGACTTCACCCTAGGTCTGGGAAGACCTAGGTATGGTTTTTTGGGCATATTAGGGACACATTGCCCTTAGTTAGGGCTCCTTGCCCATTTTAGGCCTAGGATGATTTTAGGTCAACTTGGTTACCCTGGGTTGATTCCAATGGACCTTTAGGGCTCTAATGGACCTTCCAATGGTTTAGGGATGTTGTGGTTGGGTCATGGAGTCATGTTGAAGCCCTATGGTCATCCTAAACTAGTGTTTAGAATTCTACTATTTGCAGACTATGGTGTTCTCCACCTTCATGCCTAAGCTCACTTGGTCTTCTTGGGCTTCTTAGGGTTTTGTCATGACCTAGTCATGACAAAACCCCTCCTAGGGGTCTAGCTGGAAATGGGATGTTACAAATCCCAATAGACAAACAAATAATTTCGTCCCCGAAATTTAGGTTAGGCTTGCGGGAGCTCTACTGAATGTATCATCCCAAGGAGACAAGTTAAACCAGAGATGAAGAGCTCTGGATACTTCTACTGCATCGCTTCCAGAGATTCCTCAAGTACGGTCCTCCTATCCATGGTTCGATCATCCGACGTTGCCTAGGTGGACCTTCTTGTGCCGCAAGGCCTACACCGTCATATCGTCTATCTTGGCCGTCTCTAAGCGGACTGATCGAACCTTCCTCCCATACAAACCTTGATATATTGTACTCCAACTCATGTTGTCCCATATTTACTGCTCATATTAGCTCTTAATCACATATGGATCTATAATTTCTTCCAAATTCCGATCACTGTATTTATGAGGTCTTCATACTTAAACTAATTCCTAGAATCATGAGCCGATTATAGAGTATCATCTTCGCCGGTGGTTTTAGGGTAAAATCTTCCAAAATAACAAGATTCGTCATGAGTTAATTTCATTATACGAACGATCACGTTAACCTGTTACTTCTCGTAGTCATGAATCTGCCAAAGGTGACTGTCCTATTATCGAAGCTCTGTGTCCTATACTTGATATCATCAAGATAATAATTGCAAAATCATTACTTAGATGGACACTTTTTAACTACTAATTATACCCAATTTACAATTTCCAGGGTTAATATACTTCCAATGTCCTCGAGCATTTGTTCAATCAATGACGTTTAACCCTAGTCCTGATAACATTATAGGTCGTCAATCCAAACACAATTTTACCACAATCTCGTCTCTGTCATAATAACCTCGAACATAGTCAAGTTCAACATCACCGTGTTTGTGACACTATAATAGCTACCTAGGTCCAAGGGGCCCTAAGTCGGTATATACTCCACCAAGAGCCAAGCCCCCAATAGACAAACAAGACAAGCCCCTACCTACTCCGGGCTAAGTATCTCCATATGTTATATCCACCCTAGGTATTCCCATAATCCTTAGGGAATATCAACCTAGACTTGGATTCCATCTTGAGACTTGTCGACATTCTCCATACTTTAACTCTTCAATTCACCGGTTGCGACAATTTCCTCAAGGTCAACATGTGACCTGATCCAAAGTGGTCTTGCACTAAGATCTGCACCTAGTCTCTTCGGGTATCTATGTACCTTAATCCTACCTAAGGCCTACTATTGACTAGGCTACTGTTGGGATTGTCAAGGTAAGCTAGTCCTCCTAATTGGGTTGAGTCTACCTCCTACAGTAGGCGGTCTACCTAGGTTTGTTATGAGTGAACATTAGCATGTGATTCCCCCCCATGGCCCACCACTGCTTCCGTTGCTAGTTTGTCCTCAAACTAAGCTCGCGCGGGGTTGCCCAGGGTTTGTGGACTTCTTCTCTTCGGATCGAGGTTTCCTCTGATACCACTTGTAAGACCCCATTTTTTTGCAACAACCACCGGGGTCTTAGGCCCAAAACTGGCGTTTTGCGGTGACACAATCCTCCGGGATGGTCGACACCACAAAACGCCGACTCTGCGAGCCATCTCAATCACCATCGACTGAAGAAGTAGTAAGAAGGGACATAAGTGTCCAAGGCCATAATATCAATAAAGAGGAGATCACAACATCATATAGTCCACAACATAACAGTCTAAAGTAAATGTTAAGGTAAAATAGGAAAAGAGGGCTTATGCTCAATACATGTAATCCTCACTACAAGTCACTCGCGGAAGAAAAAATAAAACTAAGCGTCACCGTAACTGTCACTGAGCCGAGAGCACCCAAGCTAGACTGGCCCATCTCCACCGACTTTGTACTCTGCTGGTGCGGTATCTCTGGGTGCTTCTTCCTTTTCGGCCTGCAGTCGCCGCCTCGCAATCCACGTCTGCATCTACGTCTTTGGCCTCCTAGCCGCTGAGCTGGTGGGATCCGACCCATCATGGGGCATTTGACCCGTGCATGCCCTGGCTGGTGACAATGGTAGCACGGTCGTGGGTTCAACTCTGTCGGAATCTTCAAAACCCGTGTCTCTTCCATATGGTATACCTAAAATGTTGTGGTCCGAAAACCGTTAGTCTAAAAGACTAAGTACTATCATCCCCCACCCTTCCCTCGTGGCTCCTAGGCACCGGGCGGAAAGGAGTGAAAAGGAGGACCAAAAGCAGGGCGGAATCAAGCAGGTGACAACTATCCTAAGGAATAACAGATGGCAGGGGTATCACAATAATTAAGTATGAGTAAACAAGTGTGTAACAAAAGTAAACAGTAAGGAGTAGCAAGTAAGTAATAACAATAAGAAATATAAACATTGATTTATAGGGATTACCCCTATAGACCAAGGGGTCATTTTGCAGGGCCTATCGTATAAAACGTCCCATACCATTTTATACGATAGGTGTCAGGGGTTAAATGCAATGTTTATGCTATGTCATGTAAATATGCTATGGAATGCACAAGCAAGTGCAACTCACCCACACGACTCTATGAGCACAGACCTTTAGTTCCCCTCTTCAGGAGTGAGCTAAACTCCACAGGAGCCTCCGACGTGGCCGGACGGAGACAGTGGGGTGGGCCTTCCACTCCTAGACGACTAATCACACTACCCAGCCTAGCCCCTTTTGTACGTTTCCGTACTATTCCTAGCAACTAGCTAGTCCGTACCGAGTCAACGTACTGACGACGGTATGATCGATCGTCCAGTACCGATGACCCACCACTTTTATGCACATGCAATCATGACAGTTATATTTATCTACATGACACCGAGCTTCCAACTCTCTAGACTACCAGGTCACATTTCTCCAAGTCCCCGAGCATCTAGCTCCCCAAAGTCCCAAGTTTATACCAAGTCCCCGAGCATCCAGCTCCCTGGACTTCCCGTTCATGACCTAGTCTGCTTAACACTACCAGTAGGCCCTCAGACCCCGGACCTACTCTATCAATTCAATATCAATTCCTCTGCCTAAGTGCATAATTGTGGGTGTAAGGTGCAGCTAATATTAGGGTTACTCTTGTTCATTTTATTCCTAAGATTTAAGGTTAAACTTGGACTTTCCGAAGTCTGCCTGGTGAACGGCTCGCAGCGGTACTAGGAACTACGATCGGGTGAATCTCAAAGTTCCATTTCCAAGGCACTTAATGTTATTGTTTTCTACCCTTACCAAACTCTCTTTAAATTCAGTAACACTATTCATAAGTGAAATTAACTTCCGAGCTAACCTACTCCAATCCTATCACTATATGCGGACCATATCAAGCTACATAGTGCTCCTGTTAGGGGGTATTCTATTTCCTCATCCAAATATCCTAAAATCAGTACTCGGAGTCTATCATAACCTAATATGACTAACTCCAAGGTTTTCAAATTTTCCTATTTATCAGGGCATTTAATTTATTTAAACTATGGCTCCAAATGCCCTATTCTGAACATGAAGTGTACCATTAATTATGTAATAAATCACCGTAAAATTATGATAAATTTAACAAAACATTTAAACTACAATTCCAAGGTTTGAGAATTTCCAGAGGTGTTTAGGGTTGTCTTCCATATTTTACAAGTTAAGGTCATCAAAACCATTTAATGAAGCAAAAGCCATAAATAATACTCTAAAAATTATAGAAAAATTCCTGTAAGTGTATCATGGCCTAAAAACACCCTAAAATTGTTCTCCCAATTTTTTCAGTAAATAAAAACCCCTAATTTAATTTATGATCAAAATCTACTAGCCATGTATTAATGAAACAAGTACTGTAATTATGCATCCAAAAATTATAACAAAATTACAAGAGCTTAATAATGATTTAAAACCATCAAACACCCAGTTTTACAATTTTTCTCTTCCATGAGGGGCTCTGAATCTAATTTAATGTAAACTTCCCATTTCCTATCTTAATGAAGAAGGTACTGTTTTTACTTATCTAAAAATAAAGAGAAAATTAAAGAATAACAAACATGGTTAGGAACACCCACTGGTCTAATTTCATAATTTTCCTAGCAATAATGGGGCACTGTTTTGATTTTTAAATAAAAATCCTAAATAGTGAATTTATGAAGCAAGTACTTGAAATAACCAATTTAAAATTCCAAAAAAATTCCAGAGATCTATCATGCTATAAAATGACATATTCCATAATTTCATAATATTCCAGGGAACATAAACTTCATAATCATAAAAATTAACTCTTAGGGCACATTTGATGTTGTGAAAAAAGTACTATTTATAATAATCCAAAAATTCTACCAAAATTATTTTAGGGCCATCTTGACCAAAGAACTACCCTGCCAAAATTTCATCTAATTTTAAATTCATTTGCTAGCCTAATAATCAAAACAAGTTTGGTATCCCAAAACTAGGGATAAGGTTTTGAGGGGGTTAAAGGCTTCCAAATTCCCTAAAATTTTAACCAGAGGACTATACTAACCCTATGGTCCTCTCCACCAATTTTTAAATTATTCCAAGGTCATTTGACCCCATGACCTTCAACCCTAAAAATCCCCATTAAGAGACCTACCCTAGGGTTCTAGGGCTACCCTACTCCAAACCACCCCAAATACCATTTGAGGGTGTTACATGCCATATAAAATCAGTGGCCAAAATATTAGCCTCTGTTGAGGGGATTTGACCACTCAAACACCAAGGGGGTGTTTTGACCTAATTAACCCTATAGGGGTCAACCTAAGGTTGCCTAAAAACCTAATCAAAACATCTCCAAATGAGATGGAATTTTTACCAGAGCCCTTATATGCTCTTTAAGACAGCCCACCCAAATTTGGGGGGGATTTTGATGTGTTTAAGACACCTAAATAATTTATACATGGATTATTAAATTTTTACAAAAACTATAGGAAAACATTCTCCGAAAATTATGATTTTTGGATATGTCTTAGGTATGGCTAATGATATCCCATACCCCAAATTTCAAGTCATTTGGATATCTGGATTGATGTGGGCATCCAAATCAATCTCAGGACAACCCTATGGATAGACCTCACCAAAATATGTGATGTGGTCTAGCCAGGACTCCAAATCGAGTGAAATCAATTTTGAATTAAACTAGACTTCAAGGGATACATTTTATATGTTGACCATCTTTTCTATAGAGGGGTCTAAGTATTTTTAAAAATTAAATCTATACACTGTAATTATAATCACACAAAAAAACAATAAATAGAATAAATTCCTGCACGAATCTTGAAGCAACATCCAAGGGCTGTTGGTCATCTTCAAGCTCCAGCCAAGGGAAGGGATTAGCCCGATCTGGAGCTCCTTCCAGGGCATTTTCCGGCCACTCCGACCACCTCCCTGGCCGTCCACCACCGCCACCACCTTCGTTGAGGTGGGGGATATCGCCGGGCGGCGGCACGACCGCCGGAGTACCGGTTTCCGGCGATCCCATATGGATGAAAATCCATGAAAATTTCTGAAAATTTTCTTATCCATTCAGGTTCAATGGAGCCCGATTTCCTTCCTATTTGATCTAAAGATCTGACCCACGTAGAGAGGAATAGAGGAGGACCTTAGTGATGGGTTGTTTCCTTGCCGGTCGCCGCATCGCCATTACCAGTGGTGGAGCTTCTCATGCTTTGAAACAACATAGTGATGTAGCTTGGTTTCTTATGTTAAAGGGTGGAAACTTCTGCTATGAGTTTAGGGAAGCTTTTAAGAGAGTGAAATGGGGGAGGAGAAGGGTCTAGCTTGATGGCCATTAATGACCATTAAGGGGAATTTTCGGCCATGGAGAAAACCCCTTGAAATTCACCTCCTCTTGGTCCCAATTCATTTGAAAACTCCTAAAAACTGATAGGGGAGATGAATACTAATTAATTGGTGAAGAATAGAGGGGTGATTCACATTCCCCACCATGAATGACCTTCTTTTTCTCACTTTTTCTCTCCTCTTTTAAAGGGCAAATGGAGCTTTCTCTCTCTTCACCATCATGAACGAATTTGCTCATCTCCCTAGCCTATTGGCAGCCTATCTATCCCATATGAACAATAAAAATGAGGTTAGCCCAAGTGGGTTTGGGTTTGGGCTTGAGTTAGCCCATTCGAGCTAAGTTGACCTAACACTTAAATAAGGTCAACCTTGGTCATTTTGACCTTTTGGGTTGACCCCAATGGGTCCTTGGTGACACATTGGACTCCCCTAGGGTCTAGGTAGGTCTAGGTAGAGTTGACCTTGCACTTTGGAGGTCACATTACTCTTAGTAAGGGCACTTTGACCATTTTAGGGCTAGAGTTGACTTTGGTCAACATGACCATTTGGGTTGAACCCAAGGGGTCCTTGGTGACCCCTTAGCTTCCCCTAAGGTCTAGGAAGGGTTGTGTAGGGTTAACTTTGCACCCTGAAGGTCACTTGCCCCTTGACTAGGGCACTTTGACCATTTTAGGGCTAAGGTTGACTTGGGTCAACTTAGCCTCTTTGATTGACCCCAATGGGTCTTTGGTGACCCATTGACTTAACCCTAGGTCTGGGAAGACCTAGGTATGGTTGGTTGGGCACATTAGGTACACATTGCCCTTATTTAAGGCACCTTGCCCATTTTAGGCCTAGGATGATCTTAGGTCAACTTGGCTACCCTGGGTTGATTCCAATAGACCCTTAGGGCTCTAATGAACCTTCCAATAGTTTAGGGATGTTGTGGTGGGGTCATGGAGTAATGTTGAAGCCCTATGGTCATCCTAAACTAGTGTTTAGAATTCTACTATTTGCAGACCATGGTTATCTCCACCTTCATGCCTAAGCTCACTTGGTCTTCTTGGGCTTCTTAGGGTTTTGTCATGACCTAGTCATGACAAAACCACTCCTAGGGGTCTAGCTGGAAATGGGATGTTACACCTTTAAGGTTCTTACATATTTTCTCAAGACCATACAGATTGAGTACTCTACTCATGTTGCATTGATCAGAAGTGATTATGGTACAGAGTTTGAGTCTCTTCTTATGCATGAGTTCTGTGAGAAAGAAGGTATCAGGCACTGCTTCTCAGCTCTTAGAACTCCCCAACAAAATAGGGTAGCTGAATGGAAAAATAGGACACTGATTGAAGCTGCAGGAACATTACCTGCAGATGCTTACATGCCCTATCCTTTTGGGCAGAGGTTGTAAGCACAACAAACTATGTACTGAACAAAAGTCTGATACATAAACTAAAGAATAGGACTCCCTATGAATTACTTAAAGGGAAGAAACCTAAAATCACTTATTTTAAAATATTTGGATGTGTATGTTATATACATAATAATGACAAGAGATACATTAGAAAGTTTGAAGCTAAGGTTGAAGAGGAAATTTTTTTAGGATATTCCCAAGTAAGCAAAGTTTATAGGGTATTTAATAAATCATCCCTGAAAATTGAGGAATCAGTTTATGTTACATTTGATGAAGTTAACATGTTTTATAGGGAGAAAAACATGTCTACCAATAGTACTTTGCAGGTATCAAATTTATGTGAGAATTTGGATGATCTAGACCTTACCCTAGAGGCTGAATCACATCCTCCTCCACAAATCAGTAGCAGAAGCTGATAGTGATGAAGAAACTATGGAAGCAGTTCAACTTTCTTCAACCGTTGATGCAATTCCACAAGAGGAATTAAATCCAATAACTGTTGCTGAACCAACTCCACCTAATGATCTTATCACACTTAGAGATCACCCTAGATCTCAAGTGATTGGAGACATAACAGCAGGTGTACAGATAAGGCATCAACTCAACCAAGACTTAATGCATGCCTGTTTCCTCTCTCAAGTTGAACCTCAAACCATAAAAGATGCTGAGCAAGATCCCCAATGGATCATTGCTATGCAAGAGGAACTCAACCAGTTTGAGAGATGTAGAGTTTTAGATTTGGTTCCATGACCCCAAGACTGCCCAGTTATTGGAACCAAATGGGTATACAGACACAAACTGGATGCCCAAGGTGTAATTGTGAGAAATAAGGCTAGGCTTGTTGCTCAAGGTTATAGGCAAGAAGAGGGAAAAGACTATGACCAAACATTTGCACCAGTTGCAAGATTGGAGGCAATCAGAATATTTTTTGCCTATGTTGCCTACAAGAAGTTCAAAGTCTATCAGATGGATGTGAAGAGTGCCTTTTTGAATGGACTGCTAAAGGAAGAGGTTTATGTTGAACAACCTCCACGTTTCATCTCTCCAACTCATCCTTATCATGTTTTTAAATTGCATAAAGCCTTCTATGGTCTAAAGCAAGCTCCGAGAGCTTGGTATGAGACTTTAGCTAGCTTTTTGATAGAGCATAAATTCATTAGAGGCATTGTAGATAAAACATTGTTCACTAGACATCATAAGGATCAAACCTTGTTAGTACAAATATATATGGATGACATTATATTTGGGTATATTGATCCCAAATTATGCAAGAGGTTCTCTGATCTTATGCATTCAAAATTTGAGATGAGTAGCATGGGAGAGCTCTCCTACTTCCTTGGTCTCCAAGTGAAGCAACTCCCTGATGGCATCTTCATTTCCCAGGCTAAATATATTAAAGAGCTTATTAAGAAGTTTGGGATGGCTGATGCCTCAACAAAGAAAACACCTATGACTACAAATACTATAAAAAACTCTGATACACATGGGAAACCTGTGGATCAGAAATTATATAGGGGCATATTTGGATCTCTACTATATCTTACAGCTAGCAGACCTGATATCATGTTTGCCACATGCCTTTGTGCTAGGTTCCAAGTGAACCCTAAAGAATCTCATCTAATTTTTCTAAAAAGGATTTTAAGATATATAAAGGGTTGTCCTAGTCTAGGTCTCTGGTATCCTACTGAGTCAGAGTTTGAGTTAACTGGATACTCAGATGGTGACTTTGCTGGATACAGAGAGGACAGAAAGAGTACCTCAGGAACTTGCCAGTTCCTTGGTATGAGATTAGTGTCCTGGTTTTGCAAGAAGCAATCATCTGTGTCCACATCAACTGCTGAAGCAGAATATATTGCAGCTGGAAGTTGCTGTTCCCAGATGCTGTGGATTCAAAACCAACTTCTGGACTATGAGTTCAACTTAAATAATTCAACTCCACTATGTGATAACACAAGTGCTATTGCCATAGCACAAAATCCAGTCCATCACAGTAGGACTAAACATTTAGACATTAGGCATCATTTTATTAGAGAGTATGTAGACAAAAACAAAATTAAACTTGTCTATATCTACACTGATTTGCAAAAAGCTGACATATTCACCAAACCCTTGGATGAAAGAAATCACTTATTCTTTGTAAATCAGCTTGGAATGATCAATGGAGAAAACTTAGTTTAGTTTCTGTCTGCACTCAAAGAACTCTTCAGATTTCGTCGATCTGAGATCGACAAACTCCCTGTTAGTAAAATTAGTTTCGTCGATTTGAGATCGACGAACCTACTTCAGAAAACTTTCGTCAAACAAAGCTCGGCAAAATGTCTTCAACCCTTCAGACTGAGATCGACGAATTGTTTAACTACAAATTTTTTCGTCGACCTCAGATCGAAGAACTATTTTTTTTAGTGGAACGGAGTTTGTCGTTTCATATTCCGGAAAACCTTATATTTAGGTTTTCTTCGACCTCCATCCCGCACTTTCAGTTCTCTTGCACTTGATCCTCGTTTTCTCTTACAGGTACTTTCATGGCGATTCCCGCAGGAACTCTAGTGGCAATGAAGTTTGATACTGGATTTGATCTGGACTTCGAATCTTTTCAGTACTCAGACCCCATCTTCCTGAATATTCTACAGTTACTTGAAGACCAACAGTTGAAGACTCTGCTCTCCACCCGCATGAAGATATCAGGAATAGAGATCAGGGAATGGGTTCATACGGCTTCTACAGAGGAAAACACGATGTCTGGAATAATCGCGGGTACTACTGTTTCTCTTACCCCCGATGTGTTAACTGAAATTTTTGGATTGAGAAATGGTGATGAAGAATTAGATATAAATTCGGAGGAATTTGATATGATGCTTAGCATGATTGGGTATTCGGTACAAACCCCCAAAAAATTACTCAAGAAATATTTCTCTGCAGAATACAAGTTTCTTGCCGACATTGTGGGGAAGGTGCTGCTAGGGAAGCACATTGCACATGACTATATTACCAGGCATCAATTCCTGGTCATGTGTGCCATAGTGAATAAAAGGACAGTGAACTGGGAGCAGATCTTATTTGATCTGATTAGAAAGAAGAATAACAAAAAGGAGGTTTGCTTTGGAAGGATCCTAGGGATCTTCCTCAAGGAAAAAGGCTGTTGAATCACTGGTCTCCCCGACCATATTCATTAATGCTAGTAAGAGACTCACTTGTGCTCTGTTTAGCAAGTGGGAGAGGACAATCACTAAGCCCAGCAAGGCTCCTTCCTCTTCCACCAGAACTTCTGAAAATACCAGGGCTGTACCAGCCACTCATCACTCCATTGAAGAGCTCCCTTCCACCCCTCCACCACCTCCAGCTACTCAGGTTCCATCCCAACCAGTAATACAACCAACCCGATCTTCCACTACCATTACAGACCCTACCTCTACACCTCCATCATCCCAACTTCCTGCCTCTCCAACACACATTCCCTCTAATACTCCATCCCCCCAGCTTGATACATCTATACCCTCACCACCCCAATCTCCTCTTCCACATCATCTTGTTGATATCCCCCAAGCCAACCTCTCATCCCTCCCATCCTTCAACCTCCTCTCATCCCCACTACACACTCCCTCTCCTCAAAATGACTTTCCCCTACACACTAAAATCCCACCTCCACCTCCACCTCTAACTCCCCCAGCACCTACCATATCCACTCAACCAATCACTGCCACAACATCTACCTATCCACACTTGGATCCCTCCCTTGTCTCCCTACTCATTACCCTCCTCACACCCCTCCTCAAAACACTCATAGCAGAGGCTATATCTCCTCTTGCTGCCTCCATCTCCTCTCTTACTGCTCAAATTACTGCTTTATCTACTGCTCCCTCTTCAATTTGGGGCATGGCTTCAGTTCCTTCTGAAACTAGGCAGGGGGAGATACTTGATGAAGAAGTAGCACCAGTTGTAGCAGAAGATGTAACACCAGCAGAATCAGATGATAAGGATATGAACACATTAGTTGTAGTAGAAGATGTAACAACAGAAGAAGAAAAAACAGAAGTACAAGAAGAAATTATGGCACAAGATGTACCAACAGACAGCACCAAGCCATCTATGGCCATAATCCCATATACCACACCCATTTGGCTCAAGGCCACTTTTGCAGCTCCTAAGTCTCTTCCTAGAGTTGCTTCCCCCACCATCTCATCCCCTATAACACCAGTGTATATTATAGATGATTCTCCAATGCCTGACCTAGATGCATTGGTCATGGATGATATTGAGGAAGAAAATAAATTAGCTGCTCAAAGCACTAATGTACTCAGTTCTCCAGTTTCCTCCCCAGTTCCTTCAAAGACAGAAAAGACAACAACTTCCGATGACACATTGAGAGAGATTGATGTCATGTATGACAACCCTCAGCCTTCTGTTGATGATGATGATTATGATGAGGACCCTAAGAAGAAGAAAGTTTCAAAGAAAAGGAAAGCTCCTCCACCTCCTGCCCCAAAACCCAATCCAGCAAATGACACACCCTATTACATTCTGCAGAACATAACTCCATACAAGGGTATGCCAGCTTGGATGTGGCTGTTTAAAAATGAACAAAAGGCAAGGAAGAAGTGCAGAAGATATTCTCCTCCCCCACAAAAATTCAAGAGAGGTCCTCCTACTCCTGCTGCTGCTGCTGGTGGTGCCTCAGGAACCACTTCTCAAGGGATAGATGCACCTTCCAAGTCTACATCCTTCACCAGAACATATCAAAGACAGGAAAGACCATCTAGACATCATTCTCAAAGAAGCAGCCAACAAAGGAATGTCAGCTCTACAAAGCAAATAAAGGAGGTAGTTTATTAGAAACCAGAGTTCTCACCTCCCAGGCAGCAAGCTCAACAAAGAAGGCACACAAAATCCCACAAGCCTAAAAGAAAATATAGTGAGACTGCTCCTCCAAAGTCTCTGTATACTCAGAGTGATGAAACCCAAAAAGTAACAAATTTCGAAGCGCAGTCCACTCAATTCAAGCCTGTTACCCTGCTGCCCCTACAAGATGATTAATTATCTATTAGTCAGGATATTGATCCCAACTTCAGGATGGCTAGGCTCCAAGAGTTGATTGGTCTGTCACAAATAAAGAAGGCCAGAGAAGAGGGTGAAGATCTAACAAAGTTTACAATTATGTCTTCATACAGAGAAAAAGAGCTAGATAAACTTCAAGTGAGCAAGAAAGTGTTTGATCCTGTAGAGTACATGGCTATACACCCAGAGGCTGTAGTACCCAGAACCTCCACCTTGACAGTGATTGGAGCAGCAGATATGTACATGTCAAAGAAAGAAGCTGCTAATCCTAACAGGGAAATCATCTTTACTCAGCCTGGAGATAAGAGCAAAGGAAGAGAGAAACAGAAGAAATAAAGCCTGAACTCCTATATGTATGATATACTTTTGAAAAATAGTGTTCTATGATACAAAGCTAACTGTGTGAATATATCTGCTGCATATATATTATTTCATTCTCTGCCATATATATATTTTCTTGCTTTGTACATTTTTTTTTATCATTGAGTCTGTAATTAGTGACCTCACCCAAATAGGGGGAGATTGTTGGATCCCTAGTTGGATTTGGGCTAGGTTCACTAAGTCAGGATATGACCCAACATGTATAGCCAGGGTCATGGCTGTGTCCTAGAGTCTAGGTCTAGTCCTTAGAGTCAACAATGCCAGGGACCAGCCTCCAACACTGCCAGAGACTCAAGACTTAGAGAAAATTCAAGACTTAGAAAAAGAGCTCTATGTTCGTCGATCTTAGGTCGACGAAATTCGTGCTCAGCTCGACGAACTATGGTCTCAGATTGACGAACTCTGGACAAAGTGACAACACTTCTAAGTCAAACTTTGGTCTACAAACTTAGAACATCAGCTAGACGAACTCTGTTCTCTGATCCCAGATCGACTAATCTGATGTTTCAACACTCAACACCAGTGATGATTCAACACTCAATGCCAGAGAACATCACACTCAACGCCAGAATGTTGATTCAACACTCAACGCCAGAGAACATCACACTCAATGCCAAAATGATGTTTCAACACTCAGCACCAGAAAACAGTCTAAGTCGAGAATCAAAACTCAGGTCGACGATCTTGGACCTCAGCTAGACAATCTCAGTTCTCAGGTATCAGGTCGACGATCTTGGACATCAGATCGATGATCTTGGTGCACAGAATAGGAAAGCTGTCAAGAAGCAGTCAGCCATTCTGAGGTCGACGAACTTGGACCTCAGCTCGATGAACTATGGACTCAGGTCGACGAATCCAGACTTGGCTATTTCCCTTTTCTGTTCCTATTATACTGCAATGATTCCTGAGTGATTAATGCTCTAATATTCTCTAAATATTACCATTAGATAAGTGCATTAATTATAGTCTTCATCAGGATTATTGTCTGCCGTTTTCCAAAGGGACAGTTGGGGAAATCAATCAATGCAAAATATTCTCTGGCCGTCAGCATTGAATGCAGAAAGAATTTAAAAATTCAAATAGACGTTAATATCAAAAATATAAAAATATAGATTCCTCTTCTGGCCTGAAACATATAGCAGACGACACACAACTGATACTAACATGCAGAAAACCAGTCAGCAAGAGTAGAAGACCATCGTCTCACAACAAGGATTCTCTCTACTCTCGCTCTCTCTTGACAACAAAGCACTAGAAAGAAAGATCTGCTAGACTAGAAGAAGAATAGATTTCGGAAAAAGAAGAACAATCATTTAAATCAAGAGTCTTCTTCTTCTGTCATCCTCTCAGGAAATTTCAAAGGAGAACAACTACTGCATATGTCAAAGAGTTCCTGAAGTTCTTCTGGTTGAAGTTGAAAGCTTGAAGGCCTATCACTCGGAAGCAAAGTTCCTTTCACCCTAAATAAATTCAGTATTTCAGGGGGAGCTTTTGCCACTATCAAATCCACAGAATCTTTTCAGTTGAATACTTGAGAAAGAGAAGACATCATCACTCTCTCACCCCCTCTGTAAAAAGGGTTCTCTACTCCCTTCAAAAGTGATTCCTGGTTGCAAGTCTCCTAACCAAAAGACTTGAGGTTTGGTTTTTGAGCACCTTACCAAAAGCTCATTGGTGGCAGTCACCTGAACAAAAACCTGAGTGGATTCCTACTAGGGTGGTAGAAGAGTGGATGTACCCAGGTTAGGAAACCACTATAAAATTCTTGTGTTGTCTGGTTGCCTTTTTCTTTTATTCTTGTTGTGCCTGTGCTAGTTAGGATACTCTGATTTTCATTAGTTTTATCTGCTGTGCTGTGATATAGCATCTGAGTTTAGAAACAAGTTATACTATTCAACAAAAGATTTTAATTACTCACAATTACTCTATTCACCCCCCTTCTAGAGTATATTAGATCTAACCCTCACTTTCAATATCCTAAAACATACTAACTCTATATATTAGCCTAAATATTGCACTAACATACTAACATAGTAACATAATAACATATATATTTATATGTGTGATTGACTGATTATATGGTAGCTCAATGTCATTGCTCTACTTTATGAATTTAGTTTAGGATTTTATGATGGTTTAGGTTTTTTTAGGGTTTTCTTATTACAGGAAAATGACTGATAAGGGCTCTTCATCAAAGTCAAGAAGAGGCTTTACGAAAATGAACGAATTGAATAAGCTTAGGATATAGGGGAAGATGTTGGGTATTGTATCCACAATAACCTAGATTTGTATGAAGTCACCTTTGAACTAAGATAAATTAAGTTGTATTTAATGTATTACTTGAGTTATGTGTTTGCAGGACTTATTGTCAAGTGTAGACTAATGTCAATCTATAGTGGTCACTAAACACAGAACCATATAATGTAATCCCTCATTGTGTGACCCATGGTATTGACTCATGTATAGCCTCTCTATTGGGATACACTTCATTTTCAAGCACTAGTGTTGATGAAGCTTCACTTGTTGTTGATTGGAATGAAGAAACAAAAATTTTCATAAACTGAAATTCTTCTAAGTGTTTTACTCGAGTAGAACCTTTAGATGTACTTGAGTAGATCTAGTCTAAAATTCGAGTAAAGGAAATGGTTCTCGAGAAGCTTGAATCTAGTTCTTGAGAAGCCAAGTCCATTACTCGAGTAGATCTCTTCTCTTTCTCGAGTTATCCGTTTCTCCATCTTAGAAATTTTCTAAGTATTATTCTCGAGTAGTGAAGTTCAAGTACTCGAGTAGTTATATTTAGTACTCGAGTAGTACTAGATTATTTCGAGTAACAGAAGTCAAGTTCAGCACTCGAGTATATGAGCATTTGACTCGAGTGTTAGAAGGAAAGTTCTCGAGTAATGTCTACCCCACTCGAGTAGTGAAGTTCCAGAACTCGAGTAATCTATCTACTTCTCAAGAAGTCCAGATCCAGTACTCGAGTAACCAGAATTTTCTTTCCAGAATTTTTCTCTAATTCTTTTTCTCAAGAAGTTCTTTTCTACTTCTCTAGTAACATTTCTAGCACTCGAGTAATCCTCATTCCACTCGAGATACAATGATTTCAATTCTGAAGTTTCCTTAAACATTCTTCTCGAGTAGTTTGATACTGTCCTCTCGAGAGCCAGTCTTAGTACTCGAGTAGTATTTCTATCACTCGAGTAATTCAGTTAGTTGTTCAGAAAAATTCGCCAAGTCCTTGACAGACGTTATTTTCAAATAACCTGATGTGATTGGTCCATGTGGCCGTCATCAATGATAAATCTAACCGTTAGGGAGATCTTATATAAGGTCTTGTCATTTTGACTAACCCTAATAAAGCGCGTGAAAAGAAATATTTTAAGTTTTCTGAATCGTGAATTCTCTTTCCTAATCGGAAGCCGCCGCTGCTCATCGTGCAAATTGCCAAGGGCTTTCGTTCAAGAAGATTCAAACCAGTCGACTTGCAGATCAAGATTATTTTTCATCTCTATATCTTTTCTTTGATTCTGTAAGTCCAAGGATTTCAGATCTAGAATCCAGCCGTGTCTTCTTCGACATTTTCTGATAGAGCCGTTATTTCAAGAAGGAAGACCTAGACAGAGATATTTCCAGATCTGAGAAAATTTACTGTTTGTATTTCTTAAATCCATTTTATTCTTGTAGGAGATTATTCTCTGAGTGTAGGAGCTTTGTTCTCCGAGTTGTAGGAAGTTTTTATCTTCCGAGTGTAGATCAGTTTTTGTGCATCAGTTGTAGGAATATTGTTCCGAGTGGTAGGATTGTTTTAACTCCGAGATTAGTGGAGTAGCCGAGTCTAGTGCTTTGATAGATTGGTGAGTGGAAAATGGACGTACCCAAGGTTGGGGAACCACTATAATTCTTGGTGTCTTCTGTGATTTCTTGGTTATTTTTTGTGCATAGATCGCTAAATTTTTTATTCCACAAATAGACGCACAACTCACCTATTCACCCCCCTCTAGGTGATTTAGGTAGACAACTTAAATACTTTTTAATTGGTATCAGAGGGAGGTTGATCATTAAAAGGTTAACGCCTTGATCAGATCTTCCCCAAGTTGCCTTTTGAGTTATCCAAGCATGGACAAAGCCAAGGATTTTGCCAAGCTTCCTTTGTGCACAAAGAACAATTTTGCTATGTGGAAAGAAAGGATAAAGTTCTTTATGGAAGCTGTAGATCCAAGGATCTTCATGATTATGGAAGAAGGTCCTCATATCCCAATAATAGCCTCTACCATTGATCTAACTAAGCAAGTTCCTAAGAAGCTGATGGATCTTGATAAGGATGAGATTGCACTTGTCTCTTTAGATAAGAAAGCAAAAAATATCATCGCAAGTGCAGTCGATGATTCTATGCTGCAGAACTTGATTCACTGTCAGTCCGCTAAGGAAATGTGGTAGTCTCTTATCATCTTGATGGAATGTACTGAAGAAGTTAGGGATGACATAGGATCCCTTCTAAATCAAAAATATGAAGCCTTCCGACAAGGACCCAAGGATACCATTACAGATATTTTTGAGAATTTCTTCAAGATTATTAACGGCCTAAGAGTCTACGACCGAGTCTTCACCAACGGAGAAATGAATGATAAGTTCTTGAGATCCCTGACTAAGGAATGAGATAACAAGGTTTGTGCTATTTAGGAATTTGGAAAGCTAGCTGAGACTGACCCGCAAAATCTCTTCTGAAAGCTTATGTAATATGAGCTACAAATCAATTCAAGAAAAGCTAAAGAAGAGAAGAACAGGTCTTCATCCAAGGAGAATTCTATAGCTCTCAAGGCAGACACCTCAAGGAAGTCTAAGGCTTCCTCTCCTGCCCCAGCACAAGAAGAAAGCGAAGAAGAAACCTAGGAGCCAAGTATCTCTGGCTCAAAATTATCTGAAGGAGAATTTTCTCTCCTTTCTAGGCAGTTCAAGAAATTCTTGAACAAGAAGAAGCAATGAAAAGGAAAGGATGCCTCATTTAGAAGATCTCGTCATGATGGTGATCGCTACAAGAAAGGCTCAAGTAACCAAGACAGGTATCATTCTAAACAGAACAAACATAATTATACAAACATTGTTTGTTATTGTTGCAATAAGCCAGGTCACGTTATTACTGACTGCCCCCACAAGAAGAAGGAGGGTGGAAAAAGGAGGAGAAGAAATCTTCTTACCACAAGAAGAGAACCGAAAGAAGCCTAGTAGCCAAAAAGGGCAAGACTCTCAGTGACTCTGACTCATCTGAGTCAAGTGAAGAAGAGAAAGCCTACTTTGGGCTAATGACACAAACTGACAAAGAAGAAGAGCCACAGTTCACTGGGAAGGTAGCTCACACACCTCTTTCTAAATCTGATGATAAGCCTACGACAAATGTAAAGTGTTGATCAAAGCCTACGATAAATGTCGTAGAGTGGCAAGATCTCAAGCTAAGGAGATCAAATCTCTTAAGGCCGAAGAGAGCAATCTGAGAGAGGAAATTGTAATGATGGGCTCACTCAAGAAAGACTTCCATGATGCTATGGAAGAATATAATAAGGCTCTCGAGCACCTTGATCTGAAGGAGAAAATCATCAAGGGATTGGAAGAACAACTTGTAGCTGAAAAGAAACTTGTTGAAGGTTTCTCCAAGCCCAAGACAGTTCTTCCGCTTGTTGCTGAATTCTCTGCTCAGGCCAAAGGTGCTTGCCTAGGCCATGTAGCTGGTCCTAGTAAATCTTCTAGGATAAATAAAGCCCAAAGGAGAAATAAGGCTGCTAAGAAAGCACTAGCCAAGGAGAAGGGGAAAGCTCCTCTAGAACAAACGTCATTTAGGAAGGTTATCTTTCCGACAAATAAGTTTGATCTGGATTCGTCCTATGGACACTTTGCTAGGCCTACTTTCGTAGAGCCCAAGTCTCGTTACCAAGGATGGACTCGTCCCCGGAACTTTGGCGAGAGTGTCTTCAAGTCACCTTATGAGGAGATCACTCTTCAGAGCTACGACCTTACAATCATGGTCATAACATCGAGAAAGCTCCAAGAGTTAAACAAGTTGTAGAAAAGCCTACTAAAGAGAAGAAGTCATGTGAATGTCATCATCATGAAGCTTCTACTTCTAATTCCACTGCCTCTGCTAGACCACAATCTCAAAAGGTCGAGCAGGAGATCTTCAGACAAAGATACAACAGATTTGACGGTTAGTGTTGTGGTAAGATTGGTCACTTCGCCATAGATTGCTGGTTTAATCCCAGACATTATGAAACTCCTCGAGTTAATAATGTGAGAAAGACCGTTCACAATGTTAACATACGTAGGGGGAGCATACTAACTAGAGACCAAGGACCCAAGCAAGTTTGGGTTCCTAAGGCAAACTGACTTGTGATTGTAGGTATTTCCAAAGACCACCAAAACTCCTATCTGGTATTTGGGCGGTGGATGCTCTCGATATATGATCGGGACAAGAAGCCTTCTCTAGAATTACTCACCAGTCATGAATGGGCCAAAGGTCATCTTTGGAGGTTCTGATAGAGGAATCACTAAAGGCTACGATATGATTACAAATGGTAGTGTATCCTTTTCGAATGTGGCTTATGTTGAAGGATTGGAACACAATCTCATAAGCATAAGCCAACTATGCGATAAAGGATACATCGTAGAATTTCATGCAGACAAGTGCTTGATAAAATTGGTAGATAATCTGTAAACGATTCTATCAGGCACTCGTAGTAGGAATATCTTTTGTTTGAATTTTATTTGCATAGACTCTTCTACACCAGTGTGTCTTTTGGCAAAAGATAGTGCGTCTCTTGGTGACCAATGACATAAGAGATTAACACATATTAATTTCAAAACTATTAATAAATTATTTTCTCTTAATTTAGTACGTGATGCCCCAAATGTAAAGTGCGATAAAGATAGACCTTGTCATGCATATGTAAAAGGCAAGCAAACAAGGGCTACCTTTAAAAGCATTATTGGCAAAGACTCTAATAGGTGCTTACACCTACTTCATATGGACTTGTTCGGTCCACTATAAGTTAGAAGTTTGGGAGGTAAAGATTATACATTGGTTATTGTTGATGATTACTCGCGCTTTGCGTGGGTGTTCTTTCTGAAACATAAGTCAGATACTTTTGACATCTTTATAAATTTTATCAGGTAGATCCAGAATGAATACAACTGTTCCGTAGTCAAAATCAGAAATGATAATGGAACTGAATTCAAGTCTGGGTCCATGACAGAATTTTGTGAAAGCCTAGGTATCTTTCATGAGTTTTCCTCTCCTTATACTCCCAGAAAAATGGAGTAGCTGAGAGAAGGAATAGAACACTTATAGAGGCTTGTAGGACCATATTGAGTGATGCCTCACTACCGAAATAATTTTAGGCTGATGCCGTCAACACTGCATGCCACATGTAAAATCGAGCACTCATAAACAAGAACCATAATAAAACACCTTACGAACTTCTAAATGGCAGAAAGCTGACTGTCTCATATTATAGAATCTTTAGCTGTAAATGCTTCGTCCTTAACAATGACAAGTATCATACCAATAAATTTAGTGAAAAGAGCTTTGAAGGTATTTTCGTAGGGTATAGTAGCCATAGTAAGGCATATAGGGTATTTAATAAGAAAACCCTAGTTTTAGAAGAATCAATTCATGTTGTATTTGATGAGACGAGCTTGCTGTAAGACAACTCTTCTAGTGTGTTTGTTGAAGATGCAGGTTCAAGGATGAAAGAACTTAACTTGGGTGAACCGATTGAAGAAAAAGGTGAAAAGTTCATCAAGATCACTACTCCAACCCTTATTGGAGAGGTTGTTAATCAAGATAAAGAAATCATCCAAGTTGATGAAGTCACTCCTGTGGTTGAAGACACTCCAGATGCAAGGACTCTAGAGCTCAGACATATGAAGGATCACCCAATGGACCAAATCATAGGAGAACCCTGGGATGGTGTCAGAACTCGTAGAGGTACTACTAATGAGAATTTATATTTGAATTTTCTCTTACAGGTTGAACCAAAGAAGTTTGAGTAAGCAAACTCAGACGCATCATGGATAATGGCAATGGAAGAAGAACTAAATCAATTCAAGTGTTGTCAAATCTGGAAACTTATTACAAGACCGAAAGGCAAGAATGTCATCGGGACAAAGTGGGTCTACATGAACAAGATGGATGAGGATGGAACAATCATGAAGAACAAGACCAGACTCGTCGCTAAAGGATATCGACAAGAAGAAGGAATCGACTTCGACCAGACATATGCTCCAGTGGCAAGGCTGGAGGATATTAAGTTGTTCCTAGCATATGCCGCACTTAAGGGCTTCACAGTCTATCAGATGGACGTGAAGTCTGCCTTTCTTAATGGTGACATAAAAGAAGAGGTGTATGTGGAACAAACTCCAGGTTTCGTTGACTCTAACTTTCCTGATTATGTTTATCTTTTATTTAAAGCCTTGTATGGTTTAAAACAAGCTCCTCGAGCTTGGTATGAGACGCTGTCTAGCTTTCTTCTTGAGAACAAGTTCACAAGGGGAAAAATAGATAAGACATTATTTCTTAAGGAAATAAAAAACAAGATTTTGCTAGTGCAAATCTATGTGGAAGATATTATTTTTGGCTCTACTGACGACAACCTCTGAATTTTTTTCTTCTAAACTTATGCAATGGAAGTTTGAAATGAGCAGTATGGGAGAGCTGAAGTATTTCTTAGGACTTCAAGTGAAATAATTTGAAGATGGAATTTTCATCTCGCAGACTAAGTTCACCAAAGAGTTAATTAAGAAATTCGAAATGGAGAAACCAACCTCTATGAGGACTCCAATGGGTTCAGTTGTGTCTTTGGACAAGGATGAGAAAGGGAAACCTTTTGATGAAACCAAGTACAGAAGCATATTTGGATCCATGCTCTACCTTACTGCCAGTATACCATACATAATGTTCTCAACATGTGTATGTGCTAGATTCCAAGTGAACTGTAAGGAATCTCATTATGCTTCTGCAAAGCGGATTTTGAGATACCTTAAAGGTACACCGAATCTTGGCTTATGGTACCCAAAAAGTAGTGACAGCGAACTAATTGGTTTCTCAGATGCAGATTTTGCAGGTAGTAAAGATGATAGAAAGAGCACTTCCGGGACTTGCCAATTCTTTGGAAGAAGACTCATTTCTTGGAGCAGCAAAAAGCAAAATTGTGTCGCAATTTCAACGGCTGAGTCAGAATACATTTCTGCCGGCAGTTGTTGTGCACAATTGCTTTGGTTAAAGAACAAACTGGAAGATTACAATATGCAAGTTAAAGTCATCCCTTTGTTTTGCGACTCCTCTAGTGTGATTGCAATAGCCAACAACCCAGTCTCTCACAACCGGACAAAGCACATAGAGCTGCGATACCACTTCATCCGGGAGCATGTGGAGCATGGGGACATAGATCTACAATATGTCTCAACTGATAGGCAAATTGCAGACATATTCACGAAGCCACTGGACGAGACCGAGTTCTCGTTCTTCAAAACAGAACTTGGAATGCTCAACAAAGAAGGATAGAGAAGAAGGACTCTCAACACAGCTCAGAGATTGAGGAATAAGTCAAAAAGGTCAGAATTTCTCAAAGTTAGACTTCATTTCTCGAGAAAGATAGTGACTACTCGAGAACTCGGTAATGACTACTCGAGTGCTTCTTTGAACTCTCGAGAACTTAGAAAGTCACTCGAGTGATATCACTCGAATACTGAATTTCTTCTCGAGAAGTATAAAGATGCCACTCGAGTACCGTCATTCCGTTACTCGAGTAATGATGATCCACTCGAGAAAATAGGCAGACAACTTCTCGAATTCTGTTCAAATCTCTTTATTCGCAACCCGAAGCTTATACCGTCGGTTTCTAAGGTATGTTCGATTAATTTCTTCCTTAATCATCGATAGTTAGGGTTCTATAAATAGAAAAATCGGATTTCATGTTCTACACAATTTCAATCCCATTCTCTCTCAAAAGACTCTTCGCCTTCCACCGCTGACGCAGAGCACGCCTCCGTCGTCGTCTTCCAGCAGTTCATCTCTCTCAGTTTTCTTGACAAAATTGCACCATCTTCCAAGGTCGGCATAGGCAAAGAACTCGTCGTCGCCGGAATTGCAGAGTTGTCAGATGACTTCAGAAATCTTCTAATCCTTCTCGACACTGCCGGTTTGTCATTCGTTCTCCAGCATCCCTGTAAGTACTATTTCCAGAAGTAGAAGAATTCTTTAAGAATATCAAAGTAAAGAGGAATGGGAAAGTCCTTAAGTCCAAAGTTAAAGGGATTAAGATAAAGCTCAACAAAACCTCTATTTCTTCACTCCTTCGGATGCCCTTGGTTGATGAGGATGATGATATCACAGATGAAGATTATGACAGGACATATAGCTTTTGTGGAATATCTGAGGTAATCAAGAACATTCGCCGTCAAAACCTCAATGCTAAGGGAATGCTACTAGTAAACATTCTGGGAAAAGTTTTACTTTGCAAAACAACTTCCAAAAGTTTCATTTCTACTGATCTCTTCTACATGATAACAGTCATTGTTTCAAGAAATAAATTTCAATTTGGTATGATGATTTGGGATAAGATGTAAGACCCCTTTTTTTTTCTTTTTAAACCCGGGGTCTTAGGCCCAGAATCGCCGCTTTGCGGTGACACCTTCACGTCCTGAAGGGTCATCACCACAAGGCGCCGATTCTGCCGGCCAATTCGATCACAGAAAGGTAGGACAAAATGAAGTAAGTAAAAGCAAGTCCACTAGATAAATCACATATATAGAAATAAAACTCCACGAAGGGAGTGTCCACAGAATAATACATCAGAGTAATAGAATATGGGCTTAAGCATGGTACAACATGTCCTCACTACAAGTCACTCATGCGGAAGAAAAACAAGCATCTACTCAAGGTCGAGACTCACGGTCCCGGCTGTATGAACTCCGAAGCTAGACTGCACTATCTCCAAGCGCACCGGTCTCTGGGGCTGCTCCTCCATGCTGGGCTCCACGATCCCCTAAATGATGAGGTTCGAAAACCGTTAGTCATAAAGACTAAGCCCTATCATACCCTACCCATTCCCCCATGGCTCCTAGGTACCGAGCGGAGAGGAAGAAAGGGAAGGACATGAAGGTGGAGAATAACTCAAAAGCAAACAGGTGGCAGCGGAAACTAATCTAGCAATTCTATAATAATAATGGCAATAACAAAAAGTAGGAAATGTAACCTTAACTTATGTGCGGAAGCGCATAAGCCAAGGGACCTTCTGCAAGGCTCCCATCGTATAACGTGTCCCATACCACATATACGTTGGGGTGTCGGTTATCATACAGCATCATATATATATTGAATTTAACCTTAATTTATAAACTTGCCCACACAAGCTTATAGACCAAGGGGTCATTTTGCAAGTCCTAATGTATAAGCGTCCCATTCCACTTATACTTTAGGTGTTAGGGGTTTAATGAATCGATTATGCTATGACATGCAAGTGGGTATGATGAAACATGCAAGTGCAACTCACACACCCGACTCTGTGCACACAGACCTTTAGTTCCCCCTTTCGGAGCCTTTACCTCCCAGGATACCTCCGTAGTGGCAGACGGAAGTGGTGGGTTGGGCCTTACCCACATCTAAACCAGTAAAGCACTACCGGTTAGACCTATCGTACGACTCAACGCTTGGTGCACGAAGCAAACTCCTGCGTACTCTTTCCGGCTGGCGCACCAGACTTCTGTTGGCGAAGTGCTAACCACACTTGCCGAGTCAGCGTATTGGCATCGGTGCATCGACCCTCCAATACCGAAGACCCACCACCTTAATTTTCATTCCTTTTATGCACATGCAAATTTACTCGTAATCACACAAAAACCGAGCCGAAGCTCCCCGGACCAAAACGTCCGTCTCTTAACCAACCGAGCCGAAGCTCCCCGGACCATTCCGTCCGTCTCTTAACCAACCGAGCCGAAGCTCCCATCAATCTTCCTGTGCTAACAGTGTTGGTGAAAGGTGCAACCCTAATTACTAAGTCACTCTTGTCAGTTTGTTATTGTAGTTTACGTTAACCCAGGACTGCCCCTGGTATTCCCCGTGAAGGGATCTCAAAGGGCACTAGGAACTATGATTGTAGCTGAAGCCCATCATTCCCTTTCGCAAGGCACTTATTGTTATTGGTTGAATTCCCTTACCAATTCCCTTCTCATGTTACGATAGGCTAACCTAGGGTGATTTTTAACCTTTCTCTCTTCGGGGAAGACGATCTTTCGTCGAACCCGAGCACCTCTTAACTCTAGATAACACCACTTCCCACTACTCTTCATATCATTCTATTGCGATATCATCCACATCTATTCATCCCAGACAAAATGACTAACTCCAACCACTATCTCAGACCATGTCCTATTGCAATTTAACAATATGCTATATGCATACCAACCTAGACTATATGTCGAACCGCTTAGGAAGTGATCCAATACTCATCCAAATGCCCTAAATTATTTACTGGAGACTTATCATGATATAATTAGCCTAAATCAAGAAAATGGTAATTTTCCTAATTTATCTGGCATTTAATTAATTTCCTCAAAAATTCAAAGGGCTACCAGTTTGAACATGAACTACCCTAAGTTCTCATGCAAGATGTCCAACAAAATTATAATAAATAGTATGTTCTCTCAATATGGTAAATCCAATGTATCATAATTTTATATCATCAAAAGGGCACTAAAACCATTTTAGCAATATCTTCTATATTTCATTATTTATGAACCAAGTACAGAGTATATTCATCCAAAAATTATAAATTAATTACAGTATGCAGGTACAGCCTTGAAAATAGTATTGACCAAGTTTCATAATTTTTCAGTAAAAATATCATCCATAATTAATTTTCAAAGTATAAAAACTTTTTTTAATATTTGTGAAGGAAGTACTGAATTTACTTAACTAAAAATTATACAAAAATTCAAGGATAGCCATTCTGTCCTAAAACATTCACTTCCAAGATTTCATGAGATTTGAATGATCAGAAAGATATAATTAATTAAATCATCAATTGGGGCTATAACAATCGTTACAAATGAAGTGCTGGAAATAGACATCATAAAATTCCAATAAAATTGTTATAGGTTCTACCCGTCCTAAAACTTACTCTACCCGAGTTTCACAACCTTTAGATAAAGTTTAGTGATGGATTGTGCTTAATTAGTATTTTATCCTAAAGCTAAGATTAGGGTTTTGAGGTATCTACTTGTCTCCAAATCCTCCAAGATTCTATCCAAATGATTCTTATCATGCTAATGTCAACTCTACAGAGTTTCAAGGTAATACGAGAGCAATTTCTCCCATGTCCTTCACAACTCTAGAAACCCTCCATTTAGGGTTTGAGTTTGGATCTTAGGGTAGACCAACCCTAAACCACACCATTTTCTCCAAGTGGGTTATAATAACCCTTCAAAGTCAGTGGTCGAAATATCAGCCTCTGTTGAGGTGATTTGACCGTTCCAACCTATAGTGCACTTTTTACTCAAAAATGCCTCTCTATTGCCTAGTTAAGAATAAGTGACTCCCTATCCAAAACTCATCCAAATGAGTTGAAAATTTGTACAAACGTAGGTTTTATAGCCAGGGACCACTCACCAAAATTTGGGAGGGTTTGGAGGTCATTTGACTACTTAAATAAATTACTCTAACTTTATTAAATTAAAACAGAAACTTTAGGCAAAGTATCTCCAAAAATTCCCATTTTTGGATAGCCTCTAGATATGGCTAAGGGTAACCCCTTGCCCAAATTTCAGGTCATTTGGACAAGGTACGAAGCGTGGGCATTTATTTTAGTTTCTTCCAACCTCTAGGTATAGTCCCCACTAAAACGGGTGCTTCGGTCAAACCGCTTTCCCAAACGAGTTTAAATTTATTTTATATTAATCTAGACCCGAAGGGCTACAACTTTCGTGACTGGCAATTTTTCCTAAATCAGCCTCTAAGTGCCTCTTTTTTAAATATCAAAATACGCTTATTATATATATATTTTCTCCTTATATTATATTTAAAACTTATAATATAAACATGGTTTACTGTTCATCTTCTTCAGAACCCGTGGATTAAAACCAGGCAACTTATATTTTTCCTGTTGCTCTTCCGCGATCCTTCACCGGCCGTACGGTCACTTCCCTGGCCAGCCACCACCACCACCACCTCCGTCGAGGCGATGGCTATTGGTTGGCGGTGGTTTGGCCGCCGGAGGTGGCGGTTTCCGGCGTACCCTAAAAATATATTTTTCATGGTCTTCCATGAAAACGTGAGATAGGTCCGGCTCCTTTGAGCACGAACTTCATTCTAAGATCCTAAGATCTACCCACAAAAGAAGAAGTAGAGGAGGACCTTGTTCGCTGTTTGGAGGCGAGATGAACGTCAGATTGTCATGGCGCAGTGGTGGCATTCCCGAACTTCTCCTACAACAAGAGCAAAATCTGAATCTGTTTGGTCAAGAGTGTAACCTTCTCCTCTTGCTCTAAGGGGGTTTTTATAGATCTCCAAGTGGGGAGGGGAAAGGGTAAAGCATTCATGACAATAAAAGCTCCCTTAACGAATGGCTTTTCGGTTATGGTGGAGAAATGGAAACGCTGGAATAAGGAGAGATGTTTACCAGGTGGCAATTTCCTATTGGACCACACTTTTTCATTTTATTAAATAATTAGAGAAGGAAACAACCCATAAATACTCCTGCTGTAAATTCCCATAATCAGGATTGATTATGACTTGAGTTACAGAAATTTCCATCCCGGCTGACATTTCGGCCTTTGTCACGGGCGTGACACATAGGTCACGGGCATGACAGGTGTGTTGCGAATTCAGATTTCGGCGATCGTCTTCCTGAGATCGACGATCGTCGAAGGGGTCACGCCCTAGGTCACGGGCGTGACACATCGGTCACGGGCGTGACAGCCCCATGATGCCAATTCTACGCTCACCGATCGTCGTCCGGAGTTCGACGATCGTCGAAGGGGGGTAACGCCCTAGGTCACGGGCGTGACACGTGGCCCACGAGCGTGATAGGCCCGGGTTGCAAAAATCTGCGCTCGACGATCGTCTTCCTGAGATTGACGATCGTCGAAGGGGTCACGCCCTAGGTCACGGGCGTGACACGTCGGTCACGAGCGTGACCAACCCGTGATGCAAAATCTGCACTCGACGATCGTCTTCCTGAGATCGACGATCGTCGAAGGTGTCACGCCCTGGTCACGGGTGTGACGGGTCGGTCACGGGCGTGACCAACCTGTGACTCGAAGTCTTGGTCGACGGACTTCAATTTTTTGGGCTTCCTAGGGTTCTGTCACGACAGACCGACTCCTAGGGGTCTAGCCGAAAATGGGATGTTACAAATCCCAATAAACAAAACAAAAATTTCGTCGCCGAAATTGAGGTTGAGCCTACGGGGATTTCTACCGAAATAAATTAAACTTGTAACATTCCATATGGTTTTCCTATTGAGTCGAAGCGAGGTTATTTGTTTGATAAACGAGAGAAATCCCCCCCAATAAACAAAAGATTAGCCCCTACTTTCCTGCTCATGCCTAAGTTCTCAATTTCCCTTATCTAGTCCTACCGGTTCAATACAAGAAGGCAATTCATAGTATACTGAGAGGTGGTGATGTATACCTGACTGAGCAACTCCGGGTATTTTTGCCTCATCAGGTCCTGCGGTTCCCAGGTGTGCTCCTCCTGACCATGATTCCTCCACAGAACCTTAACTAAGGAGATCTTCTTGCGGCGCAAGATCCGTACTCCTTTGTCATCGATCCGAACCGGCTCCAAGTGAACAGACCGGTCTGAAGCTACCGGCCCTTCGGGGGTCAAAATCTGCTACTCCGGGTGTAGTAGAGCCCTTATCAGCGAAGAAATATGGAAGACGTCGTGTAGAGCTGCCAGCTCTGGTGGCAGCTCCAGCCTGTAAGCTAGGGCCCCGATCCGCTCCAGGGTCCTGTAAGAGCCCATATACCTAGGGCTGAGCTTCTTTCTCCGACCGCGCACCCGTGAAACTCCATGCATGGGCCGGGTCTTCAAAAACACTCGGTCCCCCACCTTAAATTCCACCTGACGATGCCGGGAGTCATAATACTTAGCTTGTCTGCTCTGCGCCTCTAACATCCTGTCTCTGATCAGTCTCACCTGAGCCTCGGTGTCTTCAACAAAGTCCGATCCCAATGCCTTCGGATCCTTGTCCCGAACCCAAGAAAGTGGGGTCCTGCATTTCCTTCCATACAAGGCTTCATAAGGCGCCATCCTAATGCTGGACTGGTAGCTGTTGTTATAGGAGAACTCGACCAGGGGTAAGAGCTTCTACCATGGTTCCCTGCGGTCCAAAATGTATAACCTCAAAAGATCTTCCAGCGTCCGATTGGTGCGTTCCGTCTGCCCATCCGTCTGGGGATTGAATGCGGTGCTGAAGGTCAATCGCGTGCCTAAGTAAGCCTGCACGGATCTCCACTCCCTGGAAGTGAACCAGCCATCCCGATCCGACACAATCGTCTTGGGCACCCCGTGGTATCGAACAAACTGCTCCACAAATCTCCGCACTAGTACTCCCACAGAGTCATCCTTCCTGATCGGAATGAATCTGGCCACCTTCGTCAACCGATCGACGATGACCCAAATCGAGTCGTTTCCCGTCCGTGATCGGGGGAGTCCATGAATAAAGTCCATCGCAATGTCCTCAAATTTCCACTCCGGCACCGGGAGTGGCTGTAGCAATCCAACGGGGTTTCTGCACTCCGCCTTCACCAACTGGCATGCCTCGAAATGAGTCACGAAGTACGTAATGTCCTTCTTCATCCCTAGCCAAAACATCATCTTCTTCAGATCTGCCGTCATCTTGGTGATCCCCGGGTGTATAGAATATCTGCTACACTGCGCCTCCGCCATGATGTCCTCCCGAATCCGGCCTCCTGCGGGTATATATACTCTGCCACTGAAATGTTGCAATCCATCTCTCAGGGAATAATCTCCTGTCGAACCCTCCTCCAAGGCTCGGAATATCGGCTCTGCCCATGCATCTGTCCTCTGTCCGTCCCGGATGCGGTCCCGAATATCATCTATGGCCACCATCGATGCCAGATACTCCCTATACAGCTCTGGATCATTCTGGGACACTAAGGATATCTGCATATCTCTTAAGGACCGGACTAGCTCCATGGACATAACTTGGGACCCGGCTTCGGAAGTGGCAGCTCTCCGACTCAACGCGTCAGCCACCACATTTGCCTTCCCTGGATGGTAGTGCATCTCATACTGATAGTCCGCTAAGAACTCCACCCAGCGCCTCTGCCTGATATTCAGCTCCTTTTATGTGTCCACGTATTTCAGGTTCTTGTGGTCGGAGTAGATGTCGCAGTGGACTCCATAAAGGTAATGACGCCAGACTTTCAGAGAAAAAACGACCGCTCCCATCTCAAGGTCGTGCACCGGGTAGCTCTGCTCGTGCTTCTTTAACTGGCGAGACGCATATGCAATCACATGACCCTTCTACATCAGTACATCTCCCATACCCTGGTAGGAAGCATCAATGTAGACCTGAAAACCTTCCCTCCCCGAGGGGAGAGTATGTATGGGAGCTGAGGTGAGTCGATCCTTCAGCTCCTGGAAAGCTGCCTGGCACTGCGGGGTCCAAACGAAAGGTACCTCCTTCTTCGTCAAAGATGTGAGTGGGAGGGCAATTTGAGAGAACCCCTCCACGAACTTCCGGTAGTAACCGGCAAGTCCTAGGAAACTTCGTACATTGGTGGCTGTCTTCAACTGCGGCCAGTCCCGAACTGCCTGAATCTTTGCCGGATCCACTGCCAACCCGGCTCCACTGATAATATGGCCTAGGAAGCCCACCTCCTTCAACCAGAACTGACATTTGCTGAACTTTGCATATAAGTGATTCTCCCGCAGTCTCTGTAGGGTCAGTGCTAGATGACGAGCGTGCTCCTCCTCCGTTCTCGAGTAGATGAGGATGTCATCGATAAACACAATGACAAACACATCTAGGTACTCCTTGAAAACCTGGTTCATGAGGGTCATGAACGCCGAAGGTGCATTCGTGAGCCCAAAGGGCATCACCGTAAACTCAAACAATCCATATCTGCTCCTAAAAGCAGTCTTCTGAATATCCTCCTCTAGAATCCGAAGCTGGTAGTAGCCCGACCTCAAATCCAATTTTGAAAAGATGTGCGCCCCTTCAGCCTGGTCGAACAGTTCGTCTATCCGTGGGAGCGGATAGGTATTCCGGACGGTCAGCTTGTTTAGTGCTCGATAATCGATGCACAGGCGAAGTGTCCCATCCTTCTTCTTCACGAATAGGACCGGGGATCCCCATGGCGAGGAACTCGATCTAACAAATCCCACCTCCACCAACTCCTGCAACTGAGTCCGAAAATCCGCTATCACAACCCGCATTTTCTCCGAATTAAGAATTATCAGAGTAAGAGAAAACACGCGTCATGATGCCACGTCAAGCAGGGGATAACTGCTGACGCTCAGGCAAATCCAACTACAATCTTTATGCAAGAAAATCATGTGCTTAATGAATAGAAAATCAGTTATGATTAGAGTCCGTATCCCTCGGCTCAGTGGATCATCTTGTCCACAAAAGAAAACTATATTTAAACGCTGCGGAAAAATACTTTAATTAGGTTTTACACCCTAAAGAGCGCATAAGGGTCCCAAGAGAACCACTCATGCTACGCAAGACACTACACTTAGTTTATATAATATATATAAGAAAACGGTTTTCGTACGTGATTTGGAAAATAGTGATTAAGTTTACAAAACATGCTGATCATGAGCTTCATTTATAATAATAATTATAGTTTAAAAATAACTAGCAACCTAGCATAAAACCTTCTCAAAGCAAGTAGACTATCTCCAGAAAAAAAATGGTAGCAGCAATAGTATATATCTAGTACAAGGTAAAAACTACTAGTGGGCGCCAACAACCTGACACGAACCCACCAACACATATATATGTCTGTAAGAAAGTACTGAAAACAACCTCACAAACAAGGTAAACAAAACTCCAAAGTCCGGGAGTCCACCAACAACAACACCTCCAACTAGCCACCAGACTGGCTACAGCTCAGAACCTGAGGCATCCCAAAAGAAAACAGAATACCTCAGCAAGCAAAATCAAGGTAAAACTGCATGAAAGAGTCAACCAAAAGGGACAAAATAACAGAAAACATGCAGTAGAAAGAGTCACAACTGTCCAAAGCAGGACAACAAGAAATGCACAACGTGCAAAGAAACAGCAACGACCCAGCCCAGGAACAACATCCTGCAGGGCCTACTAGGCTGCCAAGAGCCAGAATGCTGCAAACTACCAAAGAAGAAACTTCTAACACCCTAAACTGTGGGAAGTGATAGTAGCAAAAACAACAACGAGGAACCGGATCGAAGGCAAACGCAGTCCCCCAATCCACCATGTCCAAGTCAAAAGCTCGAGGGTCAACACGTGAAAACACAAGGGACCTTCCACCTGACATGCCCAGCCCGTACCTGGAGCAAGAAATCCATGGGTGGCCTTGGCTATATCACACAACTCCACCCCCATAAAGAGCTACAACCACCACTACTATCCACGACCCACGATTCAGCCTTTAGGAAAATAAAGAAAACGGCCGACAAGGAAAACCCAGAAATACAACTGGAAATCCACTCGGAAATGAAACACAAGGTAAAGGAAGAGAGTTGAAATAAACCAACACGACTAGGCATTGAGTGAAACCCACTCAGTGCCTACCTAAACTTTGGCATTGAGTGAGCTAGCCTCACTCGCCGCCAAAATTATACCACTACCCACAAGCCCACCAAAGAATGCGGAGCTCGACGACAGTCGAACGACCAAGGCAGAAGATCCAGAACTCGAGTAGTTGCCTGCCACTTGAGTATCTAAACTTCCGCACTCGAAACCATCTAAATTCGCCTAGCAACAGAAAATATACAAAGCGCACGATCAGTGACGCACGATCAGTGGTCGTGCGCACTCATCGGCTGATGATCGTGCGAAGCGAACCTGGAAAACCTGACAGAAAACCTAGCAACTGCGCACGATCAGTGTCGCACGATCAGTGGTCGTGCGCACTGTTGTCAGCGCTCGTGCGATTGCCCGAGACAGAACTTTGGAAACTGAAAGACAGCCGCGCACGAGCAGAGGCACACGACCAGTAGTCGTGCGCCCTAACGGTTGATGACCGACGGTGCGCGACTAACCTGTACCGTTTGGAATTTTCCGAACGATACCGGAACGCGCACACGACTCACGCCACTGCAGAGCATAGCAGTAGACAACTATCAACGTCGCATGCTACTACCATTCAAACTATGCCTAACCATTCGAATAATACCTTAACGAAGGAAATTGGCAACCACACCCCCTCCTAACTCTCCCTCTCGGCTACACCCGAACCAGAGCAACAATCAAAAAATAAAGGAAAACAACGGCTCCACGCCGACAATTTGGATTCCAAACATCACAACATAGGGGGGGGGGTTTCAGTAGGAAGAACTAAGCCCTATAGTTAGCAAGAAAATGAGAACAACAAGGCCTCTAACCTGGGCTAACCGGGATTTCAATTTCAGCAAATAAAATCAAAGAAAACACTTGGCAAGGGCAAGAATACCACTTGCCTCAAATCTCAGCGAAGCTTTGGACTGCTTTCCTCCTCTTCGCACAGATCAAAACGGCCGCAACACCTAGAACAAAGACTCGGCCATTAATGGCGGAAAACTTCCAAAACCGAAAATTCCAATCCTTCCAAAACTCCACGAAAATCGAATTTCTTACCGCAGGAATGAAGGTCTCGACGAGAGCAATCCGAATCCACTCTCGGAATCGAATTCCGTCCACAAACGCTCCGGGAATTGGCGTCCAAAGGCAAGGTAGGCGGTTTCTCCGTTTCTCTCTCGTACAGTACAGCCGGCGGTTTTCTTACGGGGAAGAAGATGAACGATTGGCTTTCATTCTAATATTACTATATATATATATATTATTTATATATTTATATTATTAATTATAAATTCATAAAGCACCACATCGACGCGAAAACCGAACTACCTCGGAATTCGACGAAATTCGCACCGTAGCTAAATACCCACGCTACGAACACAACGACGAAGTCTAAATTAACTTTCGACGAACAGAACTCGAGTTACACCCCAACAAAGCCAAACACAAACATCCCCCCGAGAGGCCACACCGGGTCACCAAAACGACTCGGTTTGCTAGGGAGATCTTGCCAACAGGCTACCAAACAGGGCACTCAGTTTTTAAGGAGCTAAACCGTACTCCACACATGGCACAAGCCACGGAATGCGTCATCGTAACGCCAAACGAGAATAAAAAATAATCGCTGAAAAAACGGGGCGTTACAGTCACTCCCCCTAAAAGAAAGTTTCGTCTCGAAACTTTACGCACAACCCTCCTACAAAGAAGGAAAAGTAACAAACAAAAGTTACAAAGGGAAACATACCGATCAAATCAAGAGAAACAGGTGAGGGTACGTCCCTCCTCATGGCCGACTCTAGCTCCCAAGTCGCGCTCTCCAAATCCTGATTTTTCATAAAACTTTCACCATCGGTATGGACTTCTTTCGCAGCACACGCTCTTGAGTATCCAAAATACGAAACTGACACTTCAACGAAAGAGAGGTTGGGCTCCAACTGGGGCAACAACATCCAAGAGTTGCCCACTGCTGCGCACACACTTCCGCAATTGGCTAACATGAAAAACATTATGAACACCAGGGAAGTTCGCTGGCAAATCCAATCTATATGCAGACACACCAATCCGCTCCAAAATCTCGAACGGGCCACATACCTTGGGTCCAATTTCCGATTTTTACCAAATCTCTTCACACACAACCATTGGAGAAACCTTGAGGTATACATGATCCCTCTACTAAAAACTCCAAGCGGACCTGCCCGATTGGCGTTCTTTTCATACCTCTCCTGAGCTAACCGAAGCTTCTCCCGAATAAGCTTCACGGCGACTTCCATCTCTTCCAGAGCATCAGGACCCAACAAAGGCTTCTCACCAGCCTCAGCCCAAACAACGGAGTCCTACAGCGCCTCCCATACAAAGCTTCGAACGGAGCCATCTGCAAGCTTTCCTGATAACTGTTATTGTAAGCAAATTCCATGAGTCGCAGACGCTCATCCCATGCTCCACCATGGTCTAAAATATAGCACCGGATCATATCCTCAACAATCTGATTGACCCGCTCCGTCTGCCCATTGGTCTGAGGGTGGTACGCAGTAGAATACCTCAGATCCGTACCAAACCCTCCTGCAGACTCTGCCAGAAACGAGAAGTAAACCGGGAGTCTCGATCAGAAATGATGCTAACCGGCACACCGTGGAGTCGGATGACTTCATTCAAGTACAACTCCGCTATCTTCTTCATCGGGTAATCAATCTTATAAGGCACGAAGTGAGCACACTTCGTCAATCTATCCACTATAACCCAAACAGAATCATATCCTCTCGGGGATTTTGGCAAACCCGTAATGAAGTCCATAGATATACTCTCCCACTTCCAAGTCGGGATATCTAGCGGAGTCAACTTACCACCAGGCCTCCCATGATCGGCCTTCACACGCTTGCAAGTGTGACACTCAGCAACATATCGGGCTATATCTCATCTCCTTTCATACCATACCACCAAGCAATTTTTGCCTTAAGTCACGGTTACATCTTCGTAGATCCTGGATGGTAGGCAACGCTGGAACCATGTAGCCTCACTGCAAATCATACTCCTAATGTCCCCAACAGCGGGAACGCAAAACCTGCCGCGGTACTTCAAAGTACCCGCATCATCAATAGAAAAATCTGGCAACTCTCCCTTCTCTGTCCTGGTAAAAAGGTGCAACAGATCCGGATCGTCCTTCTGATGCAGTCTAGTCAAAGAAATCCAGGACGGCTCTGCCACTGACAAACTACTCTGCAAACCACAGCATCCCACTGAAATATCCATAAGGAGGAACTCCTCAACTAATCGATCAGCGGAGAGGTTAAAGATCTTTCCCGTCTTTCGGCTCAGGGCGTCGGCCACCACATTGGCCTTGCCCGGATGATACTGGATTTCTACATCATAATCCGCCACATACTCAAGCCACCGCCGCTGACGCAGATTCAACTCTTTCTGCGTGAACACGTACTTCAGGCTCTTATGGTCAGTAAAAATCTTGCACTGAGCCCCATAAAGTAAGTGCCTCCACAACTTCAACGCATAGATAACCACTGCAAACTCAAGATCATGCGTAGGATAATTCCTCTCATGAGTTTTCAACTGCCTTGACCCATAAGCAATTACTTTTCCATCCTGCATTAATACGCACCCCAGTCCTATATGCGAAGCATCCACGTACACATCATAATCCACGCCCTCAGTAGGAAGGGTCAGAACGGGAGCAGTACACAATCTCCTCTTTAACTCCTGAAAAGCTTCTTCGCACTTCTCGCTCCAAACAAATGCCACATTCTTCTGAGTCAGCTTGGTCAACGGTGCGGCTAGAGAAGAGAAACCCTCCACGAATCTCCTGTAATAGCCAGCCAACCCTAAGAAACTTCTGATCTCCTTAGGAGTATTCGGCCTACTCCAATCCGTCACTGCTGCAATCTTTTCTGGGTCAACCGAGATCCCATCCTTGTTCACCACATGGCCTAGAAAAGAAACCTGAGGCAACCAAAATTCGCACTTGCTCAACTTGGCGAATAACTTGTGGTTCCTCAACTCCGATAGGACCAAACGCAAATGCTGCTCATGCTCCTCAGCACTGCGAGAATAAACCAACACGTCATCAATGAAGACCACCACGAACTTGTCTAGGAAATCCTTGAACACCCTGTTTATCATATCCATGAAGGCTGATAGTGCGTTGGTCAGACCAAACGACATCACCAAAAACTCAAAGTGCCCATGCCTCGACCTAAACGCAGTCCGTGGAATATTTGCCTCACGGATCCTGAGCTGATGATAGCCCGAACGAAGATCGATCTTGGAGAACACCGTGCTACCACGCAACTGGTCAAATAAATCATCGATCCTCGGCAGAGGGTACCTGTTCTTGATAGTGACCTTGTTCAACTCTCTATAGTCGATGCAAAGTGAAAGTGAAGGGATAGATACTACTCTAGAGGGGGGGGGGGGTGAATAGAGTTATCAAATTTTGCACAGACAAAGCTTAATATTCTACCCAACTCCCTTGGAGTGAAGTGCGGAATGAAAAGATTATAGATATTGATTTAACCTTAAAGCCTAACACAAGTGAAGTGTACAAACTCAAGCTAACTGTAATTACAGTTAAAGCTTGGAAAACCTAAACAGCAACTAGCAACCTAGTTATATCTATTCACAGCCACAGTACATGAATTAAACAGTTGAATCCAGACGACACAAGGAAATTTATAGTGGTTCCCCAAACAACTTGGGTACGTCCACTCTTCTACCCACACGGTAGGAATCCACTCAGGTTTTTGATCAGGTGCCCTGCCACCAACAGAATCTGATTCAGGTAGATTCAGAAACCCTTTAGACTTTTGATCAGGTGTCTAAAAACCAAGCACAGGTTTTTGATCAGGTGCCCTGCCACCAAGGGATACTTTTGAAGGGAGTAATAACCCTGTACAGGAGGGGGAAGAAGGTTAAGATGTCTTCTCTATTTTGCAATAGATTAGAGAAGCACAAAAAGCTTGCACTGAGCTAGAATGCTCTAAAGAATCAAGGCTCCCCCTGGCTCAAAGATGTCCAGGTGAAGTCTTGCTTCAGTGCAGAAACTCTTCAGAAAATTCTGAAGGAAAGAGCTACAGGAAGAAAATAAATAACAAAAAGAAGTCTCTTCAAGCAGCTATTCTTCTTCTTCTTCTTCTTCAAAGAAACTCTGAGTTGAACTTCCTGAAAGCAGGAGAACTCAGGTGAAGAAGAGATGAAGATCTTAACACTTCTCAGTTAGATGGAGATTGCTGAGAGCAGGAAACTTGAGCTTGATGAAGGCTTGAGTGCTTTTGAATATGTATGTAACACTCGCTTCTATTCACTTCTATTAACTAGCTTGAATCCTTCTGCAAAGGGTTCTTTTTATATCATCATCAAGCAACGGCTCTCTTCCATTTGAATTGTTTGTCTTCTTCTAAGCCTTGAGACCTGGGCTGTAAATATCAAGAAGACAGAAATATCTCTGCAGCAAAACATTCCATAAAAAGGAATAAATCTCTTTCTAAGAAGCTGCAGGCTTAAATCAAATAATCAGATAGACTAAATAAAGTCACATCAGAAACTATCTCTTTATAGTAAAAGAAGACTTTTCAGTCCAATGGCTATAAAGGGCTGTCAGCAGATAAAGTAAATTAAAACGACAGCTAATAAGACAAACAACTTTATCTTAAAAGATTTTAAACTCAGGCAATAAGAATAGAGCAAATAAAGCCTGGAAACTTTATCATACAGCTTAAAATACTGTGCCAGAAAATGTATTAAATAATTAAATATAATAAATAAATACAAAATATAAAGGCAGACAGAAAACGTCGAACGATCTTCGAAGATCGTCGAACGACGCCAGGAGATCGTCGAACTATCGGGCAGATAGTCGAACGATCCAGATAGTCGAGCTATCAAATAGATAGTCGAGCTACCGCAGCAGATAGTCGAACTATCAGGACAGATAGTCGAACTATCAGATAGTCGATCTATCTAGGACAGATAGTCGAGCTATCAAGCGCACAGAGATAGTCGAACTATCAAGCAGATAGTCGACCTACCTCAGAAAACAGATAGTCGATCTATCAAAAAGATAGTCGAACTATCAAAACAAACTAGATAGTCGAACTATCAACAGATAGTCGAACTACCAGCGCAGAATAGATAGTCGACCTATCAACCGATAGTCGAACTACCAGCGCAGAACAGATAGTCAACCTATCAACCGATAGTCGAACTACCAGCGCAGAACAGATAGTCGAACTATCAACAGATAGTCGAACTACCAGCGCAGAACAGATAGTCGAACTATCAACAGATAGTCGAACTATCAGCGCAGAACAGATAGTCGAACTATCAACAGATAGTCGAACTATCAGCGCAGACAAAGCGTCGACCAACTGATAGACGATCGTCGATCAGCCGATAGACGATAGTCGAACGGCGTTCGACTATGGTCGAACGAAAAAACTACTTAACCAAATTCTCAATTTGGAAAAGCGAGGACTCTACAGCTAGACTCCTAACCATTGACCATAGATATTTCTTGGGTCAAGGAGCACAAAGGAGAAGACTAAACTCAAAACAAACTAGGGTACCAACAATCTCCCCCTATTTGAGTTAAGTCTCTCAGAATCTAAAACAGCTAGCAATAGAATACTAAAAAATAATTTCATCAGATAGTTAACAATAAACTGGCAGATTATCAATCAGATAAATAAATAATCAAATATATCACAGCAGTTTAATCAAACTATCAAGAATCTTTAGGGTCAGGTAATGGATCAGAAGAACTAGAGACAAAAGAAATTTTTCTAAGCGGGTCATCTGATTCCTTCTTTGACATCTTCAGATCCTGAGCCCCAATGATCTTTAGTTCTGTAGCTCTGGGGACAACAGCTTCAGGATGTTTTTCCATGTACTTTACTGGATCAAATATCTCAGGATTGACTTGGAATTTCTCAAATTCTTTCTTTCTGTACTCTGACATAGTAGTAAAGCCAGTTGTATCTTTTCCTTCAGCTCTTGCTTTTCTTATTTGGGCTGCTCCTACAAGCTCTTGAAAGCGAGCCATCCTAAAATTAGGATCGAGCTCAGGATTTTCATATACTGGCTCTGGAGAAGCAGCAGCTATTATATCTAGATAAGACATTAGATTAATCTTAGCAAAAGCGACTTGCTAGAAGGTTTTAAAGCACTGTAAACTATTTACCTTTTGAAACACTTTTCTCAGATTGAACTGGAGAAGGAGGTGGGGAAAAAGTTGGTCTTTGGGCCACAACCTCCTTCATTGGTCTTTGAGATCCATAAGATGATTTGCTTTGCGAACTTTGATGACCTTGTCTTGGTTGGTGCTGAGCAGACGCAGATTTTCCATAGGCTGCAGATTGATTAGCAGGTAGATTCCCAGAGGCTCCTGCACCTGGAGGTGGAGGAGGACCTTTGGGAGTCCATCTGGAGACTGGACTGTCATACCTCTTAGTTCTCTTCCTTTCTTTTTGCTGATTTTTCGAAAACCTCATCCAATGCTGAAAATCTTTTGATTTGGGGTCAATGCCCTTCAGAATATAGTAGGGAGTGTCATTATCCTTATTTGGAGGAGGAGGAGGAGCAGCTTTTCTTTTCTTAGCAGCATATTTCCTTTTCTTTGACTTTTCAGAGACATCTGAATCATCATCATCATCAGAATGGGATGATGGAGGGTTCTCATAGGGATCATAGGCTTCTGAGACAGCCTTTTCTTTAAGCTTTGAAGCAGATTTCTCCCTTTCTTCTTCCATGGCATCCAAAGCCAGAAGGGAGTCTAAATCTAAACCAGGAGAGTCATCCCAGATGGATGACTTCTCAAATTGCAAATCTTTCTCTTTTTCTTGTAAAGATCTTACTCTTAAGTCCCATGCTGCTCTAGCTTGAGCTTCTTCCAAACTCAGAACAGAAGAATCAACTTTGATTTCCTCTTGATTTTCATCCTCTTTATCATTTAAAAACACATCCAATTCTGGATCTAATTGAATATTAGAATCATTTGGAGCAGCCACAGAAACAACTGCTATTTTCTGGGCAGTTAAATCTTCTTTAATAATATCTGTAGAATCAAGAACACAGATCTGCTAAATAAGCTTGAATCATTCCTTCAAGGTATTCACCAGCAAGCAAATAAATTGACTCATCAATAAACCGGATTAGGGAATTACCTTCATATTTAACCATCTCCCAGCAGTCATTCAGATATTTAGTTATGATTCCTTCCAGGAATCTGGCAATCATAGGAGAGGTTATATCTTCTAAGCATACTTTCACTGCAATTTCTGATAGCAGGATACCATCTGATATTTCCTTCTCAGTCAAGACTGGAGCTAAAACTTTCTTAGCAGGAGCAATCTCTTCCTCAGCTGGAACAACCACTTCCTCAGCTGGAACAATCTCTTCCTCAGCAGGAGCTGCTACTTCCTTAGCTGGAACAATCTCTTCCTCAGCAGGAGCTGTCTCTTCCTGATCAGTCATAACAAGATCTGGAACTTCTTCTGGCTCAACTTGAGCAGATTCTGGCTGGACAGATACGACAACATCTGGAGCTATCTCTATTTCAGCTGGAGGGGAAGCAGGAAGGTCTGAGACATCTTCATTGAACATCTCCCCCTGCCTGATTTCAGTAGCTACTGAAACCAGGCCCCTAGAGGAAGATGGCTCAGCTGATTTGGAGAGGGATTTGATGGAGGCAGTTAAACGGTCAATGGAGGCAGCAAGGGGAGCGATTGCCTCGTCAATCATGGTTTTGATTGACGGGGTAATCAGCTCCACGATGCGGATGATAATCTCAGGAGAGATTTCAAAAGATGATGGATTAGAGGAGGATGGAGCAGCAGCAGATATGGTAGATGTGCTGGGATGGAGGATGGTGTGAACAGGGGATCGAGTAGGAGATGGAGCAGGTGATGGAGCAGGAGAATTTACAGGGGAATGAATTGGGGAATTAACGGGAGATGCATGAGGAGTAAGAATTATCTCTGAACCTAACAAATCGAAGCTAGGAGCAGATATCCTAGCCAGATATGCAGGTAGAGGAGAGGCTGGAGGAGACAGAGGAACAACCATAGTTGTTTCAGGTGCAGCAGAAGAAGAGGGTCGTACCTCAGCAGAAGTTGATGGTACTTCAACTGAGGCAGACGGCAAAGCAGAGGAGGAGGAAGGGAGAGCTGAGCCAGCTTCACTAGGTTGAGGAGCGACTGAAGCAGTCCTTGTGTCCTCAGATTGCGCTGGAGCAGATTTCACGAATGTCCTCTTCCACTTTGAGAACAGATGGGGATCCATCTTCTTGCTGGCATTGATGGTAGTTGCGGCAGAACTCAGCAGCTGGGGGAATTTCTCCTTCAGGAAAATTCCAATAACCCTTCCCAGGGTGACTTCCTTCTTTCCTGTCTTCTTCCTGATTAAATCAAACAGAACTGCAGCCCAATCGATCCTTTTCCGATTAACTAATGCACACATAAGTGCGAACTGCTGCCTTGTTATGTTATCATGGGCAGAATGCTTGCCCAGAAGCACTTTTCCGACGACCTCAGCGAGGAACTTGATCTTGAAGGGAAAGTTTACCTTGAGCAGCTTGGTGGGAATGCCCTCGGCATGTCCCAGCTCGACGAGCATCCTTCCGAACTCCTGAGCATCTTGCTCATAATCTTCATCACCAATAACTAAACCAAAAACATCAGAAAGAACGGCCGGAGTTAGGATAGCTTCTACTCCGCCGATGGTACCGATCATCGACTCGTCTGTGGAAGACGACGTGAAAGCCCATTCTTTTATTTCTGGAATATTAATCTTGATCCTTTCAGACATCAGCTTCTCTAAACCTTGATCTCTGCAGAGCTGGAGAACTTCCACGATTCCGGCATCGCAACTGCTGAAAGCTTCAAAATCTACACTGAATCCTGCATCGAACTTTACTACGGCTAGAACAGCTGGAGAAATCGCCATTGAATCGCTGGAGAAACGCGAGAAGGAGGAGGAAGACGAAGGGGACGGAGCGGCAGAAAATCGCAAGCGGGAAGGCAGAATGCGAAAGGGCACGTTCCGTCGACGATAAAGCAACAGATCTTTTAACCTAGGTCGACTATCGGCTTTATATTGAACCGGATATAGTCGGTCTATTAAAAAGATCTTGAACCGATAGTCGAACGGCCGTTCGATGATCGGCTCAGAAGCAGAGTAGTCGGACAATCGTTCGACTATTTCTGGCTTCTCAAACAACAGGCTGTCGTCGTCCGGAGATCGACGATAAGCTCAGCCTGTTCGACGATGGTCGAACGTCGATCGACGATCTTCAAACAGATAAGCTATCATTAACCAGAGGTCGACGATAGGCTCAATCCGTTCGACGATCTTCGATCATCGTTCGACGATCTTCAAGCAGACCTCAACATAGGCAGATATCGTCACACTTAGTCTCGTCCATTGATCATGCCTAGTTGGACTAAAAAGAACAGATGCTTCTGTTCATCTAAAGGCTTGGTGAATATATCACCTCTCTGAAACTCAGTGGATATGAACTCAAGACAGATCTTGTTCTTTTCCACACAATCTCTCAGGAAATGGTGCCTAATCTCAATGTGCTTCGTTCTAGAGTGGTGCACTGGATTTTGTGCAATTGAGATAGCACTGGTACTATCACACATGATCTTGGTGTTCTTGTGTGAGTAACCATAATCCACAAGCTGGTTTTGAATCCACAGGATCTGTGAACAACAACTAGCAGCAGCTATATATTCAGCCTCTGCAGTTGAAGTTGAGACAGAAGCCTGCTTCTTACAGAACCAAGAGACCAATCTCTCTCCCAGGAACTGGCAAGTTCCTGAGGTGCTCTTCCTGTCAACTCTGCAACCAGCATAGTCAGAATCAGAATATCCAATTAATTCAAACTCTGACTCAGCTGGGTACCAAAGTCCTAGATTTGGACATCCTTTCAGGTATCTCAGGATTCTTTTTAGAAGAATCAGATGAGATTCCTTGGGGTTGACCTGGAATCTAGCACAAAGGCATGTAGCAAACATTATATCTGGCCTACTTGCAGTTAGATATAATAGGGAACCAACAATGGCCCTATAATTCTTTTGATCAACTGGCTTGCCGTGATCATCAGAATCAATAACTACATTAGTAGCCATGGGTGTAGGCATTGCTGAAGCATCAGCCATCCCAAATTTCTTTACCAATTCCTTGGCATATTTGGATTGGGAGATGAAGATACCATCAGCATCTTGCTTAACTTGGAGACCAAGAAAGTAAGACAGCACACCCATGCTACTCATCTCAAACTTAGAGTGCATCAAGTTGGAAAACTTTTTGCAAAGTTTGGGATTAGTGGAGCCAAAGATAATATCATCTACATACACCTGAACTAACAGGATTGTGTCCTTGTGATGCTTAACGAAAAGGGTTCTATCAACTACTCCCCTAGTGAAGTTGTGCTCTAACAGGAAACTAGCTAAGGTCTCATACCAGGCCCTAGGAGCTTGCTTTAGTCCATAAAGAGCTTTTTGCAACTTGAAAACATGAGAAGGCTGAGTTGATGAAACAAACCCTGGTGGTTGTTCAACAAACACCTCTTCCTTAAGCTCACCATTTAGGAATGCACTTTTGACATCCATTTGGAACACCTTAAACTTCATGTAGGCTGCATAGGCCAAGAAGATCCTTATTGCTTCTAGCCTTGCAACAGGAGCAAAGGTTTGGTCATAGTCTATACCTTCCTCCTGTCTGTAGCCCTGAGCTACAAGCCTAGCTTTATTCCTTACTATTATTCCATTTGCATCTAACTTGTTTCTATACACCCACTTGGTGCCTATGATCAGTTGGCCTTTAGGTCTTGGAACCAAAGTCCAAACTTTACATCTCTCAAACTGATTGAGTTCCTCTTGCATTGCAATGATCCAGTGGGGATCTAGCTCTGCATCTTTAAAGGTGAGGGGCTCAACCTGTGAGAGGAAACAAGCATGCATCACATCCTGTCTTAATTGATGTCTTGTTTGCACACCAGCTGATATGTCTCCAATCACTTGAGATGTGGGATGATCTCTAAGTGTGACAATATCAGCAGGTGGGATGTGATCTTCAGCAACAGTTGGGATTAATTCCTCAGGAGGAATTTGATCTACTGTTGGTGGAACAACAACAGCTTCAACAGCTACAGCAATGTCTTCATCACTGTCTGATTCAGTGATCTGAAGAGTTGAAAGTTGAAGGATTTCTTTAGGGGCATCATGTACCTGCAAAGAACTAGAGGAAGGAGAATTTTCTTTCTCCTTGTAAAACATCTGAGACTCATCAAAAATCACATGCACAGATTCCTCTATCTTACAGGTTGATTTGTTATAAACCCTATAAGCTTTGCTTACTTGGGAATATCCAAGCATAATTCCCATTGAAGCTTTTGCTTCAAATTTTCTAATATATTCTTTATTATTGTTATGAATATAAACAGTACAGCCAAAAATTCTAAAGTAATTAATTTTTGGTTTCTTTCCTTTAAGCAACTCATAAGGAGTTTTACACTTAAGTTTGTGTATCAAACTTCTATTCAAGACATAGTTGGCTGTACTAACAGCTTCTGCCCAATAGGATAGAGGCATGTTAGCATCTGCCAACAATGTGCTAGCAGCTTCAATTAGTGTTCTATTCTTCCTCTCAACTACCCCATTTTGTTGGGGAGTTCTAGGAGCTGAGAAGCTATGTTTGATACCTTCTCTCTCACAGAATTCTTGCATGAGAAGAGAGTCAAACTCAGTACCATGATCACTTCTGATCAAGGCCACATGAGTAGAGTACTCAGTCTGCACACAAAGTAGAAAGTCTGTAAGGGCTTTGAAGTTATCAGACTTAGTTCTCAAAAAGAAAACCCAACTGAACCTAGAGAAGTCATCTACAATTACTAATGTGTAATACTTCCCTCCTAGACTCTGTACATTTATTGGGCCAAAAAGGTCCAAGTGCAATAAATACAGGATTCTAGGAGAATCACTTTTATTAACAGATTTAAATGAATTCTTGGTTTGCTTGCCTAGCTGACAAGCCTTGCATAGGCTCTCCTTCTTGTAGGGGCAAGAAGGTAAACCTCTAACAAGGTTGTGCTTAGATAACCTAGATATGTTCTTGAGGTTTACATGACTAAGCCTTTTATGCCATAAAGAATTATTATTAGGGGTTAATTCATTAAACAGGCAGATTTCAGAGTGAGATGAATTAAAATCTACTAAATATATATTGCCTATTCTATTACCTATTAAAACAACATTATTATTTAAAGTAATATTGCAAGAGGAGTTAGAAAAAGAAACCTGGTAGCCAGCATCACATAGCTGGCTAACTGAAATCAGATTATGCTTCAGTACATTGACATAAGCAACTCTCTTGAATGTAACAGCTCCAATCGTGATCTTGCCATATCCTTCTGTCTGACCACAGCTAGAGTCTCCAAAGATAACCTTTGGGCCGAGCTTAGCTTTGTACTTTGACAGAAGCTCTTTGTTTCCTGTCATATGCTTAGAGCATCCACTATCCAAATACCACTTATTTTGAGTGATTGGATAGGCCTTCACCTGCAAAACAATTATTTAGACAGAGTGGACCCAGGTAACCTTGGGTCCCTTGTTTTTCACATAAGAAAAACTGGAAATATAAGAGAATGCAGGCTGAGGGTGATAGCCTAGAGGGTGAGATCTCCTAGGTGGGATTCTCCATGCAGATGATGGGTCAACAAACCTAGGGTTTCTATTTTCATTTAGGTTTCTATGATACTGATTATGATTTTGAAAATCATGTTGAAATCGTCGATCGACATTCGACGATGGGCGCTCAGATCGTCGAGCTTCGTTCGACCATGGAGCATCCGATCGTCGAGCGGCGTTCGACGCTCTTTGCATTTCTTTGAAAAACTTCTTTCTCTTTTCTCTCTTAGCCTTATTTAATGTTTTATTTACAAGGTTTACTTGCTCAGTGTTCTTCTTTCCACTAGCTGAAATGAAGTTCACTGGAGTTGAAAGGTTATTTTTAAGCAAGACTGGGGGTTCACTGGGAGAAGCTCCTAAGCCTAATTTATCATTTCCTGTCCTAGTGTTAGCCATGCTGGTAATTTCTAACAGCTTAAGGCTTCTACCATTAAGGGACTCTTCTAATCTCTTAGACTTAGCTAATTCTATTTTAAGAAATTTGATTTCTTCACTACAAGTAGTGAGTTCTTCCTTTAACCTAACATTTTCAGAGGCTATTGATTCAGAGTCAGCTAGCCTATTTCTAAGTTCTTTTATCTCTTTTTCTGAACTAATTAAATCTAAACATAGAGATTTAAAATCTAACTTAAACTCTTCTGAAGTAAAATCATAAGATGAAAGTACCTCATCTTCAGTAGGCATTTCTTCATCTGAGTCAGAACTCTCTGCAGCAGAGTGGTTGCTGCAGGCATCTATTGCCATGAGGCAAACTTCTTTTGCCTTCTTTTCTTCTTCATCCTCACTAGAGCTTGAGGATGAGGATTCTTCATCAGAATCACTCCAGGTTTCAGCAATGAAACCTCTCTCCTTCTTCTTGTTTTTGTAGGAGGATGGCTTGGAGTGCTTCCTGTGTTGTTCTTTATCTTTTCTCTTTTCTTTGTTTTTCTCCTCTGGACACTCTGGCAAGATGTGTCCAGGCTTCCTGCACCCATAACAAATAATTTCTTTAGTTGGAGTACGATCATACCTTGGCTTTTCTTCATACTTTGAAGATTTTCTTCTGAACTCTTTTCTCCCCATTTTGAGAAATCTCTTGGCAAACAATGCCATGAGCTCCTCATTTGATTGGCTGCCTTCTGAGGCTTCAGCAGCTTTAAGAGCTAGAGATTGCTCTTTTCTTGTTGGAGTGGGGGTCTTGGCTTCTGCTTCAGCTTCCCTTGTCTTCAGCACTTGCTCAAAAGATTTGAGCTTGCCGAGAAGGGCTTCAGTTGATATCTCATTGGTGCTTCTGGCTTCCTTGATTGGCCAGATCCTCAAATCCCATGTGCTAGGGAAGCACATAAGGATCTTATCATTGACCTCTGTCAATGAGATATCCTTGTCCAGGGTCCTCAGCTCATTGATGATTGAGCTGAGCCTGGTGTACATCGCTTCAACTGATTCAGTATCAGTCTTTTTGAAGTTCTCATACTGTGAGATAAGGTTGGACCTCCTGTCCTTCCTTTCATCAGCTGAACCAGCTACAATCTGGTTCAGTGTGTCCCACATGGCCTTTGCTGAAGAGCAATCAGCAACCTTCTGGAACACTTCATCAGACATAGTCTGAGCCAGTATGTTCATTGCTTTGGCATCAGCAATTTTGGCCTTCTTGTACTCATCATTATAGTCTGGAGGAGGCACTGCACTCATATCAGATGATGAGGCAGTGGCTGCAGCAGGTGCTCTTGGGGGACCTGACAAAATAGAAGCAAAAATACTCTCATCAATAGAGTTCATATAAAGTTTGATTCTTGCCTTCCAGATGCCAAACTTTGCTAAGTTGCATGCTGGAGGTCTGGTGCTAGAATAATCCTTAGACTGGGCCATGATAGTGAATTTCTATAAGCTCTTGGTATCTATCAGGATCTTGTGACTTAGGTGTTAGCCTATACAGTCAGTCAACCTCCCTCTGATATCAATTGAAAGTGAAGGGATAGATACTACTCTAGAGGGGGGGTGAATAGAGTTATCAAATTTTGCACAGACAAAGCTTAATATTCTACCCAACTCCCTTGGAGTGAAGTGCGGAATGAAAAGATTATAGATATTGATTTAACCTTAAAGCCTAACACAAGTGAAGTGTACAAACTCAAGCTAACTGTAATTACAGTTAAAGCTTGGAAAACCTAAACAGCAACTAGCAACCTAGTTATATCTATTCACAGCCACAGTACATGAATTAAACAGTTGAATCCAGACGACACAAGGAAATTTATAGTGGTTCCCCAAACAACTTGGGTACGTCCACTCTTCTACCCACACGGTAGGAATCCACTCAGGTTTTTGATCAGGTGCCCTGCCACCAACAGAATCTGATTCAGGTAGATTCAGAAACCCTTTAGACTTTTGATCAGGTGTCTAAAAACCAAGCACAGGTTTTTGATCAGGTGCCCTGCCACCAAGGGATACTTTTGAAGGGAGTAATAACCCTGTACAGGAGGGGGAAGAAGGTTAAGATGTCTTCTCTATTTTGCAATAGATTAGAGAAGCACAAAAAGCTTGCACTGAGCTAGAATGCTCTAAAGAATCAAGGCTCCCCCTGGCTCAAAGATGTCCAGGTGAAGTCTTGCTTCAGTGCAGAAACTCTTCAGAAAATTCTGAAGGAAAGAGCTACAGGAAGAAAATAAATAACAAAAAGAAGTCTCTTCAAGCAGCTATTCTTCTTCTTCTTCTTCTTCAAAGAAACTCTGAGTTGAACTTCCTGAAAGCAGGAGAACTCAGGTGAAGAAGAGATGAAGATCTTAACACTTCTCAGTTAGATGGAGATTGCTGAGAGCAGGAAACTTGAGCTTGATGAAGGCTTGAGTGCTTTTGAATATGTATGTAACACTCGCTTCTATTCACTTCTATTAACTAGCTTGAATTCTTCTGCAAAGGGTTCTTTTTATATCATCATCAAGCAACGGCTCTCTTCCATTTGAATTGTTTGTCTTCTTCTAAGCCTTGAGACCTGGGCTGTAAATATCAAGAAGACAGAAATATCTCTGCAGCAAAACATTCCATAAAAAGGAATAAATCTCTTTCTAAGAAGCTGCAGGCTTAAATCAAATAATCAGATAGACTAAATAAAGTCACATCAGAAACTATCTCTTTATAGTAAAAGAAGACTTTTCAGTCCAACGGCTATAAAGGGCTGTCAGCAGATAAAGTAAATTAAAACGACAGCTAATAAGACAAACAACTTTATCTTAAAAGATTTTAAACTCAGGCAATAAGAATAGAGCAAATAAAGCCTGGAAACTTTATCATACAGCTTAAAATACTGTGCCAGAAAATGTATTAAATAATTAAATATAATAAATAAATACAAAATATAAAGGCAGACAGAAAACGTCGAACGATCTTCGAAGATCGTCGAACGACGCCAGGAGATCGTCGAACTATCGGGCAGATAGTCGAACGATCCAGATAGTCGAGCTATCAAATAGATAGTCGAGCTACCGCAGCAGATAGTCGAACTATCAGGACAGATAGTCGAACTATCAGATAGTCGATCTATCTAGGACAGATAGTCGAGCTATCAAGCGCACAGAGATAGTCGAACTATCAAGCAGATAGTCGACCTACCTCAGAAAACAGATAGTCGATCTATCAAAAAGATAATCGAACTATCAAAACAAACTAGATAGTCGAACTATCAACAGATAGTCGAACTACCAGCGCAGAACAGATAGTCGACCTATCAACCGATAGTCGAACTACCAGCGCAGAACAGATAGTCGACCTATCAATCGATAGTCGAACTACCAGCGCAGAACAGATAGTCGAACTATCAACAGATAGTCGAACTACCAGCGCAGAACAGATAGTCGAACTATCAACAGATAGTCGAACTATCAGCGCAGAACAGATAGTCGAACTATCAACAGATAGTCGAACTATCAGCGCAGACAAAGCGTCGACCAACTGATAGACGATCGTCGATCAGCCGATAGACGATAGTCGAACGGCGTTCGACTATGGTCGAACGAAAAAACTACTTAACCAAATTCTCAATTTGGAAAAGCGAGGACTCTACAGCTAGACTCCTAACCATTGACCATAGATATTTCTTGGGTCAAGGAGCACAAAGGAGAAGACTAAACTCAAAACAAACTAGGGTACCAACACAAAGCCGCATCGACCCATCTTTCTTCTTTACGAACAAAACAGGAGCACCCCAAGACGACGAACTCTGCCTGATAAAACCTTTAGCCAACAACTCATCTAACTGAATTCGCAACTCCTCTAACTCACGAGGGGCCATCCGGTACGGCGCCTTAGCAATAGGACGCGTACCCGGCTCCAAATCAATAACAAACTCCACATCCCGCTCAGGAGGGATACCAGGAAGATCATCAGGAAAAACATCGGCGAAACCACGAACAATAGGAATCTCCTCCAAGCGTGGCACGCTAACAACGGTTCCAACCGCCGAGACTAAACAAACACAACAATCAGAAAGAAACAATCTCTGAACACATACCGCAGAGAGAAAAGGAGAATCCTGACACGGATCAGCATACACGCTGCCGGGCTGACCGTCGTCCCTGATGAAGTCCAAGCGCTTTCCTTTGCACTGAATGACCGCATCATACCGAGAGAGCTAGTCCATGCCCAAAATGACATCGAAGTCCTCTAGATCAATCATCTTCAGATCCGCCTTCGCAAGAAAATCCCCCAACAAAACCGGGCAGTCCAAAATACCCAAATCTGACAACACAGATTCACCAGAGGGAAACTTGACACGGAAGGAATCCCAAACACGATCTAGAGACAACCGATGACGCTCCACAAAGGCTCTAGCCACGAACGAGTGGGTAGCGCCGGAGTCAAACAGAACACGCGCCCAGCGGTTCTTCACCTTAAATTTCCCTATAGGAACGCACAAAGCTAAGGAACTAGCACAACAGTACCGCAAACAATCTAGCAACTAAACTACCAGGCTAGAAAGAAAAACAACTAACTACTAACCTGAGATCACCTGGGTCGAAGTCTAAGCCTCCTCGGAAGAAATCACGTTCAGCTTCCCTTTTCCCTTGTCCACACGCTGAGGTGGAGGTAATGCCTGCAATGGAACTGCAGGAAGAGCTGACTGGACCTGAGGACACCTCGACTTAACGTGACCCTTCTGCCCACACTGATAGCAGACTCTATCCCTGGACCAACACTGGGCTGCATCATGCCCGGATCGCTTGCAAACTGAACAGGAGACATCTCTCCCAGGAGCACCCTGAATAGCATGAACCTGCTCCTTCTTCTGAGCTGCCGCCTTCTTGAAACACCTCTCAACAGGATGGCCTGACCGGCCACAAAAACTGCACACCACCCTGCTCCTCTTTCCCGGAACAGCATCAGGTACCAGGGGTTTCTTCTCCTCTACCAACTTCCTCTTATCCTTCCTCAACTGCTGGCCTCTGCTCTTCGCCATCTCAATGGCCTCAACCTTAAGAGCAGCCTCTACAACTCCAGCATAAGTCACTGACCCATAAGCACTGGCCAACTGCTGCACCTCACTCCTCAAACCACCGAGAAATCACTTAACTCGATCAGCCTCAACGCTAACCAATCCAAGGGCAAAACGGCTCAACTTACTGAACTCTATCTCATACTCACCCACCGTGAGCTGCATTTGCTTCAGATAGAGGAAATCATTCATGAGGCGGTCACGCTCGACCGAGGGTAAGAACTTCCTCAACAGCATCTCCTTGAACACTTCCCAAGAGCATCCGGCTACCAGGCTCTCCTTCTCTCTCAGCCACCAACTCTTAGCCAAACCTTTAAGCTGATAGGCGGCTAACATCACCCTCTGATCATCTGAAATCCCTGAGTACGAGAACATCTCCTCCATGGAGATCAGCCAGTCATCTATCACCATGAAATCTGCCTTCCCATCATAAGTGGGAGGGCTCAGCCTCTGAAACTGCGAGATGAAGGCCATCTCTGCTGGCACCACCACTGGAGGCCTCAAGGGTGCAGGAGGAGGAGGAACAGCTAACCCCCCAGCAGGAACTTGCGCACCCTGAGCCTGCCCTGCCACAACTGCCACCAAAGACTGAATCTGGGCTTGCACCTCCTCCAACTGCCTACCCATAGCTTCGCTACTCTGACGCAGACCCTTGATCACCGCATCATTCTGAGCTCCAGAAGATTCACCCTCAGACAGGGGAGTCGATCGAGTCGCAGGACGCCTAGCCATCCTAAAAATCATTACAACGCAAATCAGATCCAAATCCCACGACTAGAACCGACTACCAGTACAGACAATACATATGTAGATATAGACTTAAAGCTGCTAAACTTGCTCTGAGAGTTTATCTTCTTCATAATAATTAGATGATATGCCCTAACCTAGGATGGTTAACCACCACCTTACTAACTCTTGTGCCTAGATCGGATGCATGAACTTATGTTAATTTGAAAACTCATGTGTGTACATATGTCATCCTGCAAATCTTTAGCTCGGCGCGTTGTGCTTATGCAATGTTATGATATGCATGTTTGTGTTATGCATTCTAAAAAGGCCCTAATGCATGATATGAGCGGTGTACACATGAAAATGTTATGCATCCCATACTACATAACATTTTCATGCAACGAAAAAGAAACGTGCTAGTCGCAGTCATGTGGTGAGGTTATGCATCCCACACTACATAACCCTCACATGTAGCCCCTATGGTGGATCCATATACGAACACATATTATGCATCCCATACTACATAATATGCCCCGTATACTTCATGTTATGCTATGAGTGTAGTGTTCGTGCTTTTGCCAAGACGTGCTGATGACATATCGGTGTGTGAATGACATGATGCTGAACTACTAAAAGCATCCAAGGAAGGTTGCCCAACTAACTTATCAAGCGACCTCCCTCTGATACCAACTGTCACAACCCGTATTTTCTCCGAATTAAGAATTATCAGAGTAAGAGAAAACACGCGTCATGATGCCACGTCAAGCAGGGGATAACTGCTGACGCTCAGGCAAATCCAACTACAATCTTTATGCAAGAAAATCATGTGCTTAATGAATAGAAAATCAGTTATGATTAGAGTCCGTATCCCTCGGCTCAGTGGATCATCTAGTCCACAAAAGAAAACTATATTTAAACGCTGCGGAAAAATACTTTAATTAGGTTTTACACCCTAAAGAGCGCATAAGGGTCCCAAGAGAACCACTCATGCTACGCAAGACACTACACTTAGTTTATATAATATATATAAGAAAACGGTTTTCGTACGTGATTTGGAAAATAGTGATTAAGTTTACAAAACATGCTGATCATGAGCTTCATTTATAATAATAATTATAGTTTAAAAATAACTAGCAACCTAGCATAAAACCTTCTCAAAGCAAGTAGACTATCTCCAGAAAAAAATGGTAGCAGCAATAGTATATATCTAGTACAAGGTAAAAACTACTAGTGGGCGCCAACAACCTGACACGAACCCACCAACACATATATATGTCTGTAAGAAAGTACTGAAAACAACCTCACAAACAAGGTAAACAAAACTCCAAAGTCCGGGAGTCCACCAACAACAACACCTCCAACTAGCCACCAGACTGGCTACAGCTCAGAACCTGAGGCATCCCAAAAGAAAACAGAATACCTCAGCAAGCAAAATCAAGGTAAAACTGCATGAAAGAGTCAACCAAAAGGGACAAAATAACAGAAAACATGCAGTAGAAAGAGTCACAACTGTCCAAAACAGGACAACAAGAAATGCACAACGTGCAAAGAAACAGCAACGACCCAGCCCAGGAACAACATCCTGCAGGGCCTACTAGGCTGCCAAGAGCCAGAATGCTGCAAACTACCAAAGAAGAAACTTCTAACACCCTAAACTGTGGGAAGTGATAGTAGCAAAAACAACAACGAGGAACCGGATCGAAGGCAAACGCAGTCCCCCAATCCACCATGTCCAAGTCAAAAGCTCGAGGGTCAACACGTGAAAACACAAGGGACCTTCCACCCGACATGCCCAGCCCGTACCTGGAGCAAGAAATCCATGGGTGGCCTTGGCTATATCACACAACTCCACCCCCATAAAGAGCTACAACCACCACTACTATCCACGACCCATGATTCGGCCTTTAGGAAAATAAAGAAAACGGCCGACAAGGAAAACCCAGAAATACAACTGGAAATCCACTCGGAAATGAAACACAAGGTAAAGGAAGAGTGTTGAAATAAACCAACACGACTAGGCGTTGAGTGAAACCCACTCAGTGCCTACCTAAACTTTGGCGTTGAGTGAGCTAGCCTCACTCGCCGCCAAAATTATACCACTACCCGCAAGCCCACTAAAGAATGCGGAGCTCGACGACAGTCGAACGACCAAGGCAGAAGATCCAGAACTCGAGTAGTTGCCTGCCACTTGAGTATCTAAACTTCCGCACTCGAAACCATCTAAATTCGCCTAGCAACAGAAAATATACAAAGCGCACGATCAGTGACGCACGATCAGTGGTCGTGCGCACTCATCGGCTGATGATCGTGCGAAGCGAACCTGGAAAACCTGACAGAAAACCTAGCAACTGCGCACGATCAGTGTCGCACGATCAGTGGTCGTGCGCACTGTTGTCAGCGCTCGTGCGATTGTCCGAGACAGAACTTTGGAAACTGAAAGACAGTCGCGCACGAGCAGAGGCACACGACCAGTGGTCGTGCGCCCTAACGGTTGATGGCCGTGCGCGACTAACCTGTACCGTTTGGAATTTTCCGAACGATACCGGAACGCGCACACGACTCACGCCACTGCAGTAGCAGTAGACAACTATCAACGTCGCACGCTACTACCATTCAAACTATGCCTAACCATTCGAATAATACCTTAACGAAGGAAATTGGCAACCACACCCCCCCTCCTAACTCTCCCTCTCGGCTACACCCGAACCAGAGCAACAATCAAAAAATAAAGGAAAACAACGGCTCCACGCCGACAATTTGGATTCCAAACATCACAACATAGGGGGGGGGGTTTCAGTAGGAAGAACTAAGCCCTATAGTTAGCAAGAAAATGAGAACAACAAGGCCTCTAACCTGGGCTAACCGGGATTTCAATTTCAGCAAATAAAATCAAAGAAAACACTTGGCAAGGGCAAGAATACCACTTGCCTCAAATCTCAGCGAAGCTTTGGACTGCTTTCCTCCTCTTCGCACGGATCAAAACGGCCGCAACACCTAGAACAAAGACTCGGCCATTAATGGCGGAAAACTTCCAAAACCGAAAATTCCAATCCTTCCAAAACTCCACGAAAATCGAATTTCTTACCGCAGGAATGAAGGTCTCGACGAGAGCAATCTGAATCCACTCTCGGAATCGAATTCCGTCCACAAACGCTCCGGGAATCGGCGTCCGAAGGCAAGGTAGGCGGTTTCTCCGTTTCTTCTCGTACAGGCGGCGGTTTTCTTACGGGGAAGAAGATGAACGATGGCTTTTCATTCTAATACTATATATATATATATATATAATTATATAATTATATTATTAATTACAAAATTACATAAAGCACCACATCGACGCGAAAACCGAACTACCTCGGAATTCGACGAAATTCGCACCGTAGCTAAATACCCACGCTACGAACACAACAACGAAGTCTAAATTAACTTTCGACGAACAGAACTCGAGTTACACCCAAACAAAGCCAAACACAAACATCCCCCCGAGAGGCCACACCGGGTCACCAAAACGACTCGGTTTGCTAGGGAGATCTTGCCAACAGGCTACCAAACAGGGCACTCAGTTCTAAGGAGCTAAACCGTACTCCACACATGGCACAAGCCACGGAAACGCGTCATCGTAACGCCAAACGAGAATAAAAATAATCGCTGAAAAAACGGGGCGTTACATCCGCCAACTCCTTTGGAGCCATCCGATAAGGGGCCCTAGATGCCGGCTTGGCCCCCGGCACAAGCTGTATCTGGAAGTCCTGCTCTCGGTGCGGAGGTAGTCCTGGTAGTTTCTCTGGAAAGACGTCAGCGAAATCTCGCACCACCGGAATGTCTGTCACAGACTCCTTGACATCCGTCATCTCAAATAGAACCTGAAAAACTTCCTCTCCCTGCAGATGGGCCTTAACGGCCTGTACCGAAGATAAGAGTATACAAGAGGCAGGTCTTATACCTTCGATGATAATTAAAGAGTCCCCGTGTCTCACGGTGATCCTCTTCGCTTGGTAATCAATCTGGGCATGGTTCTAGTGCAGCCATACCATGCCCATGATCAGGTCGTAGTCCGTCAGCTTCAAAATCATCGCTGGAGCCTCGAACGCCTTTCCACCAATTTCTGCCTCCATATTGCAGTGGTCCGTGGTAAGGAGCTTAGATCAATCCGGTAGTCGTACCCTCATCTTCGATCCCGTGAATCGCTCAACGCCTTCCATTCCTTCTACAAATGTCTTCGACACAAAGGAGTGAGTAGCTCCAGTATCGAACAGCGTGCAAGCAGGCTTGCCACTGATTAAGACTATACCTGGGGTGATTAGATGTCTTAGGGTTCTATAATGAGTTTTCTTTCCTTGCTAATCTATCTAGTGTAGTTCTAAGTTTTAACAACTGAAAGGGAAATTCTATGAAAATAAAGAAGCATTGCAGCATACCTGCTATGACCTGCTCTGGATTCCGAGGCTGCGCAAGGTCCAAAGCATACACCTGCTCTCTTTCCTGTCTATGATCTCCCTCTGGTATCCATGACCTCGGTCGCATCCTCGACCTCCGAAATGCTGAGCAGGTGGGCCACCCTATGGTGCTGGAGGTGGTGCCCCCCTCATGGGGCAGTTCCTCCGGATGTGCCCAATCTGATGACAATGGAAGCACTCTGGTGGGGGATACGCCATTCCCCCGGGTCTCGGCATCTCCTGCATCCGAAGAGGTTGAGGGACCAATATCACCTGCTCCCTCGGCTCCTGCCTCACTTCCTGACGAGGCTGGTCCTCTGTCCTTCTCCCCTCTTGTATAGCACCTCGCAGCTGGTCATTTCTGACTCTCCGTCCCTGATCCTCTACTGGCCGCTTTCGGCCCCGAGTGGTGTGCCAATCAGCCTCAATCCTCTTTGCCATCTCCAAAATTCGGGAGATAGGCCCGTTGGATACAAACAACAAAGCCTCCCTCAAGTCCTCCCGTAGGCCCTTATAGAACCTCTTGATGTACCCTGCTTCGTCCAGCTGGTAAGAATCTGCATATCGAGCCAGATGGTCGAACTCCCGATGGTACTCCACCACCGTCCGGGTGCCCTGCTTCAGCTGTAAGAACCGCTCCTCCAACTCATCCCTGGCCGACTGCGGAATAAAATTAGCCAGCAGCGCGGCCCTGAACTCTTCCCAGGTAACCTCCGCAACCTCCCTATCGGCAAACGTCGTGTCCAGCAGCGTCTTCCACCACCTCTTGGCATGGAACTCCAGGCAAGAGACAACCAGAGCCACCCTCTCCTCCCAGGGACACCGTATCCCAGTCATCATCTCGTACATAATATCCAGCCACTCTTCCGTCCGAATCGCTGACTCTGTCCCTAAGTAGGACGGTGGAGAAAGTCCTCGGAAGATGCTCAACCAGTTGGCCCCCGGATTTGGCTGCGAGACCAGAACCTACTGGGCCCTAAAAGCCTCAAGAATTGCAGTCAAAGTCTGTCCCATGTTTGACTGAAGGAAAGGAGTGGGGACCGGTGTAGGTGGTGCAACATCCTGAGCCTGTTGAACTCCACCTTGTGGCGTAGGCTGTGCTGGAGGTTGCGTAACAAAAACCCATACTTGAGAAAACGTTAAATTATTTTTACTTAAAGTGGACAATTTATATGTGATCCCCATATGGGCACACCACTTCTTCCGCTGCTTAGTTTGTCCCCAAACTAAACTCGAGCGGGGGTGACCCAGGGTTAGTGGACTGCTACCTTTTTAAGATCGATGTTTGCTCTGATACCACTTGTAAGACCCCCTTTTATTTCTTTTTAACCCGGGGTCTTAGGCCCAGAATCGCCGCTTTGCGGTGACACCTTCACGTACTGAAGGGTCATCACCACAAGGCGCCGATTCTGCCGGCCAATTTGATCACAAAAAAGTAGCACAAAATGAAGTAAGTAAAAGCAAGTCCACTAGATAAATCACATATATATAAATAAAACTCCACGAAGAGAGTGTCCACAGAATAATACATAGAGTAATAGAATATTGGCTTAAGCCCGGTATAACATGTCCTCACTATAAGTCACTCATGCAGAAGAAAAACAAGCATCTACTCAAGGTCGAGACTCACGGTCCCGGATGTATGAACTCCGGAGCTAGACTTCCCTATCTCCAAGCGCACCGGTCTCTGGGGCTGCTCCTCCATGCTGGGCTCCACGATCCCCTAAATGATGCGGTTTGAAAACCGTTAGTCATAAAGACTAAGCCCTATCATCCCCTACCCCTTCCCCCATGCCTCCTAGGTACCGAGCAGAGAGGAAGAAAGGGAAGGACATGAAGGTGGAGAATAACTCAAAAGCAAACAGGTGGCAGCGAAAACTAATCTAGTAATTCTATAATAATAATGGCAATAACAGAAAGTAGGAAATGTAACCTTAACTTATGTGCGGAAGCGCATAAGCCAAGGGACCTTCTGCAAGGCTCCCATTGTATAACGTGTCCCATACCACTTATACGTTGGGGTGTCGGTTATCATATAGCAGCATATATATATATATATTGAATTTAACCTTAATTTATAAACTTGCCCACACAAGCTTATAGACCAAGGGGTCATTTTGCAAGTCCTAATGTATAAGCGTCCCATTCCACTTATACTTTAGGTGTCAGGGGTTTAATGAATCGATTATGCTATGACATGCAAGTGGGTATGATGAAACATGCAAGTGCAACTCACACACCCGACTCTGTGCACACAGACCTTTAATTCCCCCTTTCAGAGCCGTTACCTCCCAGGATACCTCCGTAGTGGCAGACGGAAGCGGTGGGTTGGGCCTCGCCCACCTCTAAACCAGTAAAGCACTACCGGTCAGACCTATCATACGCCTCAATGCTTGGTGCACGAAGCAGACTCCTGCGTACTCTTGCTGGCTGGCGCACCGGACTTCTGTTGGCGAAGTGCTAACCACACTTGCCGAGTCAGCGTATTGACGTCGGTGCATCGACCCTCCAATACCGAAGACCCACCACCTTAATTTTCATTCCTTTTATGCACATGCAAATTTACTCGTAATCACACAAAAACCGAGCCGAAGCTCCCCGGACCAAAACGTCTGTCTCTTAACCAACCGAGCCGAAGCTCCCCTGACCATTCCGCACGTCTCTTAACCAACCGAGCCAAAGCTCCCATCAATCTTCCTGTGCTAACAGTGTTGGTGAAAGGTGCAACCCTAATTACTAAGTCACTCTTGTCAGTTTGTTATTATAGTTTACGTTAACCCAGGACTTCCCCCGGTATTCCCCGTGAAGGGCTCTCAAAGGGCACTAGGAACTATGATGGTAGCTGAAGCCCATCGTTCCCTTTCGCAAGGCACTTATTGTTATTGGTTGAATTCCCTTACCAATTCCCTTCTCATGTTACGATAGGCTAACCTAGGGTGATTTTTAACCTTCCTCTCTTCAGGGAAGACGATCTTTCGTCGAACCCGAGCACCTCTTAACTCTAGATAACACCACTTCCCACTACTCTTCATATCATTCTATTGCAATATCATCCACATCTATTCACCCAGACAAAATAACTAACTCCAACCACTATCTCAGACCATGTCCTATTGCAATTTAACAATATGCTATATGCAGACCAACATAGACTATATGTCGAACCGCTTAGGAAGTGATCCAATACTCATCCAAATGCCCTAAATTATTTACTGGAGACTTATCATGATATAATTAGCCTAAATCCAGAAAATGGTAATTTTCCTAATTTATCTGGCATTTAATTAATTTCCTCAAAAATTCAAAGGGCTACCAGTTTGAACATGAACTACCCTAAGTTCTCATGCAAGATGTCCAACAAAATTATAATAAATAGTATGTTCTCTCAATATGGTAAATCCAATGTATCATAATTTTATATCATCAAAAGGGCACTAAAACCATTTTAGCAATATCTTCTATATTTCATTATTTATGAACCAAGTACAGAGTATATTCATCCAAAAATTATAAATTAATTACAGTATGCAGGTACATCCTTGAAAATAGTATTGACCAAGTTTCATAATTTTTCAGTAAAAATATCATCCATAATTAATTTTCAAAGTATAAAACCTTTTTTTAACATTTGTGAAGGAAGTACTGAATTTACTTAACTAAAAATTATACAAAAATTCAAGAATAGCAATTCTGTCCTAAAACATTCACTTCCAAGATTTCATGAGATTTCAATGATCAGAAAGATATAATTAATTAAATCACCAATTGGGGCTATAACAATCGTTACAAATGAAGTGCTGGAAATAAACATCATAAAATTCCAATAAAATTGTTATAGGTTCTACCCATCCTAAAACTTTCTCTACCCAAGTTACACAACCTTTAGATAATGTTTAGTGATGGATTGTGCTTAATTAGTATTTTACCCTAAAGCTAAGATTAGGGTTTTGAGGTATCTACTTGTCTCCAAATCCTCCAAGATTCTATCCAAATGATTCTTATCATGCTAATGTCAACTTTACAGAGTTTCAAGGTAATACGAGAGCAATTTCTCCCATGTCCTTCACAACTCTAGAAACCCTCCATTTAGGGTTTGAGTTTGGATCTTAGGGTAGACCAACCCTAAACCACACCATTTTCTCCAAGTGGGTTATAATAACCCTTCAAAGTCAGTGGTCGAAATATCAGCCTCTGTTGAGGTGATTTGACCATTCCAACCTATAGTGCACTTTTTACTAAAAAATGCCTCTCTATTGCCTAGTTAAGAATAGGTGACTCCCTATCCAAAACTCATCTAAATGAGTTGAATATTTGTACAGACGTAGGTTTTATAGCCAGGGACCACTCACCAAAATTTGGGAGGGTTTGGAGGTCATTTGACTACTTAAATAAATTACACTAACTTTATTAAATTAAAACAAAAACTTTAGGCAAAGTATCTCCAAAAATTCCCATTTTTGGACAGTCTTTAGATATAGCTAAGGGTAACCCCCTGCCCAAATGTCAGGTCATTTGGATAAGGGACAAAGCATGAGCATTCATTTTTGTTTCTGCCAACCTCTAGGTACAATCCCCACTAAAACGGGTGCTGCGGTCAAACCGCTTACTTAAACGAGTTGAAATTATTTTTAGATTAATCTAGACCCGAAGGGCTACAACTTTCGTGACTGGCTATTTTTCCTAAATCGGCCTCTAAGTGCCTCATTTTGCAATATCAAAATAAGCCTATTATATATATATATATATATATTTTCTCCTTATATTATATTTAAAACTTATAATATAAACATGGTTTACTGTTCATCTTCTTCAGAACCCGTGGATTAAAACCAGACAACTTATATTTTTCCTATAGCTCTTCCGCGATCCGTCGCCGGCCGTCCGGTAACTTCCCTGGCCAGCCACCACCACCACCACCTCTGTCATGGCGATGGCTATCAGTTGGCGGTGGTTTGGCCGCCGGAGATGGCGGTTTCCGGCGTACCCGAAAAATATATTTTTCATGGTCTTCCATGAAATCGTGAGAAAGGTCCGGCTCCTTTGAGCACGAACTTCATTCTAAGATCCTAAGATCTACCCACAATAGAAGAAGTAGAGGAGGACCTTGTTCGCGGTTTGGAGGCGAGATGAACGTCGGATTGTCATGGCGCAGTGGTGGCGTTCCCGAACTTCTCCTACAGCAAGAGCAAAATCTGAATCCGTTTGGTCAAGAGTGTAACCTTCTTCTCTTGCTCTAAGGGGGATTTTATAGATCTCCAAGTGGGGAGGGGAAAGGGCGAAGCATTCATGACAATAAAAGCTCCCTTAACGAATGGCTTTTCGGTTATGGTGGAGAAAAGGAAACGCTGGAATAAGGAGAGGCGTTTACCAGGTGGCGATTTCCTATTGGACCACACTTCTTCATTTTATTAAATAATTAGAGAAGAAAACGACCTATAAATACTCCTGCTGTAAATTCCCATAATCAGAATTGATTATGACTTGGGTTACAGAAATTTCTAGCCTGGCTGACGTTTCGGCCTTTGTCACGGGCGTGACACATAGGTCACGAGTGTGACAGGTGTGTTGCGAATTCATAGTTCGGCGATCGTCTTCCTGAGATCGACGATCGTCGAAGGGGTCACGCCCTAGGTCACGGGCATGACACATCGGTCACGGGCGTGACAGCCCCATGATGCCAATTCTACGCTCGTCGATCGTCGAAGGTGGGTCACGCCCTAGGTCACGGGCGTGACACGTGGGCCACGGGCATGACATGCCCGGGTTGCAAAAATCTGCGCTCGACGATTGTCTTCCTGAGATCAACGATCGTCGAAGGGGTTACGCCCTAGGTCACGGGCGTGACCAACCCGTGATTCAAAATCTGCACTCGACGATCGTCTTCCTGTGATCGATGATCGTCGAAGGGGTCACGCCCTGGTCATGGGCGTGACGGGTCGGTCACGGGCGTGACCAACCTGTGACTCGAAGTCTTGGTCGACGGACTTCAATTTTTGGGGCTTCCTAGGGTTCTGTCACGACAGACCGACTCCTAGGGGTCTAGCTGGAAATGAGATGTTACATAAGATAAGGGAGAGCATCAAGGCTCCTAATTATGCAAGGATTATCTCTCTGATGCTGCATGGGATAAATCTTGAGGTGTTTGATTTCTCCAAAGGAACAAACCTCCATCATATGAAAAAGGTATCAATCTCTTCTATTCAGAGATGGGAACTGAAATTGCTTAATCCTGCCCAGGCTGCTATAGCTCATGAACATCCAGCTGTTGAGGATAGGACTCCATTTCCCTCTCAACCTCATAGTGCTTGCACATCTAGTGCAACTGCTGAGGGGGAGCCTGCTTGGAAGATAGGGGTTAGACCTGATTTAATCTAGAGGGGGGGGGGGGTGAGTAGAGTAATTAAAACTTTGGTTATTTTTAAATTTATCAGAGTAAAAAATAGGTGATACCAATAATAATATAGAAGGAAATAAAAATAGGCTAAGCTATTCTATCTATCACAACACAAAAAGAACAAGAATAAAATGATCACACACAGACAACACAAGAATTTTATAGTGCATGGTTCCCCAAAATGGGTACATCCACTCTTATACCACCCTGGTAGGAATCCACTATCAGGTTTTTTATCAGGTGATTGCCACCACAAGATCTATTTCCAGGGAGATCTTACAACCCTTTAGGCTTTTGATCAGGTGCCAAAAACCAAGAATAAACTTTTGAAGGGAGTTAATAAACCCTTTATACAGGAGGTGAGAGGAGGTGATGATGTCTTCTCTTTTCTCTATCCAACAGAGAAGACTAGATGATTTGCTGTTGTCAAGACTCCTTCTGAAATGTAGAAATGGTTCAGAAACTTGGAGCCTTGCTCAGGGTGTAGGTCTTCAGCCTTGTATGAAGGAATCCTGGAACTTTCTGACTGATTCAAAGATGTTGTCCTTGAATGTTCCTGGATTTGAAGTAGAAGAAGATTCTTGATATTGATGGTTGTTCTTCTTCAGTCTTCAGAAAGGACAAGGGAGAAAACAGAATGTTTTTTATATGTAGAGAAGAAGTTCTATATGATGTTGTTCTGAGCAACTGTATTCTCTTCTCTGTATTGCTCTTGTGTTCTTATTGCAGGTCTGGTCTGTGTATTGGTTCAGATCTCTATGTCTAACTGTGTGTCTATTACTTGCTGCCGTTTGAAAAGAATTTCTCTTTTATATTCTGCAGTCAATAATTTCTCCTTTGAAATTTTAATTCTTGGCATTAATTGCTGATTGCCCTGGAGAAAGAAACGGCTGGAATATTTGACTTTAATGAGTTTCCCCAACTGTCCCATTAAAATAGGAAAGTAATTATCCAGATGAAGACCATAATTAATGCTGTCAATAATGGCTATATTTAGGAGAATACGAACATTAATTACTCAGGAAATTGCTGCTAAATAATATAGTAAATAAGGACAGAAAAAAGGAAAACTACTAAGTCTGGCTCGGGATGAAAATCGTCGACCTATGAATAGAATTCGTTGACTGGAGTTCAAAGTTCGTCGACCTGAGAATTCATGTTCGTCGACCTGAGCTCTGCGAACTGCATTATGGAAATAACTTGCCAAATCTGCACTCTGAGTTTGTCAAGCTGAGAATCTGTATGAAAGAAAAGATCGTCGACCTGAGCTCGAATATCATCGAGCTCAACTCAGAGAAATAACTCTGAGTTCGTCGATCTGCAATCGACGATCGTCGAGCTGAGTTCGAAGAATTTCGAACTGATCATTTTGATCTCTGAATCTTTTAAGTCTTGAATCTACTGAGGTCCTCTGCTGGCTGGTCCATGAAGGTTGAACCTAAAGACTAGCCTAAACTCTATGACTACTAGACTTGACCCTGGCTATATAATATGGGTCAAACTCAGCTTAATTAGTGAACCTAGCCCAAATACAAACTAAGGATCCAACAATCTCCCCCTATTTGAGTGAGGTCACTAAAATAAATAAAAGAAACAATCTTAAAGCAGAGAAACATATATCTGGCAGAAATAAAAACATTCAGCAAATATTTAAAATAAGTGCTTCATGATAAACAAATAAAGTTCAGAAAATTAAAACTAAACACATAGAGTCACTTGTTCTTCTTAGGCTTTTTTTCACAGGCTTATCTGAAGGCTGTCTGAAAATAGTTTCTCTATTAGGATCAGCAGCTTGTCTCTTTGTCATGGTCATATCTGATGCACCAATTATATTGACAGATGTCGCTCTTGGAACTACAGCTTCTGGATGCAACCTCATATAATCATCAACATTGAAAAATTTGTTAGCTTTGACATACCTCTGTAGTTCTTCCTTCCTGTATGATGACATAGTTGAATATTGGGAGGGATCCTTTCCTTCAGCTTTTGCTTTGTTGATTTGAGAAAGTCCTACCAGCTCTTGGAACCTGGCCATTTTTGCTGTTGTCTCCTGCTCTGGATCTACAAATGGTATTGGTGGAGATTCTGGCCTTTTAGGACTTGAGTCATTCTGTGAATCATCAATAGAAACTGAATTACTTCTCTTATCTGTAGCTGGAGGAGGCTTACTTTGAGAGGACTGCTGGCTGCTGCCTATCTTGGATTGTCTCTGATAGGTTTTAGTAACTGGTACTGATCTTTGAGATACACTTCCAGAGGCCCAAGAAGATGGAGGAGGAGGAGGAGGGTCTTTCCTAAATTGCTTAGGAGGAGACCTGTACCTTCTCCTCTTCTTTCTTTCTTTTTGTTCATTCTTTGATAACCACTTCCATTATGACATCCCTAGGTATGGAGTAATCTTTTGCAAGATATAATAAGGAGTATCATGAGTAGGGTTTGGTTTGGGAGTAGCTTTTGGAACAACTTTCCTTTTCTCGGCAACCTTTTTTCTAGCTTTTGGATCATCTGATTCATCAGAATCTTCTTCATTATCATCAGAGGATTCTGGAGGGTTGTCATATAAAGCATCTATTTCCTTCAAGGCTTCCTTTGAGATTTGCTTCTCATCTTGAGGAGGCACTTGAGGTTCAGTAACTTCAGGAGCATCAATTTCAGTAGCAATCTGATAATCTTCTACTTCTTTGTCAGCCAACAAAAATTTATCCAAATCAGGATCATTCTGAACAGTCTCTAGATCTTGAGCAACGTCTTGTGCAATTAGATCATCCAGATTAGGGATCGGGCTATCATCCATAATATAGGTTGGGTCTGATGGTTCCACAATCATTTTGATAGCAAAACTTTCCTTTAGTTGATTAACAACTTCAGGACTTATTGGTGCAGTGTAACAAACTATAGCCAAAGATGGCTCTGGGCAAACTGCTGGAAGATAATTCAAGTAAGCTTGATTAAAATAATCTAACAAATTGAAAATATCTACTGTGGGATTGACACAACAATTACCAACAATCAACACTTCTGGCAGAACAACTTGTTCATTTGTACATAACATATCAAAATCAACTGTCTCAGTCTCTGTAATCATAAGTACATCTGCTTCTGCTAACTCAGCTATCTATACATCTGCTGGCTCATCTATCTGTATAACTGCTGCTGCTGCTGGGGAGGAGACTGGAGCTTCTTCATAGGATATCTCCCCTTGCCTGGGTTCAGAGGGTCCTGAAGCCAGACCCGCAGAAGAAGGGACAGTAGGGGCAGTAGAGATGAGGGCAAATGGGGATAAGATAGATTCAGCAAGAGGTTTAATGGTCTCTGCTATTAGATTTCTGATAAGGGGAGTTAGGAGTTCCAGAAGAGTTGGAATGGAGGAGGAATCCATGTACATAAACTCAGAGGGTGTCTGAGTTGATACAGAAGGATGGATGGTGGAGAACCTTTTGCATAATTTGCAACCACTAGAACCAAATATAATGTCATCTACATATATTTGTACTAATAAGATTTTATCATGATGATGCTTGATAAATAAAGTCTTATCTACTATGCCTCTAGAAAACTCATGCTCTAAAATAAAGCTAGCTAAGGTTTCATACCAAGCTCTTGGATCTTGCTTTAGACCATAAAGAGCCTTATGCAATTTGAAAACATAAGAGGGATGAGTTGAAGAGATAAAACCTGGTGGTTATTCCACATAGACCTCTTCTTTGAGTTCACCATTTAGGAATGAACTCTTTACATCCCTTTGATATGCTGTGAACTTCTTGTAGGCAGCATATGCTAAGAATATCCTGATTGCTTCAAGCCTTGCAATAGGTGCAAAAGTATGGTCATAGTCTATGCCTTCCTCTTGTCTGTATCGTTGAGCAACTAATCTGGCTTTATTCCTGATGATAGTACATTGAGCATCTAGTTTGTTTCTAAATACCCATTTAGTTCCAATGACTGGGTAGTCTTTGGGTCTTAGAACTAAATCCCAAATTCTACATCTCTCAAACTAGTTGAGCTCCTCTTGCATTGCAATGATCTAGTGTGGATCTTGCTCAACATCTTTAATGGATTGGAGCTCAGTTTGAGATATGAAGCGGGCATGCATCATGTCCTGGTGGATTTGATGCCTTGTCTGCACACCCACTAATATGTCTCCAATCACTTGAGATGCAGGGTGATCTCTAAGTGTGACAAATTCAGTAGGAGGAGTTGGTTGAGCAACAGCTTGGGGAATTAATTCCTCTGATGGAATTAAGTTAGCTGTTGTTGGATATACATTAACTCACTGTCTTCATCTTCACTTTCTTCAGCAACATGTGGAGAAGGATGTGTAACAGCTTCATTAGTAAGGGTCAACTCATCCAACTTCTCACACAAGTTAGGTACCTAAAAAGTTTCACTAGTAGAAGCTATCTTCTCCTTGTAAAACATATTAGTCTCATCAAATGAAATATGAATAGACTCTTCCATTTTCATAGTTGATTTATTATATACCCTATAAGACTTTTTTACTTGGGAATATCCAAGAAAAATTCCTATTTCAGTCTTGGCTTCAAACTTTCTAATGTATTTCTTGTTGTTGTTATGAATGTAACAAATACAACCAAAGACTCTAAAATAATCTACTTTAGGTTTCTTCCCTTTTAGTAGTTTATAGGGGGTCTTTCCCTTGAGCTTATGAATCAAACTTCTATTCAGGAAATAGTTTGATGTGCTCACAGCCTCTGCCCAAAAAGATATGGGCAAGTGAGCATCTGCAACTAATGTGCCTGTAGCTTCAATGAGTGTTCTATTTTTTCCTTTCAGCTACCCCATTTTGTTGAGGAGTTCTAGGAGCAGAGAAACAATGCCTGATACCTTCCTTCTCATAGAATCTTGCTTGAGAAGAGACTCAAACTCAGTACCATGATCACTTCTGATCAATGCAACTGGAGTAGAGTACTCAATCCTTATGATCTTAAGAAAGTCTGTAAGAACCTTGAAGTTATCTAGCTTGTTTCTCAAGAAGAACACCCAAGTGAACCTTGTGAAGTCATCATTAATTACTAAGGTATAAGACTTCCCTCCTAGGCTCTATACAGCAATGGGTCCAAAAAGATCCATATGGAGCAAGTACAGTATCCTAGGTGAATCACTCTTATTAAGTGACTTAAAACTATTTTTAGTTTGCTTGCCTAATTGACAAGCCCTGCAAAGGCTTTCCTTCTTGTAGGGGTAAGAAGATAATCCTCTAATAAGGTTATCCCTAGATAGTTTAGCAATGTTTTTCAGGTTTACATGACCTAATCTCTTATGTCAAAGATAATTATTATTACTGGTTTGGATAAACAGGCATATTTCAGTTTTAGCTGACTTAAAATTAACTACATAGATATTATCTACTCTAGTGCCAGTTAAGACTACTTGGTTATCTATAAAAGTAATAATACAGGAAGTTTTGTTAAATGATACCTGAAACCTTTCATCACATAACTGACTTATGGATATAAGGTTGTGCTTCAGTCCACTTACATAAGCTACCTTCCTGAAGGTGACTGCTCTAATCTTGACCTTTCCATATCCTTCAGTCTGGCCACAATTGGAATCACCAAATATTACTTTGGGTCCTAGCTTTGACTTATAGTTGATTAGGTTGTCCTTGTTTCCAGTCATATGCTTTGAACAACCACTATCCAGATACCACTATTGCTCTGTGGTGGGATAGTCTTTCACCTGCAATGAAACATATTAGCTATTCTTGACCAAGGTTATCTTGGGTCCTTGTTTATTTACATAATTAAAGCTGGACATATATGAGTATTCTGGTTGATTTTTATAACCTAAGGGATGAAATCTTCTAGGTGGAATAATCTATTGGGTGAATGGGTTAATAAATTCTCTAGGTTGATTAAGTGATCTGTTGGAATTAAAGTTTTTGTAATTATAAACTGGGGTCGACGAATTCTGGTAAGTTCGTTGATCCGAGGTTGACAAACGGGGATGAGTTCGTCGAACTCCACTCAAAGAATGAAAGTATTCATTCTCTGGATCCCAATATCGTCGATCTCGGGTCGACGATACATATTGGGTTCGTCTATCGCAGTTCAGAGAATAATTATAGTAAAAGTTTGCGTTCGGAGTTCGTCGACTTAAGTTCGACAAACTGTACACATTTCGTCGATCTGAGTTCGAAAAAATCTGCTGAACATTATTATAGTTAAGATTTTTCTTATTCTTTCTCTTTTTCTTATTCTTTTATTTTAATTCCGTTTGTTTAACATTATTATCATCTATCTTCTCTTTACCCTTTTCTGAAACAAATTTTATTGGAGTTGTTAAAATATTTTTCTGAATCAGTGGGGGTTGGCTTGATGAAGCACCTAAGCCCAGCTTGCCATTAAGCCTGGCATTCACTGTGCTTGTGATGTCCATCAGCTTGATACTTCTCCCATTTAGAGATTCTTCAAGTTGCCTAGCCTCAGCTAATTCAGTTTTCAATGATATAATCTGTTCATTAGCTAAAGTTATTTCATCTTTTAACTTAATGTTTTCTGAAATGAAATTATCTTGTTCAGTCAATTTATCTCTAAGTTGTTTAATCTCTTTTTCAGAATTAATTAAATCAATATATAAAGATTTAAATTCAGTTCTAAAATTATCTGAGTTAAAGTCAAAGGAAGACAGTACCTAATCTTCCTCAGATTCAAAGTCTTCACCCTTTGACTTGTCATCTTCTGCTTCTGAACAGCTGCCTGATGCATTGATGGCCATCAGGCAGATCTCCTTTGCCTTTACTTCCTCTTCATCTTCACTGGAGCTGGAAGATGAAGATTCATCTTCAGTTTCACTCCATGTTTCATCCACAAAGCCTTTCTCCTTTCTTTTATGCTTGTTAGAGGAGGGCTTGTTATAATGCTGCTTCCTGATTTCTTTTTCTCTTTTTCTCTCATTATTTTGGTTCTCTAGACACTCTGAGATGAAGTGTTCAGGCTTCTTGGAACCAAAACAAATAACTTCTTTAGTTGGTGTTTTGTCATACCTAGGCTTATCATCTTGCCTTGATGACTTTCTTCTGAAATCCCTCTTGCCCATCTTGTAAAATCTCTTGGCTAAGAGACTCAGGAATTCTTCACTGGCTGTTGGAGCTTCTGATTCTTCAGTTGCTTTGAATGTAATGCTTTGCTCCTTTCTTGCTGATGAAGGAGTCTCCTGCTCTGCAGCTTCTCTAGACTTTATGAGCTGCTCATAGGACTTGAGCTTTCCAAGTAGAGATTCCGTGGAAATCTCATTGAGACTTCTAGCTTCCTTGATTGGCCAGATTCTAGAATCCCATGAGTTGGGGAAGCACATGAGGATTTTGTCATTTACTTCTGTGAGGGTGATGTCCCTGTCCAAAGTCTTTAGCTCATTGATGATTGAGCTCAGTCTGTTGTACATGTCACTAATAGACTCTGACTCATCCTTCTTGAAGTTTTCATATTGTGACATGAGATTGAGTCTCCTATCCTTTCTCTCATCTGCTGAACTAGCAACCATCTGGTTAAGGGAATCCCAGATAGCCTTGGATGATATGCACTCAGCCACCTTCTGAAGAATGTCATCAGACATTGTCTAAGCTAGAATATTCGTGGCCTTTGCATTAGCTATTTTGGCCTTTTTTTGAGCATCTGTCCACTCAGGTGGTGGAACAGCATGAGTGCTTGAACTAGCAGTAGTTATAGCCACTGGAGTTGGTGGTCCTGTCAAAATAGAATTGAAAATATCTTCATCAATAGAGTTCATGTATAACTTGATTCTTGACTTCCAGATAACAAACTTATTTAAGTTGCAAACTGGAGGTTTGGTGCTTGCATAGTCTTTGTTCTATGCCATGATGTGAAAACAGAAAAACTAGGAAAAGAAAATCAGATCTAGCAAGGATCTTTTTGTTCAAGTGTTAGCTTGTACAACCAAAGTAACACCCCTCTGATACTAATTGAAAGATAGGGGTTACACCTGATTTACTTTAGAGGGGGGGGGGGTGAATAGAGTAATTAAAACTTTGGCTATTTTTAAATTTATTAGAGTAAAAAATAGGTGATACCAATAATAATATAGAAGGAAATAAAAACAAGCTAAGCTAATCTATTTATCACAACACATCAAGAACAAGAAAGAAAATGATCACACATAGACAACACAAGAATTTTATAGTGGTTCCCCAAACTGGGTACATCCACTCTTCTACCACCCTGGTAGGAATCCACTATCAGGTTTTTGATCAGGTGACTGCCACCACAAGATCTATTTCCAGGGGGATCTCACAACCCTTTAGGCTTTTGATCAGGTGCCCAAAAACCAAGAATTAACTTTTGAAGGGAGTTAATAAACCGTTTATACAGGAGGTGAGAGGAGGTGATGATGTCTTCTCTTTTCTTTATCCAATAGAGAAGACTAATGGATTTGCTATTGTCAAGACTCCTTCTGAAATGTAGAAATGGTTCAGAAACTTGGAGCCTTACTCAGGGTGTAGGTCTTCAGCCTTGTCTGAAGGAATCCTTGAACTTTCTGACTGATTCAAAGATGTTGTTCTTGAATGTTCTTGGAGTGGAAGTAGAAAAAGATTCTTGATATTGATGGTTGTTCTTCTTTAGTCTTCAAAAAGGACAAGGGAGAAAATAGAATGTTTTCTGTATGTAGAGAAGAAGTTCTGTATGATGTTATTCTGAGCAACTGTATTCTCTTCTCTGTATTTCTCTTGTGTTCTTACTGCAGGTCTGGTCTGTATATTGATTTAGATCTCTATGTATAACCGTGTGTCTATTACTTTCTACCGTCTGAAAATAATTTCTCTTTTATATTCTGCAGTCAGTAATTTCTCCTTTGAAATTTGAATTCTTGGCATTAATTGTTAATTGCCCTGGAGAAAGAAATGACTGGAATATTTGACTTTAATGAGTTTCCCCAACTGTCCCATTAAAATAGGCAAGTAATTACCCTGATGAAGACCATAATTAATGCTGCCAATAAATTTAGGAGAATAAAAGCATTAATTACTCAGGAAATTACTGATAAATAATATAGTAAATAAGGACAGAAATAAGGAAAACTGCTATGTCTGGCTCGGTACAGAAATCGTCGACCTCTGAACAGAATTCATCGACTGGAGTTCAAAGTTCGTCGACCTGAGAATTCCTGTTCGTCGACCCGAGCTCTATGAACTGCATTATGGAAATAACTTGCCAAATCTGCACTCTGAGTTCGTCGAGCTGAGAATCTGTCTGAAATAAAATATCGTCGACCTGCGCTCAAATATCGTCGAGCTCAACTCAGTAAAATAACTCTGAGTTCGTCGATCTGCGATCGACGATCGTCGAGCTGAGTTTGAAGAATTTCGAACTGATCATTTTGATCTCTGAATCTTCTAAGTCTTGAATCTACTGAGGTCCTCTACAAGCTGGTCCATTAAGGTTGAACCTAAAGACTAGCCTAAACTCTAGGACTACTAGACTTGACCCTGACTATACAATATGGGTCAAACTCAGCCTAATTAGTGAACCTAGCTCAAATCCAAACTAGGGATCCAATACCGCTCCTTCTATTCAAGAGGAAAGAGTACCTACTCCACCTTATGCTGCCTCTCTCCCTCCAACCACTCCAGAGGACATTCTGTTAGATGCACAAGTGCAAGAAACCATCCTTTCTACTGCAGAAGACATCAACAAGATGATTGAAGAACTCAGCTCTGAAGAGTCTCTACCTCCCCTCCAGAAAGAACAACCTGCAGAACCATCCAAGGAACAAACTCCAGTACCAACTCCCTCTACTACTCCATCTCCAGGATCCCCTGTTCCCCAATCTCCTGCTACTGACAAAGAGCAAGATGAGACTATTCTGATTTCTGATGAAATAGAAAAATCCCATGAACCAGCTGAAGCTCCTCTAAAGAGCTTGGACTTTACTCTTCCAACCATCATTGGCGAGGAAGGAGATGTTCTGATTCACACCTCCAAAGCTCAGAGCTCTGTGATAGTAGAAGAAATTACTCCATAGACTGCTCCTTCTCCTCCTCCAGTTACTCATACTACAACTCCAACTCTTGCTGCTAGTGATATACTGGGAAAGATAGAACAGATGCTGATGGAACAAAGAAAGTATTTTAAAGGCTCTTTGAAGGATGTTCAAGAGAAAGTCACTGCTCTTGAAAAGGAAATGAGTAGAGGCTTTGCAGAGATTCAACACAATACAGATGAACTGAAAAACTTGTTTAAGATTGGTGGAAAAGCGCTGGATCACACAATAACTAGTGTTGGACAAGTGATGGATCAATCAGTTACTTTGGATAATAATCAAATTCAGTTAGAAAAGAAGGCCCAAGAGCACCTTATGAAGATCTGTCAAGAAGTGGGTACTTTCAAAGAAGAGGCCATCAAGAAACTCTGTGTAGAAGTCAGAAAGGGGGAGGGACTTGTAAAAGAATATTTAGAAAAATCTGATGCTAATATAAAGACTCTATGGACTACCAAGATGGATGAAATTCACACTAATATAAAAGCCTAGATACAATCTGTGAAATTTCATACCTATGATACTGCAGTATGGGTGCATAATCAAATCATCCCTAACTTCCAGGCTGACCCAAATATTATTCCTCATCATCTCAATCCCCTTGCAGAACTTCAACCAGCTCAGATGCCTGCTCCTCAACCTACTTTTTCTCCAAGGCCTGAAGGCTCAGAAGTTCCTCCTCCAGAATCTTATGTACAGGTATGGGAATCAGATATACCACAAGATCTACCTGAAGTACAGATCCCTAAAAGAAGGAAATATGGTGATGGAGCTTCTGCCAGCAGATCCTTTCCATATCCAGAGGCAGAGAAAAGAAAAGCTCAGGAATTTGCTGAAATCTGGAGTCCTACTTCAAAGTCACTTATCTTGGATACTCTCAAGTTAGTTTTGGACTTTAATGAGAATAGACATGACCATTACAGCTCCCATGAATGGGACTTGTATGAGAAGTCTATGACCAAAAGAAGAATTTATGATCGAGAGCATGAAAGAAATAATCCTGCTACACCTCCAAGACCTCCCAAATACTATCCTAAGCCATACAACTATCAGAGAAGGCAATAAGAAAAGAAGGACATACAACAACATCAAGCCAAAGATTGATCATAGTTTTAAGATTATGGATTGGATTTGTGTAGAACTGAAATTTTGGAACAATTCTATTTATATAAATCCTTAATTTTGATGATCCTTTCTTTGTCTTTAATTTTTGTGCATGTTATTCTGTTTTTATCTTCTATATCTAGTCTTTTTATTTTGATATAATTCACCTTAGTGTAGAGGGTTCTGACTTCTACAAATAGGGGGAGATTGTTGGGTATTGTATCCCCAATAACCTAGATTTGTATGAAGTCACACTTGAACTAAGATGAATTAAGTTGTATTTGATGTATTGCTTAAGTTATGTGTTTGCATGACTTATTGCCAAGTGTAGACCAATATCAGTCTATAGTGGGTCACTAAACATAGGACCATACAATACAATCCCTCATTGTGAGATCCATGGTATTGAATCATTTGTAGCCTCTCTATTGAGATACACTTCATTTTCAAGCACTAGGGTTGATGAAGGAAGACTTGTTGCTGATTGGAATGAAGAAACAAAATTTTTCATAAACTGAAATTCTTCTAAGTGTTTTACTCGAGTAGAACTATAGTACTCGAGTAGAACCTTTAGATGTACTCGAGTAGATCTAGTCTAAAATTCGAGTAAAAAAATGGTTCTCAAGAAGCTTGAATCTAGTTCTCGAGAAGCCAAGTCCATTACTCGAGTCGACATCTTCTCTTTCTCGAGTTATCAGTTTATCCATCTCAGAAATTTTCTAAGTATAATTCTCGAGTAGTGAAGTTCAAGTACTGGAGTAGTTATATTTAGTACTCGAGTAGTACTAGATTGTTTCGAGTAACAGAAGTCAAGTTCAACACTCGAGTATATGAGCATTTGACTCGAGTGTTAGAATGAAAGTTCTCGAGTAATGTCTACCCCACTTGAGTAGTGAAGTTCCAGTACTCGAGTAATCTATCTACTTCTCGATAAGTTCAGATCCAGTACTTGAGTAACCAGAATTTTCTTTCCAGAATTTTTCTCTAAGTCTTTTTCTCGAGAAGTTCTTTTCTACTTCTCGAGTAACATTTCTAGCACTCGAGTAATCCTCATTCCAATCGAGTGACAATGATTTCTATTCTGAAGTTTCCTTAAATGTTCTTCTCGAGTAGTTTGATACTGTCCTCTCGAGAGACAGTCTTAGTACTCGAGTAGTTTTTCATTCACTCGAGTAATTCAGTCAGCTGTTCAGAAAAATTCGCCAAGTCCCTGATAAATGTTATTTTCAAATAACCTGATGTGATTGGTCCACATGGCCGTCATTAATGATAAATCTAACCATTAGGGAGATTTTATATAAGGTCTTATCATTTTACTAACCCTAACAAAGTGCGTGAAAAGAAATATTCTAAGTAATTCTCTTTCCTAATTGGAAGCCGCCGCCGCTCATCGTGCAAATCACCAAGGGCTTTCGCTCAAGAAGATTCAGACCAGTCGACTTGCAGATCAAGATTGTTTTTCTTCTCTACATCATCTCTTTGATTCTATGAGTCCAAGGATTTCAGATCTAGAATCTAGCCGTGTCTTCTTCGACATTTTCTGATAGAGTCGCTATTTCAAGAAGAAAGACCTAGGCAGAGATATTTCCAGATCTGAGAAAATTTACTGTTTGTATTTCTTAAATCCATTTTTTTCTTGTAGGAGATTATTCTCTGAGTGTAGGAGCTTTGTTCTCCGAGTTGTAGGAAGTTTTTATCTTCCGAGTGTAGATCTGTTTTTGTGGATCGAGTTGTAGGAACGTTGTTCCGAGTTATAGGATTGTTTTAAATCCGAGATTAGTGGAGTAGCTGAGTCTAGTGCTTTGCTAGATCGGTGAGTGGAAAGTGGATGTACCCAAGGTTGGGGGACCACTATAATTCTTGGTGTCTTTTGTGATTGCTTGGTTATTTTTCTGTGCATAGATTGCTAAATTTTTTATTCCGCAAATAGATGCACAACTCACCTATTCACCCCCCTCTTGGTGATTTAGGTAGACAACTTAAACACTTTTCAGAAGAAGCTTTATATTTCTGTGAGTGATGATGTCCGCAATATTCCCGGGCTGGAGACAACTAAATTGATGAGTTTTATGGGATCTCTTGTGAGGCCTTATGTATCAATTACATTTGTTGCATGGAAGGAAGTTGATAAACAAATTAAAGATCAAATATTGGCAGAATTAAATGTACGTAACTTTGTTTTCAATGATTAGTGATTACATAACTGTGGTGTTTTAGTTAATTTTTAATTGATATTGTCTATTATTTTCAGATTTATTTTGATAATATTGATGGTCTTCGCAATGCATTACTGAAAGGCATGAGTGAAAGTTGGAGAATTTGGAAATCCAAACTCTTTATCACTTATGTAAAAGATGTTGATTTGGAGCATCGATACAATGTTCCTGTCAAGTATAGTTTTATTACTCCCGAATACTGGAGAGTTTTTGTCTACCATCGCACCACTATAGAATATATGGTATGTGTTCTTAACTTTTTTAATTAAATTTAATGTTTTCTATCATTCTTTATCTTTATAACTTATAAGTAATCTAAGTATTAACAAATATTTATTTGTGTAGGAGAAAAGTAAGGTTAATACAGAGAGAGCAAAAACACAAAAGTCTTTTCATACTACTTCCAGAATGGGTTATTCTGGATTAGAAAAAAGATGGTATTAGTTGATTAGTTCTCTACATCTCTCTCGTATTTTTTATTGTACATATTGGTTTTCTCAATAATTTAAATAATACTTTACTTTTATTTTATTGTCAAGGTTGAACAAGGGGCAGCTGCACCAATTTCACGTGCAGAATTATGGATAGACGGTCATAAAAGAAAGACCAGTGAGTACATTAGTACAGATGCAGCTGAGTTAGCATCTAAAATTGTAAGTTTAAATGTTTAATTTATTCATTTATAAATTATCAATACTTCAATAGTAATATTGCTTGTGAAGTATAAATGTATAATTTCTTATCTGTAATTCTATATTAATTTATATTACTTATTTTAAGGATGAGTTATCGAGCCAAGAGTCCCAGAGTGCTGAAACAGTGTCACAGGTGAAAGTTATTACTTCAAGGTTAGCTAGTCACCTAGAGGGGGGGGGGGTGAATAGGTTTTTTAAACTTTCTTAGATCTTTATGTTGTTTATAAGTTTGGTAATTTAGAGCTTGTCCTAATTACTTGTAATACAAGAAAGAAACAAGCAACACAATAAGCACACAAATATTTGTAGTGGTTCCCCAATTAGGTACATCCACTTTCCCTCCCACATATCCAACTGATTTGGTTGACTAGACACTTTCTCCACCAATATACTCCTCAGAGCTTACACCTCAGACCCTCAGCCTTACACACAGATTCTTTTCAGAATCCAAACTCAGAACCACAAGGGTTCCTACCTCAGAGCCCTATAGTGCTCCTACAGCTTAGTGGTCCACTGACCACCTACCTCAGCCTTATTTCTAAAGCCTACAGCTCAGACTTCTCAACCCTACAACTTTAGGCGCACAGCCCAACTCTCAGAGTGCTGCAGCACTCCTATAACTCAGTACCTATCCAAGTACCTACCTTAGTGCCCTTCCAGGCACCTACAGCTCAGCCTTCTCCAAGGCCTACAACTCAGTGACACACTTGTCACCTACAGGTCAGTGACTCACCAGTCATCTACCTATAGCACTAGGCCCTACACTCAGGCTGGGAGGACAACCCTACCTTAGATCCACACTTGGATCCTACCTCAGAGAGCAGCACTCTCCTACTTAAGGCACTTAAGCCCTATAGCTCAGATCCACACTTGGATCCTACCTTAGTACCCCAGCAGGGCACCTACCTTAGTGACAAATTAGTCACCCACGACTCAGGCATAAAGTGTCCGGCACTCAGATTCAGATAAACTAAATCCTACAGGAAAGTAATCAAGAAAGTTTGAAATACTGACTCAGAGATAAATCTCTGAGTCTAACTTGCTGGACTGAGCAGATATCAGTCCAGCCCACTAGCTGTAGAAGGAATTAGTCTTCTTTTACAACTACCAATTTCTCTGCTGTACTGAAGACAACTAACTGCTGTTGTAGGCTTACTACCCTTCACATAGCTAACTCTTCTTGCTGATAGATTGAATAAGCCAACTTATTCTTCAAGAAACACTCTAGCAGAGCTGGAAGAAGTTTCAGCTATCTTTGTCTTCTGGCTTTCACTGCTGGACTTTGCTTTCAAGCTTGTCGAAGAAGATGAAGTCTAGCCGCCTCTTTTTCGTTTTCTGCTTCCATTCTTTTTTTTTTCGTTTCATTAACCCTAATCTTCTTTTCTTCTCTTCCTTTTATATCTATTGATTTGAATTAACGACACAATTTGAATATGGGCACAGTCAAGTATAATGAGCGCCACCTCCCTCAGAAGAAGACAATCAGTAGCTTTCGGCGCAACTATAGCTTTTCCGCAATGGCATGAAGTACTTGGACTGAGCTCGACGATCATCGATCTGAGATCGACGAACTCTGTACTGAGCTCGACGAACTTCAGAATCTCTAACTTTACTTTTAGCTCGACGAAATGTGAGCTCTGCTCGATGAACTATATATCTTCAAACTTTAACTTGAGCTCAACGAAAGGTGAGCTCAGCTCGATGAACTCTGACTCTTCAACCTTTAACTTGAGCTCGACGATCTGTGAGCTCAGCTCGATGAACTCTGAATTTTCAACCTTTAACTTGAGCTCGACGAAATCTGGGCTCAGATCAACGAACTCAAAATTTGGTTCGATGATTACTGAATTGAGCTTCTTCTTTAGAAGCATTGAGTGAGCCTGCCTCACTCAATGCTTATGGACTTAGATAAATTCTGCCGGCTTAGTCTCAACGGTTTCTTCTCAACTGTCTCAGCGGTTTCTTATTCACAGCTGAGACTGTCTTCTGTCTCAGCGGTTATTTCTTCAAAGCCGAGACTGTCTTCTATCTCAACGGTTTAGTTAAGACCAACACTTCTCTCAATGATATGTGTTGAGCTTCTCAACTATCTCAGCGGTTATGCTAAGATATTTTTCTCAGCTATTCCAGCGGTTATGCCATAGTCAAATTATCTGACTTCTAGCTTCTTCTTCCTGTTCACCTGTCTAATCCAGGACAACCTGCATGCAATAACTCAAGCATACATCAAATACATTATACCCCTAAGCATGATTGGTGATGCCTCTTCAAAACTTAAGGAACATTGAAGGGAACAATTCCTAATAATAGGGAAGAGATTGTAACATCCCATTTCCGACCAGACCCCTAGGAGAGGTTTTGTCATGACCAAGTCATGACAAAACCTTAGGAAGCCCAAGGAGGCCAAGTGACTCGGGCTCAAGGTGAAAATCACCTTGGTCTGCAAATAGTAGGTCAGAAATTTACTTAAATAGGATTTGGGCTCGGGCGTTGAGTGCGTCGAGTGCACTCAACGCCAAAGGCTGGATGGCGTTGAGTGCGTCGAGTGCACTCAACGCCATAAGCTGAACAGCATCGAGCGCACTGACTGCACTCAACGCCATCGTCCAAAGGCTGGATGGCATTGAGTGTGTTGAGTGCACTCAATGCCATAAGCTGAACGGCGTTGAGTACACTGACTGCACTCAACGCCATCGTTCAAAGGCTAGATGACGTTGAGTGCATCGAGTGCACTCAACACCATAAGCTGAACAGCGTTGAGTGCACTGACTGCACTCAATGCCATCGTTCTTAGGCTGGATGGAATTGAGTGCGTCGAGTGCACTCAATGTCATAAGCTGAACGACGTTGAGTGCACTGACTGCACTCAACGCCATCTTGTTTGGGCTGTATGGCGTTGAGTGAGCTGAGCTCACTCAACGCCGTAGGCTGGATGGCGTTGAGTGAGCTGGGCTCACTCAACGCCATTTTACTTAGAATTTCTCTGGCTGTTTTAGCTTATTTGCTGGTTCGGCTGAACCGAACCGTTTCGGGAAGCGGGCCAGGATTTCTTAAAATTAGTCGTTTCTCTATTAACACCTAATTAAGTCTTATTTTAAAAAAAATATTGACCGGTCAAATGGAGGTAGGCCACGTGGCCGATGGTTATGAAAATGAAGAAGACTTCAGCCATGGCCGAGCACCGGCTTTCATGGACAGTAATTGCACTTGATGCCTTGGCCCCTTCCCCTCCTCTTTTATGGTTGGATTCAACTCCTCTAGGGAAGAGGAGGAGTTTCCAGCCGTTACTTGGCTAGATTGAGCCATATTCATTCCCCCACCACCATGGCCGAAATTACCATTAATGGCCACCATCGGTTAGACCCCTCCCCTCCCCCATTTTACTGATTTATAAGCTTACCTAGACCTCAAGCACTTGTTTCCACACTTTGCGTGAAGGAGACGAGGGAGTTCTGCGTGCTGTTGAAGACTGCCGGTGACACCTTCACCATTAATTGATTTCCGTCGATCTGCACGCCTCTAGCCCGCGAATAAGGTCCTCCCCTCCTCTCTCTCTATGGGTAGATCATAGCTTTCCTTAGGATTAAGAATCGGGCTCAACTGATCCCGATCGGGAAGAGGTGATCTTCTTGGTTATTTATGCAAAGAAGAACTTGTCGGGTTCGCCGGATTTCGCCTCTCCGGCGGCCGCGCCGCCGCCCGGCGATGGCCACCACCTCAACGGAGGTGGTGGTGGCGGTGCCGGCCAGGGAGGAGGCTGGATGGCCGGCGACAACATCTGGAATGCGCTCCAGGTCGGGCTAATCTCAGCCCTTGGCTAGAGGAAGAAGATGACCAGTAGACGATAGATCTGCTTTAAGATTTGTGCTTGGTTAAATTATTAATTCATATTATTTCAATTTCTGTCCTGTTTACATGGTGGTTGTAAATTAAATATTAAAAATACTTAAAGGCTAGATCAGGAAAAACTGTTAACATGAAAATTATAGATCTATGAGTCTAATTTATATTAAAATTTATTTGAACCATTTTGGAGTCCTGGTTAGACCACAACACTCATTTTGGTGTGATCTATACATAGGGTTGAACAGGGAATGATTTAAGTGCCCCCATCAATCCAGCCATCCAAATGACTTGAAATTTGGTATGGGGGACATTCTTATCTATACCCACAATATATCCAAAAATGAGAATTTTTGGATATAAATTTTCTATAGTTTTTTTTAAAATTTAATAATTCATGTATGATTTAATTAGAGGGTCAAATGACCTCAAATGTCTCCAAAATTTTGGTGGCTGATTTCTAGGGTTATTATTTAACCCTGATAAAAATTTAGGCCCAATTGGGTTTGATATAATTAGGTTTTGGTGAGGCCAAAGTTTGGCCTTTAAAGGGAAAATTAGGGCAAGGGATTTTTGGGGCATGATGGGGCCAATTCTCACACAAATGGGTTGGGATTTTGGCCAGAGCCCCATGGTCAGTGAAAACCCTCTCTCATGGAATTTGAGATGAATTGGGGTGGGTTTGTCCTAGACCCTAGCTCACACATTAAGGATTGAACTATGGGGGTTTGTGAAGGACATAGGATGATATGTTCTTATATGGACTTAGGGTTTAGTCCATGTGGTTCTAGGGTGGAAATAATCCCTAGGGAGGAGTTTTGGAGTATTTGTACTTAGGCACAACACTTAATCCACTTTGTATTAAATTAGGCCTTTACACCTTAAGGAATAACTGAGGTGTCAAATGATCTTGAATTTCCACGAGAGGATAGTAAGAGTTATGTTTATAGTCATATTAAACTTTGAATCATATTACGTAGTACTTGGTTAAGCTTTCAAATAGGTTCTTTTATAAAAGTGCACAATCATAGATTCTCTTGAAGAATTAATTATGTAATGCTCTAACTTTGGATTTGAATTAAATTGTGTCAATCATGTTTTAGGGTTATAACAAAACTCTATAAATTTTATTATGAATTTAGGATTATTATTTTGGACACTTCATTCACAATTTAACAGGTTATATTATTTATTTAGGAATTTATTATGAAGTAACCACCTATTGAAAGTTGATAAAATTTAGTCAGAGGATCTTTTAATATATTTGAAGCTCTGTGAATTTTTATGGAATTTTTGGAAGTATATTTATAGGGATTGCTTCACTAAGTATTGTTTCCCATGAAAACTTAGTTAAAATTATTTTGGTGTCTAGTAAGCCAGGAAGATTATGATTTATGTGCAATGGCTCTTTCTGTACATTATTAAAATTATGTAATTTTTCTACAATTTTCTGATGAATAATTTTAGTACTTTCTTCCTTAAATACGATTAATGGAATTATGTTGGATAAATTAATTAGAGGCTAAATATTTTCTGTAAAATTGTGGAAATTAGTATTTATTGATATCTCTCAGTTATTTAGTGGTCATGATTTTTGGGTGGCCATTACTTGAGAAAATCATGTAGCTCATGTTTAAAATTACCCGTGGCCAATATTTTGGGAAAATTAATTAAATATCAGATTAATTAGGAAAATTATAATTTTTTGGATTTAGCCTAATAATGTCCTGATAGACTCCCAGTAAATAACTTAGGCTATTTGGATAAATATTTTGAGTACTTCCCATTATATACATCATATAACTTAGGATGGTCTGCGTTCAGTAAAAACCGCAGGAATCATATTAGGGTGCAGAAGTGAACTAAGGAGATGGGATATTAGTGTAATGGGCTAATAAGTGATATGAGGAGTCATGATGAGGAGTGAGAAGTTTGGCTAGAGTTTAGAGGTGCTTGTGTTGTAACGCCCCGAAACTTAAAAAGTAGAACGGGCGGTATTCGAACCAAGTTTGGGCCTTGGTAGGGTGAACAAGGCCTGTGACACGGGCATGTCACATGGCCGTGTCGTGCTCAGGGTGTCAAGTTGAGGTTGACGAGCATCGAGTGCTAGAACACGTCCTGGGACACGGGCGTGTTCCGGGGCGTGTCAAAAGCACACGGCATGTGACACGGGCGTGTCACATGACCGTGTACTCTTCAGGAGAGATTGGTCCTGTGTCGACTGGAAGACACGGCCCCGAACACGGGCGTGTACTGGTTGACACAGGCATGTCACGTTTGACACGGGCGTGTCATCACCCATGTCCTCCAAGCGACGTGACGGTTGGCGTGGCGGTTATTGGTGACACGGCCCCTGGTCACGGGCGTGTCGAGGACCCAACACGGGCGTGTTAGGTTGGGATACGGGCGTGTCCAAACCCGTGTACTTTTATGTGCTCGATAATCGTGGCTAGATCAAGGCACACGGCCTGGGACACGGTCGTGTGCAAAGCCGTGTTCGGCCCAGGCTTAAGGAATTTCAGGCTAATCTGAGCTGTTCGTTTTCTTTAAATAAGATCTAACGGCCCAGGTGAGTTCCTGCTTGTGTTTAGTCCGGGATTAGAGGTTTAATTCCTCATTTCATCTTTAACTCCCTCTTTCTAAGAAGTTAGAGAGAGAAGAGAGCAAGGAAGAAGGAAGGGAGGAATCCGGCCGCCGGCGGAGCATCGGAGCACCAATCTGAGAACCGAAACCGGATCCATGGAGAGAATTCCTTTGCGAAGCTTTCTATCTGGCTAATTTTTCATGGCACCAAAGCGGACTTCAAGGGTAACGATTCTCAACTTGAGCATGTGAAGCTCTTCTTCCTTTGCATGGGAAACCCTCTCCCGTGAGTGTGCGGTGAGTTTGCGGTGTTCCTTGGGGTAGATATGTGAAGTCCCCCTTGTTTAGAGTTTGAAATTGAAGTACGGGCATATGCATTGTGTGTGAAGCCTACCCGGACGTGTTTGTCTGGATCGGTGATGTTGCATTGCATGAATAGCCGGAGAAGACTCCGTGCGTTGTTTTCGAGTTTCTACGCGGTAGATTGCAGCAGGGATCCTTGGGGATTAACTCCATGGCGCACCCGGAAAACTGGGCAGAATCGTAGTTCTGCTAACTTGGCGGCTGGGGAGCCAGCCTTGAACATAACTGGGTTATGTGATGTTTGTAAATGATTTAGGATCCGGGTGAAGCTTGGCCCGCGCGTACGTCTTAAAGTGACTAGGCGGAGTGAGCAACGGGCAAGTGGAAACGGACCTAGGCTGTGTGATTCGGTGCTAGAGGCCCTAAAGTGGAACTAGCTGTTGGCATAGTCGGGAGTCTTGGACTGTGGTCGGAAAGACTCAAAAATGCTCACAATGTTTTCAATCCTGAGGGTGGTGGTGAAGCCACGGAATTGACTGGATTCACCGAGAATGTGTCCTAAGTGCACGGGGTGTTTGGCTGAGTGAGCCTACACCTATGGCGAAATATATATTTGCACTTTACAATTTATCTAGGCTAATGATATGCAGGTAAGAAGCACCGCCATCCCGAGTAAGGGGCGGTGTCGTCATAATTTGGTCAGCTTTAGCTGATCGTTGCTTTATTTGCCACCGTGTGGTGGAATGTTGCTTGCAGGTGCTGCGGAACCAAGTACCAAATAGCGAGCTGTAGCCCAAGCTACTGTGCTGGCACTCGAAGGCCAAAGCGAATTATTATTTTCATTTCTAACATGTGTGGCCGACCTGCGTGTCGATGTCTGTAAAACACTATGTTATTAAGTGAACATTTGTAAGGCCATAAGGCCAAGTACTCTTTTGTGTATTTGCTTTATTTCATTCCTGGGTTGATATGTGGACATTCATGCTAGTGCTGTGAATTCATGGGTTTTCTTAAACTGTTTAAAAGCTTCCACTAGAATGCTATGTGCTAGGGCGAGTAGTTAAGTATTTGGTATTATTTCGTAACCCTTCGGACTGTTCGTGGTATATGGCGTCGGGTTCCAGCTGGACCTTCTGTTATATGCCATACGACTGATGGGGGTGTTACACGGGGACAACGAAACATCGTCTACCCCGTAGGAGAGAATGTGTCAAATACACTAGGGTTAGAACCAATATAACACAAGAGGGATTGGGAATTTTGGTATTAATCAATAACAAAAAGTGTCTTGCGAAAGGGAACGATGAGCTTCAACTACCATCATAGTTCCTAGTGCCCTTTGAGAGCCCTTCACGGGATATACCGGGGGTAGTCCTGGGCTAACGTAAACCGTAGGAATAATAATCTAAAAGCACAACTAGTATAACTAGGGTTTCACATTCACACACCCCGGTAGCTAGGGAGGTTGAATAGGATTGGTTTGATTGCCATCCGGACGGTAGCTTAAGAAGGTAGATGCACGAACGAGATAGTCTGGGGAGCCGGGGGCTCAAGGGTTTGAATACAGAATAAGGTGGTGGGTCTTCGGTATTTGACAGTCGTTCACACCGGCGTCGGTATGTTGACTCGGCGGTGTGGGACACTTAGCCAAAGAAAGTCTGATGGATATAGCCAGCACTAGTGCGCGGATACTCTAGGTTGTGTTCTTCTAGGGGCGTACGGAAGGGCTAGGCCTGGTAGCGTGGAAACCCGCTTAGGAGTGGGGGGCCCGACCCACTGTCTCCGTTTGCCATTACGGAGGTTCCTGGGAGTGAAGCTAGCTATCCGAATAGGGGGAACTAAAGGTCTGTGCACATAGAGTCGTGTGCGTGAGTTGCACTTACATGAATCATGGCATAGCATTTCACTACACTCATACTTGCATTACAACCGACACCCCAACGTATAAATCGGTATGAGACTTTTTATACGATGGGAGCCTTGCAGAAGACCCCTTAACTTATACGTTTGTATGGGCATTCATATAAGTTAAGGTTACATATTTAATTTCTACTTGTCCTTTCATATATATATTGACTTACTACATATTTACTTTACTGCTCACTATTGTAGAACTGCTAGATTGTACCTTTCCTACTTAGCTGATATACAATATGAATAAATGCTAGATTAGTTCCACTGCCATCTGCTTTGCTTACTCTCCACCTTTGTAGCTTCCCTATCCTCCTCTCCGCTCGGTGCTTAGGAGCCGTGGGGGGAGGGGTGGGGGATGATAGGGCTTAGTCTTTATGACTAATGGTTTTCGGACCACAACATTACAGGAGCTCCGGATGGGAGACAGGGACCAGCAGCTCAGGGACCAGCACCAGCGGAGCACTTTGCGCATCGAGGTGGGCCAGTCTAGTTTCAAAGCACCCGTGACCAGCTCCGTGAGTGATTAGTCTTTCTTATAGCTTCCATGAGAGATTGTAGTGAGGTTTTGATGTACCGGGCTTAAGCCCGTTTATATTTCATCTGAACTAATCTTTTGCAGTACTTTGCTTTCTTTATTTTTATGGACTTGTTGTGATTTACATCTACATGTGATTATGTGGACTTGATTATATTCAGTTTATATTTACTTCTCTTTCTTGTGATCGAAAAGGCTGGCAGAATTGGCGTTATATAGTGGCAGCCTTCCAGAGTGTCGGTGCCATCGCAAAGCGGCAGTTCTGGGCATAAGACCCCGGTGGTTTGAAAAAGAAAAAAGGGGTCTTACAAGTGGTATCAGAGGGGACCTCGATCGAAAGAGAAGCAGTCCACCCAAAAAAACCTTGGGCCACCCCCGTGCGAGCTTAGTTTGCGGACAAACTAGCAACGGAAGCAGTGGTGTGCCCATAAGGGAAATCACATGTAAGTCCAATCTTATCCCTTTTTTATATTCCATTCATACGCTGTCAAACAAATGGAATTTTTCCTTGTAGTTTGCGAAGAAACCTATGCCACAGCAGGGGACACCTAAGGCTCCGAATGTGGTCCCACCTCCGCCGGCTCCAGCTCCATTCCAGCAGACGGAGATGGGGCAAACACTGACGACCATTCTGGAGGCCTTCAGAGCTCAACAAGCCCCGACTCCACAGCCAAACCCCGGGGCCAACTGGATGAGTGTCTTCCGGGGACTTTCCCCTCCATCCTACTTGGGGACGGAGTTGGCAGTACACACGGAGGAATGGTTAGATACCATCTATGAGATGCTTGTGGGGATTCGATGCCTCACTGAGGAGGCAGTTGCTTTGGCAGTTTCCTGCCTGGAGTCACATGGGAAGAGGTGGTGGAATTCACAGCTGGACACCACCTTTGCGGGTATGGATTGCGCAGATATTACTTGGGAAGAGTTCAGAGCAGCACTCCTGGGACATTTCGTACCTCAGTCGGCAAGGGACGACCTGGAGGATAGGTTCCTGCGGTTGAGGCAGGGGAACAGGACGGTGCTGGAGTATTATCAATATTTTACTCACCTAGCCCGCTATGCGGACGCTTATCAGCTGGACGACGCTGGCTACACCAAGAGGTTTTACAAGGGACTGCAAGACGACATGAGATAGGCCCTCCTCTTCGTCTTAGAGGGGATCCTGGCCAGGATTTTGGAGATGGCCAAAAAGAGAGAAGCGGATTAGCTTACAGTCAAGAGCCGGAAGAGACCGGCTGACGATGCAGCGATTGGAGGTCGTAGAGACCATCCTCGAGGCCACGTTATTGGTGAGAGAAGGAACAGGGATCAACCTCATCAGGAGATTGGGCAGGAGTAGAGGAGTCAGGGGGTATTGGCTCCCCAGCCTTTACAGATGCTGGAGATGCCAAGGACAGTAGAGCATGCACCAGTATGCTTTCAGTGCAATCAGCCGGGGCATATCAAGAGGAACTATCCTATGAGGCGAGCACCACCACCAGCACTTCAGGGCACCCCACCTCCCCGGTAGTTTTTCGGCCGAGGACACGATCGAGGATGAGGATATCAGGGCCGAGGCCACAAGCCAGAGAGGGAGCAGGTGTATGCTTTAGACCTGACACAGCCCCGGAACCCGGAGCAGGTTATCGCAGGTATGGCAGTACATTTAAATTTTTCTTTCCCTTCCTAGGAACTAGTTTTCTTGGACATAGCCTAGTTAGAAATTAAGAGAATACAAACTGTAACCAGAATACTAAGACACTAAATTACCCTAGGCATAGTTTTTATCAGCGGCAAGCCCGCTCACACACTCTTCAAAACTGGTGCTTCGCACTCGTTTGTGTCGGAAGATTTTGTGAGAGGACTGGTAGGTGTGGAACAGCTCACCGAAAAGATAATGAGGGTGCGTCTACCCAATGTATTAGAGCTAATGATCTCTGTACATTGCAATATGAAGGCGGAGATCGGCGGGAAGGCGTTTGAGGCACCAACAACGATCCTGAGGATGCAATACTATGATCTGATCTTGGGCATGACATGGATGTACTGGAACCATGCCCAGATTGACTGCTTAGAGAAGAGGATCACCGTGAGGCACAGGGACTCCTTTATTGTTATCAACGGTATTATACCAGCCCCCTACAAGTTATTATCAACTGTGCAGGCCATCAAGGCCCATCTGTAGGGGGGAGGTTTATCAGGTTCTTTTTGAGGCAGTCATGGCCAAGGACTCCATTTCAGATATTCCAGTAGTGCGAGACTTTGCCGATGTATTCCCGGAGAAGCTACCAGGGCTACCCCAACACCGAGAGAAGGACTTACAGATTCAGCTCGTACCGGGGGCTAAGCTGGTATCTAGAGCTCCCTATCGAATGACCCCAAAGAAGTTGGTTGAATTCTGAAGCCAGCTTTAGGAGTTAGTGGAGGTCGGGTTTGTTTAACCTAACTCTTCACTATGGGGAGCTCCGATGTTATTCGTCAAGAAGAAGGACAGAACTCTTCGGCTGTGTATAGATTACCGGGCGCTGAACAGGTTGACGGTTCGGAATACTTATCCCTTGCTAAGGATAGACGAGCTATTTGACCAGCTAGAGGGAGCCCATTTGTTCTCAAAGCTGGATCTGAGATCGGGGTACTACCAGCTTCGCATTCGGGAGGAGGACATCCCGAAGACGGCCTTCAGCAGTAGATATGGATTGTACGAGTTTACCGTGATGCCTTTCGGGCTCACGAATGCACCATTCGCATTCATGACCTTGATGAACCGGGTGTTCGAAGAGTATCTAGATGTCTTCATTATTGTATTCATTGATGACATCCTTATCTATTCGAGGTCGGAGGAGGAGCACGCGAGGCATCTGGCCTTAACTTTGGAGAAGCTTCGAGAGCATAAGATGTATGCCAAGTACAGCAAATGCCAGTTCTGGCTAAAGGAGGTGGCCTTTTTGGGCCATGTCATCAGTGGAGCAGGTTTGGCAGTAGATCCGGCGAAAGTCCAGGCAGTACAGGATTGGCCACCACTGAATATGGCCTTGGATGTTCGAAGTTTCTTAGGACTTGCCGGTTATTACCGGAAGTTCGTAAAGGGGTTCTCTCTGATTGCCCTCCCCATTACGTCTCTGACGAAGAAGGAGTCTCCTTTTATCTGGATGCCACGATGTGAGTCTGCTTTTCAGGAGCTGAAGGATCGTCTTACCTCGGCTCCCATCCTTGCTCTTCTTTCAGGGAAGGAAGGATTCCAGGTGTACACTGATGCTTCCTATCAAGGGATGGGTGCCGTTCTTATACAGAACGGGCACGTAATAGCCTACGCCTCCCGTCAGCTGAAGAAGCATGACCAGAACTACCCCGTGCACGACTTGGAGATGAGGGCAGTTGTTTTTGCTCTTAAGATCTGGCGACACTACCTCTACGGAGTTCACTGCGACATCTTCTCAGACCACAAGAACTTAAAATACGTAGACACACAAAAGGTGTTAAACATCAGGAAGAGATGCTGGGTGGAGTTCCTGTCGGACTACCAGCATACCATGCACTACCATCTCGGGAAGGCAAACGTGGTCGCAGACGCTTTGAGCCGGAGAGCGAGTACGTCAGGAGGAGGCCTCAGCTGATGGCCTTGGAGTTTGTTAAGTCATTCGAGAAGATGCAGATATTACTAGTGTCCGAGGATGACCTGGAGTTATACATGGAGTACCTGGGATCGATGGTTACAACTGATGATATTTGGGACCGCATCAGAGATGGGAAGAAGCTGGATGTGAGAGTTGAGTCGATATTCAGAGCCTTGAAAGAAGGCACGGCTACAGATTACTCCCTGAGGGATGGGCTCCTGTGTTTCAGAGGAAGGGTCTACATACCAGCAGGAGGCCAGATCTGGGAGGACATTGTGACGGAAGCTCACTGCAGTCGATACTCGGTGCACCCAGGGATATCCAAGATGATAAAAGATTTGAAGAGGACGATGTACTCGCCGGGTATGAAGAAGGACGTTACGTACTTTGTGACGCACTGCGAGGTCTGCCAACTCATAAAGGCAGAGTGTAGGAATCCGGATGGATTGCTGCAGCCACTTCCGGTGTTGGAGTGGAAATTTGAGGATATAGCCATGGACTTCATACATGGGCTACCTTGATCCCGTACGGGAAATGACTCGATCTGGGTGATAGTGGACAGGCTAACAAAGGTGGCCAGATTCATTCTAGTAGCGAAGGACGCTCCGGTTGGTGTATTAGTATGGAGGTTCATTGAGCAGTTTGTGCGTTATCATGGGGTGCCTAAGACTATCGTTTCGGATTGGGATGGGCGGTTTACATCCAGGGAGTGGAGGCTAGTTCAGGATCATCTGGGTTTACGGTTGACATTCAACACGACCTTTCATCCTCAGACCGATGGGCATACGGAGCACACAAATCGTACATTGGAAGATCTTTTGCGCCTGTGTATTTTGGATCACGGCGAGCCTTGGGAGAGATTGTTACCGCTGGTCAAGTTTTCGTACAATAACGCCCATCAGTCCAGCATAGGCATGGCTCCATACGATGCGTTGTATGGACGGAGGTGCAGGACCCCACTATCATGGGTTCAGGATGAGGATCCGCAGGCACTAGGCTCGGAGTTTGTGGGGGATACTGATGCTCATATTATATTGATCCGGGATAGGATGTTGGAAGCCCAGAGCAGGCAGGCCAAATATTACGATGCGAGGCATCGTCAGGTGGAGTTCCAGGTAGGGGACCGAGTCTTCTTGAAGATACGACCGATGCACGGAGTCTCGCAGGTTCGCGGGCGGAAGAAGCTCAGTCTGAGGTATATAGGGCCTTACAGGATCCTGGAGCAGATTGACCCCTTGGCTTATAGACTGTAGCTACTGCCGGAGTTAGCGGGATTGCATGATGTCTTCCACGTCTCCTCACTATGGAGGGCTCTGCTATCCCCCGAGCAGATGATTTCCACAGCAGACGGCCCGATGGCATCTGGTGTGAAAATTACTTTCAACTCGAAAAGGCAAGTGTACCTATCGAATTGTAGTACCAAGGTCGTATTTAAACTCGGGGGTGTCAAGTACTGCTACTCACACTTTAACTATTATTCTACCGTACAATTAATGATGGAGGATTTGAAAAATTAAAATTAAACTGAACGAAATTAAGACGAAACTATAGATTAAAAGATAGCACTTGATCGATGATTCACCATGAAAAGAGATAAGAGAAATAAAAATATAATTTTATAATTGCGAAATAACTCGACCGTGATGGATTCGAAAATAAGACAAAATCTCGCTAGAGCATTATGTCTCCTAACTTATAGACTCTTTGATCGAAATCTCTTTACAAATCAAAGAAACCTAAAGTTGCATTATCGAGGTGATCCGCACTATTGGATTTGACTCCAATCCGGAGGATTTACGTCATCCTATCTCTAGGGTTGCGTTCAACTCCTTCCTTCTTTGAGTGATCTTTCAAATCACGAGTCTCTCGACTACTATGAAATGAGATCAAAGCCTACTACCGTATACCGTAAATACGGAGTCGACACAAAATAAATCAAAGAAGGATCGAGCAAAATTTTAGCAAAAATAAAATTACGAAGTAAGAAAAATCCTCATCTCAATTCATGGATCCTCATGATCAAATACTACAAGGAAATTAGCTACGCATATTGGAAAAGAGAACGACAATAATAAGAGAAGAAAATTTCATTTTTTATACTAAAAGGGAAAAAAGTACACAATGCTTAAAACAAAATGATATTATACTACTTAAACAAAATGAGATTACAACAAGGGAAACTAGAAAATAAAATTACAATAAAAAAAACTCTCTTGACTTGTACTCTCCACTTGCTCTCTCTCCAAAGTCCAACCTCCAAAACATGAGACCATGGGCTCCTTTTATAGATGAGGAGGGAAGATTCTAGAATGAAGAGGAGAAGAAGGGACACAAGGGGGGCCGTCCATGCATGGTAAAGTGGGTTCATGCATGGAATTAATGAAGGGAGAGAGAAAAAGGTGGGTTCATTGTATTTTATTTATGGAAATGCAAATGGAAAATGTAAAATAAATAAGGGGGGATGAATGGAAGTGTGTAGAAGGGAGAAGGAGAGGGGTCCGCCAATGCATGCATGTATTACATTAAATGATGGAGAGAGAGGGAAGATTCAATGTAAATGGAGAGGGAGGAGAGGAAGGTGGCCGGCCATGCATGGGGAAATGCATGGCCAACCATGCAAGGTGGCGGGTTTGCTTGTAGTGGGCTTGGGTAGAGGGCTGCTTGAGAGGTGGGCTCAGGTAGCATGCAATGGAGGGGGCCGGGCTTCTCCATGTGGCTTTAATAGGGGTCGGGCTACATAAGTTTGATCCATGTAGGCTCGGGTAAGGCTAGGTGGCTGCTCCAAATGAAAGGCCGGCTGCATCATGGAGAAGGGCTCTTGAATCTACAAAATAATAATTAAAACATTAGCTTTATGAAATAACCCAAACATGTAACTAAGCATTAAAACACTAAACATGTAACATTAAAATAAAATCATATCATGCATGCAAAAAATAAACCCATCACTCAAACAAACACACACACAAATATGAAATAAAACATAACATCAAAATAAAAATTAAAACTCCATGCATCATAACAAATTAGATCATATTATATTATATAAATATTAAACTATAGCATACATAAAATATATAAATTTAGTACAAAATCCTAGGATAATTGAACTCAAATAACCCAAAAAGTGATGACTAAAATTAGTCATCAGCCTCAGATCGATCAGTTAACTTAGAGCCGATCAGGATCGATGACACGACAGTGCGGGTCTTGCAACGTAAGAAGGTTCCGTTAGTTAAAGTTCTGTGGAGCAATCATGGGAAGGAGGAGCATACATGAGAGCCACAGGACTTGATGCAACAAAAGTATCCTGAACTCTTCGAGTTAGGTATACCTTAAACAGTAGGGATGTTACAATTTCTTCTCTTCCAGTAGAAACCCCCGTAGGCTTAACCTTAATTTCGGGGACGAAATTTTTATTTTTGTATATTGGGATTTGTAACATCCCATTTTCGACCAGACCCCTAGGACAGGTTTTATCATGACCAAGTCATGACAAAACCCTAGGAAGCCCAAGGAGGACAAGTGACCAGGGATCAAGGTGAAAATCACCTTGGTCTGCAAATTGTAGGACAGAAATTTACTTAAAACAGGATTTGGGCTCGGGCGTTGAGTGCGTCGAGTGCACTCAACGCAAAAGGCTGGATGGCATTGAGTGCATCGAGTGCACTCAACACCATAAGCTGAACGGCGTCGAGTGAATTGACTGCACTCAACGCCATCGTCCAAAGGCTGGATGGCGCTGAGTGCGTCGAGTGCACTCAACGCCATAAGCTGAACGGCGTTGAGTGCACTGACTGCACTCAAGGCCATCGTTCAAAGGCTGGATGGCGTTGAGTGCGTTGAGTTCCCTCAATGCCATAAGCTGAACGGCATTGAGTGCATTGACTGCACTCAACACCATCATTCTTAGGATGGATGGAGTTGAGTGCGTCGAGTGCACTCAACGCCATAAGCTGAACGACGTTGAGTGTACTGACTGCACTCAACGCCATCTTGTTTGGGTTGTTTGGCGTTGAGTTAGCTGAGCTCACTCAATGTCGTCGACTGGATGGCGTTGAGTGAGCTGAGCTCACTCAATGCCGTAGGCTGGATGGCGTTGAGTGAGCTGGGCTCACTTAATGCCATTTTACTTAGAATTTTTTTTGGCTTTTTTAGCTTGTTTGCTGGTTTGGCTGAATTGGACCGTTTCGGGAAGCGGGCTAGGATGTCTTAAAATTAGCCGTTTCTCTATTAACACCTAATTAAGTCTTATTTTTTTTAAAAATATTGACCGGTCAAATAGAGGTAGGCCACGTGGCTGACGGTTATGAAAATGAAGAAGGCTTCAGCCATGGCTGAGCACCGACTTTCATGGCCAGTAATGGCACTTGATGCCTTGGCCCCTTCCCCTCCTCTTTTATGGCTAGATTCAACTCCTCTAGGGAAGAGGAGGAGTTTCCAGCAGTTACTTGGCTGGATTGAGCCATATTCATTCCCCCACCACCATGGCCGAAATTACCATTAATGGCCACCATCGGTTAGACCCCTCCCCTCCCCCATTTTAATGATTTATAAGCTTCCCTAGACCTCAAGCACTCATTTCCACACTTTGCCTGAAGGAGACGAGGGTGTTCTGCGTGTTGTTGAAGACCGCCGACGACACCTTCACCATTAATGGATTTCCATCGATCTGCACGCCTCCAGCCCGCGAATAAGGTCCTCCCCTCCTCTCTCTTTACGGGTAGATCATAGCTTTCCTTAGGATTAAGAATCGGGCTCAACTGAGCCCGATCGGGAAGAGGTGATCTTCCTGGTTATTTCCGCAAAGAAGAACTTGTTGGGTTCGCCGGATTTCGCCTCTCTGGCGGCCGCGCCGCCGCCCGGCGATGGCCACCACCTCAACGGAGGTGGTGGTTACGGTGGCTTGCCAGGGAGGAGGCTGGATGGCCGGCGGCAACGTCTGTAACGTGCTCCAGGTCGGGCTAATCTCAGCCCTTGGCTAGAGGAAGAAGATGACCAGTAGACGATAGATCTGCTTTAAGATTTGTGCTGGGTTAAATTATTAATTCATATTATTTCAATTTATGTCATGTTTACAGGGTAGTTTTCAATTAAATATTAAAAATACTTAGAGGCTAGATCAGGAAAAACCGTCAACATGAAAATTATAGATCCATGAGTCTACTTTATATTAAAATTGATTTGAACCAATTTGGAGTCCTGGTTAGGCCACATCACTCATTTTGGTGAGATCTATACATAGGGTTGAACAGGGAATGATTTGAGTGCCCCCATCAATCAAGCCATCCAAATGACTTGAAATTTGGGATGGGGTACATTCTTATCTATACCCACAATATATCCAAAAATGAGAATTTTTTGATGTAAATATTCTATAGTTTTTTTAAAAAATTAATAATCCATGTATGATTTAATTAGAGGGTCAAATGACCTCAAATGTCTCCAAAATTTTGGTGGCTGATTTCTAGGGTTATTATTTAACCCTGATAAAAATTTCAGCCCAATTGGGTTTGATATAATTAGGTTTTGGTGAGGCCAAAGTTTGTCCTTTAAAGGGAAAATTAGGGCAAGGGATTTTTGGGGCATGATGGGGCCAATTCTCACACAAATGGGTTGGAATTTTGGCCAGAGCCCCATGGTCAGTGAAAACACCCTCTCATGGAATTTGAGATGAATTGGGGTGGGTTTGCCCTAGGACCCTAGGTCACACATTAAGGATTGAACTATGGGGGTTTGTGAAGGACATATGATGATATGTTCTTATATGGACTTAGGGTTTAGTCCATGTGGTTCTAGGGTGGAAATATTCACTAGGGAGGAGTTTGGGAGTATTTGTACTTAGGCACAACACTTAATCCACTTTGTATTAAATTAGGCCTTTACACCTTAAGGAATAACTGAGGGGTCAAATGATCTTGAATTTCCACGAGAGGATAGTAAGAGTTATGTTTATAGTCATATTAAACTTTGAATCATGTTACGTAGTACTTGGTTAAGCTTTCAAATAGGTTCTTTTATAAAAGTGCACAATCATATATTCTCTTGAAGAATTAATTATGTAACGCTCTAACTTTGGATATTAAATAAATTGTGTCAATCATGTTTTAGGGTTATAACAAAGCTCTGGAAATTTTATTATGAATTTAGGATTATTATTTTGGACACTTCATTCATAATTTTGCAGGTTGTATTATTTACTTAGGAATTTATTATGAAGTAACCACTTATTGAAAGTTGACAAAATTTAGTCAGAGGATCTTTTAATATATTATGAAGCTCTGTGAAATTCTATGGAATTTTTGGAAGTATATTTATAGGGGTTGCTTCACTAAGTATTGTTTCCCATAAAAACTTAGTTGAAATTATTTTGGTGTCTAGTAAGCCAGGAAGATTATGATTTATGTGCAATGGCTCTTTCTGTACATTATTAAGGTTCTGTAATTTTTATACAATTTTCTGATGAATAATTTTAGTACTTTCTTCCTTAAATACGATTAATGGAATTATGTTGGATAAATTAATTAGAGGCTAAATATTTTCTGTCAAATTATGGAAATTAGTATTTATTGATATCTCTCAGTTATATAGTGGTCATGATTTTTGGGTGGCCATTACTTGAGAAAATCATGTAGCTCATGTTTAAAATTACCCATGGCCAATATTTTGAGAAAATTAATTAAATATCAGATTAATTAGGAAAATTATAATTTTCTAGATTTAGCCTAATTATGTCCTGATAGACTCTCAGTAAATAACTTAGGCCATTTGGATAAATATTTTGAGTATTTCTCATTATATACATCATATAACTTAGGATGGTCTGCGTTCAGTAAAAACCGCAGGAATCATATTAGGGTGCAGAAGTGAACTAAGGAGATGAGATATTAGTGTAATGGGCTGATAAGTGATATGAGGAGTCATGATGAGGAGTGAGAAGTTTACTAGAGTTTAGAGGTGCTCGGGGACGACGAAACATCGTCTACCCCGTAGGAGAGAAAATGTCAAATACACTAGGGTTAGAACCAATATAACACAAGAGGGATTGAAAATTTGGGTATTAATCAATAACAATAAGAGCTTTGCTAAAGGTAATGATGGGCTTCAACTATCATCATAGTTCCTAGTGCCCTTTGAGAGCCCTTCACGGGGTATACCGGGGGCAGTCTTGAGCTAACGTAAACCGTAGGAATTATAATCTAAAAGAGCAACTAGTATAACTAGGGTTTCACATACACATACCCCGGTAGCTTGGGAGGTTGAATAGTATTGGTTTGATTGACATCCGGACGATAGCTTCAGAAGGTAGATGCATGGACGGGATATTCCGGGGAGCCGGGGGCTCGAGGGTTTGAATACAGAATAAGGTGGTGGGTCTTCGGTATTTGACAGTCATTCACACCGACGTCGGTACGTTGACTCGGCGGTGTTGGACACTTAGCCAAAGAAAGTCTTGTGGATATAGCTAGCACTAGTGCGCGGATACTCTAGGTTGTGTTCTTCTAGGGGCGTACGGAAGGGATAGGCCCGGTAGTGTGGATACCCGCCTAGGAGTGGGGGGCCCAACCCACTGTTTCCGTTTGCCACTACGGAGGTTCCTGGGAGTGAAGCTAGCTGCCCGAATAGGGGAAACTAAAGGTCTGTGCGCATAGAGTTGTGTGCGTGAGTTGCACTTGCATGAATCATGGCATAGCATTTCACTACACTCATACTTGCATTACAACCGACACCCCAACGTATAAATCGGTATGAGACTTTTTATACGATGAGAGCCTTGCAGAAGACCCCTTAACTTATAGGTTTGTATGGGCATTCATATAAGTTAAGGTTACATATTTAATTTCTACTTGTCCTTTCATATATATATTGACTTACTACATATTTACTTTACTGCTCACTATTGTAGAACTGCTAGATTGTACCTTTCCTACTTAGCTGATATACAACAGTCTTGCTCCATCCATTGATAGCAATGGCCTTGATCCCAAAACAAATCCTAAAAGAAAAGCAAGGTCAAATGATCATGGTTGGAAATATGGTCAATTGCCCGACATAAAAGTTAAAAATATAGTTAAATGTAATTTGTGTGATAGATTGATAAAAAGTGGTATTAAAAGGTTGAAGCAACACTTATGCGGCGGGTATGGAGATGTATCCAAGTGTTTTAAGACTACTTCTGAAATAGCAGCTGAGATGTATTCAGCTTTAAATGGTAAAAAAAGGACAATGTGTATCTGACTGCTGATGATGACAATGAGAGTGAACAAGAAGGAGAGCCAACTGGATCACATAATGTATCCCCGATATTATCTACTGTTAAATCGTTATTTGTCCCAAGTTCTGGGACAAGTGCCAAAAAGAGAAAAGTAATCCACTTGCCACAAAAAGGGGCCCTATGAATGCTCATGTGAGGCGTGCTCTTGAAGATGTAGTAGATGATAGACATGCTAAAGGTGCATCACAAAATACTATCGAGAGATGATTTAGGTCACCAAAAAAAAAGAGAGTTGATAGTTATGTTGCTGATTGGTTCTATGAGTGTGGAATTCCATTCAATGCTACAAAGACATGAAGTTTTGAAGTCATGCTTGGAGCAGTTGGATAGTATGAGCCTGGTTATAAAGGCCCTAGTTATCATGATTTGAGATTCCCATTGTTATCGAATACAAAAGATAAAGTTAAGGAGATGAAGACAACTTATCAAGCGTACTGGAGAAGATATGGTTGCACACTTATGTCAGATTGTTGGACAGACAGGAGAGGGAGACATTTGATCAATTTCCTTGTAACTGTCCAGAAGGATCCTATTTTATGGGTTCCGTAGATGCATCCAGTCATATTCAAGATGTTACAATGTTATCCGAGTTGCTTGATTGTAAGATTAGAGAGATAGGAGCTGAGTGCGTTATTTAGGTAAATTTTTTAGTCTCACTAATTTTTATATTTCAAGTTAATAGTCTACAACTTTCAATATATACAAATTACAAAGTTATGTTGTATGTCTTGTGTACAACCCCATATTCGTTGGGTAGGACCAAGATCTCCCAAGGACCTGGACTGGGCTAGCCGTGGGTTAGGGTTAAGCATATTGGGTCAGACAAGAGGACTGGGCAGGAGGGCTCTCACCGGGAGATGGCGGGAAGGCTCTCGCCCAGGGATTATGTACCGTCAGCTCGTCGAGCTCAGAACGTCGAGCTCAGAACGCTAGTTTGTCGAGCTCAGAACGTCGAGCTGAGAACGTTGGTTCGTCGAGCTCAGATCGTCGAGTTGAGAATGATGTTTTGTCGGGAAGGCAAAAAGGCTTCCGCCCTAGGCCGGCGGGAAGGCTCCCGACCTAGGCAGGTAAAAGGGCTCGCGCCTCTCTTTGACGGAAGCTCAACGCCTCTTTTGTTTTTTTGTTACCGCTTGGGATAGGCGGGAATGCTCGCGCTCAGAGCAAGCAGGGTTCCCACAGCTCAGCAGGAAGAGCTTCCGCCAGGTAAATCCCAGGTGGGATCCAGATGTGGGACCCAGACTTTAAATTACCTAAATATCCCTTGGTTTGCATTTAGCTCTTTATAACAGCGGAGTTTGGCTATTGACAGATCAACTCCGGGGCTTGATAGTAATTTTAGGGCAGGAAAAGTACGCTTTTGGTAGACCATTCTTTGAAAACTTATAAATAGAACCATGGAGTTCTTTAAAAAGCAGGCCATCATCATTTCTACAATTCTCTAGTGTGCTTTCTGAGGTTCTTCTAGCCCAGCTATTGTCTTTGGAGGGGAAGCACTCAGAGATCTTTCAGGTTAGTTGAGGGACTTCCCAGCTGAGGCTAAGGGTAAGTTCTAGGTTCTTCGTTGCTAGCCAGAGGTCAAGGTTTGGGAGAAGTAGGTGCTAGCTACACCCCCAAGGTCTGAACTCTCGTTGAGGCCATTTTTGGATTCAACATTTTTGGTGCGGTGAGCGCGGACTGTAGTTGGTGCAAGAAAATCTTAAGCTGAGTCCCATGGCTGGGGATGAAGGGGAAGGAGCTAGTTCAGGAGGTTCCCCCTCCCGGGGAAGTGGGGTGAAGTTAGGGATGCTAGAAGACTTCAGGCGAGAAGTCCTCAAAACCATCCACATGGCCTTCTCGGCAAGGAGCGAGTGGGCCACGCCTCAAGTCCCAGTGATTACCATTCCGTCTCTAGGCGAGAATGCTCCCGGGCAGCGTCCCGAGAAGGAGGTCCCGACGGAGGGTGCCGAGAGGGATCTTGCCGGGCGGGAGCTATTCCCCGGGCAGACCAGCGCCGACAGGGCCAGCAAGCCGAGGATGCGAGAGGAGCCCTCTCGGCAAGCTATGGGCGGGAGCCCTTTCAGTGAACTCATCATTTCACCTCCGATTTCAGAGGGGTTCAGGGAGCCGGGCATGACGTACTATACAGGGAGGGACGACCCTACACAACATGTGTAGTGGTTCGAAGATGTTGTTTCCATAAGGCAAGTGTCAGATGCCTTCAAGTGTAGGCTCTTTGCCATCACGTCGAAGGATAAGGTGAGGGACTGGTTCCACTAGTTGCCTGCAAGCTCAATCTACTGCTTCGAAGATTTGTGCCGAGGATTCCTATTGAGGTTCTCGACGTCCAAGAAGAGGAAGAAGGGGGCGAAGTGTTTGTTTGCGATCAAGCAGAAGCCGGAGGAAACGCTGGGATGCTATGCGTATAGGTTCTAAGAGGAGATCCTGCAAGTTCAGGAGATGCCGGGGTACACAGTGATGCTTGCCTTCACTTTGGGTTTGAGTTTCTGCTTCTTTAGCATGGAGTTGAAGAGGGTTCCCCCCTCTCTCTTTCGAAGATTTGATAGAGAGGGCGGTGAAGGAGATTGAGATTGAGGCGGCCAATTCGGCGTTCGCCAAGAAATTGGCCAAGTTGGTAGAAGAGGATGTGAAGGACCTAGGAGATGGGAGGCTGAGAGCGCAGAGGGAGCAGAGGGAGGAGAGGAGAAGAGAAGAGCCCAGGGGTCAAGGGCATCAGGGGAAGCCCCGAGGGTGGGGGCGTAGGGAGCTAAACAATCGGTTGGGCTGGAGGTCCCAAGAAGGTCATCCCTAAGGGCAGGGGGGAGGATGGCAAGGTGGAGACAACTTCCGCGAGCAAATGAGGTTCAACCAGTCGGCCTGGAGGCAGGGGCAAAGGGCCCACCTCCCACCGTAGCAGGAGGCCATGGAGATTGTGAGAGGAAGAGGAGGAAGGAGAGGAGATCGGGGAGGAGCCAGGAGGAGAGAAGGCAGGGGGAGTTGCCCTTTTGTGACTTCCACCAGGAAGTGGGTCACGCAACAGCTACCTTCCCAGAGTTCCTGGAGATCGGAGGGGCTAGGAGGCAAGTCCAACAGCAGCCTCCCGTGAGGATTGAAGAAGTTAAGCCAGGAGGAGGATAAGATAGATGCGAGGACCAGGCGGATGTGGGGGCTCGAGGAGGGATCAGGGTGATCCATGGGGGTGTGGGGATCGAAGCCACCCGTAAAGGGAGCTTCCATACCATGTACCGAAGGAGTGTCGCCTCGACCTCCCAAACCCCTCCCCCCCAAGAGGAGGAGAGGATCACTTTCTCATCAAAGGATATACCAGACTATGAAGACCCGTTCTGCGACGCCTTGGTGATCCAGACAGCGGTGGAAAACTTCACGGTCTCCTGGATCTTGGTGGACAACTGGAGCTCCGTGAACGTGATTTTCAAGAAAGACTTTGACGAGATGAAAGTGGAAGCTCGGAGGGTTCTAGCCTCGGATGGACCATTGTTTGGGTTCTCGGGGGAGTGGAAGGAAGTTGAAGGTGGAGTAGGGCTGCATGTGATGTTGGGGGGGGGGGGTATCAAGGAACTGTCGGTTTGTCATCGTTGACGCTCTGAGCAGCTACAACGCAATCTTCGGGTGGCCCCTTATCAGCGTCTTTCATTGCGTCCCCTCCTCGTTTCATCAGTACCTAAAGTTTAGCAGTGGGGGAGTGCAGGTCAGGATCAGGGGAGATTCGAAGGTGGCAAGACAGTGCTACGTGACTGCCGTTAATACCTTATCCTAGATGGTGGAAGCGGAAGAGCTGGAGAGGGAGATGTCAAGGGAGGAGGAAGTTTTAGGAGAAGGAGTAGAGAGCCTAGGTAAGGCTGGAGAGGAAGTTGGGGGAGGATTGGAAAGCCTAGGTGAGGCTGAAGAGGAAGCTGCAAGGGAAGGAGTGATGAGCCGAGGAGAGGCTGGAGAGCATGCTGCGAAGAAGCAGGGGGTAGAGGGAGAAATTGGGGGTGAGATCCAGAGAGGTGAAGAAGTAGAGTTGCATGAGAAAGGCTTGTTGGAAGCAATGGAGGTGGAGAGGATAGAAGGTGAGGAGGAGTTGGGGTAAGAGGAGGAAAGGGCCAGCAGAGAGCAATCTCGACTGGAACCTGCGGAGGAAGTCATGGAGATGGAGGTCGTCAGTAGAGCAGGGAAGATAGAGAAGGTGAGGATCAGTGGGGGCTTAGGCCCAGAAGACTAGGCAAGGATGCTGGAGTGCATCCAAAAGAAAGTTGACATCTTTTCCTAGAGCGCGGCAGACATGCTGGGCATTGACGCCGATGTGGCCTGCCACCATCTGAACCTGGACCCCAAGACACGCCCAATTTGCCAGAAGATGAGGAACATCGCCACCAAGCTGGAGGACCCCATCCGCGAGGAGGTGAAGAAGCTTCTCGATGCAAGTTTCATTTCGGAGATGTAGTACCCAGGCTGGGTCTCCAATGTGGTAATGGTAAAGAAGAGTGATTGGAGGTGGCGCATGTGTGTAGACTTTTCTTTATTGAATAAATCATGCCCTAAGGATTGCTACCCCCTGCTTCGGATCGACGCGCTGGTTGATTCGGCCGTCAGTTTTTCTATTATAAGTTTCTTGGATGCTTTTTCAGGTTATCACCAGATTCACATGCATCCCCCCGACGTCAAGGATGTCTCCTTCATCACAAGGGAGGGATGCTACAACTATAAAATGATGCCCTTTGGGCTTAGGAATGTAGGGGCAACCTACCAGCGTATGATGGACCGGGTATTCCAAGACCAAAGGGGGAGGAACCTGGAGGTCTACGTCGATGATCTTATGGTAAAGAGCAAGGGGAGTGGACTTGCACCTACTTGACTTAGAGGAGACGTTCGTGACCCGACGAAAGTTCAAGATGAGGCTAAACCCCCAGAAGTGTGTCTTTAGGGAAAGCCGAGGCAAATTCCTTGGGCACCTCCTAACCCCGGCGGGGGTTGAGCCTAACCCGGATAAGGTAAAGGCCATCGTGGAGTTGGAGTCGCCTTGCAATGCCAAGGAGGTTCAGCGCTTGACAGGTAAGCTGGTCGGGTTGAGCCGTTTTCTCTCCCGAGCCGGGGATAAGTGCTCTCCCTTCTTCAAAATTCTTCGGGGGAGCAAACAGTTTGAGTGGACGGAGGAATGTGAGGAGGATTTCAGAGCATTGAAGGCTCAACTGTCCCAAGCACCGCTCCTTCAGAGCTCAAAGGAGGGGGAGGACCTAACCTTGTATCTTGGGGTAGGGGTAGAAGCGATAAGTTCTATTTTGGTGCAGGAAGAAGGGAAGAAGCAGCTTCTAATCTATTACGTTAGTAGGATCTTGAAGAAGACAGAACTTTGCTACCCCATCCTGGAGAAGTTGGCTTTCTCTCTAGTCATCTCAGCCAGAAAGCTCAGGCCATATTTCCAAGCTCATTCAATCAAGGTGGTGACAGACCATCTCTTACACAAGATATTTGAAGGGGTGGAGCATTTAGGGCGGTTGGACAAGTGGTACATTGAACTCAGCGAATTCGACGTCTCCTTCATGCCAAGGCTATCCATCAAGGCACAGGCGGTTACTGACTTCTTGGCCGACTACGTCATAGAGCTGGAAGTGGAGGAAGCGCTGCCAAGGGAAGCGTGGAAGATGTACGTTGACGGAGCCTCGGGGAAACATTCCCTTAGGGTAGGTGTAGTGTTGGTGAGCCCCCAGGGGGTCACCATAGAGCAAGCGGTGGCGCTACACTTCCCGGTCACCAACAATCAGGCGGAGTATGCGGCTGTCATAGCTGGGTTGTGGTTGGCTAAGGAGCTCGGGATTCACGACGTGAAAGTGCTCATAGACTTATTGGTGGTGGCGTCATAAATCAGGGGGTAATATGAAGCTCGGGAGCCAACCCTCCAGAAGTACTTGTCCAAAGCGAGGGTGATCATTGGAGGGTTCCAAGCGTTCTCAATTCAGCATGTCCCTAGGGAAGAAAATATAGCAGCAGACCGATTGGCCAAGTTTGGACCCCGAGGGGGGGGGGGGGGGAACCTTGACCGATCTATTTCATCCAGCAATCGAGGAAGGGGAGTTGATGGAGGTGGATCGGCGACCCTCATGGGTCAAACCAAAGGAAATTACCAAAAACTCCAAATGTTCATGCCTGGAACAGAATGCAGTCCACGGGATATCCATCTCAATAATAAAACCCCCGAGGCCGCTCAAACCCTTTTTGAGGAGATGGCCATGAATGCGTACCAGTGGAACGTGCCAAGGTCATGCCCTTTGGTTTGACCTTTCCCGTGGGATGGACTTAGTTGGACCTTTCCCTCCAGCAAGCAGACAGATGAGATTCCTCCTAGTCATGATTGATTACTTCTCGAAGTGGATGGAAGTCAAGGAGTTGGCCAAGGTAACCTCCCAGGTCATCAGGAACTTCGTCTGGGGAGAGATCATCTACAGTCACGGGTTGCCCCAGGACATTCTCACGAACAACGTGCCACAATTCGCAAGCGAAGAGTTCATCAGCTTCTGCACCCAGCTAGGGGTAGACCTCAGGTTTGCCTCCGTCCACCACCCCAGGTGCAACGGCCAGGTGGAAGTGGCAAACAAGTTCATAGTGAACCTACTCCAGAAGAAGGTGGAGAACCTAAGGGGGAGTTGGGTGGAGCAACTCCCCTTGGTTCTATGGGCCCTACAGACAACCCCGAACACGGCAACTGGAGAGACTCCCTTCAAGCTCTCGCATGGCTGTGAGGCAGTCCTGCCTGTGGAGTTTGAGGTTCAATCCCCTTGGGTTGAAGCTGCTAGCAAAGGAGACGAGCCATGGAGGGAAGGAAATGAGGAGGAGCTATGGCTCTCTTTGGACATGGTGGAGGAGCTTCGCGACATGGCCTCCATTAGGCGAGAGGAGTTCAAGCGACGGATGGTAAAGTACTTCTACAAGCACGTGAGGATCAAGCAATTCGCCGAAGGAGATCTGGTCCTGAAGAAAGTTGATGTGGTTGGAAGATCGGCTCCCGTGGGTAAACTCAACCCCAATTGGGAGGGGCCTTACATTGTGGAAAAAGTACTGGGGTTAGGGGGATACCACTTCAAGAATGTGGAAGAGGTATCCATGAGCCATACATGGAGTGGCGACTACCTGAAGCGCATCTACCCTTAGTGGGAGACAAGGTTGTAAATCTTATTTGTAATAAATTCATTAAGTTATTTCATGGTCGGTTTCTTTTGAGAGTTGAAAAAAGAGGTTGGTAGTTAGCAAGACCCCGAGATGATCCCGCTGCTCAGGCTCCCACTAGCTGGCAGGTCTGGAAGGCGCGCTCGGCCCTGGGTAGACCCGCTAACAGATTATCACTAGCTGGCAGGGCCGTAGGCTTGCCTGGGGGGGGGGGGGGTAAGGGAATACCTCGAGTGGTGATTCCGCTGTGTAGACTCTCCTAGCTGGCAGGTTTGGAAGACACGCTCGACCCTGGGTAGACTCGTTGTACAAGATCTCATTAGCTGGGCGGGGCTGTAGACACACCTTGGGGGAAATGATGAGAGGTTGAAGAAAGAATTGAGAAACTAAGCAAGACCCCGAGATGGTCCCGTTGCTCAGGCTCCCACTAGCTGGCAGGTCTGGAAGGCGTGCCCGACCCCGTGTAGACCCGCTGCCAGACTCTCACTAGCTGGTAGGGTCGTAGGCTCGCCTGGGGGGAGGGGTAAGGGAATACCTCGACTGGTGATTCCATTGCGCAGACTCTCCTAGCTGGCAGGGCTGTAAGGCACGCTCGGCCCCAGGTAGACTCACTGTCCAGGCTCTCATTAGCTGGGCGGGGCTGTAGGCACACCTGGGGGGAAAGGATGAGGGGTTGAAGAAAGAATTGTGAAACTAAGCAAGACCCCGAGATGATCCCGCTCCCACTAGCTGGAAGGTCTAGAAGGCGCGCTTGGCCCCGGGTAGACCCGCTGCCAGGCTCTCACTAGCTGGCAGGGCCGTAGGCTCGCCTAGGGGGTAAGGGAATACCTTGAGTGGTGATTCCACTACGCAGACTCTCCTAGCTGGCAGGGATGGAAGGCACGCTCAGCCCCGGGTAGACTCGTTGTCCAGGCTCTCATTAGCTGGGTGGGGTTGTAGGCACACCTGGGGGGAAAGGATGAGAGGTTGAATAAAGAATTCAGAAACTAAGCAAGACCCTGAGATGATCCCGCTGCTCAGACTCCAACTAGCTGGCAGGTCTGGAAGGCGCGCTCGGCCCCGGGTAGACCTGCTACCAGGCTCTTACTAGCTGGCAGGGTCATAGGCTTGCCTAGGGGGTAATGGAATACCTCGAGTGGTGATTCTGCTGTGCAGGCTCTCCTAGCTGGCAGGGCTGGAAGGCACGCTTGACCCCAGGTAGACTCGCTGTCCAGGCTCTCATTAGCTGGGCGGGGATGTAGGCACACCTGGGGAGAAAGAATGAGAGGTTGAAGAAAGAATTGAGAAACTAAGAAAGACCCTGAGATGATCCCGCTGCTTAGGCTCCCACTAGCTGGTAGGTCTAGAAGGCACACTCGGCCTCGGGTAGACCCGCTGCCAGGCTCTCACTAACTGGCAGGGTCGTAGGCTCGCCTAGGGGGGGGGGTAAGGGAATACCTCGAGTGGTGATTCCACTACGCAGACTCTCCTAGCTGGCAGGGATAGCAGGCACGCTCGGCCCCGGGTAGACTCGCTGTCCAGGCTCTCATTAGCAGGTCGGGGATGTAGGCACACCTGGGGGAAAGGATGGGAGGTTAAGGAAAGAATTGAGGAACTAAGAAAGATTCCGAGTGGACCCACTGTCAGGCTCTCACTAGCTAATAGGACCGTGCAATCTCTTAGGGGGAAGAAGGAAGAAGGGGATGTTTGTTTAAATGGTCCCAGGTGGGCCCGATAAACAAGTTTACACCAAACAGATAGAGCAGTTGAAATCATGATGGGGTCATGATGTTCTTGATGACAACTCCCCACATATCTAACACCAAGCCCCAAGTGAGGATGGGATGACCCAGACCCCTCTCGATAGGCCTCTCGGTAAGGGTCTCGACAAGGTTCTCGGCATAACACTCTTGACAGGGGTCTCGATAAGGTTCTCGGCATAACCCTCTTAGCAGGGGTATCGCCCAGGCTCTCGACATAGCCCTCCTGCCTGGGGTCCCGACTAGCAACTTTCGATAAGGCTCTCGGCACGACCCCCTTTTGGCAAGGCATTCGTGTTGGGTCTTGTATCCACAATGTACCTAATTTGAAGAAGCCCCTGAATAAGCTAAGGTGAATTGACAATGTATTTGATTACTTATCTTCAAGTTGTGCTTGCAGCTATTCATCGCTAAGTACACACCAATGTCAGGGTGCAGTAGGTCAATATACACGGGTCTGTGCAACGTAATCCCTCGTTGAGCAGATCAGTGTGTTGGCTTACGTGTACTCTCTCTATTGGAGTGTACTTATTTTCAAGCACAGGGTTATGTAAGATCAAGAGCAGACAAGGAGCAAGGATGGGACAAAGACCAGCTCACGAAATCGTCTAAGTACAAATTGACGAGAATCATTAAGTGATTCTCGCCGATTCGACGAGAATCACTAGTGATTCTCGCCGAATCGTCGAGAATCACGAACTAATTCTCGCCGAATGCTGCCGGTTGTCTCGAAGACGCCTTGAATTCTTCTAAGGCAGAATCGTCGAGAATCACGAAGTGATTCTCGCCGATTCGTCGAGAATGACTCTGCATTCTCGACGATTCGGCAAGAATCAATTGTGATTCTCGCCGAATCTCACCGGCTTGTGTTATCATTGGAGATTGAATTCTGTTAAGTAGAATTCAGCGAGAATCGTAGTTGATTCTCGCCGATTTGGCGAGAATCACCTACGATTCTCGCTGAATTTGATTTGGGCAAATTCCTACTGTTCTCTGGACCGGTCCAAGTTACCTGGATTATTTCGAACCGGACTTAGGTCTTCTTGTTGGTGGGGCCCACAACGGTCATGTGGAATGACCTAATGTATAAATACCTCCGTGTGGTTGAGCGGAACATATACGAATACACGATTCAAAAAGAAAGGCCGCCGATGTGACCCAGATCGCGCATCTTGCTCCGCCGCCGTCGTTGCCGCTCGTGCAGTTAGTCGCCGTTGCTGATCACGGTTTCTTCCAGATCTCCGGCGACAGAAGCTTAGCCTAGCACAACATCTCATGCGTCTAACCAGAGATCTTTTGTCTCTTTATTCGTAGATCGGGAAAACCATCCCCTTCCGAATCGATCGAGACGATCGATCCTAGTGTGACCGTTGGAAGACCTTGCTACCTTTGCTATGAAGGTTGAATCTCCATAGCATCGCCGCAGCACTCCGTTGTCGCCGCCAATCCCGAGAGCCAAGCCGCCGCCCTTTGCCGCCGCCGGTTTCGGGGAGATTCTCTCCAAGAGAGATCTAGGGTTGTAGACTCTTCGTTGACTTCAAGAACACGTCGTCGAACGAAGAGGGACACCTTAGTCTCCATAAGTTGTTTGTATCTCTAATACATTCTATTTTCAATTTCGTTGTAAAGGAACGATTGGTTCCTAGTTGTAAGGGTTGGGTGCAACCCGTGGTGTGGGAGTGGTGACTCCTACGTATGGAAGGGTTCCTTCCGTTAGTGCAAGGATTGGATTTCAATCCTGTTGGTGAAGTGACCGAGTCGTCCCTGGTTGGGAGATAGGTCGAAGGGGGAAAGTGGACGTACCCAAATTGGGGAACCACTATAAATTGCTTGAGTCTTTTCTGTGCTGTGTTGTTTGATTTATTTGTGCAGGTAAAACTTTAATTCCGCAAAAACGCTACAAGACACCTATTCCCCCCCATAGGTGAAGCTAGTTGGCACTAGGTGGACTTTCAAGTGGTATTAGAGGGAGGTTACTCATCAAAAAGGTTCACACCTTGAGTAGAATCCTGCCACCAGTGTCAAAAGCATGGAGCTGGATTATGATATCTCTCCGCTAAGACTCCCCACGTCCACAAAGGAGTATTATCCCGTCTGGAAGATGAGAGTGTCATTTCACTTGGAGGCTATCGATCCTCGAGCATCTATCATCTTGGAAGAGGGTCCATTCATTCTAATGAAGACCTCCGGCTCTGGAAAGGATATCCAAATCCCCAAGTGTATTACTGAGATGTCGGAGACTGAATTCTCATTATTCAATCTGGACAAGATGATTCGTCAGATCATCATGGATGTCTGGTCTGGACCTTCTCGATCTAGACTGGAAAAGTGTAGGATGGTCAAGTCAATGTGGGTAACCATCTCAGATCTCATGGAGGGGTCAGAGAAAGCAGGGATCTGCTGTCAGCAAGAGGATGAAGCCTATGTGGGGGTCCTCGTCTCTGAAGATGAAGGCAAGGACCAATCGGTCAGCATCAGGGCTCCGGTGTCCTTGTCAGAGACTGAAGAAGAAATTGAGGAAAGCAGTTCTGATGAAGCTGACTCAACGGTCTCTGGCGATATTAACAGTAACTCTGAAGAGCAGGTAACTTCTTCATCTTGCCCCACTTCTCTTGAAGTTCCTGAAGACAGGAATAGTTCGGATGGCTGCCCTTCAGAAAATCCTGATTCCCTGAAGAGAGCCCTTCAGAAAAGCAACCTACTTGTTGAGGAGCAAGCTCAGGAGATTGCTCGACTGAAGATCTTGTTGGATCTCCAATTGGCATCCAACAAGGTTAAGGACTCTAAAATCTCAGATCTAGAGAGTAGTCTAGAGAATGAGAAGAGGATAGTATCCAACTTTTCCAAGGTTGATGCTATCAAGAGAAAGGGAGAAAATGGGTGGATCTCCCGAATTATCAAATCATGGAGAAATGGGGAAATGGTATTCAGACCCCCCCACCCCAGGCAGAGAAGGTACTCATCATGCCTTTAGATATGACCACAAGAACAATCGTGGTCACTATAAGGATGATCAGCCCTCGTGTGGAGAAACCCATAGTGCAAGGGCTGTCATGGCCACCCATGAGAGAATACTTAAGGCTCATTCTGACCCCTTCGTATTCTCGGCCTCAGCCCTAACTCGGCATGAATCTGCAGGTATCAGCTCTCACTGCGCTTCTCACCACCCTAGGACACAAGAAAGGGGGGTTAGAAGTCATGCAGTTGGTGCTCATGGGGCCTCTGGAAGGGTGCTGACTGAAAGGAAGACCCCACCTCCCAGGCCTCATTACGCTCGCTACATGCATTCCTTCCACCCTCCCACGTGTCACGGTGGAAGAGGCAACTCTGTGAGCAGATCCGGCTCTATCCCGTTTAGACCTATGACCATGACTACCTCAGTCACCAGATCAGGTCAGAAACGGCGATACAACATTCACAAGTGTTGGTGCTGTTGCAAGGTGGGTCACTTTGCCATAGATTATTGGCACAACCCCTCTGTGTCAAGGAAAGGGCATATCCACCTCCTCTGGGTAGAGGTAGTCTTCCTGACAGGATTTCTGAGGGAAGGCATTCGAGTTTTTATGCTAACAAGAACCTAGGACCCAATACATATTGGGTTCCTAAGGTAAGGTAACACTCTTTTGCAGGGTAGTCTAGGTTCCCGTAAACCTAATGGGAACCAGACAGGAGATGTTCCAAGAATGACGTGGAACAAGTATCTGGAAAAGGAGCAGTGCCATCAACACAAGCACATTAAAGTTGACCACCTGGTGTGCCTTGAGCAGAAGATCTAAATGATACATCTTTTAATCTCAGTTCAAGGAAGTACCAATGTACTGCGACTCATCCAGTGCAATCGCCATAGCAAACAATCCAGTATTGCACAGCAGGACGAAGCATATTGAAGTGCGCTACCACTTCATTCGGGAGCACGTGGAAAACAAGGACATCTCTCTCTGCTATGTCCCCATGGACAAGCAGATTGCAGATATTTTCACAAAGCCCTTAGACGAGGCCAAGTTCAGTCTTTTCAAAACTGAATTGGGGATGCTAAACTATGAGGAATGAAGACTACAGAAGCTCCAGGCTCATGCATCTAGGGGGAGCCTCTGCCAGGAACTCAAGGGTAAGCACAGGTGCAAGAACTGAGGGGGAGCATGGTGTCAAATGCAACAGACCCAGATTTGCAGAAGCCAAAAAGGGGGAGATTACCCTCTCGGCTAAGGTGCTAAGGTGTATGCTCCAAATGCTCTAAAGATAATGGTATGGAATTTCAACTCACTCTCGTTTTTCAAAGTTGTGTTTTCTTCCAAGCCGTTATATTCACCTTAGCTTGTAGGGTTTAGGCTTCTTCAAATAGGGGGAGATTGTTGGGTATTGTATCCACAATGTACTTAATTTGAAGAAGCGCCTGCAAGCTAAGGTGAATTGACAATGTATTTGATTACTTGTCTTCAAGTTGTGCTTGCAGCTATTCATTGCTAAGTACACACCAATGTCAGGGTGCAGTAGGTCAATATACACGGGTCTGTGCAATGTAATCCCTCGTTGAGCAGATCAGTGTGTTGGCTTACGTGTACTCTCTCTATTGGAGTGTACTTATTTTCAAGCATAGGGTTATGTAAGATCAAGAGCAGACAAAGAGCAAGGATGGGCCAAAGACCAGCTCACGAAATCGTCTAAGTAAAAATCGACGAAATCACTAAGTGATTCTCGCCGATTCAACGAGAATCACTGATTCTCGCCGAATCGTCGAGAATCACGAACTGATTCTCGCCGAATGCTGCCGGTTGTCTCGAAGCCGCCTTGAATTCTTCTAAGGCAGAATCGTCGAGAATCACGAAGTGATTCTCGCCGATTCGTCGAGAATGACTCTGCATTCTCGACGATTCGGCGAGAATCAATTGTGATTCTCGCCGAATCTCACTGGCTTGTGTTATCAGTGGAGATTGAATTCTGTTAAGTAGAATTCAGCGAGAATCGTAGTTGATTCTCGCCGATTCGGCGAGAATCACCTACGATTCTCGCCGAATTTGACTTGGGCAAATTCCTGCTGTTCTCTGGACCGGTCCAAGTTACCTGGATTATTTCGAACCGGACTTAGGTCTTCTTGTTGGTGGGGCCCACAACGGTCATGTGGAATGACCTAATGTATAAATACCTCCGTGTGGTTGAGCGGAATATATACGAATACACGATTCAAAATAAAAGGCCGCCGACGTGACCCAGATCGTGCATCTTGCTCCGCCGCCGTCGTCGTCGCTCGTGCAGTTAGTCGCCGATGCTGATCACGGTTTCTTCCAGATCTCCGGCGACAGAAGCTTAGCCTAGCACAACGTCTCACGCGTCTAACCAGAGATCTTTTGTCTCTTGATTCGTAGATCGGGAAAACCATCCCCTTCTAAATCGATCGAGACGATCGATCCTAGTGTGACCGTTGGAAGACCTTACTACCTTTGCTATGAAGGTTGAATCTCCATAGCATCGCCACAACACTCCGTTGCCACCGCCAATCCTGAGAGCCAAGCCTCCGCCCTTTGTCGCTGCCGGTTTCAGGGAGATTCTCTCCAAGAGAAATCTAGGGTTGTGGACTCTTCATTGACTTCAAGAACACGTCGTCGAACGAAGAGGGACACCTTAGTCTCCATAAGTTGTTTGTATCTCTAATACAATCTATTTTCAATTTCGTTGTAAAGGAACGATTGGTTCCTAGTTGTAAGGGTTGGGTGCAACCCGTGGTGTGGGAGTGGTGACTCCTACGTGTGGAAGTGTTCCTTCCGTTAGTGCAAGGATTGGATTTCAATCCTGTTGGTGAAGTGACCGAGTCATCCCTGGTTGGGAGATAGGTCGAAGGGGGAAGTGGACGTACCCAAATCGGGGAACCACTATAAATTGCTTGAGTCTTTTCTGTGCTGTGTTGTTTGATTTATTTGTGCAGGTAAAACTTTAATTCCGCAAAAACGCTACAAGACACCTATTCCCCCCCCCATAGGTGAAGCTAGTTGGCACTAGGTGGACTTTCAATTCGGCAGGTCCATTCCGACAAGTTTTACTGGGCCAGCTCTTTGAACGGGCGGAGGCTATCACCTAAGAGCCTAGGGTTCACACAGAAGTCATGAACATCTCAGCAAAAAGACAGATCTTTCAATACGAAGTAATAGTGGAAGCATTGGTTGGGGGATCTCGCCCCTTACCAAAGCTACAAAAAATACAGCTTTACGGTGTTTACGTGTTCACAAAAATAAGATTACAACGAAAGCTCAAAACTGTGGAACCTATTGTGCAGGCTTGTCGGGGGTCCCACCGGAGTTTTCTCTTAAGGTCTTGTCGGAGGTCCCGCTGGAAGTTCCGCTGGGGGTGTAGCCGGAGGACTCGCCGAGTGAGCTGCCGCCAGTTTCCTCATCCAAGACCACCTCCGCCGTGTTGATGGTTGGAGAGATGTCCTCTCCCGCAGGCCTGGGGATGGGCTCGAACAACCAGGGCAAAACCCCTCGTGCCGTCAGGGTCTCGCCTCCATCGTTCAAAAGTTCCGTCTCCCGCAACACCCTGATGACTATCTTGGCCGTAGTTTGTGCGTTCTCCTGGATGATCACATCGAGCTCGTACGTGGAATAGTGGAGGCACTCCACTCTCTCCTCCAGCGATGGTCGGGCCATCGCCAGCGCCAGCGCCTCCTCCAGGCGCTTCATCTCAGCTCGAAGCAGCTGGTTCTCACACTCGACGCCGACCACTCTAGCGCGAGTCAATTGGGTTGCGTTAAGTCCTGCCGGAAGGTCCTGTTAGGCAAAAATGTATGTGCTAAATATACATACTAAGGGAGCGTGAGTGTTGGAGGGTCCCGCTTACCTCGGTGGTCGGGCGAAGGGAGGGAAGCTTTTTGGCGGCCGCTAAGTCGGCCTTCAGGATGGACACCTCAGAAACGTCTGCATTCCTCGACTTGGTCGTATCAACGAGGTTGCGCTCTATGGTGAGGGTGCGGCGCCCAGCCATGTGCGAAAGCTGGACTGCGTGAAGTTGGGCCTGGGCAGCGTCAAACACGAGGTCCCGGGATATAGTCTAGTAAAATGTGCGGCATCCTCCCGGCTATAGAGGTCGTAGCCTAGCGTGAAGGCGTGGCAGGTGATTGAATTCGCTCCCTCTAGGAGAGAAGAAGGGTGGAAATCGTGACGCGGTTGGTGGTGTGATCCCATTAGAGCAAAGGCAGCCCCTCTGTATCCTTGTATTTATCGCCGAAGCCGAAATTCTGGTGCCCTTTCGGCACCGGCTAGCAAGAGGACTCGGTCGGGGTCTCTGCGGCAGGCTGGACGACATCCGCCTCACCGGCAACTGGAGGGGTCTCGGCAGGGGTTTTGGCAAAAACCAGTATGACAAATTTACCCTTATCCGCAGCCGACGATTTTGATCTCTTCAGAGGAGGGTCAGGGTGGGGACTCGGCTTCCGCTTCTGGGCACTGGCGCGGAAGAGGATCTCTACTCCTCCTGACAAGCGGCTGCGGCAGACTTGGCGAAAGCCAAGGGGTCGGCGAGTGCCTTGGTCTCGTTAAAAGGTTGGTGGAGGGGGATTTCTCATTCACCTGCAAGACTCATGACTAAGTAACCCTGCTTCTCAAGTCAAAACAAAGGATTGCGAGAATTGACTGAAATAATACCTTTGTCAGGAGGAACAGGTAGGAGAGAATCCAGGTCTCGCCGAAGGAATGGGACATTGAAAATCTTAGTCCCGAAAAATTCGACGAGGTCGCCCTCTCGCCCTCCGAGAGCGGGAGGCTTATAGGTCGTGTCGTCGTAATGAACTGGCGCGAGCGGAATGTTTCCAAAGTCACCGGAGACAAAAACGAATCTCTGTCCCCAGTGGTGGTTTTGTTGACGAGGCCGCTCGTCTTCACCAATTGCCCCGAGAGAAGACTACTCAGCCTTTCACGCAGAAGTTGAACAGTTTCCGAAAGATGGGCAGGCTAAATTTGATCCCTTCCGCCCGCATATAGCAGATGAAGGCCACCAGAATCGCGACGGAGTTTGGGTTGAGCTGGGCCGGCACCACCCCATAGTACTGAAGGGCCTGACGCACTTCTAGACAGAGGGGGAGGCAGAACCCCACCTCAAAGTGCTCCAAGGGAATGGAAAGCTCCCTGACCGGTGCGAGGTTAACTCTGTCATCATTCCCGGGGTTCCGCGCCGAGAACCAATTTGGGGATGAAGTTGGCGACTATCATGTCAAACTCCTCCATAGTCAGCCGGCAGGGAGGAAAATTGTGTTCAAGAAAGGATTGCGTGCACTTGGAGCGGCCATCGCCCTCGCTAGGCATTTCGAAGAGAAGGCGAGATCCTTTGCATTGCAGAGATCGGCGAGTGCAGTCGGGAGAAGGACAAAGGCTTGGAATCAAAGAAGTAAATACAGAGAAGTAAATGTGGTCTGAGGATCGGCCTATTTATAGAGGATATGGTAATCATGAGTCTTTTCTTAAGAAATGCGGTAGGGGAAAAACCAACGAGTCGGCAAATCTTGACGTCCTGACTCCTCAGTTTCCGTTCTGCCTCGTCAACTGTCCTTGGACCTACAGGAAGCGAGAACCTCCCAGGTGGGCTAGGGAGAAGACAAACGATCTCAACGCGCGGTAAGTACTGAGCGAGGTGTATAGGTCAGTGTTGGGTACTGTATCCACAATTACCTGGATTTGAGGAAGCCACCTGTCAAGCTAAGATGAATCCACAATGTATTTGATGAATTATTTTCTAGTTGTTCTTGCAGATATTCTATGCTAAGTACACACCAATGTCAGGGTGCAGTGGGTCAATATACACGGGTCTGTGCAACGTAATCTCTCGTTGAGCAGATCAGTGTGTTGACCTACGTGTACTCTCTCTATTGGGGTGTACTTAATTTCAAGTACAGGGCTATGATAAAGCAAGAGCAGACAAGGAGCAAGGATGGGCCAAAGACCAGCTCAAGGAAAGAAAAAGGAGAAATCGCCCAAGTAAAAATCGACGATTCGGCGAGAATCACTAATGATTCTCGCCGAGTCGTCGAGAATCACTAGCTGATTCTCGCCGGTTGAAGCCGGCAGGTTCGTCACCGCCTGAAATTTCTCTAAGGCAGAATCGTCGAGAATCACTAAGTGATTCTCGCCGATTCATCGAGATTGACTTTGCATTCTCGACGAATCGGCAAGAATCAAGTGTGATTCCCGCCGATTCTCCCCGGCTTCTATATCTGTACAGCCAGAATTCGGCTAAGTAGAAGTCGGCGAGAATCATAAGTGATTCTCGCCGATTCATCGAGAATCACCTACGATTCTCGACGAATTTGACTTAGGCGATTTCCTGTTGTTCTCTGGACCGGTTCAAATTATTTAAACTGTTTCGAACCGGGCTCAAGTCTTCTTATCGGTGGGACCCACAACGGTCATATACTTGACCTAATGTATATATACTCCGTATGTATGAACAGTAAAAAAGAAGAAGAAAGGAGATTTCAAAAAACACGAGCCGCCGACAAGCCCTAACGCTCCGCCGATCTCTCCGCCGCTCGTGCACTTGTCGCCGCTGCTGATCTCAGGTTCTTCCAGATCTCCGGCGACCGAAGCTTAGGCTAGCATAGCGTCTCACACGTCTAACCAGAGATCCCTTGTCTCTTGATTCGTTGATCGGGAAAATCCTTCCCCTTCCGAATCGATCGAGACGATCGATCCTAGTATGACCGTTGGAAGACCTTGCTTCCTTCGCTACGAAGTTTGAATCAAGTTGGCATTGCTGCTGCTCTCCGTCGCCGCCGCTGATTCTGAGAACCTTGCCGCCGCTTTAAGCCGCCGCCGGTTTCGGGAAGATTCTTTCCAAGTGAGATCTAGGGTTGTGGACTCTTCGTTGACTTCAAGAACACGTCGTCGAACGAAGAGGGACACCTTACTCTCCAAACGTCGTTTGTATTTCTTACAAGTATTTTCAATTTCTTTGTAACGGACCGATTGGTCTTTAGTTGTACGGGTTGGGTGCAACCCGGGTTGTGGGAGTGTGGACTCCTACGTGTGGAAGGGTTCCTTCCGTTAGTACAAGGATTGGATTTCAATCCTGTTGGTGAAGTGACCGAGTCGTCCCTTGTTGGGAGATAGGTCGAAGGGGGAAAGTGGACGTACCCAAATCGGGGAACCACTATAAATTGCCTGTGTATTTTCTGTGCTTGGTTGTTTTGTTTTCTTGTGCAGGTAAATCTTAATTCCGCAAATACGCTGCAAAGACACCTATCCCCCCCATAGGTGAAGGTAGCTGACACTAGGTGAACTTTCAAGTGGTATCAAAGGGAGGTTACTCATCAAAAAGGTTCACACCTTGAGTAGAATCCTGCCACCAGTGTCAACAAGGAGATCAGAATTAAACATGGAGTTGGGTTATGATGTCCCTCCTCTAAGACTCCCCTCATGTACAAAGGAGTACTATCCTATATGGAAGATGAGGGTGTTGCTTCATCTGGAGGCCATTGACCCTCGAGCATCACTCATTTTGGAAGAGGGTCCCTTCATTCCCATGAAGGCTTCCAGCTCTGGGAAGGATCTCCAAGTCCCCAAAAATCCCAAAGAAATGTCTGAGACCGAACTCTCTCTGTTCAACCTGGACCAGGTGATTTTCAGATCATCATTAATGTCTGGTCTGGACCATCTCACTCAAAAGTGGGCAAGTGTAGGACTGCCATGTCCATGTGGCAAACCATCTCAGACCTCATGGAGGGATCAGAGAAAACAGGGACCAGTTGTCAACTCGAGGATGAAGCCTATGTAGGGGTCATCACTTCTGAAGATGAAGGGCTTGATCAATATGTCAGTATCAGGGCTCCTGTGTCCCTATCAGAGACTGAAGAAGAATTTGATGAATGCTGTTCTGATGAAGGTGACTCAACAGCATCTGCCGATATCAACGGTAACCCTGAACAGCAAAGCCAGGAACAGGTAACTTCTTCCTCATGCCCCTCTCCTGTTGAAGTTCCTGAAGACAGGAACAATTCAGAGGGTACTCCTTCCAGAGATGCAAGGGATAGGGATAGCTTCCATCAAAAGATTGAAAATCCTGATTCCCTTGAGAGTGCTCTTCAGAAGAGAAACTTACTTGTGGAGGAGCAAGCTAAGGAGATTGCTCAGCTGAAGACCTTGATGAGTCACCAATTGGAATCCATCAAGTTAAAGGACTCAAAGATCTCGGATCTAGAGAGTCGTCTAGAGACTGAGAAGAGGATTGTTTCCAATTTTTCCAAGATAGATGCTATCAAAAGAAAAGCAGAAAATGGGTGGATCTCCCAAATCGTCAAATCATGGAGAAATGGGGAAACTGTGTTCAGACCCCCCACCCCGAGTAGGAAGGGCACTCATCATGCCTTCAGGTATGACCACAGGAATAATCGTAGTCACTGCAAGGCTAATGTGCCCTCATGTGGAGGCACCCAAAATGCAAAGGCTGTCATGGCCACCCTGAAGAAAATACCTCAGGCTTCCACCAAGCCCTTTGTATTCTCGGCAACAGCACCAACTCCTCATGAATCTACCAGCATCAGCTCACATTGCGCCTCTCACCTCCCTAGGACTCTGGAAAGGGGGGATAGAAATAATGTTGTTAGGACTCATGGGGTCCTTGGGAGGGGGCTGACCGCATTCACAAAGTATCAAAGAGAGCATGCGAAGAACATGAGAAAAGGACACAAGAACAAAGGGGGTCTCGCTGATCGAGAGCTTCCAAACAGCAAAAGATAAAAAAGGAAATAATAATAACGAATAATACTCATAATAATTGTCATCTACCGAAAGGCGCAGGTGGTACAAAGGGGAAGGGGTTGGCTGGGGTGGGGGTGGGGAGAGAAGAGATAAAGGCCACAAGGCTTAATACGACTCCCACCTCCAATGACCCCGATCTCATCTCCCCGGCCTTGGAGGTGCCCGCGGATTGTAGAAGGCCGTCAGAGCGGTCAGCCCTTGGTTGGCCAAGCGGAGCTGACCCTGAACCTGCGCGATATATCTTCTGGGGGAGGTCTCAGTGGAAAACGTCTCCTGGGACTCCATTTTGCCAATGAGGTAGGCGCAGTCCTGCTCGACAGTCCCCATCCACTGCTCCATTGTCCCCAGTCGATGCTCCATCGTCCCTTGGATTCCCTTCACCACCGCGGAGTTGGCTCGCTGACACCGCGCAAGCTTCGATAGGATTGACGCAATCCTTTGCCGCCGCTCTTTGCCACTCCCAAAGGCTTCAAGAAAGAATTCCATCTCTCCAGGAGAGGGGAGGGGTGAGTCTCCCCCATCTTATTCTTCCTCCTCTTCATCCTCATCTTCATCTACTTCCTCTTCAGCTTCCACACCCTCCACCTTTGGACCTGAAGGGCAGTCGGTCAGATCAAAGTAGGAGCGAGAGGGAAAATGATAGGTTCCCGCATACTTGAGTTATGGCCGGGGGTTTCCGCCGACGGTTGGCGAGAGGGACGAGGCAGTCCCTCAGGGCTCTTTCCAAAGAGTAGGTGAAGCGGTTTTCCCCGCCCGGGGTAGAACGTCCTACGCTCTAAGGTCTCGGCCTCTGTCGGTAGGGGGACAGAGGCACCCTTTTCAACCGGAGGCTGGGATTCCGGTGCGGAAGCTAATGTTTCAGTGATAGCCCCTCCGGCCGCGGGAGCAGTGTCGACCGCTTGGTTGATGGGGCCTCGGGTCAACAAGGTCAAAGTTTCCAAGAGAAGGCACTGCGAGAAGCATAGTCAGCGGAAGGTAAAAGTAGATCAGTTAAATCGAAAGCCATAAGATGAAATACTAGGAGTGCTTGGGAGATCGGCCAGATTAGTTGGAGGGTAGGCCCCTCGAGTTAGACGACGGAGCCTCGAGGAGGGGGCGGGACGCCTCAGAATACGCTAGAGGGTTGTCAGCGATGCCTTTTGGCACTGTCCCCTACAAGAAGGGTGATACATCAGTACACGACCCAGTTTATTGAGAAAGTTCGCGCCTATGGGCGAGGATAGAAAAGTGCCTCTGTCAGGGAAGGGGGATTCTCATCGTGGTTCTGAGTTTGGGTAGGAGAGGCTCGATTCTACTTAAACAGGTCGCACCTGACCGATTTGGCTTTCTTCTTTTTCTTCTTTGGGCGGGAGCTCTCTCCAGCTGGTTTTTCTCCAGCTGACTTCTCGCCCACTACCTTCTGGCCGATGGGCATCTTGCCCATCAACCAAAGGGCAACCTTGGCCCAGTTGGCACGGGCCAGCGCCTGGTCCGCGGCGAGGCGGGCCTGATGCTCCTCCGAGATCGGCTTTTCAGCATTTTTGGCACTCATTTTCATGGCCCTGTAGGGGCTCGAGCAGAAAGAAAAGATAGAAGAGATGGCCTGAAAGATAAACTTAGAGGTGTGTTTATAGGACGGAGGTGGGGTATGCAGAAAGATTCCCTGCCAGATCAGCATGTACCCACCGAATATTAGGGGTTGGACGTGTCTTTCCGAGCACAAGGCTAGCACGCAAACAACAGGGATTGTGTATAACCCCATATTCACTGGGTAGGACCAAGATCTCCCAAGGACCCAGACTGGGCTAGCCATGGGCCAGCATTAAGCATATTGGGTCAGACAAGAGGACTTGGTGGGAGGGTTCTCGCCAGGAGCAGGCGGGAAGGCTCTCCCCCAGGGGTTATGTAGCGTTAGCTCATCGATCTCAGAACGTCGAGCTGAGAACGCTGGTTCGTCAAGCTCAGAACGTCGAGCTGAGAACGTTGGTTCGTCAAGCTCAGATCGTCGAGCTGAGAATGTTGGTTTGTCGTGCAGGAGAAAAGGCTTCCGCCCTAGGCTGGCGGGAAGGCTCCTGCCCTGGGCAGTTGAAAGGGCTTGCGCCTCTCTTTGACGGAAGCTCAACGCCTCTTTTGTTTTTGTTACCGCTTAGGGTAGGCGGTAAGGCTCGCGCTCAGAGCAAGAAGGGTTCCCATAGAGCTCAGTAGGAAGAGCTTCTGCCAGGTGGAACCCAGGTGGGACCCAGACTTGAAATTACCTCAATATCCCTTGGTCTGCATTTAGCTCTTCAGAACAGTGGAGTTTGGCTATTGGCAGATCAACCCAGGGGCTTGATATTAATTTTAGGGCAGCGAAAGTACGCTTTTGGCAGAACAAACTTTGAAAACTTATAAATAGACCCATGGAGTTCTTCAGAAAGCAGGCCATCATCAATTCTACAATTCTCTAGTGTGCTTTCTAAGGTTCTCCTAGCCCAGCTATTGGTTTTGGAGGGGAAGCACTCAGTGATCTCCCGGGTTAGTGGAAGGACCTCCCAGCTGAGGCTAAGGGTCAGTTCTAGGTTCTTCGTTGCTAGTAAGAGGTCAAGGTTTGGGAGAAGTAGGTGCTAGCTACACCCGCAAGGTCCGAACTCTCGTTGAGGCCATTTTTGGCTTCAACATCTTATATGCAGGTGGTGACTGATAATGCTTCCAATTATAAGACAGCTGGTAAAATTTTAATGGAGAGAAGACCAACATTATTTTGGACTCCGTGTGCAGCTCATTGTATTGATCTTATGCTAGAGGATATAGACAAGCTAAAATAGAACAAAATTGTTATAAGAAAGGCAAGGATGATCACAAATTTCATCTACAGACACACTTGTTTACTTGATGCAATAAGGACTACAATAGGTGGTGATCTAGTGCGGCATTCAGTGACTAGATTTGCAACATCATTGCTTACTCTACAAAGTGTGCTTAAGCATGAGGAAAAGCTGAGATTATTCTTTGTGTCGCCTTTGTGTAATGTCGCTAATTTGGCAAAAACTGAAGCCGGAAAACAAGTTGTTGAAATAATACTTTCAGCCATTTTTTGGAATGGAGTAAGAGATTGCCTAAAAGGAGGAAAGCCACTGATTGTTGTTTTGCGATTAGTAGATGGATATGAAAGGCCGGCTATGCCTGAAGTATATGATGCAGACATTTTGGATTTGACCACAATACTGTACTATGATTTTTTTGTATTCCTTTTTTTGTTATTGCTCTCTCTGAAGTCTGTATTCAACTACTGAAAGACATTATTTTTTTTCTTACTGCTAAGTGCTAAGTGCTAAGTGCTAATTACCCATATATGATATATCAGAAGCTATGATTAGTTGCTTTCTCTGAAGTCTGTATTGAACTATTGATTGATATTATTTTTTCTTACTGCTAACTGCCCATATATTAGAAGCTACTGCTTATTACTAAGAAGAAAAATATGTGTGATTGTGTGTTTGTATTTGGTAGTTTGGTAGATTGACATTGATTTTTCTTACTGCTAACTTCCCATATATCAGAATTCAGAATCTATTGCTTACTGCTATGAAGAAAAAATCTGTGGCTGTGTGTTTGTACTTTGTATTTGGTAGTTTGGTAGATTGACATTGTTTTTTCTTACTACTAACCGCCCATATATAAGAAGCTACTGCTTACTTCTATGAAGAAAAAATCTGTGTGGCTGTGTGTTTGTATTTGGTAGTTTGGTACTTGGTAAACATTCTGTTTTAAGTTAAAAAAAAAGAGGTTTAGATAGCGGTTATTATAATAACCGCTGTCTAAAGTTTGGAAGGCAGGCTTTAAGACACCGGTTATTATAATAACCGTCATCTATAAACGACTATAGACTGCGCTTATTATAATAACCACAGTCTATAGTCTGCAAACTTTAAGACTGTGGTTACTATAATAACCGCAGTCGATATACTTATAGACTACGGTTAGCATAATAACCGCTGTCTATAAAATGCCAACTATAGACTGCAATTATTATAATAACCGCAGTCTTAAAGCCTGCAGACTATAGACCGCAGTTAGCATAATAACCGTCGTCTATAGAATGCCAATTGACAGCGGTTATTATATTAACCGTAGTCTTAGATCATGCAGACTATAGACTGCAGTTATTATAATAACCACAGTCTATAGTCTGCTTTTTTTAAAAAAAATTGAGTAAATTGGCGCCTTGTGACTTGCTCGCCTTGTTGTCGCCTTGGCGTCCACCATGTCGTCTGAGCATCAAGGCGCCCGACACTCGCCTTGGTTTGCCTTGACGCCATGACAAGAATGGTTGGGGTGCATGATCTGCAGACTTGATGAGACTGAAATCTTTCGAGCTAGATGTTGGGGGCACCGTGTAACGAGATATATAGTAAGTATCATGGTAATTGCATATGATGTAAAGCTATAAATAGAGCATCTGTGATTGTAATAAGGACCGTGGAAAAAGTAATAAAGTTTGAGTTGCTCCGCTTTCTTCCCGACCACCCTCCTTCATCTCTATTATCTCCGACCACTCCCGGTCATTCGTCCTCTCTCACATCTTTGGCTGCCTCCACTCCTTGTTCATTCCCTTTATTTCTGTTTTTCCCTATTCAAATTGTTACAAATGGTGCTCGCGTTGATGCACTCACTCCCGATTCACCAGTCACCTTTCAAAAGCCTAAATAAAATCAAGAAGTCCGCTCCAATCTCTATCAACAAATGCTCTCTACAGCAAGACGATTCAGAACATAGACCTTCTTCAACTCAAGATTTGATATGGACACTGTTCATCTTCTTCCTCATTGGAACATCGATCACCCTCTACAACACAATTCAGCAATCGTGTAGTTCTTGCACCCAACAAGCATTTAGGAAGTACATCAATTTTTTTTTGGAACAAGAAGATTTCTACATCATTTTTGCCCAGCATGTACATGTCCTATGAAATAAATCTTGTTCAGGATGTTGGGTTTTGCTATACGGCACAACAGTTGTGCGCAGCAGAATTGGGAAAAATTAAACCCAAAAGAAATACAGATCTAGCGATGAACATTGATCAAGAAGTAACATTATTATAAATAAAGTATACCTTTGAGGGATTGAGTCAATACTTAACCAAGGTGCTCCGAAGAAGTCCAATGAAGGCTAACGACCAGAGTTCCGAGCATAGAATAATTTCCACGCCTCTATGGATATCCACACGATCACGGAGAACCCTTAGACTCTTGTCACTCAAGATCTAGGTTGGAAGAAGAGATGCCCTCAACGTCTCCACGATTTGCTAGAACCGTTAAGGAAGAGGAGAAAATGACGATGACGACGCTTAGGAAACACTTTCCGGTGAAGTAGTAGAACGACGAATGGTCGGTGACGAGAAGCAGCGATCGTGCCCTAGATGGAACAATTCTGTCGGGAAGAAAAGGATCGTCTCGCTCGATTAGGTCAGAATACAAATCACGTATATAATTGGTTTACTGTACATATCATATATATACGTAGTACCGAACCAACCGATATTCGCAAACCACGTTGAACCGAACTTAAAGGAAATAAACCAGAGGAAATAGAATCTGTCGTGTATATATGTCAATATTCAATGAATCAAAACTATTCGTGTTCAACGTGCCGGTGCCACAAGTGCTATGCTCCCTCTCTCGTCGAAATAACACGTATATACTCGACGAATCGAGACAGAGCAAATCGTCCAATTATTAAGGCGATATTCGACAAATCGACGATACTCGACGAATCGACGATACTCGACAAATCGACGATATTCAACAAATCGACGACATTCGACGAATAAGTCTAATTCGTCGAACTGTCATTACGATACTCGACGAACCCAAGACAGATTCGTTGAGTCTATCATGACAATATTCGACGAATTCCACCTCATTCGTTGAAACCTTAAGCTATACTCGACAAATTTCCCTTAGAGTCTTCCGACCACTTACCTGATGACCCATATTCACAATATAGGTCTTGGAGTGAAAATCCTTCACATCTAGAACGTCATAGGCCTGGTCCTTCACTCATATCACATATGAGCAAGGCCAACACAAACATTTCCAACTTGTCCAATGCTCTTATGTGCGACCTCATAGGCTCATATTGCATTGGCAGTGATACCACATGTTTGACCACTACCAGATCACCATTATAACACCAATATAGGCTGCTCAGCCAACCACTCCTCCGACGAATCTTTCTTTGCAATAAATCTTGTTCAGGTAGCTCTGCCGACCGCTCCACTAGCACGACATTTCAAGAGATTTTGATTGGAGAAATTTTGGAAGACTAAAGCCACAAAAATCCCGAAGTGAAACGAGACAGTCATAGTCTTTAGAGAAAGCTTGGGAAATACTCTTGCAGCTGCACCGTAATTCGTGACGATTTTCAGCCAGGTCTACGATGGAGACTGATCTTGAGTTTGCTCTGTTATAAACTCAAGATATGCGTTACAAGCATGCCCCTTCGCTGCAATAACTCCCAGCTTTCTTGCTCCGCTCCTGTTACTGGGCAATCTTAGGCTCTGCATTTTCAAGATTTCATTCACTACCTCCCAGCTTTGTGAATCAGGGCTTTGCCCAAAGAGAACTTGCTGCCCCTGGATCCGCCTCTTTTCGACAACTACACACACCTCAAAATATTGACGCTGATCTAGTGTGCCAAAAAGTGGAAGCCATTTTTACACCAAGAATTGACTTCCGACGAACATTACCACCTCTAGCAAACAGGCTGCTCTCAGGCCCAAGGTGACACAACAACGATTCCACTATTTATTCAAGTATTGACAACTAATAACTCTCTAACCAGCAGTTGGACTCAGCCCGCACCGTCGGCAAATTAGCCGGATTCATTTACTCATGTAGCCTTTAATTCAACTCTTACATGGGACATGACTGCTCTAAGTTCATTGAGGATAACCTCATCAATTCCATATGATTGGCCTACTTCATCTATTTTGCCCAGAACATTCACATGATAGGAATTTCATCAAGAATTTAAAGATTTCTGCAAGGAAATGCAATCTTTTATGCACTTATTTGTTGATACCAGCTAAGGTGAAGGAACTTTCAATTCCAAGAGACAGAATATCTCCACTTGAGGTAACAAGAAAAGGCAGCCTGACTTCATCGGGCCCCCTTCGTCTAGTCTTCCTCATGCTCAAGATATTAGTTACACATTAGCAACTTCAGGCTCGATTAAAACTCTATCCGCCAAAGTTACGGGCCCAAGATTTGCGTTGGGCGATCCTACTTTAGATTTCTAAGTTTGAAATGTTCCTCGAGTATAAGAACACCAATTCCCTTGATTATGTTTTCATGACCTCATTTTATTTAGACAAGCCGATGTCAAAATGGTGCCTAGAATTTTTGCAGGATGGCATGTGCCATTATTGACATAATTTCAAGGTCACTATTCAGAACAAATTTGGGATAGAAATGCCTCTATTACCTATTAGTCTTGATAGCCATGAAGCCAAGTCCAATGAGTATGACCCTTATGGGACACTTGAAGAGCCAAGTTGTGCTCGAGTTCTGATAATTCATGTCGGTGAAGAAATACTTTCATCATTTATTTTGTCATCATCAGAGGAATTGTCATTAACATCGTTTCTTTTTGATGATTCTGGCAAATTGGAAGTTGAACAAGGACTCCCAATTGTTGTCTCAAATGAGGAAGAACTCCAAAATGACACCAACACCTTTATGGGAGATTACATTATTATTCATGATGTTTTTGACAAATTGGATAGACAGGCATAACCAAATCTTTGACATATGGATCATTCCAAGAAGACCTCGCTATGACTATTTCAAATAAAAAATTCAGCAATGATGAGATCAAGGATATCTATGTAGCCCTTGGCAATGAAACTTGTCCCAGGAATTATGATGGGGACTCACTATTGATGATGTCCCTAGCAGAAATATTTGGTCTCAAGTTCGTCATTTCCATAGAGATTTCTTGGATGATTCGTGTATTTGACCCAGGTGGATGATGACTTCCACAACTAGTTCATGGAAGATTGCCTTATGACAATTTGAAGCACTCCTTGACATTGTAGTTAATACTATTTTTTCTTTAGATGACTAAACGATGATGTCATTGTTTTTATGGGATGGGTAGGAGTGTAACGGGATATATAGGGGTATATTGGTAATTGCATATGATGTAAGGCTATAAATAGAGCCTCTGTGATTATAATATGGATCAAGAAAAAAGTAATAAAGTTTTAGTTATTCCACTCTCTTCCTGACCACCCCCTTCATCTCTCTTATCTTTGGCCACTCCCAGTCATTACTCCCCTCTCTCTACTTTGACCGCCGTCTCTCCTTGGCCATTTCATTAATTTCTTTAATCATATATTTAGATTATTACATACCGATGGTCATCCTTGTGTGTTGTGTGTTGTGGAGGATGTTACATCCATAATATCCTGCCACCTATTTTAAACCCATGCACGCCACCTAATTTCATGCAACAAATCCATGGCCTACTACCTACGTAAACACATTTATGCCGCTTCACTCCACATAGTCCCATGTAAACTCGCGACCATGGACCACCTAATCCCATAATATACAGATGGTTGTCGTCGGGCACCCACGTAAACATATCCATATTATACCGATGGTCGTCGTCGGGCACCTTGCCCAGACTGTCCGGACCGCCCGGGAGGCACTCTCATCATTTTACTAAAATTGGTGATCCAGGTGACCGAAACGGAGCAATGACATTCACTAGTACAAATTCTATCATGGCACAATTACCAGCGTATCCCTCCACAAAATTATAAAAGCCCTCCTTGCCTTCATTTATTTCGGTTATCATATATTTAGATTATTGCATGCCGATGGTCATCCCTGTGAGTTGTGTGTTGTGGAGGACGTTACATCCATAATATGCCGCCACCTATTTTAAACCCATGCACGCTAATTTCATTCAACAAATCCATGGCCTACTACCCACGTAAATACATTTATGCTGCTTCACGCAACATAGTCCCATGTAAATTCACGACTATGGACCACTTACTCCCATAATATACCGATGGTCGTCGTCGGGAACCCACATAAACATATACATAATATACAGATGGTCATCGTCGGGAACCTTGCCCAGACTGCCCTGACCGCCCGGGGGGCTCTCTCATCATTTTGCTAAAATTGGTGATCCAGATGACCGAAACGGAGCAATGACATTCGCTAGTACAAATTCTGCCCTGGTATAATTACCAGCGTATCCCTCCACAAAATTATAAAAGCCCTCCATGCCTTCATTTGAGGGCAAACAACTCTAGAGGCTAGAGAGAGCTCTGAGGTTTTCCGGAGAGGATGTGGGACTTAGATCATTCCTCCACTCAGAATTTGTTCCGCTCCCCCTCTAGCGCAAATGCATCATCAAGCCTCCAAGGCACGACATTCTTCTCCACATGAGTGCTCTCATCAAGGATCGGGCTCAGCAGGAGTGCTTCAATCAAGGCTCCGCGGACATAACAATTTTTCCAGCAAGAGCGCTTCAATCGAGGCTCCGTGGACTTAGCAATTTTCCTATCAAAAGCGCTCTCATCAAGGCTCCGACTCAGTAGAAGCGCTTCCATCGAGGCTCCGAGGACTTAGTTTCTTTTTTATTGTTTTCATACTTTGTACTTGTAACGGAGAGGTGGTCTGTCACTATTGGAACCAACAAAGCTGGTTCCTCCTAAAGCTCAGATCTAAAGTTGCAGCCTACACCTACTCTCTTTGGACCACGCTCCCGATAGGATTCTCGTAAGAACAGACCGTGGGTTCAGCTCGGAGGTCCCACCTCTTACCCGGAAGAACTAGAAATTCTCCCCCTTCCTAGCCAATGCTGAGCTAGGTGCCTCAGTGAGAGAGAGAAAGAAGGGTTCAACGCCTCTTTCTCATACACCTTACCGGTCTATTTATAGGCCTCAAGATTTGGACTGCAAATAACCAAATCGAATCACTCGTGAAATTACCAGGATACCCTGGGTCGGGTCTGCCAATAGCCAAACTCTGCTGTTCTGGAGGGCTATAGGCAGACCTCAAAGGGTAAAGGAGTAAAAACCTCTGAAGCTAGGAAAAGCGAACCATTTGCCAACTGAACCGGTCTTTTCCCATTTACTGAACCGGCCCTCCAGCTTCCTGCCGAACCGGTACTCGGCGAGAGCGCCGCCTCGCGGGCGAACGCACCACTTAGGTTCGTCTCGCCCATCGCGAATGGATCCTCACTTGGGTCTGTCTCGCCCAGCGCGAATGGATCCTCACTTGGGATCGTTTAGCCCAACGCGAATGGATCCTCACTTGGGATCGTCTTGCCCAACGCGAATGGATCCTCACTTGGGATCGTCTCGCCCAGCGTGAATGGATCCTCCCTTGGGTCCTTGCAATCTCCTCTTTTCTGAGTCTTCTCCTCGCACGAGCCCGAGGTTGTACACAATCCCCGCTCTTTTCGGGGTTGTCAAAGCTCGAAAAGAAAGTCCAACCGAGGCTCGTGTCACCATAGCGACTTTTATGACGGAATCTTTTTCTGGTGGGTGGCCCTCCCCCTCCTTTGAGTCTATAAATACGGGGTTCCTTCCCGTATACAGAGAATCTCTTCTTTCCATATTTCACCCTGTCCATTTCCGTTATCATGTCTCTTAGTAAGAGCTTTCGCGATCGCATCGCGCTGGTGCGCCAAAGAAACAAGGCTAGCGCGGCGGCCCTGAACTTAATTCCCATTCGCACTTCCTCCTCCCTACCGCCCTCTTCCTCTAACCCGAAGAAGGCGAGGACAACTGACCTTGCTACTTTAGAGGAGGAGCCCCCTCACGACCCTCCGGAGAGGCGCATCCCTCCTACTTCCTCCTCTCCCAGCGAAAAGGAGGTGAAACTCTCGCTTACCTTTCTTCTTCTCTATCCTCTCCTCATTGCTCCCTTCTCTTTTTCATTTATTTTCAGAAAATCTCCGCGTCTCTTCATCGTCCTTGTAGCACCCAAATTCGTCTCGCCGACCACCATCCAGACTCTGTCTCACCTCCACCATCCACCCCTCCTTATACTCCTGAAGCGAAGAAGGGCGACCCTTCCCATGTCGTCGGGACCTCTCGCCACTCTGGTAAGGGCGCCACTGCCTTGGGCCTTGGCCCCGCTCGCTGTCAACATTCCCTTGAAGGCCTTCCTTATTCTGTTCTTTGCTTTGTAGATGTACGGGTGGACTCATCTGCTGAGGATTCGCCTGCTGAGGAGCGCTCAAGGCAGGTAGCCTTCTCGCCTCTTTCTCCTATAGGCAAGATCGAAGACTATCTGGGTGATCCCATGGATCCGCTGGAGATGAAGCGTAGAGTGGCCGAGATGTTCCGGAAGCAAGTGCTCATGATTCATGAGTTAGAGAAGGATAAGCACGCGGCTAATCGGCGGATCGACTGGCTGGAGGTGGAGTGTGCTCTCCTGACTTCCGAAATTGGTGCATACATTGAGATAGACGAGACCGATCCCCAGGCGATCCTGAGAGAAGTCGACCAGCAACTCCGTCTCGCGCATCGCGGTGTAGACGCGGCTCGCGCCTTTCATCTCCCCAATCGGCCTCCTTGCACGAGATCTCGCGGCGGCGGACGTTGGAGGTGGCATAAGAACTAAAGAATTTTCGTGTAGTCTCGCGTCCCGCTTCCTTTTTATTCCTGGCTCTGTAATAATAATTTCTATGCGTCTCTCGCTAAAACTTCCAAGTCCTACGAACTTGTCGCCCGCCTCAACGGTATGAAATATTTTAATAATTATCTGCTTTAATAATCTCCTGCTCCAATAATTATCTGCTTTATTTTTCCTAGCTTATTCTATCTATCATGATACATGGCCCTTATTAGTCACATATTTAATTAACGGGGCTCTATTTGCCAATCTGTTTCTCTTACCTCGTACCGCCCCCGCCCCGGCTGGGAGCTCATGTTGGGCTACGCCAATCGAGGTCCGGAGAGAGAAAAAGGTCGGCCGCTTCTTCCCCTTCTTCCTTTGTATGATTTTCCCCGCCGTTTTCTATTTTCTCCACTTATCCTATCTGCAATAAATACACCCCCTACCCCGGGTTAGGGTCACGCCCCCCATATTTTTTATATTCCAGTGCCCTAATACTTATCCTCCTTTCTTCCTTACCTTACATGCTGCTCTCGCCTCTGCTTTGTCTCGTCTATTCTTCTCGCATCTCTCTTTCGCCCTCTCGGTTGGAAATGGGGAAGAATAAATTTGAAGAGGGGGAAGGGCATAGCCGGTGCGGGAGGCGATTCGCTGATCATGATTTTCCTCCTGGCCGCATTTCTGAGGAAGAGTATAACGCCTTCACTCGCGATTTCTTGACCGAGGGGTTCGAATCGCGTCCTCCCAAAGTGGGCGAGTCGATTAACACCTTCTACCCCGGAGAACTCGCCTTCCCTGTCTCGTACTTTGAGGCGGGGTTGAGACTGCCCCTCTGGCCGGAGGTTAAACAGGTCTTAAAATATTTTGGAGCAGTCCCTGCGCAACTGAACCCCAACGCCATCTCAGTGCTTATCGCCTTTGCCAGCTACATGCGTCGGGAGCACTTCGAGTTTAGTTTAATCGTCTTACGCAAGCTGTTCATCTATCATTCTAATCACGACGGAGTGTCCTACTTCACTGGGCAAGGTATCAAGGTTTGCGAGACGCCCAACAAAAACCATCATTGGCTTACCCGCTTCGCCTTCATCCGCGGCAATTTGGGAGGCATCCCGCTGGCGCCCGTGTCGCCCGCCGAAGCATTCTATGCGACTCCCCAAGTTGGAGGGACAGATAAACTCCTTTGTGACTTCTTCACCGGCAAGAACTTCGAAGTCCAATTCTTGAGGCATGGCCTCGACTCCCTCCTTCCTGTACTCCCTGGCGAAGGTAGGCTCACCCCCTTCGTTTTTGTTTCTTTATTTTAACTTTGCTCGTAACGTCTCGTCTCGTCTTTAATAGGAGAGAGGAATGTTCCCGTTCGCCCACCCTACAAAAGTAGCATCAAGCCATCTAAGGGTGTCGCCCTCGCCACCATGGCGGCCAAGGCGGCGAAGGGGACATTGACCCCCTCCCTCCAGAAGAGGCCTACTGAAGGCTCTGCCCCGCCTTGCCTGAGCCCCGCAAAAAAGTCAAAGATCAAGAAAGTGGTGTCCCTTCCCGCCGGAAAAGCGAAACAAGTCTCCATCGAGCCGGTGGAGGTGCAAGAATCCCTGACCCCAATTTCCCTGGGGTCTCAGTCTCCCCGGTCACCTCCTCGAATTCCTTCTCAGCACGCCGTCTCGCCTACTGGCGAGGCGAGTCAGTCTGCCAAGCCCGCTGGCACCCTCCCTCAATCATCTAGGTCCCCCTCTCGCGAGGTGGGCTCTTCCAGTCACCCTGACCCTTCTGCCCATCAAAATTTCAACATGGGTCCGGTGATCTTGGATGTTGCCAATGACCCGACTCTGATATGGGATAAGGGGGAGAACTGCGTCTCCATCTCTACCCTCCTTCCCCCTGGAGAGAGGAGGACAAGCCTACATGCCATGCCTTCTCTCTGGGCTTTGGCCTTTATGGTGGTTCAGAGCCAGATCCCGCCGGCGAGCCTCCTTCGTGAGATTTAATTCTGAGGGCTGTGCACTCTCAACTGCGCACCCTGGAGCTCTCGCACCGGCTCTCGCGCCGCCTGATTCATAATAATCAAAGCTGGAGGGATTCTGAGGCAAAACTGGCGGCGAAGCGCGAGAAGTCCGGAGATCTCGAAAAGAGGTTGGCTGTGGCGGAAAGCCTTCTCGCTAAGGCTCGGGGTGGTGTGGTGAGTTCTTCTCTACCCTCAGCTTATTTTTCGCATACCCTTGACCTCATCTAATGAATAGGCCTCTCGCAGGATGCCGAGACGGCCGATAGAATGCACTCGCATATAACAACTTTGGAATCGGAGGTTAAGGGCCTGGAGTCCCAGGTTACCCGGCTTAAGAATGCTACCCTCTCGCCTTCCCGCATGATGAATCCCCAGCCTTCTCCTCCCCATTATTCTCATGAGGAGGTTGAGGAGCTCTGCAAAGACGCCAACATCAGAACAGCCGAGCTGATCATGAAGATGATGAAAGAAATGGGGGTTATCAAGGAGGGCTGCGAGGATGTCACCGCTCGTGACCTCGTGCCGGAGATTTACGGCGAGGAGGGAGATGGTTCGTTATCAAGTGCGGAAGAGTAGAAGACATCTGGAGGAAAACTTAGGACTGCCTTTCACCCCCCTTTTGTATACACATTTTTGTATTAAGACGTTTTTGTATCAAGACATTCTATCATTTTTTGTAAAAGGGCTCTCCCGGACAAGTTAGACCTTAATGCATGGTCATGCTTCTTTGTATGCGAGACGTCTCAGCACTTTTCTATTTTTCCAATGTACTTGTTTTTTCTCTGCTTTCAAAATAGGGTCATACCTCATCTCGCCTCTTGATCGAGGAACAAATTTCACTCGAGGCGCGAGTCGTCAGGCCCTTGTTTCCCTCACGCAGGGGGCTGGTGTCCCTTCCTCTCGCCTTGCTTCTGGACCCCCCTGACGCGAGTGGATCTTACGGGGCTGACTTCTCTTTTGGTCTTATTTCCTTCCTTTTCCCGACCCGGAACTTCTCTGCTTATGTTTAAACTATGGGTTTTCCTCATCTTGTCATCCGCTGGCCGCCTTTCTTTGTAGAAGCTCCCCCATATATGCCATGACTTAACAGATCAATGACTCTGCAGACTTGGGGGGACTTGGCCAGCATGTCCGCCTTGGGCCTATTCTTCCTCACCACCAAGTGAGCCTACAGATCTGCCAGCCAGATGGGAGCCTGGACAGCGGGTCTTCCTGGGGTCTCCCCTCCAAAACCCAACTCCAACCACCGAGTGAGCCTACAACCCTGCCAGCTTGATGGTATCCTGGTCAGCGGGTCTTCTCGGGGTCTCCTCTCCAAGACCCAACTCCACCCACCGAGTGAGCCTAGAGCCCTGCCAGCTTGATGGTAGCCTGGTCAGCGGGTCTTCTCGGGGTCTCCTCTCCAACACCCAACTCCAACCACCGAGTGAGCCTACATCCCTGCCAGCTTGATGGTAGCCTGGTCAGCGGGTCTTCTCAGGGTATCCTCTCCAACACCCAACTCCAACCACCGAGTGAGCCTACAGCCCTGCCAACTTGATGGTAGCCTGGTCAGCGGGTCTTCTCGGGGTCTCCTCTCCAAGACGCAACTCCACCCACCAAGTGAGCCTACAGCCCTGCCAGCTTGATGGTAGCCTGGTCAGCGGGTCTTCTCGGGGTCTCCTCTCCAACACCCAACTCCAACCACCGAGTAAGCCTATAGCCCTGCAAGCTTGATGGTAGCCTGGTTAGTGGGTCTTCTCGGGGTCTCCTCTCCAACACCCAACTCCAACCACCGAGTGAGCCTACAACCCTACCAGCTTGATGGTAGCCTGGTCAGCGGGTTTTCTCAGGGTCTCCTCTCCAACACCCAACTCCAACCACCGAGTGAGCCTACAGCCCTTCCAGCTTGATGGTATCCTGGTCAGCGGGTCTTCTCAGGGTCTCCTCTCCAACACCCAACTCCAACCACCGAGTGAGCCTACAACCCTGCCAGCTTGATGGTAGCCTTGTCAGTGAGTCTTCTCGGGGTCTCCTCTCCAACACCCAACTCCAACCACCGAGTGAGCCTACAGCCCTGCCAGCTTGATGGTAGCCTGGTCAGCGGGTCTTCTTGGGGTCTCCTCTCCAACACCCAACTCCAACCACCGAGTGAGCCTATAGCCCTTCCAGCTTGATTGTAGCCTGGTCAGCAGGTCTTCTCGGGGTCTCCTCTCCAACACCCAACTCCAACCACCGAGTGAGCCTACAACCCTGCCAGCTTGATGGTAGCCTGGTCAGCGGGTCTTCTCGGGGTCTCCTCTCCAACACCCAACTCCAATCACCGAGTGAGCCTACAACCCTTCCAGCTTGATGGTAGCCTGGTCAGCGGGTCTTCTCGGGGTCTCCTCTCCAACACCCAACTCCAACCACCGAGTGAGCCTACAACCCTGCCAGCTTGATGGTAGCCTGGTCAGCGGGTCTTCTCGGGGTCTCCTCTCCAACACCCAACTCCAACCACTGAGTGAGCCTACAGCCCTGCCAGCTTGATAGTAGCCTGGTCAGCGGGTCTTCTCGGGGTCTCCTCTCCAACACCCAACTCCAACCACCGAGTGAGCCTACAGCCCTGCCAGCTTGATGGTAGCCTGTTCAGCGAGTCTTCTCGGGGTTTCCTCTCCAACACTAGAGCAATCTTGTTATGCAAAAATAGATATCTGAACTTGTATTGCATTTAAAAACCGCGCCAAGTTTACAAGTATTAAAAAACGAAAATATTCCATCTCAGAAGAAATAAACAATAGACATGAAAGAGACAACATCAAGGGTAAAATCGCTTTAGATCATTGCCGCTTCGGGCGCGATCGAGGGGGGTCCCGTCCACATCCTGGAGGTGGTACCCTCCTGACTTTAAGACCTCCTTTATTATAAAAGGGCCTTCCTAGTTGGGGTTGAGCTTCCCCACCGAGGCCCCTCTACCTGCCGCATCCACCTTCTTGAGGACCAAGTCTCCCTTCTCGAACTGCTTGACCCTGACGTGCTTGTCAAAATATCTTGACATCCAGCGCTTGACCTCCTCCTGCTGAATGGACGCTAGCTCTCTAAGTTCCTCCACCAAGTCAAGAGAGAGCCTCTGCTCCTCCCCATTGTCTGCCTCCCATCCTTCATTTCCCTTTCTTGCCGCTGCCACCCTAGGTGACTCAACCTCGAACTCAACTGGTATGACGGCCTCAGATCCATGGGAAAGTTTGAATGGTGTCTCTCCCGTGGAGGTACTTGGCATAGTCCTCAAGGACCAGAGGACGGAGGGGAGGTGCTCCACCAAACTTCCCCTTAGGTTTTCTACCTTCTTCTTCAAGAGATTCACGATGACCTTGTTCGCGGCTTCAACCTGCCCATTGCTTCGAGGGTGATGCACCGAGGCGAACCAAAGGTCTATACCTAGCCGGACACAGAAGTCCACGAATTCTCTACCGGCAAACTGCGGTCCATTATCTGTGACAATGGCCAAAGGGAGCCCATGCCTGCAGATGATTTCCCCCCATACGAAGCTTTTGACTACCTGAGACGTCACATTTGCTAACGCCTTCACCTCAAGCCACTTTGAAAAATAGTCCACCATGACCAGCAAGAACCTCCTCTTGCCACTGGCTTGGGGAAACAGGCCCACCAGATCTAGCCCCCATATGGCGAAGGGCCATGGAGCCGTAATCGTGCGCAATCTTTGAGTCGGGAGGAGTTGAAGAGGAGCAAATTCCTGGCACTTCCTGCATCTCCTTGCGAATTCCCCAGCGTCCTTCCTAAGAGTGGGCAAGAAATAGCCTTGCCTCAATACCCTGCCTTCCAAGGTCCGGCTCCCGGAATGGCTACCACACTCCCCCGAGTGAATCTCCTCCAGCACTCTTGCGAACTCTTTCTCAGACACACACCTAGCTAGCAGGCCTGACAGCGTCTTACAGTATAAGGTTCCCTCTTTCACCAGGTAATATGCCGATTTGTATCTTACCTGCTTCTTCTCAAGGTCTCCCTCGGGTAGACGTCCGGTTGTCAAGAAGGCGGTAAATGGGTCCATCCAGGACCCCTGCTGGTCCACTTCCATCAATTCCCCCTCTTCTATGGAAGGCCTGAAGAGTTCTGTCATGGTTTCTCCGGCCCGAGGACCGTGCTTAGCGAGCAAATCTACCCGAGCATTTTCTTCCCTCGGGACGTGTTGAACTGAGAAGCTGCGGAATTGTCCGATGATATTTTTTACCTTCATCAAGTACGATTGGAGGGTGGGTTCTCTTACCTCAAATTCCCCCTTGATATGTCCTGCAACTAACATAGAATCAATGGAGACCTTGATGTCTTGTATGCCGAGCTCGCGAGCCAACCTCAGCCCTGCTATAATGACTTCGTATTCAGCCTGATTGTTGGTGAGGGTGAAATTAATCTTCAGGGCCTGTTCGATCCGGGTTCCCTCGGGACTTATCAAAATCATTCCACCTCAAAAAGAGCTCCTTCCCAAGGCCCCATCTACGAGCATCTCCCAAGCCACTACTGGAGATACCTCGGCCTCCTTGACCTCCACCACATAATCTACCAAGAAATCATCCACCGCTTGCGCCTTGATAGCCACCCGAGGAACGAAAGAAAGATCGAACTCACTGAGTTCTATTGACCATTTGGCTAACCTCCCAGAGTGCTCCACCCCCTCCAGAATATGGCAGAGAGGGTGATCCATCACGACCTGGATGGAATGAGCCTGTAAGTATGGGCTGAGCTTCCGGGCTGAGATGACGAGGGCCAAGGCTAGTTTCTCTAGGATATGGTATTTTAGTTCTGCCTCTTTGAGGACCCTGCTCACGTAATAGATTGGGAACTGCTTCTTACCTTCTTCCCGTACGAGGATCGAACTCACCGCTCCTGCCCCCACTCCCAAGTACAAGAATAAAATCTCTCCCTCTCATGGTCCTTGGAGTAGTGGCGCTTTGGTGAGTTGTTACTTCAGGGCTAAAAAGGCCTTCTCACACTCTGAGGTCCACTCGAATTTCTTCCCCCTCTCAATGTTCGAAAGAAAGGTGAGCACCTTTCTCTTGATCTGGAAAGAAACCTGCTTAACCCAACCAACTTGTCGGTTAGACACTGGACCTCTTTGACATTCTTCGGAGATTCCAGTTCTAGGATTGCCTTTACTTTGTCTGGGTTAGGCTCTACTCCTGATGGGGTGAGGAGATGTCCTAAGAACTTTCCCCTGCTGGACCCGAATACGCACTTTAGAGGATTGAGTCTCATCTTGTATTTCCTTATGGTCGCAAAGGTTTATTCTATATATATCCACAACATGGGACTTGAGGTCTTGGCTCTTGATCATCATGTAATCTATGTAAACTTCAAGGTTCCGTCCCTTTTGTTTTCGGAAGATCTAATCCATCATTCGTTGGTAGGTTGCCCCCGCATTCTTCAAACCAAAGGGCATCATGTTGTAGCTGAAGCATCCATCCTCGGTGATAAAGGTGACATCCTTGATGTCTGGAGGATGCATGCGTATTTGATGATATCCTAAAAAGGCATCTAAAAAACTCATTAGTGAAAAACCGACGGCTGAATCGACCAGCGCGTCGATTCGAGGCAGGGGATAACAATCCTTAGGGCATGCTTTATTTAAAAGAGAGAAGTCGATACACATACTCCACTTCCCCTCCCCGTTTTCACCATTACAAAATTACTCACCCACCCCGGATACTTATTTGCAGATATAAATCCCGTATGGAGTAGCTTTTCCAACTCCTCTCTGATAGGCCTAGCCATCCGGGAAGCGATGGCCCTCTTCTTCTGCTGGATGGGACGAACCTTGGGGTCAAGGTTGAGACGATGACACGCCACATCCGCGTCAATCCCCGGCATGTCGGTTGCGCTCCAAGCGAAGATGTCGATGTTTTCCTGCACGCATTTTTGGATTTCTTCCTGGTCTTCGAAGCTGAGCTCTCCACTGACCTTGATCTTTTCCTTTCTTCCCTCCTTCGTGCAGACGTCCATCTCCCGTACTTCAACTTCTACCCTCAGCCTTGAGGGATCCTCTTCTCCCTCCTGATCCCTCAGACTCTCCTCTTCCATTCCCTTCCTTTCCCCTTGTTCTCTAGGCTCTGGCTCCTTACTCTCTCACTCCTCCACGGCCGCCGCCGCTTCCCCTGCGAACTTCTCCCCCTCTTCCCCAAGACCTCTTCCCAACAATGATCCTCTCCTACCTTCCGACTGAGCCTCCATCTCAAAGGGCTCCTCCACGTCCCTTATCTTTCTTTTCTTACCTCCAACTTCTTCAACCTCTCCTCTGGCTTCCTGCTCTCCTGCCTTTGCTGGCTCCCCGCAATGCCTCTCTCTACTCCAGCCACCTCACTCTCCTCTTGCTCCTCTCCGTCCACCTGCTCTCCTGCCATCTCTGGCTCCACCGCAATGCCTCTCTCTACTCCAGCCACCTCTCTCTCCTCCTGCTCCTCTCCGTCCACCTGATCTCCTGCCATCTCTGGCTCTACCGCGATGCCTCTCTCTACTCCAGCCACCTCTCTCTCCTCCTGCTCCTCTCCGTCCACCTACTCTCCCACCATCTTTGGCTCCACCACGATGCCTCTCTCTACTCCAGCCACCTCTCTCTCCTCCTGCTCCTCTTACTCCATCCTCCTCTCTAGTTCTTCCGCCTCACCCTTCCATGAGATGGTGTTCACTGCCATTACATTGCATTCTCGGGCTGCCTTTGGATCTCCCCACACCCTGATCTGGGTCCCCCCTGAATTGAGCTTCAAACACTGATGGAACGAGGACGACACACATCTGAAGTCGCTGATCAAAGGGCGCCCAAAGATCGCGTTGTAACTGCTGGGGGCGTCCAATATCACAAAGCGGCAGTTTCTGGATAGCCCCCCAGAGTTACCTGGAGCCCTACTCCTCCCTCAACCTCCTTCCGCTCTCCTGAGAATCCGAACAACAGTTCGTCCGCCGCCAACACTCTCCTGGCTTCCACTCTCATCTCAGTGAACGCCTTTTTGAAGATAACATTTACGGAGCCCCCATTATCCACCAAGATTCTAAACATCGTGAAGTTTTTGATGGCGATCCTGATCACCAGTGCATCGCAGAAAGGATCTTCGTGATCCGGCAAGTCCTTCCTAGAAAAAGTGATCTTCTCATCCGGGGGCGGGGCTTGCGACGTCGAAGCAACGCCTCGTCAATACATGGTATAAAGGCTGGCCTTGCGGGTAGCCTCAATCCCCACCCCTCATGGATCACCCTGATCCCTCCTCGATCCCCCACGTCCGATCGATCCACACATCGATCTTCCTCCCCCGTTCCAGTCATCTCTACTATCCGCACTGGTAGCTGCTCCTCACCCGCTCCTCTTCTCCCCTTCAATTCTAGAAATTCTGGACAGGTAGCCGTCGGGTGGCCTTCCTCCTCGTGGAAGTCACAGAACGGCACAACTACCTCTCCCTCCTGCCTCCCTTCTTGGGGGTTCCTCCTTCTCCCTGCTCCTGCTCCTGCTCTTCCTCGCTCTCTTCCTCTTCCTCGCCCCCGGCCTATGGCCATAGCTTGCTGAGGCGGGGGTGGGAGTGGTCTAGGACCATGTCCCCACCCCAGTTGATTTAACCTTCCTGGTCCTCCCTGGTAGTAGTTCTTGCCTCCCGGAGGAAAACCACTTCCTTGCCCTTAAACAGGGCCCCCCGGTTGCCTCCAACCCAACTCATGATGCGCCGGCCCCCTTGGCTCCTCCCTCCTCCTTCCTTCTTGCTGCCTCGCTCCTCCTGATTCTCTCGACTCCACTTCTGTCAACCTTGCCATTTTTTTAGCAAACGCCGGGTTTGCCGCCTCCATTGCTATCTCCTTTGCTTCCTTTTCCATCAACCCTTCGAATGATAACGGCGCCTTCCTGGTCAGGCTCATCTTGAAGAAGCCTTCCTTCAGTCCTACCGTAAAGGACATCTGGAGAGCGAATCCCGGCACCTCCTGAATTTCTAGGATTTATTCTTGGAAGCGATCTACGTACTGGGCTAAGGATTCGTCGGCCTTCTGTTTGATCAGGAAAATGGACTCGGGGTTTTTCTTCCTCTTCTTCGAGGTCGAAAAGCGCAATTGGAAACTCCTACTCAAGTCCTCGAAACTGTATATCAACCCTACTGGGAGTTGATGAAACTAGTCCCGGGCTTTGTCCTTCAAAGTGATGGAAAAAAGGCGGCACTTGAACGCATCTGTCATTGGTCTGATGGAGACCGTGTCTGAAGGATCAAGCGCATACCCAACTGCACCAAAAGCCCGGACTGTTGGAGAGGGTGCTACTTAATTTTTTATATAAGTAGCAGAGCGCCACGGGTCAAGTGAAGGAACGCCGGACCCAACAATCCCCCCCGGCGTCCAGCACAACCCGTCGGCTCAGAGGTGGGGTTACCACATGGCCCACACGGCTCAGAGGTGGGGTTACCACATGTCCACGGTTGCCTGACCCACCGGACCCACACAGGTAGAAGGGAAAAATCAGGATTTAATAGCGCCCCCCGGTCTTGAACCCGTGACCTCCTCTGATACCAATTGAAGGATGAAGCGCGTACCCAACTGCACCAAAAGCCCGGACTGTTGGAGAGGGTGCTACTTAATTTTTTATATAAGTAGCAGAGCGCCACGGGTCAAGTGAAGGAACGCCGGACCCAACAGTGTCCTCAAACCACTGCAAGTGTTGGATGGGAGACCGTGTCCTTCCCCACGTAATAAGTCATCTCAGGCTCACGGAATCCCTCCGGGACGGGAGACGAAAGAATCAATTCACAAAAAGGCGATCCTCTCACCAGGGGTCTCGCCACCTCTACTCGGGCGACGACGTCCCCTGGCGAGATGACACTCGCCGGGCTGGGGAACAACTCCCTTCCTGTCAGATCTCGCCCGCCTCCTTCTACCACTTTCTCTTTCCCAGGCCACCCCCTGGCGCGTCCTCGCCCACTCTTGCCGAGACGATTCCCTCCTGAGGCGAGAGGCCCGATGCCTGAGGGAGGGGGGTCACGCAATCACCTCGCTGCGAGATCTGTTGTAGCATGTCCATGATACCTCCAATGGACGCCATGAACTCCTCTCTTCCAACATATCCCCCCCGAGTTCTGGGACCCACCCTCGTCTTCTCCTCCCAGATCTCCTTCCATGAGATGATCCAAAGTTCTTCTGCGTAGGCTGCGTTCCATGCTCACCGCACCAAAAATGTTGGAACCAACAAAGCCGGTTCCTCCTAAAGCTCGGATCTAAAGTTGCAGCCTACACCTACTCTCTTTGGACCACACTCCCGATAGGATTCTCGGAAGAACAGACCGTGGGCTTCAGCTTGGAGGTCCCACCTCTTACCTGGAAGAACTAGAAATTCTCCCCCTCCCTAGCCAATGCTGAGCTAGGTGCCTGAGTGAGAGAGAGAAAGAAGGGTTCAACGCCACTTTCTCAGACACCTTATCGGTCTATTTATAGGCCTCAAGATTTGGACTGCAAATAACCAAATCGAATCACTCGTGAAATTACCAGGATACCCTGGGTCGGGTCTGCCAACAGCCAAACTCTGCTGTTCTTGAGGGCTATAGGCAGACCTCCAAGGGTAAAGGAGTAAAAACCTCTGAAGCTAGGAAAAGCGAACCATTTGCCAATTGAACCGGTCTTTGCCCATTTACTGAACCGGCCCTCCAGCTTCCTGTCGAACTGGTACTCGGCGAGAGCATCTCCTCGCATGCGAACACACCACTTGGGTTCGTCTCGCCCATCGCGAATGGATCCTCACTTAGGTCCGTCTCGCCCAGCGCGAATGGATCCTCACTTGGGATCGTCTCACCCAACGCGAATGGATCCTCACTTGGGATCGTCTCGCCCAACGCGAATGGATCCTCACTTGGGATCGTCTCGCCCAGCGTGAATGGATCCTCCCTTGGGTCCTTGTAGTCTCCTCTTTTCTGAGTCTTCTCCTCGCCCGAGCCCGAGGTTGTACAGTCACCCTCTGAGGAATCATCCTAACTCTTGTAAACTCTCAAGAAATAATGGATTTTGGCTCGGCACAGATCTGACCACGTGATTTTTCACCCTTTCTGAGTTTTCCACGTCAAAAAATCTCTTATCATTTGCTGTTGTTTTTCTTTAACTGTTTGCACACTTGATTTAATTTTGAGCTAAGACGGTTTGATTTTCCAGACCGAGGAAAAACTGGGTGACCCGCAACAGTAATAACTCTACATTGAAAATGACGTGTAACATTTTGCTATTTGTAATGAATCTAGAATCATTATAAAAGTATAAAATTGAAATATTATAAAATAGTTTAGTTGATTTTTCATTTTTCATCCATATTTCTAACGAAAGGAACATTTTTGTAAACTGGGTAAACTTGGAGGAGGTGAATGTAATTTCAAAAGAGAGAGTGGCGCAACCTGTAATTATGCAAACTCTCATGGGAGGTCCCGATAATTAACCCTAGTAATTATAAACATAATAATTGTTTATTTTCAAACATCACATAATTTTATATATTTACATAAAACTTTCCTCGGCCCATATCATCAAAATCCACAAATTAATCTAGATGCACATTTCCTTCTTCAAGTCTCAATCATGACACTTTGCTATCACTAATTTCACTCACCGTAGATATCCTCACATTTACCTATATTGCTGGTCACTCGAGGTTCTCAGTAGGCTAGTCAAAATTAGATCGTCTTTGTTCTGGAGTGGTCGAGCGTGTAAATAGTCAGAGAAGTGCGAGACAACTTGCGAGATTTTTTTTACGTGAAAAATCCCTGAAATGGGTGAAACACCGCGTGGCCGAATTCTTGCAGACCAAACTTCACTATTTGTTGTGGGGAACATAAAGCTTTGAGGGAGAATAGAGGGCGACACACCGCTCCTCATTATACTAGTGGGGAAGATAGAGAAATGAGTACTCAGAGAGTGACAGACCACTGCTCGCGGAGCTGAGTTCTTTTCTTTCTTCGGTAGAGAGTGTTGTGCTCTGAGCACTCTGGAACCTTTGACTGTTAATGGGAGGCTTAAACAATGCACTCTACGTAATAGGATCTCTGCGGCTTGTCTCTGGCTACATGCAGGATGGCCTGGAGCACTAGGCTTATCGTCAACTGTAGTGCACTAAGGAACACTTGTTGTCAAGGAGAAGTGTTAAGGAGTGTTATTCATCGTGCTGGGATGCTTGCCGGGGAGTGCTAGCTTCTATGCTAGAGTGCTGAATGTTGCGCAGGCAAGAGTGCAAAAATCTTCGAAATCCTTCGAGACTCTTGACCGTACGTTTAGCCAACTTGACCATAGGTTTGTGACTTACGTGTAAATCTCAGCACATGTAGGTCCAGTAGGGGGCACTTCCGCCAATTATGTACCTACTCAGTTCCAACAATCAGAGTTGGGACAGACGCACACGACCATCCTGGATGCCTTTAAGTCTCAACATGCCTCAGTGCAGCAACAGGCTCCGAACTCAAACTGGTTGAGCACTTTTCGAGCTCTCTCCCCTCCTGCCTACCTCAGGACAGAGTCGGTCGTGCCTATAAAGGAATGGCTCGATACAGTGCAGGAGCTGTTGGCAGAAATCCGTTGTCCATCCAGCATGGTTGTAACATTAGTAGTGTCTGTCTTGGAACTGCACACCAAGAGGTGGTGGAAGTCCCTCATGGGCTCTACCTTCCAGGGCCGAGTTTATACAGAGATCAGTTGGACAGAGTTCACTGGAGTCTTTTTGGAAAATCCCATCGACCGCTACAGACAAACTTGAAGAAAAATTCCTGCAACTGAAGCAGGGATCTAAGTCAGTGGCAGAGTACCATCGAGAGTTTCAGCATCTGGCTATATTTGCTGACTCCTATGATTTAGACGACAGAGGATACACTAAACGGTTCTACAAAGTCTTGCGGGACCCCCTGAGGCAAGCCCTTTTATTTATAGCGGACTCCAGCTTAGCAGAGATAATTGACATGGCAAAGAGGCTAGAGGCAGACCACTTGGGAAGTGGTAAGAGACCCTCTGAGGGTGTGATGGAAGCTGGTCCTAGTAACAGAAGAAGGCATGATAATAGAGGTGGAAGAGGATACCAGAGAGGTGGCGGGCGTTTCTATCAGAATTTTAGAATAGAGTGCCCGGTCCCACAGCCGCCAGCATTGCCTCCACCTCCATAGTTTCAACTGTTCCAATAACCCGAAGGGCAGTATGAGCGAGTATGCTTCCAATGCAACCAACCAGGCCACATCCGACATCACTGCCTGCAGCTAGGTGGGAATTCTCCTCCTGCTCTCCCTCCGACGACTCTACGAGGATGGGGACACGTAAGTGGACGAGGGAGAGGACCACAAGGAAGGAACCCCGGGCTTGCTTGGGATCAGGTGTTTGCGCTTGACATTGCGCAGGAAAGGAATCCCCAGGAGGTGATTACATGTATGCCATGCTCTGAGTTATAAGCATTTCCTTTCTATTGCCTAGGATATGCTAGGAGTCTAGCTTTGAGTCTTCGTAATTAATACCTAGGCACCGTGATGGTTGGTAGGGAACCGACCTACACTCTATTCGATACCGGAGCCACACACTCGTTTGTGTCGGCAGACTTCGTTAAGGGCCTATAAGGAGTGCAATACTTCACTGGTATTGCTCGGAGAGTACGCCTCCAAGATGGCTCTAAGATGACTACAACCGCCAAGTGTGAATTGGAGATACTCCTTGGCGGAAAGACATTTTAAACCCCTGCCACAGCATTGAGGATGCCGGAATTCGACCTCATTCTGGGCATGGCATGGTTGGATTGGCACCGCACCAGAATTGACTGTGCGGAGAAACAAATTTTCTAAAGACATTGGGACGCTGAATTCATCTTTCAAGGTATCAGATTCGCACCTCGTATATTACTATCTCCAATTCAGGCCCTAAAAGCCCACATGAAGGGGGATGAAGTCTACATGATTTGTTTCGAGATGAAAGAGATGACAATAGATATGAAAGATGTGTGAGTGGTGTGGGATTTCCCTAAGGTATTTCCCGAGAAACTGCCAGGATTACCCCCGCATCGAGAATTGGACTTCCAAATTAAGTTAATACTGGGTGCCAAGCCCGTCTCCAGGACCCCTTATCGTATGGCCCCGAAGGAACTCATTGGATTTAGAGTTCAGTTGCAGGAAATAGTAGAGTCTGGGTTCGTTCACCCCAGTTCATCACCTTGGGGAGCCACTGTTCTATTCGTTAAGAAGAAGGATGGAACGTTACAATTATTTTTTGATTATCGGGAGCTCAACCGTTTGACGGTGCAGAACACCTACCCTCTGCCCCGGATAGAGGAGTTATTCAATCAACTGGTAGGAGCTCACTAGTTTTCCAAGTTAGATCTGCGCTCGGGGTATTACCAACTAAGGATACAAGAGGAGGATATCCAGAAAACGGCATTTAGCTCAAGGTATGGGTTATATGAGTTCACCGTGATGCCTTTTGGACTCACAAATGCTCCTTTGACGTTTATGAGTCTGATGAACAAATTGTTTGAGTCGTACCTTGATGTCTTCGTTATCGTTTTCATCGATGACATTTTGGTCTATTCGAAGACAAAAGATCATATGGAACACTTGACGTTGGTGCTGAAGAAGCTAAGGGAGCATACCTTGTTTGCCAAGTTCAGCAAGTGTGAATTTTTGCTTCGAGAAGTTGCCTTCTTTGGCCACGTAATCAGTGGTGTTGGGTTAGCTGTGGATGCGGCCAAAGAGCGTGTTGTGAAGGAATGGTCGCCTCTGAAGTCAGCAGCCGATGTGCGGAGTTTCCTTGGACGTGCTTGTTGAAACCGAAAAACTCGGTCTCTAGGAGTTCACCCTTGGGGATGGGGTGATCGCACACCTACTACTCTCTCGCGAGCCGAACAACCAAAGGGAAAAGGACAGGGAACATACCCAAGGGCTCGACGTGGAGGACACACCACACACCCAGAAGATCATAGAGTTCTTCCCCTCCTTAACCAAATGTCAGGCTAAGGAACCTCAGAAAAGCACAAAGAGATTGGGAGACAAGTAAGCATGCCTTTCTGAGGTACCCCCTTGGGTCTATTTATAGGTTTCTTAAAATGGCCTGCAAATAACCAACTTTCGCTGATCTGGAATAGCTAAATGCAGACCTCTGAGAGCATCCATGTAATTTGCCCCTAGTCCCTGCTGGCGAGTGATCGATGAGAGCATCACTCGGCTAAGGGGGTGAGTGTCGGGAGCTCAACACACTCGCCGCCTTAAAGTTCCCTGAAGGGCGAATGCCTGGCTGGGCGACCACTCGCTAAGCTTGGCTAGAGCTGATTTCGCACGCGCGTCTGCACACAAGATATTCAAGTGAATGCTGGGTGAGGATGGCTCTCGCTGAAGGGCCAAACTGATCCTCTTCCCTTCATGCCGCGCGAGTGCTTCTCTTCAGGCCTCGGAAGGGTACTGGCCACTCGCCAACCCGATGGGGCCCACTCATCGAATATGGGGTTGTACATAATCCTTGCTCTTTGCGAGCTTTTAACAAAGCTCGAAAAGAAACATCCAACCCTACATATTAGATGAGTGGGTGCTGACCTGGAAGAGAATCTATCGTGGGCCCCTCCACTGCTATATAAATATCTAGGTAGTGGTAGGCATTTTCCTGTCCTTACATCTCGTGGCTGCTCCCTCCTCTTATTACAATGTCGCTTTCCAAGTAAGCTCTAGATCGCCTCCACACTATTCAAGATAAGAACAAATCCTCGATGGGCTCACTCTCCCCGTAGCTCTCTCGCAAAGCTCCCGGGTCAACCTCGAAGATGAAAAAAACAAAAGCGGACTGACACGACATAGGGAAGGGCGAATTGACTTCTCAAAATCCTTCCTCGCCCAAGACAGACTTGGTATTTGTATTAGCTTATCACTATTTCCCCTTTTGTCACCGAGATGAAATGTTGATGTCATACCAATTCGCAGATTCCGCCGATGGAGAAGGAGGTTGAGGAGGCGAGTGTTACGGTGGTCTCGCCGGGAAATGGCCATGGGCAGGTGAATTGTGAGATAACCCACCCCCCTCTCCGGCTCGATGTTCCCGCGCGGGAGAAAGGTAACCCCTCCACTAACGGTTAGCTTTTAGTCCGCTGGTTTAACCATTCTTTCTCTGCAGCTTCTACTTTTGGCACTTTGGGGATGGGAGGCCCAGCGCTGAGATCTCCCGTTCGCAAGACGCCTGCGGATCTCGGCTCTGCTCCTATCCTGACGGATGTTATCCCCAAATATTTCGCCGAGTCAACCATCCATCCACCATGCCTAGGGAAGAGAAATATATCATTCGAGACCCCCTTTGAGGGGCAGCCTGGCACTTCTTGCTTCCCTCCTTTTATCCCGGGCTTTTGCGAGATTTCCACTGACGTTGATATTGATGAGGAGGAGGTATCGCCTCTTGCTTCTCCAGATTCAATTGCCGACTACCTGGGCGATCAGGGGGACATTGTCAGGATGAAACAGTGAGTGGCCAAGACGTTCCAGAAATAGTCGTTGCTTCTACGCGGGCTCGCCGATCGGGTGCGGGAGAACCAGGAATCTGTTGAGGAGCGGCTTCTCAGCCTGGAGAATAGTTATAAACAACTGGTTAACAATCTATCGGGAGAGGTCAGCAGAGGGACAGAATATCCCCGTCTTCACATCGCACGCGCTGAGGATCAACTTTTTCTTACACATCGAGAACTCCAGAAGATTCGCTTTATTCACTATGTGCGTGCTATGCTGAGAGCGGGAAGGGGAGGCTGGGGATGGTGAAGACGGCCCCCTGGTGGGCCTACCGACACTCGCCTCCCGCTCTTGTACATTTCATGGATTCTGTAATGATAACTGCTGGCCTATGTGCCGAATGCTGACTGTGTGCGATATTCATGTGTTATTTGGTCTCGTTTTTATCTCTCTCTTCTGTCGCACACTTATATGTGTTCTATTCTCGCGAATGCTTTTACTATGTTGTTCCCTCTGCTCAAAACTGTGGTACGAGTGGGACAATGCGGGATCTCGCCTAAGGTTAAGGCCGGACCGGAGGCGAGATCCAAGAATGTGTTATCCGCACTTTTTCCATATTAGGGTCATTTCCCGCCCAAAATTTTTCTATAAATAGGGCGTACACCTTCCGCATTAATCATTGCCTTCAACAGCCTTTACTCGCCACTTTCTTGTTCTTTTCGCACTCATGCTTTGCTCTCACTTTTCCTTTGGGAGAGATGTCGGGAGAAGGGGATGGCTGGAACAAGTGCGCCGCCGCATTTGCCGACTACCCCTTCATGAACTGCAAGCTGTCAAAGGAGGAGTACCTCTCGCTTGTTAACCTCTATATTACCCCATGCTTCAAGGTGCGACATCCATCCGAAAATGAGGCGATTAACCACTTCTCGCCTTGAGAGCTTGTTATCCCTGTCGAACACTATAAGGTCGGACTTCGCCTTCCCATATGGCCCGAGATCCGTCAAGCCCTGCGATACTTTGGCATAGTTCCCACGTAGCTCAACCCAAACTCGATAGCTCTGCTAGTCGTATTTGCCTGCTACATGCGGTCTGAGAGAATGGAATTTAGTCTTTAGGTCTTCCGAAAATTGTTTAATTTTCGTGCCAAGAAGGACAGGATCGCCTTCTTCTCCGACAACAACCTTAAGGCGAGAGGTCTCGCCAACAAAAACACCATTGGGTGAAGAAGTTCATCTTCGTCTTTGGCGACTTCGGTAACCTTCCTCTCTCGCCGATCCAGCAAGACGAGTCTACCTACCGCCCTCCCAGTCTCGACGTCCACGAGTCTAACCTCCATAAGTTCCTTCTCGGGAAAGATTTCAACGTCGTCTTCTTGAGGAGGAACGTTGACCCACTTCTGCCGATTCTCGCCGGGGAAGGTAAGGAGAGCATTCGCCGTTTCACGGGGTAAAGTTTTTTAGAAACTTGTCTTACATCATTCTTGTAGTGGTGTGGGATCTCCCCCTCAATCCTCCATTTTCCAAAACCGTCATGCCTTCGTACGAACTGGTGCGTGCCGAGGCTACCGCTGAGGCCTACTGGAGCTCCTTGGGATTGCAGACGGAATCTAGCGGCACAAAATGGAAGCCCGTCGCGCCGACATATCTGCCTCCTACCAAGAAGTTACGAATATCCAGCCACCCGACCACCGTCGAGAAGTCAAAAGATGTCGAGATGCCAAGAGCTGCCGAGAAAGCAAAGATCGTCGAGAAGCCAAAGGACGTTGATCTCGGCAAGGGCAAGGAGATAATCAACAACTCTCCTAACACCAGCGTCGGCAAAGTGGTGAAGAGGACAGGAGAGGTCGGTGGGACCTCGACACAGGGGGAGCCGGGACCTAGGGATCATAGGAACTTTGGCCTGGGTGAAGAGTGCAGAATGATAGGGATGAGACCTTGTTGGTGTTGGACCGGAATGCTAATAGGGCCTCCATCTCTATCTTGCTCCCCTCTTGGCAAGAGGGTGAGACGGTCTTGGGCCAGGCCTATGCGCTGGCTTTCGACATGTACGGGCGGGACAGCTCCGCCTACTACAATAGGGCGCTGACCAAGTCACTCGCCTATGAGAGCTCGTGGGCTCAATTCCACGCCCTCGAGGTCACGCACATGACAGCGCGCCGATGCATCCGCCTCGCATAGCAACTTGCGGATGTTAGCGCGGCATGATCCTCTCTCTACTTAAACGTAGAAAAGCTAAAGGAGGAGCTCACCACTTCCAAGAGGGATCTTTTTACTCTCGTCCTGATCCCTAGTCATTTCGCAGGATGCGGCGACTGTCGCCAAGAAGGACGTGTGTATTGCCCACCTAGAGGACAAAAACAGTCAAATGCGGGCCTAGAATCAGCAGTGGATTGACTCGCTGACCCCTCTTCCCCCGAGCAAGAAGAAGGGGGCCCTGCTGCACACTTAACATGAGACTGACCTAATGATGCGAGATCGCGCCATCATGGGGGCGAGGTACGCGCTCCAGATGATGCAGCAGGCTGGCTTCCTCAATAGCGACGGCGTGAAGGTGACGACCGAGATCCTGATGCCGGAACTCTTTGAACCTGTATCTGAGCCCATGCAGAGTGAAGATGAGGATTCTGGCGAGAGCGAGAGCTCGGCCTCGCCGCCCTGAGGCTCTCGCCCCTCCCCCTTTTGCTTTTACTTATATTTTTTCTTCCGGGACTTGCCCCCTTTTATCCACATAACAATTGTGATGAATGAAATATATTGTTATAAATATTCTTATCTCTTTCCTTTCGTTATACTTTCTAATTTCGTATGATGCGGTGCTTAAAGGTGTATTCGACTCGCGCTTTCGCTTAACTCAGGGCCGAACATCTTGCGATACCTTAGGCCGACTTTCCGCTTAGGATTAGACTTCGCGCTGTTATCCCCCTTTTAACTCACGCGCGTGCGAATTCTTGGGCATGTGAGAGCGAGTTCTATGCATCTGTCATTGCTTGCTCCCTTTGGAATGACGAGATCCCCTTGACGAGATCTTCCCCAAGATTTTTCTTTTTTTTGAAGAAAGCCTTGGCCTCCGGATCTGTTTTATTGATGAGACTAGCTAAGGGCTTGTTCTGGAATCTTCGCTAACCGAGGACTTAATCCTGGGAGGGGGAGAACATCCTTCTGGCCAACTTACGGGTGCTACCACCGACCCAATCAGCTAGGTGAAAGCCTGACGGCGGGTGTTGAGCCTCCACCGGACTCCACCTCTAGGGTCATAACGATGTCGCTTCGACAATCCCGACCCTGCTATCTTGGTGGGAGCCTGGCAGCGGGAGCGTCTCGGGACCTAACCCTGGAAGGAGAAAACATCCTTCTAGACAATTTCCATGTGCTACCACCAGCCCAATCAGCTAGGTGAAAGCCTAACAACGGGTGTTGAGCATCCACCGGACTCCATCTCTAGGGTCATAACAACGTCACTTCAAGGATCCCGTCCCTGCCAGCTTGGTGGGAGCCTGGCAGTGGGACATCTCGGGACCTAACCCTAGAGGGAGAAAACATCCTTCTGGACAACTTCCGGGTGCTACCACTGACCCAATCAGCTAGGTGAAAGCCTAACAACGGGTGTTAAGCCTCCACCGGACTCCACCTCTAGGGTCATAACGACTTCGCTTCGAGGATCCCGGCCCTGCCATCTTGGTGGGAGCCTAGCAGCGGGAGCGTCTCGGGAACTAACCCTGGAGGGAGAAAGCATCCTTCTAGCCAACTTCCGGGTGCTACCATTGGCCCAAATAACTAGGTGAAAGCCTTACAGCGGGTGTTGAGCCTCCACTGAACTCCATCTCTAGGTTCATAACAACGTCACTTCGAGGATCCCTGCCTTGCTAGCTTGGTGGTAGCCTGGCAGCAGGAGCGTCTCGGGACCTAACCCTGGAGGGAGAAAACATCCTTCTAGCCAACTTTCGGGTGCTATCACCGGCCAAATCAGCTAGGTGAAAGCCTGACGGTGGGTGTTGAGCCTCCATCTGACTCCACCTCTAGGGTCATAATGACGTCACTTCGAGGATCCCGACCCTGCCATCTTGGTGGGAGCCTGGCAGCGGGAGCGTCTCAGGACCTAACCCTGGAGGGAGAAAACATCTTTCTATCTATCTTGTCCCTGCCAGCTAAGCAAAAGCCTGGCAGCTAAAGCATCCCAAGACCCAGCTTTGCTAATAATAGACTTGATCTGCAAAAGGGGTGGAGCATCAAAAGATTACATAGGTAATAGAATGCACATATTTTTATGGATAGAAACGCTTTAAGTCATCACCACTCCAAGTGTGACTTAGGGTCTCGCCCTCCATATTTTGGAGGCGGTACCCCCTGACCTTAGAGCCTCCTGGATGATATACGGTCCTTCCCAATTTGGGTTTAGCTTCCCCACTGCCGCCGACCTCCCGGCCGCGTCCACCTTCTTTAGGACCAAGTCTCCTTCGGTGAACTGTTTGACCCTGACGTGTTTGTCAAAGTACTTGGCCATTCTTCTTTTCACCTCTTCTTGCCAGATGGCGGAGAGGTCGCATAGCTCTTCCACCATGTCGAGGGAGAGCCGCAGCTCCTCCTCATTTTTAGCTCACCATTCTTCCCTGTCAGCCTCTGCCTCGACCACCCGAGGTGTCTGGACCTGGAACTCTATAGGAAGCACCGCCTCACATCCATGAGAGAGCTTGAAAGGGGGTCTCTCCTATGGCGGTGTTGGGAGTGGTTCTAAGGTCCCAAAGAACTGAAGGAAGCTTCTCCACCTAGCTATCCTTCAAATTTTCCACCTTCTACTTGAGAAGGTTGACGATGATCTTGTTTGCCGCCTCCACCTTCCCATTGCTCCTAGGGTGGTGAACTGAAGCAAACCTGAGATCAATCCCGAGTTACCCACAGAAACTAATGAACTCGGCGCTAGCGAACTGAGGCTCGTTGTCCGTGATAATGGCATGGGGCAACCCGTGCCGGCAGATGATCTCCCCCCATACAAAGTTCCTGATGACCTGGGAGGTTACCTTGGACAACGTCTTGACTTCTAACCACTTGGAAAAATAGTCAATCATGACCAACAAGAATCTCCTCTGTCCGCTGGCCTGGGGGAAAGACCCTACCAGATCCATTCCCTAGATTGCAAAGGGCCATGGTGATGTGATGCTCCTGAGGCACTGAGCTGGCTGTAGTTGGAGTGGGGCAAACAACTGGCACTTGATACACTTCTTTGCGAACTTTGTGGCGTCATGGCTCAGGGTCGGCCAGAAGTACCCTTGCCTAATGAGTCTTCCTTCCAAGGTTCTACTCTCTGAATGGCTTCCACACTCCCCTGAGTGGACTTCCTCCAGGATCTTCTAGACTTCCCTCTCGGCAACGCAACATGCCAGCATGCCAGAGAGGGTCTTTTTATACAGCTACCCGTCACGCATAAGATAGTATGTTGATGAGTCCCATTTATATAGGGTTTTGCGGACTCATCTAGGCTGGTTTTCATGACTTTGCACCTCACTTTTCGGTTGTTTTCATTGATATTTCGTTCCAACTGTGTTTCACGTTTGGTGCACTTTCTAGCCCATGGGTGCGCAATTGCGCATTCGATTGCTGGGGGTATGCACTTGGTGCTCCCCAGGGCTCGTTCCAGTAGTTTTTATTGCATTTTGTTGTTGCTGGAGGGTCCTCCTTTTTGAGTTTTTATTGTGTGTAGGTGGTTAGTTTTCCCCTCTTCAGAATTTTGATTTGTAGAAAATGCACGGTCGTGCATTTTCTTGGCACACGGTTTATTTCCATCGTGCGTTTTCTACAGATTATTTTGGAAGATTGACCAGCCCGTGCGATTGCTTCACGCACGGTTTCTTCGGAACCGTGCGTGAAGGAAATGCACGGTTTTCCTGTGGCCTTCTGATTTTTCTTTGTTCTGTGGTTGGTCGTGCGTCTTCTTCACGTACGGGCGGAAGAGCCCGTGCGCGCTTAAAATGCACGATTACACTCAGCTGCCTGCGTTTTGTGATTTCTGTCGTTACCCTTGCGATTTCCTTAGCGCACGGGCGGAATCGCCAGTGCGTGAGTAAAACGCACGGGTCAACGCTTCTTCTTCTTCAGGCGCTTTCTGGATATTAATATCGCACGGTTCATGCACGGTCGTGCGCCGGACCGTGCGTGACCATTTTTTCTTACTTTTACTATTTAAGCTGCAGATTTCTTCTTGACCGGGACATCTCCGTTTTCACCCGCCATTTCCGCTCCTTTGAGTGGGAACTCGTCCCTCCAGCCGTCATTCTCTCTCTCCTCCGTGGGAAGCTCTTCCGGCCACCATTTCTCCTCCGAAATCTTGCAAAAGTTCCGTCTCCGACCATCTTCATCTTCTCCGACCTCCAAGCTACCATCCGAGCTACTTGTTACTGCACTTGAGAAGTCCTCAATTCAGATCCGACTTAGCGACCACGAAGAGGACAGGTTAGAAGAAGGAAGTGACAGCCCTTCTGGATCTCAGACGCCTTCCAAAGACAGAACTAGGATGAGGATTAACAACCTTCGCTTCCGGCCGAGAATCTTGGAGAGCTTTCATGCGCTCGGTTGTATTTCTTCACTTTTACTAAACTTGTCATGTTCTGAACCTGTGCTAGTAAACTTGTAGCTTGATAACATTGATTTTTCTTGAGTTTCATCTGAGTTTGCTAATGATGCTTTAATCTTTGGTTATGTTTGAGCTATTCTAGCCTTTGCTAGAAGTGAGTGCGGAGAAGAGGTGTTTACGACCCTCACTTATTCTTTCGCTTCCGCTATTATTCTTCGGAGTAATTCATTCGGGCGATGCAGTGAAGGCGACCCGCGCTAGTTTTATATTGTTTTAGCATAGGAAATCCAAATCGAAACCCCCCTTGTTCGCTTTGCACTTGCACTCGTTTATCTAAATGCTACAACCCATGCTCCCTACTTGCGCTCTGCGAGAGATCGATACTCGGGGATGCTACTCCCCATTATTATGACTTGGTCATGACCGTCTTACCGTTAGCGCATCAAGTTTTTGGCGCCGTTGCCCGGGAGCGCAACTGTTGCGTGTGGTTTTTGATTTTTGGTGAAAAGTTTGTAGGTGTTTAAGTGTGTTTTAATTCTTTGCTTTGTGAGTTTATGAAAGATCTGAACCCCGCTGGAAGGGTTGAAAATTTAGGAGTTGACGCTGAGACTGCAAGAGCTAGAAGAGCTCGTTTGCGCGCTACTGCTGCAGAAGTTAGAATGGACGATTCGGACCATCGTGGAAACGGTCAGGGAGATAGAGTGGTTTATGCCCACGAGGTGGTCCAACCTCGAATAAGGACGATGAGGGATTTCACTACCCCGACGGCGGGGAGTGTTTATCCTGGGTTTGGGCCAGCCATCGCCAACCACCACTTTGAGATCAATCCGGCAATCCTAAATATGATTAGGAACAACACCTAATATTCCGGGCTGCCGAGTGAGGATCCTCAGCTTCATCTAGTTGAATTTTCTGAAATATGCGGAACCTTCCATTATGGTTGAATCTCTGATGAAATTGTGAAATTAAAGTTGTTCCCTTTCTCATTGTGGGATAGGGCCAAGACTTGGCTGCATACAATTGCTCCAGGAACTGCAACAACTTGGGAAGCCTTGTCTTCCCTATTTTTGGCTAAATTTCATCCTGTTGATAAGATTGTTAATGCACGCAGGGAGATAGCCATGTTTCAACAACAGGATCATGAGACCCTTTCCGAGGCCTAGGAGTGGTTTGCCGATTTGCAGCGCCGGTGTTCGCAACACGGCTCTGAGCCCTAGAACTTGGTAGAGATATTTTATTTTGCCATTAAACCGAATTTCCAGTCGATGATCGATGCTGTTGCTGGAGGCACGATTATGAATTTGGCTCCCGAGGAAGCACTGAGGCTTCTAAGAGATACGACCTCCCACAACACTTATTGGACCGCTGGAAGGATAGCCTCAAGAGGGGCGAAAAATTTGTTCGATGTGAACGTTGTGGTGCAACATGCTGAACCATGCCATCCTTCTTTTGAAGGAAAAGTGATGCTGACCAGATCTGCCCCGCCGCCAGCGCCTGTGTTGAACATCTCATGCCAAGGTTGTGGAAACCCTGGGCACCACGCTTATAAGTGCACTGCGGGGGAGAATGCTAGTGACCCGGCAGGTATAACCTTTGACGAAAATGTTAATTTCCTAAGCAATCAAAACCGCATTGCACCCTATAATAATGTTTATAACCCAAACGCGAGAAATCATCTGAATTTCTCGTGGAACCAAAACGCCCCCGGTCAAAGATGGCAGGGAGTCCAGCATCAATTCGATGCCCAAGCCTCTGGTAGCCAACCGCGACCACCTCAGGCGGGTTACAATCAAAACATGCAAGGGACGCGCAAAAGCGCTTTAGAAGAAATGATGGAAAGGTTTGTTGAGATGGCCCAATCTAACATGGCCACTCAAACTGCTTCTATGAGAAACTTAGAGACATAGCTGGGGCAGCTTGCCCAAGTGTTCTCCGAGCGCACTCGCGGCGTGCTCCCAAGAGACAGAGAAAATAATCCCCGTGAGCAAGGGAAGAGCGCTGGGGAAGTAGAGGAGTGCAATGTCAATGAGGTGACTATCAAGTGCGTGATTAATGAGATTGAAACGGTGGCACTTTGCGATTCAGGTTCGTCATTGAACATTCTTGCTCTGCTGGATGTTGAGAAGCTTAATCTAAATGTCGAAACTGATACCCAGAAATCGCTAGTGCTAGCTGATGGGTCAGTGGTTAAAACTGATGGGATGATTAGAGAGGTGGAAGTGAAAATTAACAGGGCAATGGTTGTCACCGACTTTCAGGTGTTGGGTCCCATAGGTAATAATTCAAAGCCTATTCTTGGGGTTCCATTCCTGAAAGCCAGTGAAGCGACGCATAGCTTTAACGCATGCGGCATCACCTTGGCTTCCAGGGTCGATTTGCGGCTATTGCCATCACTTCCCACTCTAATCCTGAGTGAATCTAAAAATTTGTTGGAATTAAATGTTACACTATCTGATGATTTAGCTAGCGCTGATGAGACAGATGTTGTGCTGAATAAGCAAGACCGGGCTATGCAAGAAAAAGACATGCTGCTGATTGCTAAAGTAGAAGTGAAGGAGGAATTTTTTGACGTGGAACAACTTGCGGGAGAAAAGAAACGAGGGCTGTGCACGACTATTGGGAGCGTGCAGGAAATAGATTTGAAAACTTCTATTAAGCTGAATGAATGCTGTAAAACTATTAAACATGTGACATGGGCTGATCTTTCACCCGCCGCGGGTGAGGAAAGGATGCCCTTGCTGAGAAAGATAGGCCTGATGTTGATAAGGTTGGGGTCGGTATACCACCCTGGCGATCCCCGTCTATTACTCTTAAAAGAAAAGAGCTTCTTATGCGCAAAGCATCTGATTTTGCCCACCGACACGGGAAGGAGGAGGCTAGGGGCAGGGGAGTTTTGTTTTCCTTGGGCCCTAAAGCCTTCACCTCTTCCTTATCCCGCGCATTCGGGGGGATCTATCACAAATTGGCATTTAGCTGAGGAGTGAGGGATCTCCGGGGTCGTCTCCCTTTTTCCTGATGCTGTTAGTTTTAATATCTGCTTAATGTTGTGTGTGACTTTGAATTCTCTTTCTCTACATATTAAACTTTTGCTACCTGAACATTCTATATAGCTGTTAATACAGGTATTTGGTCCACCTTAAGGATGGTAAAGAAAAGGGCTTCTGGGAGACAACCCAATTTTGTTTCATTTAATTTGTTCATTTAGCTTTTTGAGTGCGCATGTCTATTATTTGCTTGGTTGGAGATGTGATTCTTGCAGGTGATTTTGTCTGGGTCGTGAGCTTATTGATCAAGTTTAACGCCAATCTTCTGGTATGCTCATCTTCTGAGCATTGGGTAACTTCTCCCCTTATCTCATTTTGATTTTTTCTTCAACATATTATGCTGTGCTTCTTAGCTTAAGTCTGGGGGAGAGCTTGACGATGTTACCTTTGCACTTGCACTTCATTTGCATACCAGTAGCTATTTTTAATTTATTTGTTTAGTTCATTGCATTGCGCATCATTGCACCCACATGAGCGCTTACTTAACTTTTTGCGCGCTGCGAGTAAAGCTTGCTTCTTTCGTTAGATTTAGGATAATTGTCGTGCTGACATAGGATTATGAGATGGAGTAAAATGTTGGCCTTGATGTGTTCCTAGTCAAGTGCTCCCGTCGCGTGTAGAAATTAGTGTAGAATTAATTTTTCTGCATGCTTGTAGTTTTATATTTTTCTAATTGCGTAAATTCTTTTTATTCTACTCAAGAATTGGTGAATCCGGTGTAAATCCGACGGTAGCTTAGGGATGTGTGTAGACAGCTGTTAGATTCGTATTGCTCGAGTCGGGAGGGTGGATAGTCTTTCTCGTTGGCTAAGAATTTGACCCAAGCTACTCTCAAAGCATTGGTGCATGGTTAGTTAAGCATGAGCATGATGTAGGCCATCATTTTGGCCAGGTTGAGCTTTGTACCCATTCCTAACATCTTATCCTCGCTAGCCCCGTTGTGTCTACCCCTCCTTTGATAAAGCTCCACTTTTATTTCACCAAAGCTAGAAGCCGACCCTAGTCGCACACCCAAGGCTAGCTTTATTGTTTTCTAATTTAAGAATGGGGGTGTTGATGCGGTGTTGTTCTTTGTGAAATTTGTGGTTGTGCTCCCATGAATTTATTTACTGGATTTGTGTAAAATAAAAAGAAGAGTTCAGAAGAAAATTTATAAAAAGAAAATTAGAAAAAGAAAGAGAAAAGAGAAAGGAAAAGTATATCTGAAAATCTTATTTGAGTTAATATATTTGTTGGAGTAGGAGGTACGCACACCCGTATTTTAAAAATTAAGTCTGGGGGTGTGGTGTACCCGCGCATTTTGCGGGTAGTAGATAAACTCTTTTTGTTCTAGCTCAGTTGGGTTTTTTTCCTAGCCTTCATTTTTATCCTTGATTACCTCGCCTTAACCCAAGCCTCATTACTACCCGAAGTCCTACGGATGCTCGCTTAAGTCAAACTAGTGTCGTGGAGAGAGTGCGAACGGGCAAGCATATGGTCACCGACATTGGTGGATTCTTTTGGAGGTTGTCCTGAATCCCGATCTTTGGCAATACTCGGCTTAACGGTTAGTCTATTTTCTCCCTACGCGTGACCGGAGGATTCACCGCGATTCTGTTTTTGAGTAGTCATAGAATTTTTGCTACGCAGGCTGAAAAGTATAAATTATTTTGTATGCTTAGAAATTTTCTCTATTATATTTTTACGCCGGCGAGTGTGTGACTTCGCATGGTACTTCGGATCACAATTGTTGTGTTATTTAGTTCTTTTTCTAGCCTGCAAGGATCTTCTTCGCTCGGGATGCACAAATAGGTAAGTCTGGGGGTGTGATGAGTCTCGTTTATATAGGGTTTTGCGAACTCATTTGAGATGGTTTTCATGACTTTGCACCTCACTTTTTGGTTGTTTTCATTGATAATTCGTTCCTACTGCGTTTCACATTTGGTGCACTTTTCTAGCCAATGGGTGCTCAATTGTGCATTCGATTGCTGGGGGTATGCACTTGGTGCTCCCCAGAGCTCGTTCCAGTAGTTTTTATTGCATTTTGTTGTTGCTGGAGGGTCCTCTTTTGTGAGTTTTTATTATGTGCAGGTGGTCAGGTTTCCCATCTTCAGAATTCTGATTTGTGGAAAACGCACGGTCGTGCGTTTTCTTGGCGCACGGTTTATTTCTGTCGTGTGTTTTCTACAGATTATTTTGGAAGATTGAGCAGCCCGTGCGATTGCTTCACGTACGGTTTCTTCGGAACAGTGCGCGAAGGAAGCACATGGTTTTCTTGTGGCCTTCTGATTTTTCTCTATTCTATGGTTGGTCGTGCGTCTTCTTCACGCACGGGCAGAAGCGCCCGTGCGCGCGTAAAACGCGCGATTACACTTTGCTGCTTGCATTTTGTGATTTCTATCGTTACCCGTGCGATTTCCTTAGCGTAAGGGCGGAATCGCCCGTGCGTGAGTAAAATACACGAGTCAATGCTTCTTCTTCCTCAGGCGCTTTCTGGATATTAATATCGCACGGTTAACGCACGGTCGTGCGCCGGACCGTGCGTGACCATTATTTCTTACTTTTACTATTTAAGCCGCAGATTTATTCTAGACCGGGACATCTCCGTTTTACCCCACCATTTCCGCTCCTTTGAGCGGGAACTCGTCCCTCTAGCCGTCATTCTCCCTCTCCTCAGTGGGAAGCTCATCCGACCACCATTTCTCCTCCGAAAGCTTGCAAAAGTTCCGTCTCCTACTATCTTCATCTTCTCCGACCTCCAAGCTACCATCTGAGCTACTTGTTGCTGCACTTGAGAAGTCCTCCGTTCAGATCCGACTTAGCGACCACGAAGAGGACGGGTTAGAAGAAGGAAGTGACAGCCCTTCTGGATCCCAAACCCCTTCTGAAGACCGAGCTAGGACGAGGATTGACAACCTTCGTTTCTGGCCGAGAATCTTGGAGAGCTTTCGTGCGCTCGGTTGTATTTCTTAACTTTTACTAAACTTGCCATGTTCTGAACCTATGCTAGTAAACTTGTAGCTTGATAACATTGATTTTGCTTGAGTTTCATCTGAGTTTGTTAATGATGCTTTAATCTTTGGTTGTGTTTGAGCTATTCTAGCCTTTGCTAGAAGTGAGCGCGGAGAAGAGGTGTTTACGACCCTCACTTGTTCTTTCGCTTCTGCAATTATTATTCGGAGTAATTCATCCGTGCGATGCGGTGAAGGCGACCCGCGTTAGTTTTATATTGTTTTAGCATAGGAAATCCAAATCGAAACCCCCCATGTTCGCTTAGCACTTGCACTCATTTCTCTAAACTCTAAAACCCATGCTCCCTACTTGCGCTCCACGAGAGATCGATACTCGAGGATGCTACTCCCCATTATTATGACTTGGCCGTGAATGGTAATCTTACCGCTAGCGCATCATATGCCGACTTATGCTTGAACTTTTTCCTGTCCATCCTCTCCGGGTACTCTCCTGTGTACAAGAAGGTCATGAAAGGGTCCATCCACGAGGGGTGTTGGTCCACCTCCCTCAACTCGCCTTCCTTGATGGATGGGCGGAACAGGTCGGTGATGGTACCCCCCACCCGGGGGCCGTGCTTGGATAACTGATCCACCTGCTCATTTTCCTTCCGCGGGACATGTTGGATGGAGAAGGTCTGGAACATACCGATGACCCCCTTCATCTTTGCCAAGTATAACTGCAGGGTAGGATCCCTTGCCTCAAACTCCCCGTTGATCTGGGAAGCCACCACCATGTAGTCAGTCAGGACCTCCACATCAAGTACCCCCAGCTCCCTGAATAGGCGTAGCCCTACAATCACCGCCTCGTACTCAGCCTGGTTGTTGGTGATGGTAAAGTACACCACCACCGTTTGCTCGATCCTTGTTCCCTGAGGGATCTCCAACATCACCACCACCCTCAGGGAATGTATCCCTGAAGCGCCATCTACCATCACCTTCTAAGGAATTGGGCGAGTGAGTTCTGCCTCCACCACCTCGACCACGTAGTCAGCCAGAAAGTTGGCCATTGCTTGGGCCTTGATCGAGAGATGGGGAACGAAGGAGATGTCGAACTCGCTCAATTCCACTGACCACTTGGCCAACCGGCCTGAATGCTCCACCCCCTAAAAGATGTTGTGGAGGGGGTGGTTAGTCACCACTCGAATTGAGTGTGCCTTGAAGATCTTAAACAAGAGCGGTGACTTTCTGTAGACAATGATGAATGGTCGGTTGATCCAGAACTTATATAATACACGCTTAGGGTTTGTCATTATGACAGGACCTTTTATAAGATCTCCCTAACGGTAATAATCGTCATTAATGAGGGCCACGTAGACCAGTCATGTCACGGCATTCTAAAATTAGATCTGACAAAACTTAAGAATTTTTCTGAAAATTGTTCAGCATTTCTCGAGTAAGAAGTATACTACTCGAGTGCTAAGACTAACTCTCGAGTGGTTGGCTCTGACTACTCAAGAAGAGCTGATTCTTGAAATTTGATCGGCCTTTTCTCAAGTGAAGAATAAGTTACTCGAGTACTAAAGTTGGCTCTCGAGTGCTACACTTAGATTACTCGAGAGGAGGCAATTCTGAAAAATCTGAATGTTAAAGTAAATCACTCGAGTAGTGAATGGATCACTCGAGTGCTATACTTACTTCTCGAGAGGTAGATAGAACTTCTCAAGAGCTTGGACTTGGAGAAAATTCTAGATAAGAAACTGATCACTTGAGTGATGAAGCTGAACTACTCGAGTAATGAACAAACTACTCGAGTACAAATAAATTTCACTCGAGTGGTCTGAGAATTTCTCGAGAACTGACTTCTGTCACTCGACTTGATCTTCTCAACTACTCGAGTACTCAACTAGACTACTCGAGTACTTTACTTAGAAAATTTTCTGAGACATAAATAACATCACTCGAGAATGAGAGCAGATTTACTCGAGTACAGGACTTGGCTTTTTGAGTGCAAGATAAGAACTACTCGAGAACCACTTCCATACTCGAAATGTAGGCTGGATCCACTTGAGTGTTGTTAAGTCTTCTACTCGAGTACAACACTTAGAATTTTCTCAGCTTTATGGATTTTGACTTCTTCATCCCAAACAACATCAAGTCTTCATCCATTAGTCCATGTACTTGAATATGATGTGTATCCCAATAGAGAGGCTACACATGAGTCAATACCTTGGATCACACAATAAGGAATTACATTGTATGGTCCTATGTTTGATGACCCACTGTAGACTAAAATTGGTCTATACTTAGCAATAAGTCTTGCAAACACATAACTAGAATAGAGATCAAATACAAACTAATTCATCTTAGTTCAAGGGTGATTTCATACAAATCTAGGTGATTGTGGATACAATACCCAACAATCTCCCCCTATTTGTAGAAGCCAAGACCCTCTACACTAAGGTGAATTATACCAAAATAGAAAGAACTAGATATTAATGGTAAGCACAAAATAAAATGCAGGAAACTAATAAATAAAGAGATAATCATCAAGACTAAAAATTATATAATTATCATTGTTTCTAGATTTTATTTCTACAAGAATTCAGTCCTTATTCTCAAAATTCAAAATCATTTCTATCTCTGATGATGTTGTTGTTGTTGTTTCTATTACCTGTCCTTCTTCCCTTGTTGTCTTCTCTAATAACTGAAGGGCTTGGGGTAATACTTAGGAGGTCTAGGAGAAGCATTGGGATTGTTCCTCCCATATTCTCTGTCATAGATTCTCCTTTTAGTCAATGATTTTTCATACAATTCCAATTCAGAATAGTTGTAATGAAGGTTTCTGTTATCATTATAGTCCATGAAAAGCTTCGGTGTATCAAGTATCAAATATTTGGAAGTTGGACTCCATATCTCAGCAAACTCCTGAGCTTTTATCTTTTCTGCCTCTGGATTTGGATTGGATCTACTAGCAGAAGGTCCATCTCCATATTTCCTTCTTTTAGGTATCTGAATTTCTTGTAAGTCTTTATGGATGTCAGATTCCCATACCTGAGAATAGGATTCTGGAGGTTGAGTTTCATCTTCAGGCCTGGGAGAGAAGGTAGGCATTTGAGCTGACATCTGAGCTGGCTGGCTTTCAGCAAGTGGATTCGGATGGTGAGGAATAATATTTGGATCAGCTTGGAATTCTGGGAAGATTTGATTATGCATCCATATAGTAGTATCATAAGTATAGAACTTTACTGATTGAATTTGAGCTAGCACATCTTCATTAATTTCCTTCATTTTCTCAGTCCAGAGGGTCTGGACATTAGTGTCATATTTTTCAACTTGTTCTTTAACTAAATTCTCCCCCTTTCTTAATTCTACACATAGTTTCTCTATAGTGTCATCCTTGAAGGTGCCCACTTCTTCACAGACCTTCATGACATGCTCTTGTGCTTTCTTTTCAAGTTCAATTTGATTATTTGCAAGTGAGACAGATTGATTCATGATCTCACCAACACTAGTAATAGTGTGGTCCAAGGATTTGCCACCTATTTTGAAAAGGTGCTTCAGCTAATTTGTATTGTGTTGTATCTCAGCAAATCCTCGACTCATTTCTTTCTCTAGAGCAGTGACCTTGTCTTTAACTATTTTCAGAGAATCATCAAAGTATTTTCTTTGTTCTAGTAACATTTGCTCAATCTTACCAAGAATATCTGAAGAATCTGGAGAATTAGAAACAGAAACAGTAGTAGCAGGAGTAACAAGAGCTGGAGGAGGAGGGGCAGTCCATAGAGCAATTTCTTCAACTACTATCGAGCTCTGAGCTCTTGTAGTATAGACCAAAACATCTCCTTCCTCACCAGTGAAGGTTGGAAGAGAAAAATCTAATCTCCTCAAAGGAGCTTCAACAGCTTCTGGAGATGGTTCATTTTCATCTGACAACAGAATGGTTTCTTGTTCTTTTTCAGCAGTTGGGGATTGATCAAAGGGTGACTTAGGAGATGGAGCAAGAGATGGAGAAGATGCTGGAGTTGCTTCTTTGGATGGTACTTGAACATTTTCTTGATGGAGGGGAGGTAGAGGCTCATCTGAGCTGAGTTCCTAAATCATTTTATTGATATCATCAGTGGTGGAGAGGATTATTTCTAGTACCTGGGCATCTGATTGCAGATTTTCTGAAGTAGCTGGCTGGAAGGAAGTATCTGGAGGAGGAGTAGGAATTCTGTCTTGCTGCAAAGAGGAGGTAGGCTCCCCCTCAACTGCTGCACTAGATATGCCAATAGCATGATGGAGAGGGGGAGATGGGATCCTTTTCTCTGAAGCAGGGTGCTCATGGTCCTTAGCTGCCTTGACTGGATTCTGCAATTTCAACTCCCATCTTTGAATGGAGGAAACATAGACTTTCTTCATATGATGGATGATAGAGCCTTTGGAGAAATCAAATACTGTAGGATTAATTTCATGCAACATTAAAGAAATTATCCTGGCATAACTTGGAGCCTTAATGCTCTCCCTGATTTTATCCAAGATCAACATACGAAATTGAAATATTTTCCTACAAATGATTGTTGTCATCATATAGAAGAGGTCTGTAGAAATTAAACTGATAGAGGAGGTTTTGCACAGTAACACCTTTCCCAAAATGTCAACCAAGATTTTGCCTTCAGCATTTAGGTCTGGGCGACGGATATTGCTGATAACTTCAGTTATACCACAGAAACTATAAGCCCTATCATAATCTTCATTAGTAATATCATGTTGGGTACATTGGAAAATGTGTACTTGATTTGGAGAAGCCTCACTTAGCTCAATGATATACATCAAGGTGTATTTGATGTTATTTTGAGTTTATATGTGCAGGTTAAGAATGTGTTAGAATGCAGGAAAAATATTCTAAGTCCATGTGTCGACACCTGAGGAAGCTGTGTCGACACTTCAGTAAGATTGTGTCGACACTTGGAAATAGCTGTGTCGACACTTCAGAGGACTTGTGTCGACACCGGGAGGCAGTGTCGACACACAGAAGATTATAGTCGACATCGGCTGTGTCGACACCGGGAGGCAGTGTCGGCATACAGAGGCAGAGTCGATAACAACTGTGTCGACACCTGGAGGCAGTGTCGACACACACTATGTTCTGAGTCTACATCAACTGTGTCGGCACACAGGACTTGTGTCGACACACAGCTGAGTCTAGACCAAGTTGATTGCTGATGAATGGTGAAGTGTTTGTGTCAACACAAATAATCAGTGTCGACACATTCTCAAGATGCAGTATCAGGAAGTTGTGTCGACATCAAGGCAGCTTTATCGACATCACCAAAGGCTGTGTCGACACTTAAGTCACTTGTGTCGACACATATTGACAGATGGTCTCGACACTTTGTGACAGACAGACTCGACGCTTTGCTGACAGAGTCAAAGGCTCAAGAACTGTTTGAAGACTTGACAGCTGTGGGTTATGATAGGTTTACTGAAGCTGTAAGACTTGTCAGAAGTTAGTTATAAACTGGATCAGCCGGTTACCATGGATGAAGTCTATAAATAGACGGATTCAGAAGAAGAAAAACAACAACATAGAGAAGAATTATTGTCACCACTAACATAATTAGAGATTATTCTCTGATCAAGAAAGTACAAGTAATAAAGGAGAAGATCTTCGTGAGAAGATCTAAGAAGTCGTTCTGAAGTAGTTTACTATTCAGATTCTGTCTAAGTGGAATTCAATAAAGAATTCAGAAGTATCTTCAAGAGGTTTGGATAGAGAGAGATCCGGCTATTTGAAGACAAGGAGGATACATTCACAGGTCTCTCAAGAATCAGATACTGAACTAATCTGTCATGGAGATTCAGATCTATTTCTGAAGTCTAAGAAGGAAGCTGCATGTCAGTTTTATTCAAAGGAAATCAACCCAACTAAGTTCAGATTCAAGAAGCTTTGAAGAAAGCTAAGATCAAGTTGATTTCAGCCATCAGCCTCTTCAAGAAGCTGATCAAGAAAGTTCTTATCCCTTCTCTCTCAACAGGGGTAAGAGATTACAAAATACCTTATCAAATTCTGTAGGATCTATTCATAGATCTGAGTTGTAAGCCTATTTTATAAAGGCTGAGTGTAGGAGATTTATTCTCTGAGGTAGGGTTGTTTATGCCTGAGTTATAGGAGAAGGTATTCTCTGAGTTGTAGGCCTTGTGGCAAGGCTTAGGTAGGGCTTGTTAGCCTGAGTTGTAGGAGAAGGTATTCTCTGAGTTGTAGGCCTTGTGCCAAGGCTGAGGTAGGGCTTGTTAGCCTGAGTTGTAGGAATCCTTCTGGATTCTGAGCTATAGGATCTAAGGATCTGAGTTAAAGGAAGAAGTTAGGCTGACTCTAGCATACTGCTAGATAGGTGAAGGGGGAAAGTGGATGTACCCAAACCTTAGTGAACCAATATAAATCTGTGTGCAATCTGTGATGTGTGTATGATTGTGATTGCTGTGCTGTGTTAGCTATAGAAATATTTGATTTATTCAAATAACTGTAGTTATATTCTGCCTTAAGTTAAATCAAGGAAAAGTACCTATTCACCCCCCCCTCCTCTAGGTGTTTAGGTAGTCTTGAAAGTAAAACTATCAAGTGGTATCAGAGGGAGGTTACTCAAAGAAGGACTTAACAATCTGAGTTAGATCCCTAAGGCAAAATCAAGAATCAAGAAAATGGGTTCTGGAGAGAATCACAAGGAATTAGGGTCAATGAAATTACCCATCTACAAAAAAGAGATTTTTGGAATCTGGAAAGAAAGGGTTAGATTATTTATGGAGGCCTCTAACCCAAGGATATATATCACAGTAAAAGAAGGTCCATATATCTCAATGAATGTGTCTGCTCTAGATGCAAATCAAAGAACTCCTAAAGATTTTTCTGAAATGACCAAGGATGAAATTATATTGGCAACTATGGATAAGAGAGCTCAGAATATCATAGTGAGTGCCATAGATGATTCTACTTTCCAAAATTTGATTCACTGCAAAACCTCCAAGGAAATGTGGGACACCTTGATTGTTTACATGGAGGGTTCTGAAGAAGTTAGATAAGACAGAAAGTCTATGCTCAATCAAGAATATGAGAGTTTCAGACAAGGGAAGTCTGATAGCATATCTGAATGCTACAAGAAATTATACAGGATAGTGAATGAACTGATGTCCTATGAAAGGGTCTTCAGTACTTATGAGCTGAATGACAAATTCCTAAGATCCTTGACAAAGGATTGGGATACCAAGATTTGTGTCATTAGAGAAGTGGCCAAACTAGCTGACATTTCTCCTCCAATCTTATTTGGAAAGTTGTTATCATATGAAATGCAACTAATAGCTAGGAAGGAGGAAGAAAGAAATACAAAAGGAGAGCATAGAGAAAAGTTAGTGGACTTCAAGGTTGAAGCCACTAGAAAGAGCAGGAGGATGTCTCCATCACCTCCTAAGGAAGTTGCAGAAGTTATCTCAGAAAATTCAGAAAATCAGAACTCAGATAGCAGTGATTTAGATGCAGATTTTGCTGCCTTTACAAGACAGTTTCAGAGGTTCTTGAAGAAGAAGCATTGGAAGTCAAGGCCCTCCACATCACAGCCAGTTGATGACTATTATCAAAAGAGAAAATCATCAAGAAAGGAAAGGAGCAGGTCTAAGCCCAGCAAAGCTACAACATCAAAAATTGTTTGCTATTACTGCAATAAGCCAGGACATGTGGTGGCTGAGTGTCCAGAAAAGAGAAAGGAGTCAGCAGACAGAAAGAATACTCAACAAAAGGGCAAGAAGGAGAAATCCTTTGTTGCTAAGAAGGAGAAGAGTCTTATAGATCAATCCTCCTCAGAGTCAGAATCTTAAGCTAAAGCATACATTGGACTGTATGCAGCTAGTGAAGAAGAGGAGTTTATGCAATTGCTGGACTCCATCAATGAACAAGAAGACCATCAGTGCATGGGACTGATGGTTGAATCAGAAGACAACAAGTGCTAGGATCAGCCTGGTCCCAGCAAGGTAGAAAGTAATTCTAGAATTTTTGATTACAGTACTGGTTCAGAGTCAGATTCATCTTCATCAAGTGATAAGAATGGATCAGAATCTGAAGGAGATATTCATCAGTTTATAGATGAATATGGGGACTTATTGCAGGCACTTAAGAAAAGCAAAAACCTAGCCAAAAATCAGGCTAAGGAATTTGCAGATCTTAAGATGACTGTATCTGGTTTAGAGAAAGAATTGGATCAACAAATGAATGAGGTTGCCATGCTGAAAACTATTATAGTTATTCAGATGGATATAATAACATATAAAAATGATCTAATTAAAAGTCTAGAAGTCAGACTTCAAGTAGAGAAAGATTTGGTGGCTAGTTACTCTAAGCCAAAATCAGTCTTACCCTTAATAGATGAGTTTGTGGCTCAAAAGGGTAAGGAAGGAATAGGCTATAAAGGTAACACCAGGGCTGTCCATTTCAAGAGAAAAGGAAAAGCACCTGTTCAGCCATTGAACTTTAAAGTCCCTGTAGTTTTTAGAAAGGTGCATGATCCTTCTAACAAGTATGATCTTGAAAACATTCATGATCATAATAAGACTGATGTTCTGAATAACAAGGGTGTTAATGCCAATAAGTCAGCCCATGTTCTTAAACCCCATGGTTATAAGAAACCGATGGGTGTAGCTGCAGCAGCACCAACACAGAATAGAAATTCTTCTATAAAAAATATATCTAGACCTAGATACAACAAGTATGAATGTTGGTGCTGTGGCAAGACAGGCCATTTTGCCTTAGACTGCTGGCATAACATAAGTGTCAGGAAGAACAACTGTTACCAGTTAGAAGAGCTGCTGGTAGTTTCATATGAATGGTGCTAACTTGAACCAAGGACCCAAGACTTACTTGGGTTCTAAGGGAAGGTAATTCTGTATTGCAGGAAAGTCCAAGTTGTCATGCCCCTATATGGTACTTGGACAGTGGATGTTCCAGGCACATGACTGGAACAAAGAGGCTACTGAAGGAGTACACATCTATCAAGGATGGGCCTAAAGTAATCTTTGGTGGATCTGAAAGAGGAATCATCAAAGGATTTGGTAACATCTCTTCCAACCAAATTACCATCACTCAAGTGGCTTATGTAAAAGGTTTGAAACACAACCTGATAAGCATAAGTCAGCTGAGTGATCTAGGATATGACATTTCATTTGTTAAGAATGGATGTCATATAAGAAGGTCAAGTGATCAAAAGGTCATATTGACTGGGTATAGAAAGAGAAATGTTTATTGTCTTGATTTTGGGTGTGAGAACAAAGGTTCTCCTATTTGTCTTGTAGCTGATGAGAAAGCATCTCATTGTGTCAAATGGCACATGAGGCTGGCCCATCTTAACTACAAGACAATTGACAAACTCTTTAGTAAAGAGTTAGTGAGGAATGGTCCTCAAGTTAAGTGTATAAAGGAAGGGATATGTTCAGCTTGTCAAAAGGGCAAGCAGACAAAATCCTCCTATCATAGCCTTGAAAACAAGGATTCAGTGAGGTGTCTATACCTCTTACATATGGATCTTTTTGGTCCTATGCCAGTTCATAGTCTAGGTAGGAAGGTCTACACTTTTGTGGTTGTAGATGACTATTCTAGATATTCCTGGGTGTTCTTTCTAAGACAGAAATCTGAAACCCCAAGTGTTTTACACAGTTTTGTCAGACAAATACAGAATGAACTGGACAGTACAGTGGTCAAAATCAGAAGTGACCATGACACTAAATTTTAATCTGAAAGTATGATAAGATTGTGTGAAGAGTTTGGGATTTTTCAAGAATTCTCCTCACCTAGACCACCTCAGCAAAATTGTATTGCTGAAAGAAAGAATAGGACATTGATTGAAGCTGGTAGAACTCTATCGAGTGACACTTCTTGTAAGACCCCCATTTTTTTTTCTTTAGACATCGGGGTCTTAGGCCCAGAACCGTCGTCTTGCGGTGATACCTTCGCACCCGGGAAGGTCGTCACTACAAAACGCCGATCCTGCCGGCCAAATCGATCACAACTGTAGCAATAAATTAAAAGCAAGTCCACAGGAATCACATGTATAGAAAATAAGCTCCACGAAGGGAGTGTCCACAGATAGTACATATAACAGAAATCTCGGGCTTATGCCCGGTACAACATGTCCTCACTACAAATCGCTCATCGCGGAAGCAAACTAATATAACTCCTAGTGGTCGGGACTCACAGTCCCTGCTGTCTGGACTTCGGTACTAGACTATCCGATCTCCAAGCGTGCCGACCTCCGGGGCTTCTCCTCCATGCTGGACTCCATGGTCCCCTAAAATGATGTGGTTCGAAAACCGTTAGTCTAAAAGACTAAGTCCTATCGTCCTCCGCCCCTTCCCCCATGGCTCCTAAGCACCGAGCGGGGAGAAGGAAAGAGAAGGACATGAAGGTGGAGAATATCAAATAGCAGATGGCAGCGGAACTAAACTAGCAGTTCTAAGTATGGTAATAATGATATAAAATTTGGAATAAGTAACCTTAACTTATGTGAATACACATAAGCTAAGGGATCTCTTGCAGGGCTCCTATCGTATAAAAAGTCCCATACCGATTTATACGATAGGGTGTCGGTTTTACTAGCAGGCTTAAATATATAGTACTGAAAGAGAACCTTGACTTATAAGCACGCTCGCGCGAACATATAGGCCAAGGGGTCATTTTGCAGGGCCTAATGTATAGAGCGTCCCATACCGCTTATACATTAGTGTCAGGTTATATGCAATGGTTATGCTATGAAATTCAATTATGCTATGACGTGAACATGCAAGTGCAACTCACCCACTCGACTCTGTATACACAGACCTTTAGTTCCCCCTTTCGGAGCCGTTATCTCCCAGGATACCTCCGTAGTGGCAGACGGAAGCGGTGGGTTGGGCCTCGCCCACCTCTAAACTAGTAAAGCACTACCGGCCAGACCTATCGTACGCCTCAACGCTTGGTGCACAAAGCGGACTCCTGCGTACTCTTGCCGGCTGGCGCACCGAACTTCTGTTAGCGAAGTGCTAACCACACTCGCCGAGTCAGCGTATTAGCATCGGTGCATCGACCCTCCAATACCAAAGACCCACCACCTTATACCTTTTATGCACATGCAATACTTATGAGTCCAACCAACAACCAAGCCTAAGCTTCCCGGACTATCCCGTCCGTCATAATCAACCACCGAGCCCAAGCTCCCGGGACTATCCCGTCCGTCATAATCAACAACCGAGACAAAGCTCGTTGGGCCATCCTTCCCATCATAATCAACAACCGAGCCAAAGCTCGCCGGACTATCCCGTCCGTCATAATCAACAACCGAGCCAAAGCTCGCCGGGCCATCCTGCCCATCACCATAACCACTGGGCTTACTGCCCGAGTAACCCAAACTATCTCCTGAGACATTGGGGTGTGAGAGTGTGAAATCCTAAGTTTACTATTTACTCTTCATTTTATTTTATGCCTACGACTTAGGTTTGGCCCAGGACTGCCCAAGGTATTCCCTGTGAAGGGCTCTCGAGGGCACTAGGAGCTATGATGGGCTGAATCCCTAAGCTCCCTTTTGCAAGGCACTTATTCTTGTTGGTTGATAACTAATCCCATATCCCTTAGCTATTGCATTGGATCTAATCCTAGTATTTTGACAACTTCGTCCTACGGGTTAGACGATCTTTCGTCGATCCCGAGCACCATATAACTTTTAGCCAAACCATTTCTCACTACTCTTCCTATCCTTCTATTGTGAAATCATCCACATCTATCCACCCAACCAAAATGGCTAACTCCAACAACTATCCCAGATCATGTCCTATTGCAATTTAGCAATTTTGCTATATGTAGGCCAACCTAGACGATACGTTGAACCGGATAGGAGATATTCTAAATAATCATCTGAATGCCCTAAATTATTTTTTGGAGACTTATCATGACACAAATGGACTAAATCCAGAAGATTATAATTTTCCTAATTATTCTGATATTTAATTAATTTTCCGTAAAGCTTCAAAGGGCTACCAATTGAACATGAAGTGCACTTTTCAGATATGTATAAAGCTTCATAAAATCATGATAAATTATAAACAACCATTTAATAGTAAATCAAAGATCTAACAATTTTTCAAGTATTCTAAGGACTCTAATTTAATTTTGAGAATAAATCCTTTTTTCTTTTATTAATGAAGTAAGTGAAATAAATAATCATCCAAAAATTCTTAATTAATCTTCTAGAGTAGATACTGTCCTAAAAACATCAGTGGCCAAATTTCATAATTCTTCAATGGGTATTGAGCTCTGGAATAAATATTTACTAAAATCTCAAAGAGCTATATTTGTGAAGCAAGTATTGTAAATATTCTCCTAAAAATCATGAATAAAATTATACATCTAGATATTGATCTGAAAACATCATTGGCCAGGTTTAATAATTTTCCAATAAGTAATTTGCTCTAAATAATTTATTGGCCATAATTGCCCTTTTGAAAACTTGTGAAGGAAGTGCTAGATATAGTCAACTAAAATTTGTAATAAAATTCAGGGATATTAATTTAGACATAAAGCATCTCCTGACCAAGTTTCATCAGAGTCAAATGAACATAGTAATCAAAATAATTATATCACTAGTTTGAGCAAATTGTTACTTAACAAATGATGTACTTGAAATATAATCCATAAAACTCTAATAAAATTACTAAGGGTGCTTCCTAGTATAAAACTTACCCCACCCAAGTTTCACAACCTTTAACTAAGGTTTAGTGACTGTGCTTTCAAAGTTGAACTTCTACTCAAAAATTAGGGTTAGGGTTTTGAGGTGCCTACCTGCCTCCAAATCCTCTAAGACTCCTTCCAGAGAACTTAAGTTATGCTAACATCAACTCTACTGAGTTTCAAGGTCATACAAGGGCATTTGCCCCTATGTCCTTCACATCTCTCAAAAACCCTTCCTTAAGGTTTGGGTTTGAACCCTAGGGTAAATCAACCCTAAATCACATCATTTTCCTTAAGAGGGTGACATTAGCCATGCCAAGTCAGTGTCCAAAATTTGAGCCTCTGTTGAGGTGATTTGACAATCCAAAACCAAAAGCACACTCTTTGACCAATTACCCTTCATTAAGGTAGAATTATGGTTAGGTCATTACCTACCCAAAACACCTCCAATTAAGGTGAAATTTTATAGAGAGCCGAACAATGATGCTAAGGACCACTCACCAAGATTTGGGAGGGTTTGGAGGTCATTATCCCACTTAATTAAATTCTCCTAGTATAATTAAATAAAAATAAAAACTTTAGGCAAAGTATCTCCAAAAATTTTCATCTTTGGACATACCCTAGGTATAGCTAAGATAGGTCCCCTGCTCAAATTTCAGGTCATTTGGACAAGGGATGAAGAGTGGGTTCCTATTTTAATCTCAGAATATCCCTAGGTATAGGTCCCACCAAAATGGGTTATGTGGTCAAACCACTTACCCAAATGAGTTCAAACAAATTTTGAATTAAACTAGACTTCACTGGCTACAACTTTCATGTTGACCACTTTCTCAGATTTAGCCCCTAAAGGCCTTAGTTTTCTGTTCTAAAGTGATGCATCAAAAGTCACAAACTATAAATATTATAATAAGTTTAATAATACTGTTCATCTTCTTCTTCCAAACAGAGCCCGTAAAACTAATAACCTGTAGCTTTCCAGGTGGATTTCCCGTCCACCCAGCCAAATCCCTGGCCGGCCACCACCACCACCACCTCTGTTGAGGTGGGGGCTATCGTCGGGTGGCGGCACGGCCGCCGGAGGGGTGTTTTCGGGCGAACCCGACCACCCATTTTTTTGGAAAAACCATGGGAAACTTCACCCGATCCAGCTCTTTTGAGCCCGATTTTCTCTCTTAATAACTTCTAGATCTATCCATAGAAGAAGAGGTAGAGGAGGACCTTTTTGGCGGCCTGAAGTCGGGAGGATCACCGGAATGCCATGGTGGTGGTGGTGGTCAAATTTCTAAAGCACAATGAACTCCTTGGCTCCTTCAGATAATGTGTGGAGTTGGATCCTTGGAGTTCATCTCAGCTATTAAGATGAAAAAGAGGGTGTTAGGTGGCTGTAGGAAGCTTGGCCATTTTTGGTCTTTAGTCAAAGTTGGCGGCCATGGTGGGTGGGGGATGAAGCATGATCTGCTTGGTTGAAAGCAGTCAAATATCATTTGGCTGACATCTCTTAGTCTTAGTGAATTGAATGAGGGTGGTTGGGGAGGGGAAGGATGAGTCCCAAAGACTTTTGCTCCCTTCTCTAAGTTGCTGCCATGGCCGGGGGAGGTGGTTCTAGCAAGAGAGTGGGCCCTTGACCTCCCAGGCCATGCATGGCATAAACTCCTTATTTCTCTCTCTTCATTAACTGGGAATAGTGCTGTCACGGGTGTGTCGCATGGTGACACGGGCGTGTCATACCCGTGACCTGCTCTGGTTGTGCCGGGCTATGATGACTGAAGTATAACGACAGGGCACGGGCGTGTACTGTTGAACATGGGCGTGTCTAAGCTAACACGGGCGTGTTATCCGATTCAGCCAAACCAGCCAACAGGCTGAAGTTTTGCCAGAAATTGTCTAAGTACTTTGGCGTTGAGTGAGCTGAGCTAACTCAGCACCATTTACTCTATGGCGTTGAGTGAGCTCAGCTCACTCAACGCCATAACTTTTATGGCAAGACGACGTTGAGTGAGTAGAGCTCACTCAACGCCTTTTACTCTATAGCGTTGAGTGAGTTCAGCTCACTCAACGCCATAACTTTTATGGCAAGACGGCTTTGAGTGAGCAGAGCTCACTCAACGCCATTTACTCTATGGCGTTGAGTGAGCTCAGCTCACTCAACGCCATAACTTTCATGGCAAGACGACATTGAGTGAGCAGAGCTCACTCAACACCATTTACTCTATGGCGTTGAGCTGAGCTCACTCAACACCATAACTTTCATGGCAAGACGGCGTTGAGTGAGCAGAGCTCACTCAATGCCATTTACTCTATGGTATTGAGTGAGCTCAGCTCACTCAACGCCATAACTTTTATGGCAAGACGGCTTTTAGTGAGCAGAGCTCACTCAATGCCATTTACTCTATGGCGTTGAGTGAGCTCAGCTCACTCAACGCCATAACTTTCATGGCAAGACGGCGTTGAGTGAGCTCTGCTCACTCAGCGCCATTTACTCTATGGCATTGAGTGAGCTCTGCTCACTCAACGCCATACCTTATATTGCAAGACGGCGTTGTATTGGCCCTTGGAGGTCACTTGACCCTTAACCAGGGCACTTTGACCACCCTAGGGCTAGAGTTGACTTTGGTCAACTTTAGCCTTTTTGGTTGACCCCAATGGGTCCTTGGTGACCCATTGGCCCCTCACTAGGGTTAGGAAGGTATATGTGGGGGTCAACTTAGCTAAGGGACTGCAACTGGCCCTTGTGCAGGTCAGTTTGACCCAATTAGGGTTATAGTTGACTTTGGTCAACTTAGCCCCTTTGACTGCCTTCCATGGGTCCTTAGTGACCCATTGACCCCTTACTAGGGTTATGAAGGTATGGGTGGGGTCTTAGAGTCTTGGTGAAGCCCCTATGATCACCTTAAACCAAGGTTCAGAAATCTACTATGTGTAGACCATAGTGGTCTCATCCTCATTCCTAGGCTCACTTGGCCTTTATGGACTTTCTAGGGTTTTTTCATGACAAATCCACTCTTAGGGGTCTAGTTGGAAATGGGATGTTACAAATCCCAATAAACAAAACAAAGATTTTGTCCCTGAAATCAAGGTTAAGCCCACGGGGACTCCTATCGGGGAGAAAGAAACTTGTAACATCCTATGAGAATTGAAAGATTTACATCACGACACCATGTTTGCTATGTGAGGTTTAAAGGTGATAGTCAAATCTAAGACCAATTCGCCTAATTAGAAAAGTCTAGACCCCAATAAACAAAAGTTTAGCCCCTATTCTTGAAATTTCAGTCCTACTAGTTTAAAATAGGAATGTAAATTGAACATCCTAAGAGGTTGTGAGGTATACCTGACTGAACAGCTCCGGATACTTTTGTCGCATCAGGTCCTGCGGTTCCCAGGTATGCTCCTCCTGACCGTGGTTCCTCCACAGGACTTTGACTAACGGAACCTTCTTGCGGCGCAAGACTCGTACTCCTTTGTCATCGATCTGAACCGGCTCTAAGTAAACAAACCGGTTTGAAGCTACCAGCCCGTCCGTAGTCAAAATCTGCTGCTCCGGGCGTAGTAGAGCCCTCCTAAGAGAGGATATATGGAACACGTCGTGCAGACTTGCCAGCTCCGGTGGCAGCTCCAACCTGTATGCTAAGGGACCGATCCGCTCCTGGATCCTATAAGGCCCCATATATCTTGGGCTGAGCTTCTTCCTCTGTCCGCGTACCCGAGTAACTCCATGCATTGGTCGGATCTTCAAGAACACCTGGTCTCCCACCCGGAATTCCACCTGACGGTGCCGAGCATCGTAATACTTAGCCTGTCGGCTCTGTGCTTCTAGCATCCTGTCCCGTATCAATCTCACCTGAGCCTCGGTGTCCTCGACAAACTCCGAATCCAACGCCTTAGGGTCCTCGTCCTGTATCCATGACAACGGAGTCCTGCACCTCCGTCCGTACAACGCCTCATAAGGAGCCATCCTTATACTTGACTGGTAGCTGTTATTATACGAGAACTCGATCAGTGGCAACAACTTTTCCCAAGGTTCACCGCGATCCAATATGCAAAGTCGTAGCAAATCCTCCAGAGTCCGGTTAGTGCGTTCCGTCTATCCATCCGTTTGGGGATGAAAAGCCGTACTGAATGTTAGTCGCGTGCCCAAGTAAGTCTGCACTGACCTCCACTCCCTAGACGTAAATCGTCCATCCCGGTCCGACACAATCGACTTGGGCACGCCATGATAACAGACGAACTGCTCCACAAACTTTCAGACTAACACACCCACCGAGTCATCCTTCCTGATTGAAATAAACCTGGCTACCTTCGTCAGCCGTTTGACGATCACCCAGATCGAATCATTCCCTGTACGCGATTGGGGAAGTCCATGTATAAAGTCCATGGCGATATCATCGAACTTCCACTCTGGTACTGGGAGTGGCTGCAATAATCCTGCAGGGTTTCTGCACTCCGCTTTCACTAACTGGCATGCCTCGCAATGGGTCACGAAGTAGGTGATATCCTTCTTCATGCCCGGCCAGTACATAGTCTTCTTCAGATCTGCAGTCATCTTCGTAATCCCCGGGTGTACCGAATATCGACTACAATGAGCCTCCATCATTATGTCCTCCCGGACCTGTCCTCCCTCTGGTATGTAAACCCGTCCTTTGAAGCACACTAAGTCATCCCTCAGCGAGTAATCTCCCGCAGTGCCTGCTTCTAAGGCCCGTATATCAGCTCTAGCTGGGTATCCTGCCTCTGTCCATCCTTGACCCGTTCTCTAATGTCATCCGTGGCAATTAATGACGATAGATACTCCGGGTACAACTCAGGGTGATCCTCAGACACAAGGGATATTTGCATCTTGTCTAACATCTGAACCAACTCCAAGGCCATCAACTGTATTCCTACTCCGGGGTTTGCAGTCTTTCGGCTCAGTGCATCTGCTACCACATTCGCCTTTCCCGGGTGATAGTGCATCTCGTATTGGTAGTCTGCTAAAAACTCCACCCATCGTCTCTGTCTGATGTTCAGCTCTTTCTGCGTGTCCACATACCTTAAATTTTTATGGTCAGAGTATATGTTGCAGTGGACACCATACAGATAGTGCCGCCAGACTTTCAGTGCGAAAATGACAGCTCCCATTTCTATGTCATGGACTGGGTAGTTCTGCTCATGCTTCTTCAGCTGCTGAGAAGCGTAAGTTATCACATGGTCATTCTACATAAGCACTGCACCCATGCCCTGGTAGGAAGCGTCGGTGTAGACCTGAAATCCTTCTTTCCCTGAAGGGAGGGCAAGTATAGGATCCGAAGTGAGTCGTCCCTTTAGCTCTTGAAAAGCCACCTCACATTGTGGGGTCCAAATAAAGGGTACCTCCTTCCTTGTCAGAGATGTGAGTGGAAGGGCGATACGAGAAAATCCCTCTACGAACTTCCGGTAATAACCGGCGAGTCCTAGGAAACTCCGCACATCTGTGGCCGTCTTCAACTGTGGCCAATCCCGAACTGCTTGAATCTTGGCTGGGTCCACTGCCAACCCAGCACCACTGATGATATGGCCTAGGAAAGCCACCTCCTTTAACCAAAACTGGCATTTGCTGAACTTCGCATAAAGGCGATGCTCCCGCAACCTCTCCAGAGTCAGTGCCAGATGACGAGTGTGCTCCTCCTCCGTCCTAGAGTAGATCAGGATGTCGTCTATGAATACTATGACGAACACATCCAAGTAGGCCTCAAAAACCCGGTTCATGAGGCTCATGAATACCGACAGAGCGTTCGTGAGCCCGAAGGGCATCACGGTGAACTCATACAGGCCATATCTGCTACTAAAGGCCGTCTTCGGGATATCCTCCTCCTGGATCCGCAGCTGGTAGTATCCTGACCTCAAGTCCAGCTTCGAGAAATAATGGGCTCCCTCCAGCTGGTCGAATAGTTCGTCTATCCGTGGGAGCGGATAGGTATTCCGGACGGTCAGCCTGTTTAGTGCTCGATAATCGATGCACAGGCAAAGTGTCACATCCTTCTTCTTCACAAATAAGACCGGGGCTCCCCATGGTGAGGAACTCGGTCTAACAAATCCGGCTTCCACCAGTTCCTGGAGTTGGCTTCGAAATTCTGTCAGCTCTTTTGGGGCCATCCGGTAAGGGGCTCTAGCTGCCGGCTTAGCCCCCGGCACTAGCTGTATCCGGAAATCCTATTCCTGGTGCGGGGGTAGCCCAGGCAGTTTCTCTGGGAATACGTCGGCAAAATCTCGTACCACCGAAATATCCGAGGTGGAGACCTTAGCCTTAGTCATTTCAAATATCACCTCATATACTTCATCCCCCTATAAGTGAGCCTTGACAGCCTGTACAGATGACAACATGAGAGGGGGAATAGATCTAGTACCTTCGATGATGAGGTAGGAATCCCCATGTCTCACGGTAACTCTCTTGGACATGCAGTCAATCTGAGCATGATTCCAGTTCAACCATGTCATTCCTAGGATCAAATCAAAGACTGGCATCTTTATGATCGTTGCTGGGGCTTCAAATATCTTTCCGCTGATCTCTGCCTCCATGTTGCAGTGGGCAGAGGTGAACAGCGTTGATCCGTCGGGTAATCGTATCCTCATCATCAAACCCGTGAATCGCTCCACTCCTTCCAACCCTTCTACGAAGGCTTCCGATACAAACGAGTGTGAAGCACCTGTATCAAATAGCGTATAAGCGGGTTTGCCGCTGATGAAAACTATTCCTGGGGGTGGGGAAAGTTAAATGTCTTAGAATCTAGTAATGGTTTTCTTTCCTAGATTATCACTTCTATATAAATTTAAATTTCATGATAAAATAACTTAAAATTTTCTGACGTACCAGTGATTACTTGCTCCGGGTTCCGGGGTTGAGCCAGATCCAGTGCATAAATTTATTCCCTCTCCTGCCTGCGATCTGCACCCTGGAAACCACGTCCTCGACCACGTCCTCGTCCTCCAAACTGTTGGGCATTCGGGGCAGCCTGGGGTGTTGGTAAAGGTGCTTCCCTCATGGGGCAGTTTCTCTAAATGTGTCCTATCTGATGGCAGTTGTAGCACTCCGGTGGGGGAAATGCCATACCCCCGGGTCTTGGTGCCTCCCTCATCTGAAGAGGCTGAGGGGCCAATATCACCTGCTCCCTTGGCTCCTGCCTCACTTCCTGATGAGGCTGGTCCTCTGTCCTTCTCCCACCTGGTATAGCACCTTGCCGCTGATCATTTCTGGCTCTCCGGCCCTGATCCTCCGTTTACCGCTTCCGGCCTCGAGTGGTGTGCCAATCAGCCTCAATCCTCTTTGCCATCTCCAAAATCCGGGAGATAGGCCCGTCGGATACAAACAACAAAGCCTCCCTCAAGTCCTCCCGCAGGCCCTTATAGAACCTCTTGATGTACCCTGCTTCATCCAGCTGGAAAGAATCTGCATATCGAGCCAAATGGTCGAACTCCCGATGGTACTCCACCACCGTCCGGGTGCCCTGCTTCAGCTATAAGAACCGCTCCTCCAACTCATCCCTGGCCGACTGCGGAACAAAATGCTCCAGCAGCGCGGCCCTGAACTCTTCCCAGGTAACTTCCGCAACCTCCCTATCGGCATATGTTGTGTCCAGCAACATCTTCCACCACCTCTTGGCGTGGGAATCTAAACAAGAGACCACCAATGGAACCCTCTCCTCCCAGGGGCACCGTATCCCGGTCAACATTTCATACATAATGTCTAGCCATTCCTCTGTCCGAACAGTCGATTCTGTCCCTAAGTAAGATGGAGGAGAGAGTCCTCGGAAGATGCTCAGCCAATTGGCCCCCGGGTTTGGCTGCGGGGCCGGAACCTGCTGGGCCCTGAAAGCATCCAGAATAGCTGTCAGGGCTTGCCCCATCTCCGAGTGTAGGAATGGAGTGGTGACCGGGGGAGGTGGTGCAACATTCGGAGTCTGCTGGACTCCGCCTTGTGGTGTTGACTGCGCTGGGGGTTGCGTAACAGAAGTCAATTATAAGTAATCGCACATATCTAACTAAAAGTGGACAATTTTATGTGATCCCCCATATGGGCCCACCACTGCTTCCGCTGCTTAGTTTGTCCCCAAACTAAATTCGTGCGGGGGTGGCCCGGGGTTTGTGGAATGCTACATTTCGATCGATATATTTTGCCCTCTGATACCACTTGTAAGACCCCCATTTTTTTTCTTTAGACATCGGGGTCTTAGGCCCAGAATAGTCGTCTTGCGGTGATACCTTCGCACTTGGGAAGGTCGTCACTACAAAACGCCGATCCTGCCAGCCAAATCGATCACAACTGTAGCAATAAATTAAAAGCAAGTCCACAGGAATCACATGTATAGAAAATAAGCTCCACGAAGGGAGTGTCCACAGATAGTACATATAACAGAAATCTCGGGCTTATGCCCGGTACAACATGTCCTCACTACAAATCGCTCATCGCGAAAGCAAACTAATATAACTACTAGTGGTCGGGACTCACAGTCCCTGCTGTCTGGACTCCGGTACTAGACTGTCCGATCTCCAAGCGTGCTGACCTCTTGGGCTGCTCCTCCATGCTGGACTCCATGGTACCCTAAAATGATGTGGTTCGAAAACCGTTATTCTAAAAGACTAAGTCCTATCGTCCTCCGCCCCTTCCCCCATGGCTCCTAAGCAACGAGCGGGGAGAAGGAAAGGGAAGGACATGAAGGTGGAGAATATCAAATAGCAGATGGCAGCAGAACTAAACTAGCAGTTCTAAGTATGGTAATAATGATATAAAATTTGAAATAAGTAACCTTAACTTATGTGAATACATATAAGCTAAGGGATCTCTTGTAGGGCTCCTATCGTATAAAAAGTCCCATACCGATTTATACGATAGGGTGTCGGTTTTACTAGAAGGCTTAAATATATAGTACTGAAAGAGAACCTTGACTTATAAGCACGCTCGCGCGAACTTATAGGCCAAGGGGTCATTTTGCAGGGCCTAATGTATAGAGCGTCCCATACCGCTTATACATTAGGTGTCAGGTTATATGCAATGGTTATGCTATGAAATACAATTATGCTATGACGTGAACATGCAAGTGCAACTCACCCACTCGACTCTGTGTACACAGACCTTTAGTTCCCCCTTTCGGAGCCATTACCACCCAGGATACCTCCGTAGTGGCAGACGGAAGCGGTGGGTTGGGCCTCGCCCACCTCTAAACTAGTAAAGCACTACCGGTCAGACCTATCGTACGCCTCAACGCTTGGTGCACAAAGCGGACTCCTGCGTACTCTTGCCGGCTAGCGCACCGAACTTCTGTTGGCGAAGTGCTAACCACACTCGCCGAGTCAGCGTATTGGCGTCGGTGCATCGACCCTCCAATACCGAAGACCCACCACCTTATACCTTTTATGCACATGCAATACTTATGAGTCCAACCAACAACCAAGCCTAAGCTTCCCGGACTATCCCGTCCGTCATAATCAACCACCGAGCCCAAGCTCCCCGGACTATCCCGTCCGTCATAATCAACAACCGAGCCAAAGCTCGCCGGGCCATCCTGCCCATCATAATCAACAACCGAGCCAAAGCTTGCCGGACTATCCCGTCCGTCATAATCAACAACCGAGCCAAAGCTCGCCGGGCCATCCTGCCCATCACCATAACCACTGGGCTTACTGCCCGAGTAACCCAAACTATCTCCCGAGACATTGGGATGTGAGAGTGTTAAATCCTAAGTTTACTATTTACTCTTCATTTTATTTTATGCCTACGACTTAGGTTTGGCCCAGGACTGCCCAAGGTATTCCCTGTGAAGGGCTCTCGAGGGCACTAGGAGCTATGATGGGCTGAATCCCAAAGCTCCCTTTTGCAAGACACTTATTCTTGTTGGTTGATAACTAATCCCATATCCCTTAGCTATTGCATTGGATCTAATCCTAGTATTTTGACAACTTCGTCCTACGGGTTAGACGATCTTTCGTCGATCCCGAGCACCATATAACTTTTAGCCAAACCATTTCTCACTACTCTTCCTATCCTTCTATTGTGAAATCATCCACATCTATCCACCCAACCAAAATGGCTAACTCCAACAACTATTCCAGATCATGTCCTATTGCAATTTAGCAATTTTGCTATATGCAGGCCAACCTAGACGATACGTTGAACCGGATAGGAGATATTCTAAATAATCATCTGAATGCCCTAAATTATTTTCTGGAGATTTATCATGACACAAATGGACTAAATCCAGAATATTATAATTTTCCTAATTATTCTGATATTTAATTAATTTTCCGTAAAGCTTCAAAGGGCTTCCAATTGAACATGAAGTGCACTTTTCAGATATGTATAAAGCTTCATAAAATCATGATAAATTATAAACAACCATTTAATAGTAAATCCAAGATCTAACAATTTTTCAAGTATTCTAAGGACTCTAATTTAATTTTGAGAATAAATCCTTTTTCCTTTTATTAATGAAGTAAGTGAAATAAATAATCATCCAAAAATTCTTAATTAATCTTCTAGAGTAGATACTGTCCTAAAAACATCAGTGGCCAAATTTCATAATTCTTCAATGGGTATTGAGCTCTAGAATAAATATTTACTAAAATCTCAAAGATATATATTTGTGAAGCAAGTATTGTAAATATTCTCCTAAAAATCATGAATAAAATTATACATCTAGATATTGATCTGAAAACATCATTGGCCAGGTTTCATAATTTTCCAGTAAGTAATTTGCTCTAAATAATTTATTGGCCATAATTGCTCTTTTGAAAATTTGTGAAGGAAGTGCTAGATATAGTCAACTAAAATTTGTAATGAAATTCAAGGATATTAATTTAGACATAAAGCATCTCCTGACCAAGTTTCATCAGATTCAAATGAACATAGTAATCAAAATAATTATATCACTAGTTTGAGCAAATTGTTACTTAACAAATGATGTACTTGAAATATAATCCATAAAACCCTAATAAAATTAATAAGGGTGCTTCCTAGTCTAAAACTTACCCCACCCAAGTTTCACAACCTTTAACTAAGGTTTAGTGACTGTGCTTTCAAAGTTGAGCTTCTACTCAAAAATTAGGGTTAGGGTTTTGAGGTGCCTACCTGCCTCCAAATCCTCTAAGACTCCTTCCATAGGACTTAAGTTATGCTAACATCAACTCTACTGAGTTTCAAGGTCATACAAGGGCATTTTCTCCTATGTCCTTCACATCTCTCAAAAACCCTTCCTTAAGGTTTGGGTTTGAACCCTAGGGTAAATCAACCCTAAATCACATAATTTTCCTTAAGAGGGTGACATTAGCCATGCCAAGTCAGTTTCCAAAATTTCAGCCTCTGTGGAGGTGATTTGACAATCCAAAACCAAAAGCACACTCCTTGACCAATTACCCTTCATTAAGGTAGAATTATGATTAGGTCATTACCTACCCAAAACACCTCCAATTAAGGTGAAATTTTATACAAAGCCCAACAATGATGCCAAGGACCACTCGCCAAGATTTGGGAGGGTTTGGACGTCATTATTCCACTTAATTAAATTCTACTAGTATTATTAAATAAAAATAAAAACTTTATGCAAAGTATCTCCAAAAATTCCCATCTTTGGACAGACCTTAGGTATAGCTAAGATAGGTCCCCTGCCCAAATTTCAGGTCATTTGGACAAGGGATGAAGAGTAGGCGCCTATTTTAATCTTAGGATAGCCCTAGGTATAGGTCCCACCAAAATGGGTTCTGTGGTCAAACCACTTACCCAAATGAGTTCAAACAAATTTTGAATTAAACTAGACTTCACTGGCTACAACTTTCATGTTGACCACTTTCTAAGGTTTAGCCCCTAAAGGCCTTAGTTTTCTGTTCTAAAATGATGCATCAAAAGTCACAAACTATAAATATTATAATAAGTTTAATAATACTGTTCATCTTTTTCTTCCAAACAGAGCCCGTAAAACTAATAACCTGTAGCTTTCCAGGTGGATTTCCCGTCCACCCAGCCAACTCCCTGGCGGGCCACCACCACCACCTCTGTTGAGGTGGGGGCTATCGCCGGGTGGTGGCACGGCCGCCGGAGGGGTGTTTTCCGGCGAACCCGACCACCCATTTTTTTGGAAAAACCATGGGAAACTTCACCCGATCCAGCTCTTTTGAGCCCGATTTTCTCTCCTAATAACTTCTAGATCTATCCATAGAAGAAGAGGTAGAGGAGGACCTTTTTGGCGGCCTAAAGTAGGGAGGATCGCCGGAATGCCATGGTTGTGGTGGTGGTCAAATTTCTGGAACAGCACAATGAACTCCTTGGCTCCTTCAGATAATGTGTGGAGTTGGATCCTTGGAGTTCAGCTTAGCTTTTAAGATGAAAAAGAGGGTGTTAGGTGGCTGTAGGAAGCTTGGCCATTTTTGGTCTTTAGTCAAAGTTGGCGACCATGGTGGGTGGGGGATGAAGCATGATCTGCATGGCTGAAAGCAGTCAAATATCATTTGGCTGACATCTCTTAGTCTTAGTGAATTGAATGAGGGTGGTTGGGGAGGGGAAGGATGAGTCCCAAATACTTTTTCTCCCTTCTCTAAGTTACTGCCATGGCCGGGGGAGGTGGTTCTAGCAAGAGAGTGGGCCCTTGAACTCCCAGGCCATGCATGGCATAAACTCCTTATTTCTCTCTCTTCATTAACCGGGAATAGTGCTGTCACGGGCGTGTCGCATGGTGACACGGGCGTGTCATACCCGTGACCTGCTCTGGTTGTGCCGGGCTATGATGACTGAAGTATAACGACAGGGCACGAGCGTGTACTGTTGAACACGGGCGTGTCTAAGCTAGCACGGGCGTGTTATCCGATTCAGCCAAACTAGCCAACAGGCTGAAGTTTTGCCAGAAATTGTCTAAGTATAATGGCGTTGAGTGAGCTGAGCTCACTCAGCTCCATTTACTCTATGGCGTTGAGTGAGCTCAACTCACTCAACGCCATAACTTTTATGGCAAGACGGCGTTGAGTGAGTAGAGCTCGCTCAACGCCTTTTACTCTATGGCGTTGAGTGAGCTCAGCTCACTCAACGCCATAACTTTTATGGCAAGACGGCTTTGAGTGAGCAGAGCTCACTCAATGCCATTTACTCTATGGCGTTGAGTGAGCTCAGCTCACTCAACGCCATAACTTTCATGGCAAGACGGCGTTGAGTGAGCAGAGCTCACTCAACGCCATTTACTCTATGGCGTTGAGTGAGATCAGCTCACTCAATGCCATTTACTCTATGGCATTGGGTGAGCTCAGCTCACTCAATGCCATAACTTTTATGGCAAGACGGCTTTTAGTGAGCAGAGCTCACTCAACGCCATTTACTCTATAGCGTTGAGTGAGCTCAGCTCACTCAACGCCATAACTTTCATGGCAAGATGGCGTTGAGTGAGCTCTGCTCACTCAACGCCATTTACTCTATGGCATTGAGTGAGCTCTGCTCACTCAACGCGATACCTTATATTGCAAGACGGCGTTGTATTGGCCCTTGGAGGTCACTTGACCCTTAACTAGGGCACTTTGACCACCCTAGGGCTAGAGTTGACTTTGGTCAACTTTAGCCTTTTTGGTTGACCCCAATGGGTCCTTAGTGACCCATTGGCCCCTCACAAGGGTTAGGAAGGTATATGTGGGGGTCCACTTAGCTAAGGGACTGCAACTGGCCCTTGTGCAGGTCAGTTTGACCCAATTAGGGTTATAGTTGACTTTGGTCAACTTAGTCCCTTTGACTGCCTTCCATGGGTCCTTAGTGACCCATTGACCCCTTACTAGGGTTATGAAGGTATGGGTGGGGTCTTAGAGTCTTGGTGAAGCCCCTATGATCACCTTAAACCAAGGTTCAGAAATCTACTATGTGTAGACCATAGTGGTCTCATCCTCATTCCTAGGCTCACTTGGCCTTTATGGACTTTCTAAGGTTTTGTCATGACAAATCCACTCTTAGGGGTCTAGTTGGAAATGGGATGTTACACTTCTCTCCCAGAATATTTCTGGGCTGAGGCAGTAAACACTACATGTAATTTACTCAACAGGGCTTCTATCACTAAGTGCCACAAAAAGACTCCCTATAAGATTATGAAAGGTAGAAAACCAAATTTATCCTATTTTAGGATCTTTGGTTGCAAGTGTTATATCCTTAACAATGGCAAGTCTTATCTAACTAAGTTTGCTGCCAAATCCCAAGATGGGATATTTGTTGGGTACAGCAACAATAGTAAGGCTTATAGAGTCTACAACTTGATTACTCAGGTTGTAGAAGAATCTGTACATGTTGTATTTGATGAAACAAGATTAATCAACAGTGAGTTGCCTTGTAGTTCATGCAGTCAAATAGGTATAAGCAATAGAATGGACAAGCTTTCCATTGCAGAAGGCTCAACTGCAGATGAAGTATTGGAAAATGATGGCTACTGTCCAGGGGAGTACAAGACTCTCTAGAAGCTGATGACAACCAAGAGGTACAGTACAATGAAGAAATTGGAGGTGTTCAGCCAGAAGAAAGTCTTCCTCCAACAGTAAGACATCTAAAGGATCATCTAGCAGATCAAATAATTGGTGATCTAAGATATGGAGTGCAAACCAGAAGTAGAAATCTGAATACAGTTCTGTACTCAAGTTTTCTATCTCAACTGGAGCCAAAGAAATTTGAAGAAGCTATCCAAGACCAACACTGGATTAATGCTATGTAAGAGGAGCTTAATCAGTTTAGAAGATGCAAGGTCTTGGAGTTGGTTCCTAAACCAAAAGACCACAACATCATTGGTACAAAGTGGATTTTTAGGAACAAGTTGGATGAGAATGGAGTTATTATGAAGAATAAAGCAAGATTGGTTGCAAAAGGATACAGGAAGGAAGAGGGAATAGACTTTGATCAAACATTTGCCCCAGTAGTAAGACTAGAAGCAATCAGAATGTTCCTTGCCTATGCAGCATATCAAGGTTTCACGGTATATCAAATGGATGTGAAATCAGCATTTCTGAATTGTGTTCTAAAAGAAGAAGTCTATGTAGAGCAGCCATCAGGTTTTGTAGATTCTCTTAAACCTGGTTATGTCTATAGACTTAGGAAAGCATTGTATGGGTTAAAGCAAGCCCCAAGGGCTTGGTATGAAACCCTGTCTACTTTCCTTATTGAGAACAAATTCTCAAGAGGTAAAATAGACAAAACTCTATTCCTAAGGGAATCTAAAGGTAAGATAATCTTAGTTAAGATCTATGTAGATAACATAATCTTTGGGTCTACAGAGAACAACCTTTGCAAGAAGTTTGCCAAACTTATGCAAGAGAAGTTTGAAATGAGCAGTATGGGGGAACTTAAGTTCTTCTTGGGACTCCAAGTAAGACAAACTTATGATGGCTTGTCCATATCCCAGTCTAAGTTCACCAAGGAGTTAATTAAGAAGTATGGTATGGAATCAACCTCCACCATGAGAACTCCTATGGGAACAAGTATGCATATATGCAAAGATGATGCAGGTAAACCTGTAGATGAGTCGTTGTATAGAGGAATAATTGTCTCTCTATTATATCTAACTGCTAGTAGACCAGACATTATGTATGCAACATGTATCTGTACTAGGTACCAAGCATGCCCTAAAGAATCACATTTTACTGCTGTCAAGAGGATTTTGAGATATCTAAAGGGCACACCTAATCTAGGCCTTTGGTACCCTAGGAATGGAGATTTTCTACTAACAGGTTATTCAGATGCAGATTTTGCAGGCTGTAGAGAAGATAGAAAAAGTACTACAGGTACATACCAATTCATGGAGGAAGATTGATATCTTGGAGCAGTAAGAAGCAGACTAGTGTGGCAATATCCACAATTGAGTCTGAATATGTGGCAGCTGGAAGTTGATGTGCACAACTATTGTGGATTCAGCATCAGCTAAGGGATTATGGTATTCAGGTAAGTAGAACATCTTTATTGTGTGATTCTAAAAGAGCTATTTCTATTGCAAAAAATCCTGTTTCACATAGTAGGACTAAGCACATAGAGATAAAATACCATTTTCTTAGAGAACATGTAGAAAAAGAAGACATCTCATTAGAATTTGTTAAAACTAATTTTTAAATTGCAGATGTATTTACTAAGCCTCTGGATGAAACTAAATTCAATAGATTTAAAATTGAATTAGGAATGCTGACCATAGGTTAGTTTACCAAAAAATTGGCTAAGTAAATTTGTGTCGACACATTCAGTGATAAGGTGTCGACACAGAGAATTCATGTCGACAATTCAGGGAAATTGTGTCGACACAGAGAAAATGTGTCGACACCTAAAGGACAAAGAGTCGACACATCCAGAAATGTAGTGTCGACACAACCAGAGTAATGGTGTCGACACTTATAGATTTTGTGTCGACACTTCTAATAAGAGTTGACACAGAATTTCTGATGAACTACTAAGTATCTCCTGTGTCGACATATCATCAATTGGTGTCGACACATAGTAGTCAGCGTCGTGGTCGAGACAATAGAAGTTTGTGTCGACACATTCCAACAGTGTCGACACTTTTAGAAAGTTTTTTCCCGCCTTTTGATCTTCTTTGATTAGAAGGGTATAAATAGGTCAAGAACTTATTCTGTCGACACGCTTACAAGGGTTTCGAGACAAAAACCTTGTGTCAACAATCTCTCTCCTCTCCTATCAAGTTTTGTCTTCATTCCAATGACGCCCAAGGTTGAAGACAGCGTCAATGAAGGATATGAGTTGGTTAGGCATGCATTCAATGATGCCGAATCTGAGATCAAACATGTCATTTCTCTTCTTGCAGACAAAGGATTAGAATATCTTATCTCTGAACGTAGTAAAATATGGAAGAAAGAAGTATTCGAGTTCTACACAGCTGCATCGATGGACTCCACAGGCTTGAAGATCAAATCCACAGTCCATGGTGAACAAGTCAAGCTGACTCAGAAAAGATTGAGCAATATTCTACATCTTCCCAGGGTCCAAGATGAGGAAGAGGTTCCACCCTCAAAAATAAGGGAAACACTTCAATGGTGTGGATTGGATCCAACCATAAAGATAGGATCTGCCATCAATAGGAAAGGCATGAATCCTCAGGGGAAATTCCTGTTTGAAATTATAGGCAAAGTGATCTTATGTAAACTAGGTGGACATGATAGGATCTCAGCCTATATGTTTAGTCTGATGACAAGAATTGTCTTTAAAATTCCAACCAGTTTGTCAGCAGTTTTGTTTGATAAAATCAAAGAAGGAATCAAGAAGCCAAACTTTGCTAGAATTTTTAGTCTGTACCTGGCTGGAATCATTCCAGAGGTAATGCAACAGATTCGTGGATCCAAGATCAACCATATGAGGAGAATGGACATGAGGTTATTCTCCAGATGGGATAGAGTTCTATCAAAGGAGTTGCCTGATGTGGACATGCAGGAGACAACTAAGAAATCACCAGGACATGAACTTCATGTGCATGATCATGGAAATCCACCAAATCCAGCAGAATAAGTTAGAGAGCAGACTGACGACAAGACTGGGTCTACTAAAGTCCAGGAAGAGACTATACTAGTACAGGTGCAGGGGGAGCCAATTACTGCACAAGTATAAGAGGAAGACAGAATAAACTTATCAGAAGATTTGTACACTGCTGGAATTGATGATTCTGCTAGAGGAAACACTGTATCATCTCCTGCTCAAGCACAAAAGGAATACACTCTAGAAGAGTTGTTTCCTGAAATTGGAGAGGCGGCTGATAAATTTGAAACCCTTAGGGTTGAGGGGGAGCAAGGTGCTGTTGAGGGGGAGCAAGTACATGTTGAGGGGGAGCAACATGGTGCTGAGAAATAAATTCCTACCACTCCTCCAAAAAGAGTTCATATTGAAAGTACTTCAGAGTCTGAAAATACAGAGGTCAAGGAGGCTAAGAAAAGAAAGCTAATGGTCTTCAAGAGGAGAAGTCACAGCTATAAGAAAGCTCTCCAAACAACAACTCACCAAGCTACTACTGATTTTAATTACACTAAATTTATGATAAATTTATAGGTCAAAATGGATGAGCAGAGATTGCTTCTTGAAAAGTATGTGGATGAAAGCCAAAAAGCTCTTCAATTTGATCTGGCACAAGAGATAAAATCTATAAGATTTGAAGTTAATCAGAACAAAAGAGAGATGACAGATTGCTTCCACAAGGGAGGCAATGTTGTGGTATTTCTTGCCAAGCAACAAGAAGAAATAAAGAAGCAAGTGGATGAGATGACTATTAAACAAGGATATGTTCTTGAGAATCAGATAAGAATGAATGAAAATCTGACTGAATCACATAATGTGATAGTCACTAAGTTCACAAACACTGTTATTGCAATGACTGCTGCAAGGGCTAAAGAAAAAGAAGAATATGATCAGAAGCTACAAGCTGCCCTAGATGAAGTGAAAACTGCCATCACTTCATCTGAGAAGTTGATTAGTGACAAGCTTCAAAAATTAAAGCCATTCTTTAAAGATGGAATCAACTATCTGGATGGGCAAATCAGATTTCAGAAAGATGACTTGAGAGAGCATGTGGCTAGAGAAGTCATAAAGGGGGAGAGAGTGTTTGTCTATGCTGGGTTTGACCATGCCAAATGGGTAACTAACAGTATAAGAGCCACTCTTGGATATCCACCCCTGTGTGATGATGATAATATGGCTGAGTCAGAGGTGCAACCAATTCTACTTGAAGGTAATCAACCTGAGGTTGCCCAAGTCATTTACCCTCCTACAGATATTAGAATGATACATGAGCAGGTTCAGTCAATGTACAGCCCTCCACAACCTATTACAAATGTGATTATTGAAAAGGTTGATATGACAGATACTGCTATCAAAGCTCAGCAAGATGCTCTATTATCAAAGAAAAGATTTAGAGAGCAAGCAGAATTAAAGCCAGACTTTGAGCAGTGGAGCCCCACTTCAAGGAATATCATTTTAACTGCATGGAAGGCTGTAAAAGATCAAGTACATGAAATAGGAAAATGGTACAATGAGCATGAATGGAAAAAATATGAAGCTAGACAAGAAGCCATAGTTCAACACAGGAGAAAGGCTAAGATGGGAAAGCTACCTCCTGATACTCAGGAGCCTAACAAGTATTTTCCCAATCCCTTTCATTATTTTGAAAGACAAAGGATCAAGGCTGAAGCACAGAAGAAAGTTGATCTGAAAGGCAAGACGCCCATGGAAGATACAGAATCTCCTGCTCAGGCTAAGATAATATCTGGAAAAGGGATAGTCATCAAGGGGCCTGCCCAGCCTTAGTCTTAGGTTTACTAGTTTTTGTTCAAGAATTATGTAATTGTTAGTTTGTTAAAGATATCAATGTAAATATTTTGTAACAAACTTTTTGAGTTGATATACAAAACATTGTTCTGTGATCATTTACTTTTACATCTTTATTCTGTGATGTAACTATGATATGTGTTTTGTTTATATAGTACCCTGTCATATAATGCTTATATACATCATCATGTTTATTTTATAAGTGGTGTATATCATTGGCTAAAGGGTTATGACTTCTCCAAATAGGGGGAGATTGTTGGGTACATTAGAAAATGTGTACCTGATTTGGAGAAGCCTCACTTAGCTCAATGATATACATCAAGGTGTATTTGATGTTATTTTGAGTTTATATGTGCATGTTAAGAATGTGCTAGAATGCAGGAAAAATATTCTAAGTCCATGTGTCGACACCTGAGGAAGCTGTGTCGACACTTCAGTAAGATTGTGTCGACACTTGGAAATAGCTGTGTCGACACTTCAGAGGACTTGTGTCGACACTGGGAGGCAGTGTCGACACACAAAAGATTATAGTCGACACTTGGCTGTGTCGACACCGGGAGGCAGTGTCGACACATAGAGGCAGAGTCGACAACAACTGTGTCGACACCTAGAGGCAGTGTCGACACACACTATGTTCTGAGTCTACATCAACTGTGTCGACACACAGGACTTGTGTCGACACACAGCTGAGTCTAGACCAAGTTGATTGCTAATGAATGGTGAAGTGTTTATGTCGACACAAATAATCAGTGTTGACACATTCTCAAGATGCAGTATCAAGAAGCTGTGTCGACATCAAGGCAGCTTTGTTGACATCACCAAAGGCTGTGTCGACACTTAAGTAACTTGTGTCGACACATATTGACAGATGGTCTCGACACTTTGTGACTGACAGACTCGACGCTTTGCTGACAGAGTCAAAGGCTCAAGAACTGTTTGAAGACTTGACAGCTGTGGGTTATGACAGGTTTACTGAAGCTGTCAGACTTTTCAGAAGTTAGTTATAAATTGGATCAGCCGGTTACCATGGATGAAGTCTATAAATAGACGGATTCAGAAGAAGAAAAACAACAACATAGAGAAGAAGTATTGTCACCACTAACATAATTAGAGATTATTCTCTGATCAAGAAAGAACAAGTAACAAAGGAGAAGATCTTCGTGAGAAGATCTAAGAAGACGTTCTGAAGTAGTTTACTATTCAGATTCTGTCTAAGTGGAATTCAATCAAGAATTCAGAAGTATCTTCAAGAGGTTTGGATAAAGAGAGATCTAGCTATTTGAAGACAATGAGGAGACATTCACAGGTCTATCAAGAAGCAGATAATGAACTAATCTGTCAAGGAGATTCAGATCTATTTCTGAAGTCTAAGAAGGAAGCTGCCAGTTAGTTTTATTCAAAGGAAATCAACCCAACTAAGTTCAGATTCAAGAAGCTTTGAAGAAAGCTAAGATCAAGTTGATTTCAGCCATCAGCCTCTTCAATAAGCTGATCAAGAAAGTTCTTATACCTTCTCTCTCAACAGGGGTAAGAGATTACAAAATACCTTATCAAATTCTGTAGGATCTATTCATAGATCTGAGTTGTAAGCCTATTTTATAAAGGCTGAGTGTAGGAGATTTATTCTCTGAGGTAGGGTTGTTTATGCCTGAGTTGTAGGAGAAGGTATTCTCTGAGCTGTAGGCCTTGTGGCAAGGCTGAGGTAGGGCTTGTTAGCCTGAGTTGTAGGAGAAGGTATTCTCTGAGTTGTAGGCCTTATGGCAAGGCTGAGGTAGGGCTTGTTAGCCTGAGTTGTAGGAATCCTCTCGGATTCTGAGCTGTAGGATTTGAGGATCTGAGTTAAAGGAAGAAGTTAGGCCGACTCTAGCATACTACTAGATAGGTGAAGGGGGAAAGTGGATGTACCCAGACCTTGGGGAACCACTATAAATCTGTGTGCAATCTGTGATGTGTGTATGATTGTGATTGCTGTGCTGTGTTAGCTATAGAAATATCTAATTTATTCAAATAACTGTAGTTATATTCTGCCTTAAGTTAAATCAAGGAAAAGTACCTATTCACCTCCCCCTCTAGGTGTTTAGGTAGTCTTGAAAGTAAAACTATCATATCATCTTCTTCATCCACGACTGGCATTTTCAAAAGATGAGAGACGGCAGTTTTGGTGAGTTTTACCTTGATTCCCTTTACTTTGGACAACAACACTTTGCCATTTCCTCTGACTTTGACATTCTTGAAGAACTCTTCCACCTCTGGAAATAGAATTTTGCACGGTTCCTGGAGAACAAAACTTAAACCTGCTATGTCGAGAAGGATTAGCAGATTTCTAAAATCGTCTGAGAGCTCTGCGATTCCGGCGACCACTAACTCACTGCCCACCCCTATCTTCGATGGCGGTGTCATTATCTTCACTGAAAGGCGAGAGATTGATTGGAAGAGGAAGGAGACTGCGGCGAGCTCTGTAGAAGCGGCGGAATTCGAAGAGTTGTTTGAGAGAGAGAGGGATTGAACTCGAGTAGATTCTTGAAATCTGAAAATTTCTATTTATATAACCCTAGTAATGATGATTAGCGGACTAATTAAGCTTAAACGTACCTTAATTAGCGGCAGATAGAACGCAGTTTTCAAAATTGAAAAATTTGAAATGGAATGAAAACTGACGGGTCATTTCTTGAGTGGAACTTCAGTATTCGAGTGGTGGAATGGAGGTACTCGAGAAGTGGTGTGACGGTACTCGAGTTATCTAAGTCTTCTTCTCGAGATGAAGTATAATACTCGAGTGATTGCACTCGAATAGCTTACTTAGTTCTCAAGAAGTCAGAAAGGTACTCGAGTGGTCAAGTTGGAGTTCTCGAGTAGTCATTCTTTAACTCGAGAAATGAAATCTACTTAGAAAAATTTCTAACCCTTTTGACTTGTACTTGAATTCTGAGCTGTGAAATAGGTCCATCTTGTCTATCCTTCTTTGTTGAGCATACCAAGCTCAGTTTTGAAGAAACTGAACTTGGTCTCGTCCAGCGGTTTCGTGAAAATATCTGCAACTTGTCTATCTGTTGGAACATACTGCAAATCTATGTCCCCATGATCCACATGCTCCACATGCTCCCATATGAAATGATATCTCAGCTCTATGTGCTTTGTCCAGTTATGATAGACTGGGTTATTGGCTATTGCTATTGCACTGGAGGAGTCGCAAAATAGAGGGATGTCTTTGACTTGTATATTGTAGTCTTCTAGCTGGTTCTTTAGCCAAAGCAATTGTGCACAACAACTGCCAGCAGAAATGTATTTTGACTCAGCCGTTGAGATTGAAACACAATTTTGCTTATTGCTACTCCAGGAAATGAGCCTTCTTCCAAGGAATTGGCAAGTTCCGGAAGTGCTCTTCCTGTCATCTTTGCTACCTGCAAAATCTGCATCTAAAAAACCAATTAGTTCGCTATCATTACTTCTTGGGTACCATAAACCAAGATTTGGTGTACCTTTAAGGTATCTAAACATCTTCTTTGCAGCTGCATAGTGAGATTCCTTACAGTTCACTTGGAATCTAGCATAGACACATGTAGAGAACATTATGTATGGTCTACTGGTAGTAAGGTAGAGCAAGGATCCAACTATGCTTCTGTACTTGGTTTCATCAAAAGGTTTCCCATTCTCATCCTTGTCCAGAGACGTAGCTGAACCCATTGGAGTCCTCATAGAGGTTGCATTCTCCATTCCGAATTTCTTAATCAACTCCTTGGTGAACTTAGTTTGTGAGATGAAAATTTTATCTTCAGATTGTTTCACTTGAAGTCCTAAGAAATACTTCAGCTCACTCATACTGCTCATTTCAAACTTCCCTTGCATAAGTTTAGAAAACTTCTTGCAGAGGTTGTCGTCTATAGAGCCAAAAATAATGTCGTCGACATAGATTTGCACTAGCAAAATCTTGCCTTTTATTTCCCTAAGAAATAATGTCTTATCTATCTTTCCCCTTGTGAACTTGTTCTCAAGAAGAAAGCTAGACAGTATCTCATACAAAGCTCGAGGAGCTTATTTCAAACCATATAAAGCTTTAGATAAAAGATAAACATAATTAGGAAAGTTAGAATCAACGAAACTTGGGGGTTGTTCCACATACACTTCTTCCTTTATGTCACCATTAAGGAAGGCGGACTTCTCGTCCATCTGATAGACGGTGAAGCCCTTTAGTGCAGCATACACTAGGAACAACCTAATTGCCTCCAGCCTTGCCACTGGAGCATATGTCTAGTCAAAGTCGATTCCTTCTTCTTGCATGTATCCTTTGGCGACGAGTATGGCTTTGTTCTTTATGATCGTCCCATCCTCGTCCATCTTGTTCCTGTAGACCCACTTCGTTCCGATGACGTTCTTGCCTTTGGGTCTTGGAACAGGTGTCCATACTTTGTAGCACTTGAACAGATTTAGCTCTTCTTCCATTGCCATAATCCATGAAACGTCCGAGTTTGCTTCCTCAAACTTCTTTGGTTCAACCTGTGAGAGAAAAATCAGGTACAAATTTTCATTAATAGTACCTCTACGAGTTCTGACACCATCCCGAGGATCTCCGATGATTTGATCAGTTGGGTGATCCTTCAGATGTCTGAGCTCTAGGTTCCTTGCATCTGGAGCTTCTTCAATCACAGGAGTGACTTCATCAACTTGAATGATTCCTTCATCTTGATCATCAACCTCTCCAATCAGGGTTGGAGTGGTGATCTTAATGATCTTTTCACCTTTCTCTTTAGTCGCCTCATCCAAGTTAAGTTCTCTTAACCTTGAACCTGCATCTTCAATGAACACACTAGAAGAGTTGTTATGCAACAAGCTCATCTCATTAAATACAATATGTATAGATTCTTCAACAACCAGGGTTTTCTTATTAAATACCCTATATGCCTTACTATGGCTACTATATCCTACGAAAATACCTTCAAAACTCTTTTCACTAAATTTAGTACTATGATACTTAAAATTGTTAAGAACGAAGCATTTGCAGCCAATGATTCTAAAATATGATACAATCGGCATTCTGCCCTTTAGAAGTTCATAAGGCGTCTTTTTGTGGTTCTTGTTTATGACTGCTCGATTTTGCACGTGGCATGCAGTGTTGACGACTTTAGCCCAAAAGTACTCCAGGAGTGATGCATCACTCAACATGGTCCTGCAGGCCTCTATGAGTGTTCTGTTCCTTCTCTTAGCTACTCCATTTTGCTGAGGAGTTCGAGGAGAGGAAAACTCATGAAAGATACCTACGCTTTCACAAAATTTTGTCATGGCCCCAGACTTGAATTCAGTTCTATTGTCACTTCTGATTTTGACTATGGAACAGTTGAATTCATTCTGGATCTGCCTAACAAAATTTGTAAAGACATCAAAGGTATCTGACTTGTGTTTCAGAAAGAACACCCACGCAAAGCGCAAGTAGTCATCAACAATAACCAACGTATAATCCTTACCTCCTAAACTTCTAACTTGCAGTGGACCGAACAAGTTCATATGAAGCAGGTGTAAACACCTATTAGAGTCTTTGCATATAATGCTTTTAAAAGTAGCCCTTATTTGTTTTCCTTTCACACATGCATGACAAGGTCTATCCTTAGCCCACTTAACATTCGGGGCATCACGTACTAAGTTCAGGGAAAATAATTTATTAATAGTTTTAAAATTAATATGTGTTAATCTCTTGTGCCAATGGTCACCAAGAGACACACTATTTTTAGCCAAAAGACACACTGGTGTGGAAGAGTCTATACAAATAAAATTTAAACAGAATATATTACTACTACGAGTACCTGATAAAATCATTTCCAAATTGTCAACGGACTTTATCAAGCACTTATCAGCATGAAATTCAACTATGTATCCTTTATCGCATAGTTGGTTTATGCTTATGAGATTGTGTTCCAATCCTTCAACATAAGCCACATCCGAAAAGGATACACTACCGTTAGAAATCATACCATAGCCTTTCGTAATTCCTCGGTCAAAACCTCCAAAGATGACCTTTGGTACGTTCACGACTGGAGAGTAATTCTGGAGAAGGCTTCTAGTCCCAGTCATATGCCGAGAGCATCCTCTATCCAAATACCAAATGGGAATTCTGGTGGCCTTTGGACATACCTGCAATTTCAAATCAGTTTGCTATAGGAATCCAAACTTGCTTGGGTCCTTGGTCTTTAGTTAGCTTGCTCCCCTACATATATTAACATTATGAGCGGTCTTTCTCATATTGTTAATCTGAGGGATAACATAGTTTCTGGGATTAAACCAGCAATCTATGGCAAAGTAACCAATTCTGCCACAGCACCAACAGTCAAACCTATTGTATCTTTGCCTAACTCCCTCATGCTTGACTTTTGGGGAGTCTGGTCTAGTAGGGGCAGCATTCTTAGAGGTAGAAGCTTCATGGTGATGACAATCACATGATTTCTTCTCCTTCATAGGCTTTTCAAAAATAGGCTTTACTTTTGGAGCCTTCTTGATGTTATGACCATGTTAAAAAGGGCCATAGCTCTGAAAAGTGATCTCTTTGTAAGGTGCCTTAAAGACACTTTCACCAAAGTCTCGAGGGTGAGTCCATCCTTGGTACCTTGACTTGGGCTCTACATAAGTAGGCCTAGTGAAGTGACCGTAGAAGGAGTAAAGATCAAACTTATTAGTAGGAAAGACAACTTTCTTAAATGTAGTCTGATCTTGTAGAGCTTTCGCCTTTGCCTGGGCCAAGGCCTTCTTGGCCGCCTTATTCTTTCGCTGAGCCTTATTCCTCCTAGAAGATTTACTAGGAGCCTCAACATGGCCTAGTCTAGCACCCTTAGTCTGAGCAGAGAACTCAAAAACAAGAGGAAGAACTATCTTGGGCCTAGAGAAACCTTCAACAAGTTTCTTTTCAGCTTCAAGTAACTCTTCCAATCCCTTGATGATTTCTTCTTTTAGATCGAGGTGCTTGAGAGCCTTATTGTACTCATCAACTGCAGTATCTAAGTCTTCTCTGAGTGAGTCCATCTTAACGAATTTCTCTCTCAGAGAGCTTTCTACGGCCTTTAGAGACTTAATCTCTTTTGCCTGAGTTTTCACGACCTTTCGACATTTGTCGCAGGCCTTGATCAACTCCTTATACTTGGCCATGAGTTCATACTCATCGTCAGAAGAGCTGTCCTCATGATTATGATCAGATAAATCAGATTCAGAGAGGGGTGTATGAGATTTTACCTCCCTAGTAAACTGTGGCTCTTCTTCTTCGTCAGTATTTGCCATGAGCCTAAAGTAGGCTTCCTCTTCATCACTTGACTCAGATGAGCCAGTATCACTGAGGGTTTTTCCCTTTTTGGATACAAGGCTGATAGTTTAACTTTCAAGATAGCCTAAACACCTAGAGGGGGGGTGAATAGGTTCTACTTATTTATAAAAACTTCTAGGCAGAATTCAATTTAATGGCTAACACAATAATCACAGCAATCACAGAAAATAAAACATCACAAATTGCACAATATTTTATAGTGGTTCCCCAAGGTCTGGGTACATCCACTTTCCCCCTTCACCTATCTAGCAGTATGCTAGATTCGGCCAAACTTCCACTAATCTCAGATCAACAGATCCTACAACTCAGAACCCAACTGGTTCCTACAACTCAGGCACAACAGCCCTACCTCAGCCTTGCCCCAAGGCCTACAACTCAGAGAAGACCCTTCTCCTACACTCAGGCAAACAGCCCTACCACTCAGAGTTCAACACTCATACACTCAGCCTTTATAACACATGCTTACAACTCAGATCTGTGTAAACAGATCCTATAGAAATATAAAAAAGATTATTTAACTGTCTTGCCTAAATTGAGAGAGAAAAGGCCAAGACAATTCTTGATCAGCTGATGAAATCAACTGTATCTGAGCTTTCTTCAAAGCTTCTTGAATATGAACTTAGCTGAGTTGATTTCCAAACAGCTTCTTGAGAATCCACTAGTGATTTCTTTCTTCTTCTTCAAATTCTGGCTTGATCTCTCTCTATCCAGCACTTTGAATGATTCTTCTGAATTCTGATTAGAACTCTTCTTTGATCTATCCTTAGATAGTCTTCTTAGATCTTCTGGAGAAGATCTTCTTAAGTGCCTAGCACTTTCTTGAAATGAATTGGATTGTAATCCTTCTCAACTTTTTTGATTCTCATCAATGTTTTTAAAAGTGTTTTCCTCCTTCTGAATCTGTCTATTTATAGACTTTCTTCATGGTAACCGGCTGATCCGGTTTCTAACCGTTTTCTGACAAGTCTGACAGCTTCAGTTAACCGGTGGCAACCCACAGCTATCAAGTCTTCAAACAAGTCCTGTGCCTTAGTCTTGAACCACAAGTTGTCGAGACAGTCTGTCAGAAAGTGTCGAGACCATCTGTCTATCTGTGTCGACACAATTGACTTTGGTGTCGACACAGTCTTCAGTGATGTCGACTAAGTTGCCTTTGAGTCGACACAGCTTCTTCTGAAAATAACTTGGTCTTGACTCTTCAGTGTGTCGACACAAGTCCTGTGTGTCGACACAGTTGTTGTAGAATCATAACTTAGTAAGTGTCGACTTAGCCTTCAGGTGTCGACACAGTCTTCTTTTAACTCTGCTATAATGTGTCGACTCAATCACAATGTGTCGACACATTCTGCTAGTGTAGACAAACTTGAGGTCGACTATATTCTTCTGTGTCGACACATTTTCCCAATGTTGAGGTCGACGCTTTTCTTCTGTGTCGACACAAATTCCCAGTGTTGTGTCGACTTACTTCTTCTGTGTCGACACACTTTCCCAGTATTGTTGTAGACTAACTGCTATGTGTCGACACTGCTTCCCAGTGTTGTTGTAGACTAACTGCTATGTGTCGACATACTTCCTCTGTGTCGACACTTTTTCCCAGTGTAGTTGTAGACTAACTGCTATGTGTCGACACTGCTTCCCAGTGTTGTGTCGACTAATTTCTTCTATGTGTCGACACATCCTTCTCTGTGTCGACACTTGGACTTAGAATTTTTCTGCATACTTTATCAATTCTTCACCTGCACATGTCAACTCAAAACAACATCAAATACACCTTGATGTATATCATTGAGCTAGGTTGGGCTTCTTCAAATCAGGTACACATTTTCCAATGTACCCAACAATCTCCCCCTATTTGGAGAAGTCATAACCCTTATAGCCAATGATATACACCATTTATAAACAGTACTAAATGATGATATATGACAAAAACACAGGGATACTTAATAATAAACAAAATAATAAAAACATCATAGATAAAACAATCTATCACAGATTTAAACAATATTTTGTTTATTACTGGGTAATGTTTGATTACATTGTTTTACATTTAATGATCACATCACAACATTACAAAACATTATGAAGGAACTAAAACACAATCAGGATTGATCAGGCTCTCTAATGATAATCCCTTTGCCAGATTGAATTTTAGCTGTCACAGGAGCTTCTGATTCTTCAGCTATCTTCTTTCCTTTTAGATCAGCTTTCTTCTGAGCTTCTTCCTTGAGCCTTTGCCTTTCAAAATAGTGAAAAGGCTTTGGGAAGTACTTGCTTGGCTCCATAGCATCTGGTGGCAGCCTCCCCAGCTTAGCTTTCCTTCTGAATTGTACTATAGCTTCCTGTCTTGCCTCATACTTCTGCCATTCTATCTCATTGTACCACTTCCCTCTCTCATGAACTTTGTCTTGTACAGCCTTCCATGCAGTGAGTATTATGTTCCTTGAAGTAGGACTCCACTGCTCATAATCTGGCTTAAGTGCAGCCTGCTCTCTAAATCTCTTCTTTGCTAATAGAGCATCTTGCTGTTCTTTCAGGAAGGCCTCTGGCATCTCAACTTTCTCAATCACAACATTATTCACCTCCTTTGGAGGACTATACATATCCTGCACTTGCTTATCCAGAATATCAAAATCAGAAGGGGGGTAAATAACTTGGGCAACCTCAGGTTGGTTGCCTTCAAGTAGTCCTGCTTGAATGCCTGATTCAGCCATCATATCATCATCACACAAGGGTGGATATCCCAAGGTGGCTCTTATACTATTTGTCACCCATTTAGAGTGCTCTTGGCCTGCATGAATCAATAACCTCTCCCCCTTTATGACTTCTCTGGTCATATGATCTCTAAGATCATTCTTCTGAAACCTTATCTGTCCATCTAGATAATTTATACCATCTTTGAAAAATGGTTTCAACTTTTGCAGCTTGGTTGATATGTCCTGTTGGCAGGTGGAGATAGCAGTTTGTACTGAGGCAATAGCATCTTGAAATTTCTTATTAAACTCTTCCTTTTCTTTAGCTCTTGCCTCAGACATTTCAGTGTAATTCTTTTGTAATTCTAGAAGAATCTGATTGTGGGAGTCTTCCAGATTTGCATTCATATTGATCTGATTGGTAATGACATAGCCTTGCTTCAGGACAACATCATCTACCTTTTTAGTAATAGCCTCCTGTTGTTGAGCTAGATAAACCACAGCATGGCCTCCCTTTTGGAAGCAATCTGTCATTTCTTTCTTATGCATGTTGACTTGAAACTGGATGGACTTTATATCCTGAGCTAAGTCAAACTGAAGTGACTTGCTATTTTCATCAACATACTTTTCCATAGCCATTCTTTGTTCATCCAATTTCACCTGTAGATCTACCATAAACTTGTTATGATCAAAGGCAGGAGATACTTGTTGAGGTGTTGTCTGTAAAGCCTGCTTATAATTCTTGCTTCTTCTCTTAAATACAACAAGTTTTCTTTTCTTGGCCATCCTGGCTTCTTCAGTTTCAGTATCAGACGAAGTATCTAGGTGAACTCTTTCTTGAGGAGGATGAAGTGTATCTGTCCCAGTGACCTGTTGCTCAGTCTCAACATCCACCGGCTCCCCCTCAACCTGTGGCTCAACTTCAGCTTCCTGATCAATTTCCATACCTATGGACTTCTCAATTTCTGGTCCTCCTCCTACTTTATCAGTAGTAGTATCAGCATCAAGGAATAACTCCTCCAGAGTAAATTCCATTTGAGCTGTATCTTCTGCAGCAGTTAAATCTTGAGATAAGTCTAACTGTGCTTCCTCTTGCACTTGTACTGACAACAGCTTCTCCTGTACTCGTTCAGTAATTGTAGTATCTAGAGTAGGAGTGGACACTAGCTCCCCCTGAACCTGTGCAGTAATAAGAATATGAGCAATGTCTTTTATAGTAAAATACATTAGCTCCCCCTACACTTGTACCTGATCAGGAGTAGATACATTTTGAGCAGGAGAGTGAACTGGCTCCCCCAGCATCTGTGCAGGTGTTGACACTTGCTGGACTATAGTTGAGTCAGGCTGTTCTTCAACCTGTGTCCTGAGTGGGTCTTCTTGTTATTGTTCAGTTTCTTGAGTTTGAGAAGGGGATTTCACAGGGGTGTCTGGCCTGCTCTCTTCAGGCACATCCTTGGACAGCACCCTATCCCACCTAGAGAATAGTCTCATATCCATCCTTCTCATATGATTGATCTTAGTCCCTGGCAGTTGCTGCATCACTTCAGGAATCACTTCAGTGAGATATAAGCTCATGAATCTAGCCATGTTGGGCTTCTTGATTCCTTCTTTGATCTTGTCAAAGAGTACTCCTGACCAATCAGTAGGAATTGTAAAAACAATCCTGGTCATAAGGCTGAACATATAGGCAGAAATCCTATCATGTCCACCTGTCTTGCAGAGGATCACTTTCCCAACAATTTCAGACAAGAACTTCCCTTGCTGATTCATACCCTTCCTGTTGAATGCAGCTCCAATCTTCATGCTCGAGTCCAGTCCACACCATTGAAGGGCTTCCCTTGTCTTAGAACTAGGAACTTCCTCTTCATTCTCAACTACTTGTAATTGAAAGATCTTTCTTAAACTTCTTGGAGTAATCTTCACCTTAGTCCCTTGAACATTGGACTTAATCTTGAGGCCATTTGAGTGGACTGATGCAGAGATAAAGAACTCGTGCACCTCCTTCTTCCAGATTTTAGTCGGTTCTGAGATTAGAAATTCTAACCCTGACTCGGAGAGGAGGGTGATAACCCCTTGAACATCTGGCGGCGCATCTGCAAAGGCCTGGCGCACCAACTCATACCCTTCATTGACGTTGTCTTCAATCCTTAGCGCCATCGATTCGTCGAGAAAGCTTGAGAGAAGAGAGAAAGATAGACTGTCGACACAGGGTTTTAGTCTCGAAAACCTTGGAAGCGTGTCGACAGAAAGAGTTTTTGACCTATTTATACCTTCTGTTGAAAGAAGTTCAAAAGGTGCCAAAAACAGACTAAATGTGTCGACACAGACGGAATATGTCGACACAAACTTCTATTGTCTCGACATTACTTCAGCCTACTATGTGTCAACACCAATTTGTGGTTATGTCGACACCTTGGATACATAGTAGATAGACAGAAATTCTGTGTCGACTCTAAGGATAAGTGTCGACACATATTCTGTAAGTGTCGACACCATTATCCTGGTTGAGTCGACATTACATTTCTGGTTAAGTCGACAATATAACTCTTAAGTGTCGACACATATTCTCTGTGTCGACACAATATTTCTGACTTGTCAACATTATTTCTCTGAGTCGACACATTATTACTGAATGTGTCGACACATTCTTACTTAGCCAATTTCTGTTGGTTCAACACCACTTGTAAGTGTTACTTCAATGTGTCCTTTTTTAACACTTAATTATGTTGTTATTACTTTAACTTACTTAAATACCACTTCAATTGCATTGTTAATGATTTGTTAATGCATTAATCAATGGTTAACATACCTAATTCAATTTTGAATTTATTGAATTTGGTTTCATCTAAAGGCTTAGTAAATACATCTGCTATTTGATAATCTGTTTTTACAAATTCCAATGAGATGTCTCCTTTTTCTATATGTTCTCTTAGAAAATGGTATTTGATTTCTATATGCTTAGTTCTACTATGAGAAACTGGATTATTAGCAATAGAAATAGCACTCTTAGAATCACATAAAAGGGGTGTTCTACTTACCTGAATACCATAATCCTTAAGCTGATGTTGCATCCACAATAGCTGTGCACAGCAGCTTCCAGCAACAACATACTCTGACTCAGCTGTGGAAATTGCCACACTGGTCTGCTTCTTACTACTCCATGATATTAGTCTTCCTCCCAGGAATTGACAAGTACCTGTAGTACTTTTTCCTGTCCTCTCTACATCCTGCAAAATCTGCATCTGAATAGCCTGTTAGTAGAAAATCTCTATTCCTAGGGTACCAAAGGCCTAGATTAGGAGTGCCCTTTAGATATCTCAGAATCCTTTTGACTGCAGTATAATGAGATTCTTTAGGGCAGGCTTGGTACCTAGCACAGACACATGTTGCATATATAATGTCTGGTCTACTAGCAGTGAGATATAGTAGAGACCCAACTATTCCTCTATACAATGATTCATCAACAGGTTTACCTGCCTCATCTTTGCATATAGGCATACTTGTTCCCATAGGAGTTCTCATGGTGGAGGATGACTCCATACCATATTTCTTAATTAATTCTTTGGTGAACTTAGACTGGGATATGGACAATCCATCATCAGTCTGTCTTACTTGGAGTCCCAAGAAGAACTTAAGTTCTCCCATACTGCTCATCTCAAACTTCCCTTGCATAAGTTTGGCAAACTTTTTACAAAGGTTGTTTTCAGTAGATCCAAAGATTATGTCATCAACATAGATCTGAACTAAGATGATCTTACCTTTGGATTCCCTAAGGAATAGAGTTTTGTCTATCTTTCCTCTTGAGAATTTATTCTCAATGAGGAAGGTAGACAGGGTTTCATACCAAGCCCTTGGAGCTTGTTTTTGTAAGACCCCCCTCCCGGAACACAACACACGGCACGAGGGGAGTCTTATGCCCGAAATAGCCGCCTTGCGGTAGCACTAACACACGAGTTAGCCTTTACCACAAGACGCCTATTCCGCCGGCTACAATCCATATCACAACGATTATGCCAACCCAACCATAACAGAAAAGTAAAGCTAAAAGCAGTCCAGTTCACAGCTAAGTTAAAGTCCAAAAATAGTAGCGGAAGATAACAAGCACAACAGGCTTGCACAAATGAAACAAGAGTCTAGAAGTGTTTTGCCAAACGGCTACATGAAAACACTCACTACTGTCACTGACGGTGCCGATGGCACCACCACCTCAGGTCCTATCATCCGGGCCTGGCTGTCCTGCTGCATAGTCCGTTGCCGCTCTACCTGCGGGGTTTCCTCCTAAAAAGGAAGACGTAGCAACCGTTAGTCATAAGACTAAGTGGCTTCACATCCGCTCCCCCGGCGACTCCTCGGCACCGGGCGGAGAAAGGAATACAGGTACAATATATATACATAAGCAAGTAAACAAGCAGGTGACAGTAAATATGGTGAAGTATAAACTACGCTACACAACTAGCAATTCTACGAATATCAATAATATATAAATGACAGCAGGTATAATTAATCAGAATAGTAACTTAACTTATAAGAGTGCCCATACAAACTTATAAGTTAAGGATCGGCTTAACAGTAAAGTAACTCATCGTATAAGAATGCCCATACAAACTTATACGATGAGGATCTTGTGTATGCAATGAATGACATGTTATGAATGTTATGTTATGACCGACTCATGCGCACGCACATGCAAGTTGCTATGTCGACACAGACTAGAAGTTCCCACTTTTCGAGCAGGTAGCTAACCTCTCAGGCGTCGTCCGTCGTGGCCAGACGGCGACAGTGGAGCGGGCGTCTCCACTACTAGGTGGTATCACACTACCTATCCTAGGCCCCCGTACGCCTCAACGCTAAGAACACAACAGCGGAGCTCACATGCGTACTACGGCTCAGAAGGGGTCTTGGGTAAATGTGCACCAAGAACACAGCCCAACCTGGCCTTTGATTTCGAACTGGATGGAACCTCGGAAACGCACGAGGTGCAAGCCCAACCGTTCTCATGGCACGGAGGAGATCTCGGGTTATGGACACCAAGTATCTAACCCTACCGCCCAAGGTCTACCCATTGGCTCCCATCGGTGTGACGACTGGCGAACCCGTAGACCTGCCACAATCATTATCTCAACATCGCGACACGATGAATCGTCGCACATCACATGCCCCAAAACAACTCACTCGATGCTACCCGTAGGGAGACTTCAACTCTAAGCATCGGTTGTTAATAAACCCCTTAGGCTCGGATTACAGTTACAAAATACTCTTCACATAGTGTTCATCATGTTCACGCCCACCTATTCAATGATTTCACCTTAACACTACGTACATTAGATATGTTCAACACCAATTTGTATAAATATATCCTTTACCAATAGCAACTCCTAATATCTAGCCTTCCCATCCAATCCATTTCTCTACCATTACATGGTTTTTCCCCAATACATAACCAAATGAGTAACCATGCTAAATTATAGCAACAACAACATTATAGATATATGGGAGCAAGATATCAAATGAGCAAATCACAATCATTGCAAGAGAGCTAACATTATAACTTAACAAGTGCATTAACATAGGATAGTCTTATACTAAAACTGGGATTCCCGGAGCTACAGGAATCCGATCACAATGCACAACCCCTCGTTGGAAAGGTATTCGCGAGGGCTACGACTTTCGTGTTGAGTCGATCGCCCAGATCTGGTCGCAACATACCAGAAATTCAACTCGAATACGTACAGGAAACAGTTTCCTGTACAGGAATTTTCCCGAACGCAGCGGACTCGAACCAGCTTTCCCGTGGCTACAGGTATCGCATGGAAACGAGCAACCCTCGTTGGAAAGGTAATTTCAAGGGCTACGACTTTCGTGTTGAGTCGATCACCCAGATTTGGCCAGAACACCTCCGAAATTGGCCACGAAGGTCGCCGCGTGCAGAAATCAGATTTCTGCACGCATCTTAAGGCGAGATGAACGGCATCCGTTCATCTTCTTCCTTGCAACGACCTCGCATAAACTTCTCCAGAAATCACACCCAACCTTATTTCTCCTTTCAAAGCCAAACCCCCAACGAAAACCCCTCTCATCTCCACTTTGAAGGATGAGAAGGTTGAGGGAGACTAAGCCTAAACCTAGGCATGGCTTATCCTAAGAACTCTCCTCATCACCATCAAGACTCTATGGAGTCGATGTCTCTCCTATAATAACTATAGATCTAGCACCAAGGGAGAGGGGAGGAAGCTCACCTCAAGTCCAGCGGTACCACCATGGCCGGCCATGAGCCTCGCACTCCTTCGCGGCGGCATTGTTTTTCCCTTGACGGTGGCGGCGTTTTGATTCCTCCAAGGATGGCTCCGGCAAGCTCTTCCTCCTCCTCCAGCCAAGAACCCTCTCAGGAATTTCGGGGCAGAAGAAAGGAGATGAAATGCTAGGGTTTCCCAACTTTTTCCTTTTTATACATCGCAGACACGGGTAGGCACACGGCCGTGTTCCTACCCGTGTTCAGGTGACACGGCCGTGTGGCATGCCGTGTCTAGGGCCGTGTTCCTCCCAGAACCACTTTCTGTCGGGTCAGGGTTGCGGCACACGGGTAGAGACACGGCCGTGTCCCGACCCGTGTCCTTGGCACACGGCTAGGGACACGCCCGTGTCCCAACCCGTGTCCTTGGCACACGGCTAGGGACACGCCCGTGTCCAATGCCCGTGTACCTCTCTGACTGGTAAACCTATTTTTATGAGGCACACGGGTATGGACACGGCCGTGTCCATACCCGTGTCAGCCAAAAATGCTGTTTTGCCTTGTTTTCCTCATTTTCCGCACGTCCGCACCTGTTCACCCACATCCCCCATTGGGCTCACCACAGCCCCCTTGACTCAAATACGCAATCAAGGGGCCTAGCGCGAATTGGGACGTTACAAATCCTATAAACAAAATAAAAGATTTCGTCCCCGAAATCAGGGTAAGGCTATGGGAGTGAAACACATAAAAAGGGAACTATGCTTTCAAATAAAATTTTACCTGGAGTAAATAATTCCGGGTAGCGCTCTTGCATCAAATCCCTTGGCTCCCATGTGCACTCTTCCTTCCCGTGATTAGACCATAGCACCTTCACCAAGGGAACACTTTTGCGGCGCAAGGTCCTTGTCTCGTTATCAACGATCCGCACCGGCTCCAGTCGCACAGACCTATCAGACGCCACGGCACCATCCGCCGTGGGGATATACTGTTCAGGTCGCAACAAAGCCTTCCGAAGCGACGATACATGGAACACGTCGTGAAGGTTCTCCAGCTCCGGTGGTAACTCCAATCGATAGGCCAGAGGGCCAATCCTTTCCACTACAACATAGGGCCCAACATACCTTGGGCTGAGCTTCTTGACTCCACGTACTCGTGACACTCCGTGCATCGGTCGAATCTTCAGGAACACCTTATCACCCACTTGAAACTCTACCATACGGTGCCTTGCGTTGTAATATTTCGCCTGTCGGCTTTGAGCCTCTAGCATTCGATTCCGGATCAACCTAACCACCGCGTCCGTGTCATCAATATACTCATTTCCCAATGTCTTCGGATCTTCGTCTTGCACCCAGGACAAGGGTGTTCTACACCTCCTTCCATACAAAGCTTCATGAGGTGCCATTCCAATACTAGCTTGATGACTGTTATTATAAGAGAACTCCACGAGAGGTAAGAGTCTCTCCCATGGTTCTCCTTTATCTAGCACACACAACCTCAATAGGTCCTCCAATGTTCGGATGGTTCGTTCAGATTGCCCGTCCGTTTGTGGGTGAAAGGCTGTGCTAAAGGCGAGGCGCGAGCCCAAATAAGCCTGTACAGCCCTCCATTCTCTTGAAGTAAACCGACCATCCCGGTCGGAGACGATCGTCTTTGGCACACCATGGTACCGCACAAATTGTTCCACAAAGAGACGCACTAAGACGCCCACTTGCGCCTCCTTCTTCATTGGGATAAATCGGGCTACCTTGGTCAACCGGTCAACTATCACCCACACAGAATCATTCCCCGAGCGCGAGCGAGGTAACCCGTGGACGAAGTCCATGGAGATGTCCTCAAATTTCCATTCGGGGATGGGCAACGACTGTAGCATTCCACCGGGGCTTCGGCACTCTGCCTTCACCATTTGGCAGGCCACACAATGAGTAACAAAGTACTTGACATCCCTCTTCATGCCCGGCCAACACATCGTCTTTCTCAAATCGGTGTACATCTTCGCGATCCCCGGGTGCACCGAGTACTTGGAGCAATGGGCCTCCTTTAGGATATCCTCCCGAATGTTGTCACCTTCGGGGATGTAAAGCCGGTCACGAAAATGGACGAGGCCGTCTTTTAGGGAGTATTCTTCCGTAGTCCCATCCTCCATTGACTTGAAAGCCGGGGTTAAAGCCGCATCCTTCTTTTGTTCCGTACGGATCCGGTCTCGTATGTTGCAAACTATACTCATCGCGGCCAAATATTCGGTATACTCTTCCGGTTGATTCTTAAAGACCAAAGTGATTTCCATCTCTTGCAACGTCCGGATTAACTCCATCCTCATCAAGCGGGATTCCGTGCTCGCTTCCGGCGCTTTTCGGCTCAAGGCATCAGCTACGGAATTAACCTTCCCGGGGTGGTAGTTCAAGGTGAAATCATAGTCGCACAAGAACTCCAACCACCGCCGCTGTCTCAAGTTTAACTCCTTTTGGGTGTGAACGTACTTCAGATTTTTGTGATCCGAGTAGATCTCGCAGTGGACGCCGTATAAATAATGCCTCCACATCTTCAAGGCGAATACCACCGCTCCCAACTCTAGATCATGCACCGGGTAGCTGGCTTCATGCTTCTTCAACTGTCTTGAAGCATAAGCGATCACATGCCCATTCTGCATCAACACAGCTCCCATCCCTTGATACGACGCAACCGTGTAAACTTGAAAGCCCTCCTTCCCAGATGGAAGAGCTAGGATGGGTGCAGTCGTCAATCTGTCTTTCAACTCTTGGAATGCAGCTTCGCACTGGGGTGTCCATTCAAACGGCACACCCTTCTTGGTCAGCGTAGTAAGGGGAAGGGCGATCTTCGAGAAGCCTTTCACGAACTTGCGATAGTACCCGGCAAGTCCAAGAAAGCTTCGTATGTCGGCCGCTGACTTCAATGGCGACCACTCCTTCACGGCCCGCACCTTGGCCGGATCTACTGCTAGCCCCGCCCCACTAATCACATGGCCCAAGAACGCGACCTCTCGAAGCCAAAACTCACATTTGCTGAACTTGGCAAACAAAGTGTGCTCCTTTAGTTTCCTCAGCACTAAAGTTAGATGCTCGGCGTGTTCTGCTTCAGTCTTGGAGTAGACTAGGATATCATCGATGAACACGATGACAAAGATGTCCAAATAAGGGCCGAACACCTTGTTCATCAAGCTCATAAAGGCGGAAGGGGCGTTTGTGAGCCCAAACGGCATCACGGTAAATTCATACAAACCATATCTCGAACTGAACGCCGTCTTCTGAATGTCATCCTCTTGTATCCTCAGCTGATAATATCCCGAACGCAGATCTAACTTGGAGAACCAATACGATCCCACCAATTGATCGAATAATTCATCAATGCGCGGTAGGGGATAGGTGTTCCGCACCGTTAACCGGTTCAACTCTCGATAATCAATACATAACCGCAAGGTGCCATCCTTCTTTTTGACGAACAAAACGGGCGCTCCCCAAGGCGATGAGCTTGGGCGAACGAACCCTGCTTCCACCAATTCCTGAAGCTGAACTCTAAACTCTGCAAGTTCCTTCGGAGCCATTCGGTATGGAGCTCGCGAGACGGGCTTGGCACCCGGAATTAGCTTGATTTGGAAGTCCACTTCCCTATGCGGGGGTAGTCCTGGCAATTTCTCGGGAAATACCTCGGGAAATTCTCGCACCACCCGCACATCCTTGACCTCTAATGTCAATTTCTTCAACTCGAAGCAAATTACATAGACCTCGTCCCCTTCCATATGAGATTTCATAACTTGGATTGAAGATAATAATTTACGGGGTGCGAATTTAATACCTTGGAAGATGACTTCCGAGTCTCCATGCCTCAACATAACTTGCTTCTCCGCACAATTGATCCTGGCGTGGTGCCAGTCCAACCACTTCATGCCCAGGATGAGATCGAACTCCGGGATTCTTAACACTGTAGCCGGAGTTTCAAAGAACTTTCCTCCAATAAGGGTGTCGAAGTCGCAACTTGCTGACGACGTCATCTCAGAGCCGTCCGGAAGGCGCACCCTTTGAGTAATGCCCGTGAAGTGTTGCACTCCCTCCAAGTCCTTCACGAAGTCCTCCGAAATGAACGAGTGAGACGCACCCGTGTCAAATAACGTATAGGCGGGTCTCCCGCTAACCACGACAGTGCCTAGGTTCCAAAAGGGTAATCACTATTCAGAATAGCGCGTATCATTTGTATCATAAATCTAACAAGTCATATAATATTAAAACAATTTTGCACGTACCGGTGATGACTTCTTGCGGATTTCTCTCCTGAGTCATATCCAATGCGAATACATGCTCCCGTGCATGTCCTTGATTTCTCCCTGGTGGTCCTCTTCCTCGGCCACGCATGTGCCCTCGTCCCCGTGGAGCTACTGGAGGGGGAGCAATAGGGGCACCCCCGATCAGTCGCGGGCAAACTCGTCGGACATGCCCCGGTTGGTTGCACTCAAAACATATCATCTCACGCCGGCCCCCAGGTTGTTGATAATATTGCTGCTGCGGTGGTGGTGGTAAAGGTAGTGGTTGCGGAATTGGGTACTCCACCCGATAGTTCCGGTTGACCCACCGACCGCCTCTGTGGTTTCCCCTTCCTCTGCCATGATCATTCCGCCTTCTATTACTAGGGCCGACTTCAATTACACCTTCCGCAGGTCTCTTGCCACATCCAATGTGGTCCGCCTCCAGTCTCTTTGCCATGTCAATGATTTCTGCCAGGCTTCCATCGGCTATAAACAAAAGGGCCTGCCTCAGGGGGTCCCTTAACCCTTTGTAGAAGCGCTTCGCATAGCCTCTATCGTCCAACTCATAGGAATCGGCAAACCTAGCGAGGTGTTGGAACTCCCTCTGGTACTCCGTTACCGAATTCGATCCCTGCTTCAGCTGCAGAAATTTTTCTTCAAGTCCATCCCGAGCAGAAGAAGGGATGAAGTGCTCCAGAAAAGCCTCGGTGAACTCGTTCCAACCGATGTCCGTGTACAACCGCCCTTGGAAGATGGAGCCCATGAGGGACTTCCACCACCTTTTGGCGTGCAGCTCTAGCAGCGTCACTACCAATGTCACCGCCATGCTGTTCGGACATCTTATGCCAGCCATCAATTCCTGCACGGTATCAAGCCATTCCTCGGTGCGCACCGGCGATTCTATCCCAAGATAGGCAGGAGGGGACAGGGCACGGAAGGTGCTCAACCAGTTGGAGCTTGGTGCTTGTTGCTGCACCGGAGCTTGCTGGGCTTTAAATGCATCCAATATGGCTGACAGCGTTTGTCCCAGTTCCGACTGTTGGAATTGTGAAGGGACGGAAGGGGTAGGAGTGCCCCCAACCGGCTCCACCTGCGCTGGGACCTATACGCAAGGTACAAACTAGGGTCAGGTTGGCTAAAACTAATGTCAAAGTTGGACAACTTAGTGTGAATTACAGATGGGCACACCACTGCTTCCGCTAAGTCGGTTTGTCCCCAAACCGACTAATCGAACGGGAGTGGCCCATTGTTACCTGACTGCTGTAGGTGAAGATCGGCTTAGTCTGATACCATTTGTAAGACCCCCCTCCCGGAACACAACACACGGCACGAGGGGAGTCTTATGCCCGAAATAGCCGCCTTGCGGTAGCACTAACACACGAGTTAGCCTTTACCACAAGACGCCTATTCCGCCGGCTACAATCCATATCACAACGATTATGCCAACCCAACCATAACAGAAAAGTAAAGCTAAAAGCAGTCCAGTTCACAGCTAAGTTAAAGTCCAAAAATAGTAGCGGAAGATAACAAGCACAACAGGCTTGCACAAATGAAACAAGAGTCTAGAAGTGTTTTGCCAAACGGCTACATGAAAACACTCACTACTGTCACTGACGGTGCCGATGGCACCACCACCTCAGGTCCTATCATCCGGGCCTGGCTGTCCTGCTGCATAGTCCGTTGCCGCTCTACCTGCGGGGTTTCCTCCTAAAAAGGAAGACGTAGCAACCGTTAGTCATAAGACTAAGTGGCTTCACATCCGCTCCCCCGGCGACTCCTCGGCACCGGGCGGAGAAAGGAATACAGGTACAATATATATACATAAGCAAGTAAACAAGCAGGTGACAGTAAATATGGTGAAGTATAAACTACGCTACACAACTAGCAATTCTACGAATATCAATAATATATAAATGACAGCAGGTATAATTAATCAGAATAGTAACTTAACTTATAAGAGTGCCCATACAAACTTATAAGTTAAGGATCGGCTTAACAGTAAAGTAACTCATCGTATAAGAATGCCCATACAAACTTATACGATGAGGATCTTGTGTATGCAATGAATGACATGTTATGAATGTTATGTTATGACCGACTCATGCGCACGCACATGCAAGTTGCTATGTCGACACAGACTAGAAGTTCCCACTTTTCGAGCAGGTAGCTAACCTCTCAGGCGTCGTCCGTCGTGGCCAGACGGCGACAGTGGAGCGGGCGTCTCCACTACTAGGTGGTATCACACTACCTATCCTAGGCCCCCGTACGCCTCAACGCTAAGAACACAACAGCGGAGCTCACATGCGTACTACGGCTCAGAAGGGGTCTTGGGTAAATGTGCACCAAGAACACAGCCCAACCTGGCCTTTGATTTCGAACTGGATGGAACCTCGGAAACGCACGAGGTGCAAGCCCAACCGTTCTCATGGCACGGAGGAGATCTCGGGTTATGGACACCAAGTATCTAACCCTACCGCCCAAGGTCTACCCATTGGCTCCCATCGGTGTGACGACTGGCGAACCCGTAGACCTGCCACAATCATTATCTCAACATCGCGACACGATGAATCGTCGCACATCACATGCCCCAAAACAACTCACTCGATGCTACCCGTAGGGAGACTTCAACTCTAAGCATCGGTTGTTAATAAACCCCTTAGGCTCGGATTACAGTTACAAAATACTCTTCACATAGTGTTCATCATGTTCACGCCCACCTATTCAATGATTTCACCTTAACACTACGTACATTAGATATGTTCAACACCAATTTGTATAAATATATCCTTTACCAATAGCAACTCCTAATATCTAGCCTTCCCATCCAATCCATTTCTCTACCATTACATGGTTTTTCCCCAATACACAACCAAATGAGTAACCATGCTAAATTATAGCAACAACAACATTATAGATATATGGGAGCAAGATATCAAATGAGCAAATCACAATCATTGCAAGAGAGCTAACATTATAACTTAACAAGTGCATTAACATAGGATAGTCTTATACTAAAACTGGGATTCCCGGAGCTACAGGAATCCGATCACAATGCACAACCCCTCGTTGGAAAGGTATTCGCGAGGGCTACGACTTTCGTGTTGAGTCGATCGCCCAGATCTGGTCGCAACATACCAGAAATTCAACTCGAATACGTACAGGAAACAGTTTCCTGTACAGGAATTTTCCCGAACGCAGCGGACTCGAACCAGCTTTCCCGTGGCTACAGGTATCGCATGGAAACGAGCAACCCCTCGTTGGAAAGGTAATTTCAAGGGCTACGACTTTCGTGTTGAGTCGATCACCCAGATTTGGCCAGAACACCTCCGAAATTGGCCACGAAGGTCGCCGCGTGCAGAAATCAGATTTCTGCACGCATCTTAAGGCGAGATGAACGGCATCCGTTCATCTTCTTCCTTGCAACGACCTCGCATAAACTTCTCCAGAAATCACACCCAACCTTATTTCTCCTTTCAAAGCCAAACCCCCAACGAAAACCCCTCTCATCTCCACTTTGAAGGATGAGAAGGTTGAGGGAGACTAAGCCTAAACCTAGGCATGGCTTATCCTAAGAACTCTCCTCCTCACCATCAAGACTCTATGGAGTCGATGTCTCTCCTATAATAACTATAGATCTAGCACCAAGGGAGAGGGGAGGAAGCTCACCTCAAGTCCAGCGGTACCACCATGGCCGGCCATGAGCCTCGCACTCCTTCGCGGCGGCATTGTTTTTCCCTTGACGGTGGCGGCGTTTTGATTCCTCCAAGGATGGCTCCGGCAAGCTCTTCCTCCTCCTCCAGCCAAGAACCCTCTCAGGAATTTCGGGGCAGAAGAAAGGAGATGAAATGCTAGGGTTTCCCAACTTTTTCCTTTTTATACATCGCAGACACGGGTAGGCACACGGCCGTGTTCCTACCCGTGTTCAGGTGACACGGCCGTGTGGCATGCCGTGTCTAGGGCCGTGTTCCTCCCAGAACCACTTTCTGTCGGGTCAGGGTTGCGGCACACGGGTAGAGACACGGCCGTGTCCCGACCCGTGTCCTTGGCACACGGCTAGGGACACGCCCGTGTCCCAACCCGTGTCCTTGGCACACGGCTAGGGACACGCCCGTGTCCAATGCCCGTGTACCTCTCTGACTGGTAAACCTATTTTTATGAGGCACACGGGTATGGACACGGCCGTGTCCATACCCGTGTCAGCCAAAAATGCTGTTTTGCCTTGTTTTCCTCATTTTCCGCACGTCCGCACCTGTTCACCCACATCCCCCATTGGGCTCACCACAGCCCCCTTGACTCAAATACGCAATCAAGGGGCCTAGCGCGAATTGGGACGTTACAGTTTTAACCTATACAAAGCTTTCCTAAGCTTATACACAGAATCAGGTTTAAGAGGATCTACAAAACCTGATGGCTGCTCTACATATACTTCTTCTTTAAGATCACCATTCAGAAATGCTGACTTCACATCCATCTGGTATACTTTGAAGTCTTGGTAGGCTGCATAGGCAAGGAACATTCTGATTGCCTCCAGCCTTGCTACTGGAGCAAAGGTTTGATCAAAGTCGATCCCTTCTTCCTGCCTGTATCCTTTTGCAACTAACCTTGCTTTATTCTTCACTATTATCCCACTTTCATCTAGCTTGTTCCTATAGATCCACTTAGTGCCAATTATGCTGTGGCCTCTTGGTTTAGGAACAAGCTCCCAGACTTTGCACCTTCTGAATTGATTCAGCTCCTCTTGCATAGCATCAATCCAGTGCTGGTCTTGGATAGCTTCTTCAAACTTCTTAGGTTCCATTTGAGACAAGAAACTTGAATGCAAAACTGTGCTTTGATTTCTGCTTCTAGTTTGCACTCCTTGTCTTAGATCACCAATTATCTGATCAGCAGGATGATCTCTTAGATATCTTATAGCTGGAGGAAGATTCCCTTCAGGTTGAGCATCTCCAGCTTCTTCATTCTGCTGAACCTCTTAGTTTTCATCAGCTTCCATTATCTCTTGTACTCCCCCTGGACAGCAGCCTTCATTTTCCAATGCTCCATCTTCCTTTGAAGCTTCAGCAATGGAGAGCTTGTCCATCCTCTTGCTTATACCAAACCCTTTGATGACTCCTTTTTCAGATCCACCAAAGATCACTTTAGGTCCATCTTTGACAGATGAATACTCCTTCAGCAGCCCCTTTGTTCCAGTCATGTGCCTAGAACAACCACTATCCAAGTACCATATAGGGGCATGGTTACTTGGATTCACCTGCAATACAGAATTACTTACCCTGAGAACCCAAGTAAGTCTTGGGTCCTTGGTTCAGGTTAGCATTAATAAAGCTATCATAACCTCTTCTAACAGGTAGACTATTATTCTTTATAACACTTGTGTTATACCAGCAGTCTAATGCAAAATGGCCTCTCTTGCCACAGCACCAACATTCAAACTTATTGTATCTAGATCTAGATACATCCTTGTCAGAAGAATTTCTGTTCATTGCTGGTGCTGTTGCAACTTCACCTACTGATTTCTTAAAACCATTGGGTTTATGACCATAGGCAGGTCTGCTTGCATTTACACCCTTGTTCTTCAGAACATTAGTCTTAATATGACCTTGAATATCTTCATGATCATATTTGTTAGAAGGCACTTTCACCTTACTAAACTTTATGGGGACTGAAAGGTTTAGTGGCTGAATAGGAGCTTTGCCTTTCCTCTTGAATCTGCCAGCCCTGGAGTTACCTTTAAATCCTAATCCAGCCTTACCCTTTTGAGTGACAAATTCATCTATCAAGGGTAAGACAGATTTTGGCTTAGAGTAACTAGCCACTAAATCCCTTTCAATTCTAAGTCTGGCCTCCAGACTCTTCACTTGATCATTAGTATAATTAATTGTGCCCATCTGAATAATAGTTATATTCTTCAGCTTGGCAATTTCATTTAATTTCTGATCAATAACTTTTTCTAACTCAGTTGTAGCAAACCTTAGTTCAGCAATTTCCTGAGCCTGAGATTTAACCAGGTTCTTAATTTTCTTAAGGGCCTGCAACAGGTCCCCATACTTGTCTATCAATTGATAGAAATCTACTTCAGATTCAGATGCATCTACATCTGTTGATGCAGATGTAGCTGATTCTTCACTTGTACAACAAACAGATATAATAGAAGGACATTGTACCTTATTATGACCAGACTGATTCTGGCATATGTCCTCTTCTGATCCTGCCATCAGCCCCATGCATTGATGTTCATTGATGGAGTCTAGCAACTGCATAAACTCCTCTTCCTCAGATGCAGCATATAGTCCAATATATGCTTCAGCTTCAGATCCTGATTCTGAAGTTGACTGGTCTGATAGACTCTTATCTTTCTTTGCTACAAAGGATTTCTCCTTCTTGCCTTTCTGATAAGTCTTCTTGTTTTCTGAAGATTCCTTTCTCTTGTCAGGACAATCAGCCACTACATGTCCAGGCCTATTGCAACAATAACAGACAATCTTTGAAGTAGTGGCTTTGCTGGGCTTTGATCTGCTCTTCTCTTTCCTTGATGACCTTTTCTTCTTATAATAGTCATCAACTTGCTGTGATGGGGAAGGCCTAGACTTCCACTACTTCTTCTTCAAGAACCTCTGGAATTGTCTTGTGAATGCAGCAAAATCTGCATCTGAATCACAGCTTTCAGAACCCTTGTTTGAACTTTCAGAACTATCTTCTGTAACTTCCTTAGGAGGAGATGGTGATATCCTCCTATTCTTTCTAGTGGCTTCTGCATTGAATGCCACAGTCTTTTCTCTATGCTCTCCTCTTGAGTTTCTTTCCTCCTCCTTCCTCACCATAAGTTGCATTTCATAGGATAGCAACTTTCCAAACAGGGTTGGAGGAGATATCTCTGCCAATTTAGCCACTTCTCTTATGGCACAGATCTTTGTATCCCAATCCTTTGATAAGGATCTTAAGAATTTGTCATTCAGTTCATAGGTACTGAAGACTCTTCCATAGGATATTAGCTCATTCACAATTCTATAGAATTTCTTATAGCACTCAGTTATGCTATCAGATTTTCCTTGTCTAAAGCTTTCATACTCCTGATTTAGCATAGACTTCCTGTCCAGCCTTACTTCTTCAGATCCCTCCATGTAGACAATCAATGTGTCCCACATCTCCTTGGAGGTCTTGCAGTGAATCAGATTCTGAAATGTTGAATCATCTATGACACTAACAATGATGTTCTGTGCCCTTTTGTCCATGGTTGCCAAGATGATTTCATCCTTGGTCATTTCTGAATAAGTCTTTGGTATTTGGATATTTGCATCCACAGCTGAAATCTTCTTTTGGATAAAGGGCCCTTCCTGAACTGTGATATAAATCCTTAGGTCAGATGCCTCCATAAATAATCTGACTCTTTCTTTCCAGATCCCAAAGATTTCCTTCCTGCATATGGGTAATTTCATAGACCCTAGCTCCTTATGATTCTCTCCAGAACCCATCTTCTTGAATCTTGAATCTGCCTTTCAGATCTACCTCAGACTGTTAAGTCCTTTTTGAGGAACCTGGCTCTGATACCACTTGATAGTTTAACTTTCAAGACAGCCTAAACACCTAGAGGGGGGGTGAATAGGTTCTACTTATTTATAAAAACTTCTAGGCAGAATTCAATTTAATGGCTAACACAATAATCACAGCAATCACAGAAAATAAAACATCACAGATTGCACAATGTTTTATAGCCCAAGGTCTGGGTACATCCACTTTCCCCCTTCACCTATCTAGCAGTATGCTAGATTCGGCCAAACTTCCACTAATCTCAGATCAACAGATCCTACAACTCAGAACCCAACTAGTTCCTACAACTCGGGCACAACAGCCCTACCTCAGCCTTGCCCCAAGGCCTACAACTCAGAGAAGACCCTTCTCCTACACTCAGGCAAACAGCCCTACCACTCAGAGTTCAACACTCCTACACTCAGCCTTTATAACACAGACTTACAACTCAGATCTGTGTAAACAGATCCTACAGAAATATAGAAAAGATTATTTAACTGTCTTGCCTAAATTGAGAGAGAAAAGGCCAAGACAATTCTTGATCAGCTGATGAAATCAACTGTATCTGAGCTTTCTTCAAAGCTTCTTGAATATGAACTTAGCTGAGTTGATTTCCAAACAGCTTCTTGAGAATCCACTGGTGATTTCTTTCTTCTTCTTCAAATTCTGGCTTGATCTCTCTCTATCCAGCACTTTGAATGATTCTTCTGAATTCTGATTAGAACTCTTCTTTGATCTATCCTTAGATAGTCTTCTTAGATCTTCTGGAGAAGATCTTCTTAAGTGCCTAGCACTTTCTTGAAATGAATTGGATTGTAATCCTTCTCAACTTTTTTGATTCTCATCAATGTTTTTAAAAGTGTTTTCCTCCTTCTGAATCTGTCTATTTATAGACTTTCTTCATGGTAACCGGCTGATCCGGTTTCTAACCGTTTTCTGACAAGTCTGACAGCTTCAGTTAACTGGTGGCAACCCACAGCTGTCAAGTCTTCAAACAAGTCTTGTGCCTTAGTCTTGAACCACAAGTTGTCGAGACAGTCTGTCAGAAAGTGTCGAGACCATCTGTCTATCTGTGTCGACACAATTGACTTTGGTGTCGACACAGTCTTCAGTGATGTCGACTAAGTTGCCTTTGAGTCGACACAGCTTCTTCTGAAAATAACTTGGTCTTGACTCTTCAGTGTGTCGACACAAGTCCTGTGTGTCGACACAGTTGTTGTAGAATCATAACTTAGTAAGTGTCGACTTAGCCTTCAGGTGTCGACACAGTCTTCTTTTAACTCTGCTATAATGTGTCGACTCAATCACAATGTGTCGACACATTCTGCTGGTGTAGACAAACTTGAGGTCGACTATATTCTTCTTTGTCGACACATTTTCCCAATGTTGAGGTCGACGCTTTTCTTCTGTGTCGACACAAATTCCCAGTGTTGCGTCGACTTACTTCTTCTGTGTCGACACACTTTCCCAGTATTGTTGTAGACTAACTGCTATGTGTCGACACTGCTTCCCAGTGTTGTTGTAGACTAACTGCTATGTGTCGACATACTTCCTCTGTGTCGACACTTTTTCCCAGTGTAGTTGTAGACTAACTGCTATGTGTCGACACTGCTTCCCAGTGTTGTGTCGACTAATTTCTTCTATGTGTCGACACATCCTTCTCTGTGTCGACACTTGGACTTAGAATTTTTCTGCATACTTTATCAATTCTTCACCTGCACATGTCAACTCAAAACAACATCAAATACACCTTGATGTATATCATTGAGCTAGGTTGGGCTTCTTCAAATCAGGTACACATTTTCCAATGTACCCAACAAAGGCTTCTTTCCGTCTTCTTCTTATGGTAAGAAGACTTCTTCTCCTCTCTTTGTCCACTCTCTTTCTTCTTATGGGGGCAATCAGCAATTACATGACCTGGCTTATTACAACAGTAACAAACTATGTTAGTAGAAATATGTTTGTTCGGTTTAGACTTATACCTATCGTGGCTACTTGAGCCCTTCTGTCGTCGATCACCATCATGTCGTGATATTTTGTATGAGGCATCCTCGCCTCTCCATTGCTTTTTCTTGTTCAAGAATTTCTTGAACTGTCTTGAGAGCAGCGAGAACTCTCCTTCAGATAGATCTGAGCCTGAAGTACTTGGCTCAAATAATTCTTCTTCACTTTCTACTTGAGCAGGGGCAGGTGAAGCAGCTTTGCCCTTCCTTGAGCTATCTGCCTTCAGAGCGACAGACTACTCCTTGGGAGTGAATCGACTCTTCTCTCTTCAGCTTTTCTGGAATTAATTTGAAGTTCATAGGACATCAGCTTTCCAAAGAGGTTCTAAGGATCAGTCTCAGCTAACTTGCCAAATTCTCTGATGGCACAAACTTTGTTGTCCCATTCCTTGGTAAGGGACCTCAGAAATTTGTCATTCAGCTCTCCATTGGTGAAGACCCGACCATATACTCTTAGGTCGTTGACTATCTTGAAGAAGTTCTCAAAAGTGTCAGCAATAGTGTCCTTGGGTCCTTGCCGGAAGGCATCATATTTCTGATTTAGAAGGAATTTCTTGGCATCCCTTACTTCTTCTGTACCTTCCATCAAGAAGATCAGAGACTGCCACATCTCCTTAGCAGATTGGCAGTGAATCAAATTCTGCAGCATTGAATCATCGACTGCACTTGCTATAATATTTTTTGCCTTCTTGTCTAAAGAGACAAGTGCAATCTCATCTTTGTCGAGATACATTAACTTCTTAGGAACTTGCTTTGTAGCATCTATAGTGGAGGAGGTCGTGGAAACATAAGGACCTTCTTCAACAATCATGAAGATCCTTGTATCTACAGCTTCCATACAGAATTTTATTCTTTCTTTCCACATCGAAAAATTATTCTTTGTGTACAAAGGAAGCTTGGCAAAATCATTGGCTCTGTCCATGCTTGAATAACTCAAAGACAACTTGGGGAAAATCTAATCAAGGTGTTAACCTTCTATTGATCAACCTCCCTCTGATACCAATTGAAAACGTCTAAGTTGTCTACCTAAATCACCTAGAGGGGGGTGAATAGGTGAGTTATGTTACTTTTTGCGAAATAAAAAATGTAGCAATCTAAGCACAAGAAATAAACAAGCATTCACAGAGGACACCAAAAATTATAGTGGTTCCCCAATCTTGGGTACGTCCACTTTACACTCCTCGATCTAGCAAAGCACTAGACTCGGCTACTCCACTAATCTTGGATCAAAATGATCCTACCACTCGTAATAACGTTCCTACAATCTCGATCCAAAACAGATCTACACTCGGAAGACAAAAACTTCCTACAACTCGGAGAGCAAATCTCCTACACTCGGAGAATAATCTCCTACAAGATTAAAAAGAGATTTGTAGAAATACAAACAATAACTTTCTCAGATCTGAAAATCTCTCTAGGTCCTACTTCTTGGATTTGCGGCTTTATCAGAAAATTATAGAAGAAGACACATGGATCGATCTTGTTCTGAGAAGATTTGACTCACACGATCAAGGAGTAGAATGAGAAAAATTAATCCCTTGATCTGTAAATCTCTGGATCAAAAGTTGCTTTGAAGATCTTGAACGAGAGCGACGACTTTTTGTAGACGATGATGAATGGTCGGTCGATCCAGAACTTAGATAATACACGCTTAGGGTTTGTCATTATGACAGGACCTTTTATAAGGTCTCCCTAACGGTAATAATCGTCATTAATGAGGGCCACGTGGACCAGTCACGTCACGACATTCTAAAATTAGATCTGACAAAACTTAAGAATTTTTCTGAAAATTGTTCAGCATTTCTCGAGTAAGAAGTGTACTACTCGAGTGCGAAGACTAACTCTCGAGTGGTTGGCTCTGACTACTCGAGAAGAGATGATTCTGGAAATTTGATCGGCCTTTTCTCGAGTGAAGAATAAGTTACTCGAGTACTAAAGCTGGCTCTCGAGTGCTACACTTAGATTACTCGAGAGGAGGCAATTCTGAAAAATCTGAATGTTGAAGTAAATCACTCGAGTAGTGAATAGATCACTCGAGTGCTATACTTACTTCTCGAGAGGTAGACAGAACTTCTCGAGAGCTTGGACTTGGAGAAAATTCTGAATAAGAATTTGATCACTTGAGTGCTGAAGCTGAACTACTCGAGTAATGAACAAACTACTCGAGTACAAATAAATTTCACTCGAGTGGTCTGAGAATTTCTCGAGAACTGACTTCTATCACTCGACTTGATCTTCTAAACTACTCGAGTACTCGGCTAGACTACTCGAGCACTTTACTTAGAAAATTTTCTGAGACATAAATAACATCACTCGAGAATGAGAGCAGATCTATTCAAGTACTGGACTTGGTTTCTCGAGTGCAAGATAATAACTACTCGAGAACCACTTCCATACTCAAAATATAGGCTAGATCCACTCGAGTGTTGTTAAGTCTACTACTCAAGTACAAAAAGGACTACTCGAGTACAACACTTAGAATTTTCACAGCTTTATGGATTTTGACTTCTTCATCCCAAACAGCATCAAGTCTTCATCCATTAGTCCATGTGCTTGAATATGAAGTGTTCCCAATAGAGAGACTACACATAAGTTAACACCTTGGATCACACAATGTGGAATTACATTGTATGGTCCTGTGTTTGATGACCCATTGTAGATTGACAATTGTCTACACTTAGCAATAAGTCCTGCAAACACATAACTAGAATAGAGATCAAATACAAACTAATTCATCTTAGTTCAAGGGTGACTTCATACAAATATAGGTGATTGTGGATACAATACCCAACAGCTCATGGCCTATGCTCCGACCCCTAGATACAAAGATAGGTCCTCCCCCTCCTTTGGCCCTTAGAGCAAGGGGGCCTGAGTCAACTGCCTCCTCAAGGCCTGAAAAGCCTCCTCGCACTCCCTAGTCCATTCGAACTTCTGGCCCCCCTCAAAGTTTTGAAGAAGGGGGAGTACTTCTCTCCGGCCAGGGAGAGGAACCTGCTCAATCTTGCCAACTTACATGTCAACCATTGTACCTTCTTGCTATTCTGAGGTGATCCCAACTCCATGATTTCCCTCACCTTGTCGGGGTTGGGCTCTACTCCTGTTGTGGTAAGGAGATGGCCCAGGAACTTACCCCTATATGCCCCGAAGATACACTTTAGGGGATTCAACCGCATCTTGTATTTGTGTAAGGTGATAAAGGTCTCCTCTAGGTCCCGGAGATGAGAATCCACGTCTCGACTCTTGAACATGAGGTCATCCATATACAACTCCAGGTTCCTTCCCTTCTGCTCTCGGAAGACCCTATCCATCATTTTTTGGTATTGCGCCCCTGCATTCTTTATCCCAAAGGGCATCATTTTATAGTAGTAGCACCCATCCCCTGTGAAGAAGGAGACATCCTTCATGTCAGGTAGGTGCATCCTGATCTGGTGGTAACCTGAAAATGCATCTAAAAAACTCATTACAGGAAAACCAACGGCTGAGTCAACCAGCGCGTCGATCCGAGGCAAAGGATAACAGTCCTTAGGACACGATTTATTAAGCAAAGAAAAATCAACACACATACTTCATCGGTCGTCTCCTTTTTTAACCATCACTACATTGGAGACCCAGCTGGGGTATTGTATTTCGGATACAAAGCCGGCCTTGAGGAGCTTGGTTACTTCCACCCTGATTGGTTCGGCTAGCTTGTCCACAACGGACCTCTTCTTCTGCTGGATGGGGCGAGCCTCCGGGTCCAAGTTGAGGCGATGGTAGGCCACATCCACATCAATCTCTGGCATCTCTGCGGCACTCCAAGCAAAGATGTCCAAATTCTTTTGGATGCACTCCAACATCCTCTCCTGATCTGACGGGGTAAGCCCCCCGCTGATGCGGACCTTCTCCACCCTACCTCCGAGGGTGAGAACCTCCATATCCACCACCTCATTCGCAGCCTCTAGATGAGACTGCTCTCCCCATTCTCCAGCATCCTCCCCTCCTAGGGAAAGAATCTCCTACTCTGCCTGCTCCACGGCAATTGCCTCGGCTGGCTCCAGGACTTCCCCAACTACCTCCACCCGGGTGCGGTCTTTCTCCACCCCCATCTCCACTCCTGCCTCCTGCTCCGCCTCCTACATCCTTCGCTCCATCTCCTCCCCCCCCCCCCCGCTACCATGAGAAGGAGTTCACTATCATAACATAGCATTCCCTTGACACCTTGGGGTCACCCCGAACTCGGAACTGGATCCCCTCAGCGTTGAACTTTAGGCATTAGTGGAAGGATGATGGATCACAGTGGAAGGATGACGGAACACAGCGGAAGGCACTGATGAGGGGTCACCTAAATATGGCGTTGTAGCTACTAGGGGCGTCCACAATTACGAACCTGCAGGTGCGGGACTGCCCCCCCCCCCAGAGTGACATCGAGACCCACTCCTCCTTCTACCTCCTTCCTCTTACCCGAGAACCCCGAACAAGGGTCCATCTGAGGCCATCACCCTCTTGGCCTCCACCTTCATCGCGTCAAACACCTTCTTGAAGATGACATTAACCGAGCTCCCGTTGTCAATGAGGATTCAGGAGACGGTGAAGTTCTTGACCGCTGTCTGGATGACCAGCGCGTCGTAGAAGGGGTCCTCATGGTCTGGCATATCCTTCCTTGAGATGGTGATCTTCTCTTCCAGGGGTGGGGTCTGGGATATGGATCCAATGCTCCGGTGGTACATAGTGTGGAGACTTGCCTTGCGGGAAGCCTCGACCCCCACCACCCAGTGGATCACTCTGATCCCTCCCCGAGCCCTAACATTTGCTCGGTCTTCACACCTGTCCTCCTCCTCCTGATCCAGGACTTCTTCGATCTGCACTCCCTGGCGGTCTTGCTGTTGTTTTTGCTCCCTATTTCCTCTCATTTCGAGGAACTCTAGGCATGTGTACATGGCATTCCCCTCCTCCTGATGGAAATCACAGCAGGGTAACTCCACCCTAACTTCCCTTCTCCTCCTCCACGCCGCTCTCCTCCTCTCCCCCATGGCTATAGCCATAGCCTGGTTCTGGTCGGGGAGAGGTGGTCTTTGGCCCTGCCTCTCGCCTGGAGGGTAAACTTAGCCCTGACCCCCCTAGCGATTGTCTCCTCCCTAGAAACCTCTCTGCGGCCCCTGGTCTTGCCACTCCGGCCTCCAACCTAGCTAATGGTTCGGCTCCTGGCCCCCCCACCTGGGCTGCTGCTGCTATTTTTGTTCCCTCTGCCGGGGCTCAGCTCTTCTCTCCTCCTAACCTCTTCCGCATCTTGGCCTCTCTTCCTTGGTGGCCCATTTGGCCAGCTTCCGGGAAAACTCCAGATTCGACGCCTCCCAATCGACTTCTCTCGCCAACCTCTCCATTAGCTCCTCGTAGGAGAGGGGTGGCACCCTCTTCAGTTCCATTCTGAAGAAACCTTGTTGCAGCCCTAGGGTGAAGACCATCATCAGGGTGTGACCCAACATCTCTTGGACCTGGGTCACCTCCTCCTGGAACCTGTCCACGTAGCTACCCAGTGTCTCATTCACCCCCTGCTTGATGTGGAGCAGGGACTCCGACTCATTCTTACTCCTCTTGGAGGTGGTGAACCTCCACATGAACCCCCAACGCAGGTCCTCGAAATAGTAAATGGAGCTTACCAGTAGCTGGTGGAACCACTCTCTCTCCTTCTCCTTGAGAGTGATGGCGAAGAGCCTGCACTTGAACCCATCCGACATCTGTCAAATCGAGACCACGTCCTCGAACCACTGAACCTGCTGGACTAGGTCTCCTTTCCCGGCGTAGTAGGACATCTCGAGCTCCCTAAACCCCTCTAGAACCGGGGTAGAAGAAAACAGCTCGTTGAAGGGGCTACCTCCCCCTGCTGAGCGAGCTGGTGGGTCTCGCACCCCCCATCTCGTCGAACCTGACACCGCTTGCCAAGCCCGGGAATAACACTCGCCCGGGGATCTCGCCGCCTTTTCCTTCCTCTATAACTTCTTTCCCAGCCCACCTACCGGGAGCGTCCTCGCCGAGAGCTGGAACCGCGAGAATAGGGACAGCTGGTGCCGAGCACTGGACACGTGCTCCGAGTGCGAATCTGACCAAGCCGAGTACTTCCTACATGAAGTCCTTGAACATCCCCACCATGGCGAGAGGGGGAGGGGGTGGTGAGTAGGCCCTGTCTGAACCTTGCCCTTCTCCTCCAGTCATCGAGCTTGCTGAAGATTTTGTGTGCTGACCACGCTCCACACTCACCGCACAAAAATGTTGAAACCGAAAACTCGATCTCTATGGAGTTCACCCTTGGGGAAGGGATGATCGCACACTTACTACTCTCTAGCGAGCCGAACAACCAAAGGGAAAAGGACAGGGAACAAACCCAAGGGCTCAGCATGGAGGACCCACCACACACCCGGAAGATCACAGAGCGCTTCCCCTCCTTAACCAAATACCGTGCTAAGGAACCTCAGAAAAGCACTAAGAGATTGGGAGACAAGTAAGCATGCCTTTCTGAGGTACCCCCTTGGGTTTTTTATAGGTATCTAAAAACAGCCTGCAAATAACCAACTTCCATTGATCTGGAATAGCTAAATATAGACCTCTGAGGGCATCCAGGTAATTTGCCTCTGGGCCCTGCTGGCGAGTGATCGATGAGAGCATCACTCAGCTAAAGGGGATGAGTGTCGATAGCTCAACGAACTCGCCACCTTAAAGACCCCTAAAGGGTGAATGCCTGGCTAGGCGACCACTCGCCTAGCTTGGCGAGAGCTGATCTCGCGCACGCGCCTGCACACGAGATATTCAAGCGAATTTTGGGTGAGGATGGCACTCGCTGAAGGGCCGAACTGCTCCTCTTCCCTTCGTGTCGCGCGAGTGCCTCTCTTCAGGCCTCGGACGGGTACTGGCCACTCGCCACCCCGATGGGGCCCACTCATCGAATATGGGATTGTATAGTGTTGGGTACTATCCCAAGTTCGTGAAAGGATTCTCAAAGCTAGCCCTCTTTCTCACAGCTCTAACAAAGAAAGGTGTGTCGTATGAGTGGACACCCCAGTGCGAAGCCGCATTCCAAGAGTTGAAGGATAGACTTACCTTCGCACCTATCCTTGCCCTTCCATCTAGGAAGGAAGGATTCCAGATCTACATTGAGGCATCATATACAGGGATGGGGGCCGTGCTGATACAGTACGGGCATGTGATCACTTATGCTTCGAGACAACTGAAGAAACATAAAGCTAATTACCCAGTTCATGATCTGGAGTTGGGGGCAGTGGTATTCGCCTTGAATGTTTTGAGACACTATTTATATGGCGTCTAGTGTGAGATATAAGGAGCTGAACCTGAGACATCGGTGGTGGTTAGAATTTTTATGTGATTATGAATTTACTTTGAACTACCACCCTGGAAAAGCAAACTCCGTGGTTGATGCCTTGAGCAGAAAGGTACCAGAATCGAACCCCGAGTCTTGGTTGATGACTATGAAATTAGCTCGGATGCTTGAGGAGATGGAGATAACCTTAGTATTTAAGGACCATTCTAAAGAGTTTACGGAGTATCTAACCATAATGAGCATAGTATGTGACATTCGGGACCAAATCTGGGTGGAGCAAGGGAAGGATGCTGCTCTTGCTCTAGTATTTAAGTCACTTGAAGATGGGTCCACTGACGAATATTCCTTAAAAGATGGCCTCATTCATTTCCATGGCTGACTCAACATTCCCGAAGGTGGTGAAATTCGGGAAAATATTTTGAGAGAGGCACATTGCTCTCAGTATTCAGTGCATCCTGGTATTGCCAAAATGTAAGCTGACTTGCAAAAGACTATGTGTTGGCCAGGAATGAAGAGAGACATCAGGTAATTTGTTACGTACTGTAAAGCCTATCAAAAGGTGAAGGCAGAATGCAATAGCCCTAGAGGATTGTTGCAGTCGTTGTCCATCCCTGAGTGGAAGTTTAAGGATATCTCCATGGACTTCGTTCATGGTTTACCTCGCTCACGCTCAGGGAACGATTCGGTTTGGGTAATCGTCGATTGCCTGACAAAGGTAGCCATGTTTATTCCTCTGAAGAAAAAGGCTCATGTGGATGTTTTAGTACGCATCTTTGTGGAGCAGTTTGTACGGTACCATGATGTGCCAAAGACAATTATTTCTGACCGAGATGGTCATTTCACTTCTCAAGAATGGAAGGCAATACAGATATTTTTGGGTTCACATCTTACCTTTAGTATGGCTTTTCATCCTCAGACGGATGGTCAATTTGAGAGGACCATCAGAACTTTGGAAGATCTACTAAGATTGTGTGCGCTAGATAGAGGAGAGCCGTGGTAAAGACTCTTACCCATGGAAGAATTTTCATACGACAACAGTCATCAGGCCAGTATCGGGATGGTACCCCATGAATTGCTTTATGGAAGAAGGTGTAGGACCCCTTTGTCGTGGGTGCAAGATGAAGACCCGAAGGTTTTAATAATTGACTACATTGATGTTACTGTTGTTGTTGTTAGACTAATACAGGACCGCATACTTGAGGCTCAAAGTCGGCAGGCTAAATATTATGATGCAAAGCACCGGATAGTAGAATTTCAAGTGGGTGACAAAGTGTTCCTGAAGATTCGGCTGATGCATGGAGTGTCACGGGTACGTGGTGTGAAGAAGCTCGGCCCAAGGTACGTTGGGCCTTATGCTATATTGGAAAAGATTGGCCCTTTTGCCTATCGGTTAGAGCTACAGCTAGAGCTGGAGAATCTTCATGATGCATTCCATGTGTCTTCACTTAGGAAGGCGTTGTTGTGACCTGAACAACATGTCCTCACCACAGATGGAGCAGTGGAAAATGATAGATCTGTTCGACTAGAGCTGATGTGGATAGTGGACAACGAAACAAGGAGATTGCGGCAAAAAAGTGTCCCGTTGGTAAAATTACTGTGGTCTAATCATGAGAAAGAAGAATACCCTTGGGAACCGGTGGATATTATGCAAAAGCGCTACCCAGAATTATTTCCCCAAGGTAATTTTAAAAGCATATTTTAATTAAATTTCATGCTTTACTTCCCCATAGCCTAAGCATGATTTTGGGGACGAAATCTTTTATTTTATTTATAGGATTTGTAACATCCTGTTTAATGTTAGTCCCCTCGCACGCATTTTGAGTCAAAGGAGTTGACTCAGGCTCGGGGTGCGCCAAATCGACAAGTAAAATTCGTCGGATATCATCGTGAATATCCGACGAATTCATCGAGTATAACTTGTGAGTTGAGATTAATACTATTCGTCGAATATCGTCACGAATAACCGACGAATTCGTCAATATATAAGACAAATTGGACTTAGAATATTTCCTGGACCCATAGCGTCGAGTGCATTGAGTGCACTTGATGCCATTCGACGAATTAGGCTTAGGCATTGAGTGGAGTCAACGCCACTCGATGAATGTGGACTTAAATGATTTTATGGAAACAGTGCGTTGAGTTCCCTCAATGCGGCATTGAGTGCACTCAACGCGGCATTGAGTGCACTCAACGCGGCGTTAAGTGCACTCAACGCCATTCGACGACCTATGTTGAGGCGTTGAGTGGACTCGACACCACTCAACGCCATTTGACTTATAAAAATATCTGGATGATTGGGGTCGAGTGCTTTGAGTGCACTTGATGTCATTAACTGAAAGGCGTCGAGTGTGTTGAGTGCACTCGATGCCACTCAATGCTTTTACTCAGGATTATTCGGGGAGCTGTGGCGTCGAGTGCGTTGAGTGCACTCGATGCCACTCGACGATTCATCGAGTAAAGGTAAATGATCTCAATGCTTTTACTTAGATTATCCTGAGAGCTATGGTGTGGAGTGCGTTGAGTTCACTCGACGCCACTCGACGATTCGTCGAGTAAAGAAGGTGCACTCGATAATTTTTTACTTGGAAAGTGTTGTGTTTACATATGGCGTTCAGTGATGTATACGATTCTCGACGATTCATCGAGTAAGAGTATAATACTCGACGATTCGTCGAGTAAGGATTGCTTACTCGACGAATCTGACATAGCAGATTTTTTGCCGCAATCTATTTCCTATCACTTAGCCAGTCTGAACCGGATTTTCGGGAATTGCGCCAAACCGACTTAAATGGGACGCATCCTTTCAACATGACTCATTTAGTGATATTAGGCGGTCCAATGTCAGGCCGACACGTTGAAAAGCAGTTAACCCTAATTTCTCATTATAAAAAGGGACATGCGGAAAACCCTAGCCGCCTCTTTACCAGTTTGCCGAGCAGTTGTCTTTTCCGAGCCAGACGAAGCAGAGAAGCTGCCGGAGTCAATCTCTGGAAGAAAATCTTCTCCTTCTCTCTTCCCGTAAAGAACAATACTAGCAAGGAGGTAGATGCCGCCAAGGAGAGTTACGAGATCCATGGACGGAAACGCCGGAACCGAGGTGTGCTTCCTACCCCTCCCTTGGTGCTAGATCTTTAGTTATTCCTATGAGAGATATCGACTCAAAGGAGTCTTGATTTGTGAGAAGAAGATTTTCTAGGAAAGGGCCATGGTAGGACTTGAGTCCTAAAGATTAGACGTCTTCAACCTCTCCTTCTTTCTATGTGAAGATGGGGGCTTTTTTCGTGAAGAGAAGAGGCCCTATGAGGGTGAATAAGGGAGGAGGATTTCTGGATGTGATTTGGGAATATTGATTAGAGGAGGAAGACGAACCGATGACGTTCGTATCGCTTTAAGATGCGCGCAGAAATTTGTTTTTTGCGCGCAACAAATTTTGAGGCCGTTTTAGGACACGATGCGGCCAGATATGGGCTTTTGACTAAACACGAAAGTCGTAGCCCTTAGAAACACCTTTCCAACGATTATTTACACGCCTTCACCATATTCCTGTAGCCTCGAGAATCCCCGATCAAAGTTGTTGTACAGTAATCTTTCATGCACATATAGTTCTCGGGTTTGTATCGAATCGACTTTGGATTTGGGTAAAGAGAGACTGTAGCACAATAACGATAATGTTTTAGTGAATTTAGTTTATAAGTAATTGTGATAAAATATGGTTAATGGCATTTGTTGGACAGAACCTTAATGAACAATTAGTGTAGTGAAGTGTACTTGAATGAGAAGATTTGGTGGAGGTTAGTGAACGAATGGGTTGACGAGTTGGGATGGTAGGAATGGTTCAAATATGTGAACCGATAAGGACGTACTTGACAATGGTAATACGTTGAATAATGATGAGGTTGACTTGAAGTTTGATGTACATAGTTGATAGTTATTGTGATGAACAAATGGTTGTTGGCATTTAGTTGATAGATCCATGTGTGCACAAATGGTTTAAACTTGGTAAAGAGATTGTATCCAGTTGATGTTAAAGTTAAGTGACCATAGTCTATATGTAATTATGATAACCAAATGATTGATGAATATGTGAAGTACCATTATGTTATTGTGAAGGACATGTGGAAGGGTTGGAAGTGCGGGGGTGTTGCCGCACTAAAACGACATGCTGATAAGGGACTCAGTATGGAACCCTTGCGTACTGTTGAGCACGAGATGTGATTAAATAAAAAGGACTCGAAGTGGAGCCCTTATATATGAAATTGCATGAGGTGTGAGTTGACACGCGGTGTCATAATCCTGGGTTAAGGATAGTGTGGCAGGTCTACGGGCTCGCCAGTCGTCACACCGACTGGAGTTGACAGATGGACTTTGTACAGTTGGGCCTTGGTCCTCGGTGTTTACTTCCCGAGGCACCCTCTATGCTAGTGGATGGTTTGCCTTGGTACTTTAGTGATATGTTCACAGAGGCACCTTCCATACCACGATGATAGGCCAGTTTGCTCTGAGTTCTTGGTGCACATCTACCCAAGACCCCTCTGAGTCGTAGTACGCATGTGAGCTCCGCTGTTATGTTCTTAGCATTGAGGCATACAGAGGACTAGGCTAGGTAGTGTGGATGCTAGCCTAGTAGTGGAGAAGCCCGCTCTACTATCACCATCTGGCCACGACGGATGACGTCTGAGATGTTAGCTACCTGCTCGAAAAGTGGGAACTACAAGTCATTGTCGACATAATAGTTGCTTGTGCACTCCTATACAATGATTTACTTTACCGTTGAGCTGATCCTTAACTTATATGTCTATATGAGCATTCATATAAGTTAAGTTACTTACTGTCGTAGATTTATACTTATATACTGCTGTTGATGGTAGAACTACTAAGTAGGTTGATATACTTAATTGTTGTAGTTCCTTGATATACACTGTTGTTGATTAATCCTTTACCACCTATTTGTACTACTGATTATATATATATATTGTACCCTTGTTCCTTTCTTCGCCCGATGCCGAAGAGTTCTCGGGGGAGTGGATGTGATAGTCACTTCGTCTTTATGACTAACGACTGCTACATCTTCCTTTTTAGGAGGAAACCCTGCAGACAGACCAACAGCAGGTTACGCAGCAGGGCAGTCAGGCCAGGACGACAGGGCCTGAAGTGATGGTGTCATCGCTACCGTCTGTGACAGATGTGAGTCTGTGTGAGATTCATATTGTAGCCTTTTTGGCATGTACTCTGATATTGAAGAAGCCTTGTTGATGCTTCTTTTATCTGATATAATTTATTTTGGACTATTTTACTTAAGTGTGGATTTGACTTCTATTTTATATTCTTGGTTGGGTTGGCATTAATTATATGTTTAGCCAGCAAGATAGGCGTCTTGTAGTACAAATTAGCGCATGTGTTAATGCTACCGCAAGGCGGTTGTTCTGGCCATAAGACTCTCCTCGTGCCGTGTTTTGTGTTTCGGAAGGGGGGTCTTACTATAACATCCCTCAGACAACTATATCCCCTAAGAGTGGTTTTGTCATGACTAGATCATGACAAAATCCTAGAAGCCCAAAAAGACCAAGTGGACTTAGGAATGAGGTGATTGGGATGAATGGTCTGCAAATAGTAGATTCCTAAACCCTAGTTTAGGATAATCATGAGGCTTCACCATGACTCTAAGACCCCACCATGACCTCACCAATCCGTTAAAAGGCCATAAGGGTCCACTTGAGTCAACCCAGAATGACCAAGTTGACCAAGGATCACCTTAAGCCTAAATAGGGCAAGGTGCCCTAACTAAGGGCAATGTGCCCTTAATGAGCCCAAACAACCCTACCAAGGTCTTCCATGACCTAAAGAGGGGTCAATGGGTCACCAAAGACCCATTGGGGTCAACTATAGAGCTTGAGTTGACCTAAGTCAACCTTAACCCTAAATGGGTCAAACTGACCTACATAGGGTCAATTGACCTTCCCTTAGCCAAGTGGACCCCACCCATAACCTCCTAACCCTAGAGTGTGGTCAATGGGTCACCAAGGACCCATTGGGGTCAACCCTAGTGGCTAAGTTGACCCAAGTCAACTCAAACCCCAAAGTGGTCAAAGTGCCCTTAATAAGGGTCAAGTGACCTTCAAGGTGCCAAGTCAACCCTACCCATCCCTACCTAGACCCTAGGGGATACTAATAGGTCACCAAGGACCCATTGATGGTGACACAAAAGGTCAATTTGACCAAAGTCAACCCTAAGCTAGGCCAAGTCTAACTTAGCTCAAAAAGGGCTAACTCAAGCTCAAGCCCCTAGCCACTTGGGCTAACCACCTCCTAACCACCTTGTATTAGCTTAGTGGGCTGCATTTATGCTAGGGCCATGAACAAAATCGGTCATGAGGGGAAGGAGAGAGAAAGCTTCAATTCCCCTTTAATGGAGGAGAGAGAAAAGGAGGTAAAGGCAATTCATGGCTTAGGGAGGCCAAGGGCCACCTTTATTGGCTGGATTCAACTCCTCTGGGGAAGAGGAGAAGTTTCCAGCCATTTCCCGGCCACCACAAGGCAGGTTCACCCCCCCCCCCACCACTTGGTCGAGAGCTTCATCAATGGCCATTAATGGCATTGATGCCATGACCACCCCCCTTCCCCATTTTATTGTATTAAAACCCTCACTGGACTTCTAGGAATCATTTACACATCTTAACTGAAGGAGCCGGAGGAGTTCACTGTGCAATTGCAGAAACAAAGTGGCACCACCATCGGAAATGACATCCCGATGATCAACCTGCCTCCAGCCGCAACAAGGTCCTCCCCTACCTCTTTTCCTGTGGGTAGATCATAGGAATTGTTAGAGCTAAGATTCGGGCTCCATTGAGCCCGATTGGCAGAAGATTTCTCCTGGTTTTTCCGCAAATTAAAGCTTGTCGGGATCGTCGGAATACGCTCCTCCGGTGGTTGTGCCGCCGCCTTGCGATAGCCACCACCTCAACTAAGGATATGGTGGCGGTGGTCGGCTAGGGAGGTGGCCGGGTGGACGGCAGTGGAGGATGTAAGTAGGTCCAGTACGGTTCAATCCTACCCATTGGCTGGAGGATGAAGATGAGTCAGGGTCGCTGGATCGGGCGTCAAGATTCGTGTTGGAGCTTATATTATTATTTCATTTTAATGATTTCTGACACATTATTTCAGTCACCTTGTAAATTAAATTAAAAAAACATAGAGTCTAAATCAGAGAAAGTGGTCAACATATAAATTGTATCCTTATGGGTCGACTTTAATTTAAAATTAATTTGAGTCAATTTGAACTTCTGGTTTGACCAGGGCACCAATTTTGGTGGGGTCTATACCTAGGGTTAGGCTGAAACTAAAATTAGTGCCCCCACTTCATCCTTTGTCCAAATTACCTGAAATTTGGATAAGGAGTCACCCTAATCTATACCTAAGTCACGCCAAAAAATGAGAATTTTTTGCGACAATTTTCTTATAGTTTTTGAAATCATTTAAATATCCTAAGGTAATTTAATTAGGGAACCAAATGACACCCAAACCCTCCCAAATTTTGGTGAGTGGTCCTTGGGGTCATCATGAGGATCTGTATAAATTTTCCCCTCTTTCTGAGTTGATTTGAGTAGGAATTGAGCAAACTGTATCCTTGCCCTAATGAGGGGTATTTAGGTCAAAAGTGCACTTTGAGTTTTGAGTGGTCAAACCACCTCAACAGAGGCTGAAATTTGGTCCACTAGTTTTTCATGACATTTAACACCCCCATAAGGGTTATGGGGTGGTTTGGGGTAGGATTGCCCTAGGTCCCAAGTTCAAACCCTATGTTAGGACTTTGTGTGTTGAGAAGGGCATGGGGTCAAATGCCCATGTATGGACTTGAAAGTTAGTAGAGAGGATACTAGGTTAGCTAAGGTCCTCTATTAAAAATCTTAGAGGATTTGTAGATGGATAAACCTCTTAAAACTTTAACCCTAGTTTAAGGCACAACACTTGTACATGCAAGATAAGCCACCAAAACTTAATGAAAAGTTGTGAAACTTGGGTAGTGCAGTCATAATGTCATTATAAGCCTTGGATAATTTTATTGGGAACTTTAGATCAATAATTTTAGTAGCATCTTTGCAATACCAACATTAGCCCTAATTAATTATGTTTTTATTATGACCTTAATATCCATTAGATGATTATGAAATTAGGGCAGAGTGAGTTTTATTCCATTATGATCATACATGAATTTTATTGTAATTTTTAGATGTAAATTTCCAATACTTACTTTACAAGTATAAAAATATGGGAATATGATCAATAATAGATTTAGAGCTCCCTTTTTATTGGAAAATTAATTATGAAACTTGATCAGTAGTGTTTCTAAGTCAATATACTCATATGAGAATTTTATTGCAATTTTTAGATGAATTATTTTTGTACTTAGTTCATTAACCTATTAACTTGGATTGATATGAAAAATCAAGTTTAGAATTTATTATTCACTGATAAATTATGAAACTTGACCTGGAGTGTTTATATGTCTTTATGTTCATCCTTGAATTTTCTCAGAATTATTGGAAGTATATTGGCAGTACTTGTCTCTTTAAATTGGTTAATATAGGTTATGTTCAAAAATTATGTTTAAGGGTTTAAGTCTTACTGAAAATTTAGAGACCTTGAATTTATTGATAAGTAGTTGTCATGTACTTATCATAATTTTGTGGAACATTTGGCATGCCTGAAAATAGTACTTCATGTTCAAACTAAGGCTCCATTTGGGGGGACTTATTTCCACCAGTCAAGCGGTTACGACCGCATGAACAAGACCTTAATTAAGGTCTGGTTCATGCGGTCGTAACCGCTTGACCGGTTGAAATTAGTCCCCCAAAACGGAGCTTAAGGCATTTGGATCTTTTAGGAAATTAAATAAATTATCAAGTAAATTATGAAAATTATAAACTTCTGGATTTATGCTGATCATGTCATGTTAGACCTCCAATCAATATTATAGGGATTTTGGATGATAATTTGGTGTACCACCCATTGTATACATCATATAGCTTAGGATGGTCTGCATTTAGTAAAAACTGCATAAATCATAATATGGTGCAAAATGAACTTAGAGAGTTGGGATATTTGTGTATTGATCTGGTAAGTGAAATGAGTTCATCATCGGCAGTCGTGATGGGGAGTGGGAGGTTTGACTAGTGTTAAGAGGTGCTCGGGGTCGATAAAACATCGTCTTCCCCGTGGAGAGAGAGAAAGAGTCAAAATACACTAAGTTTAGATCCAATACAACATTAAATGGATTGGGAGTTGGGTAACAACCAATAATAATGAGTGCCTTGCAAAAGGGAGCTTTGGACTTCAGCCCATCGTAGTTCCTAGTGCCCTTTAAGAGCCCTTCACGGGGTATGTCGGGGGCAGTCCTAGGCTAACCTAAACTGTAGAAAAACCAAATTGCAAGAGTAACGAGCATAATTAGGGATTCACTTTCAGTCACCTCGATGTCTCGGGATATTAAGTTGGTTCACAGGGGTTGTAGGCCCGGGGATTTTGGTGATGGGCAGTTTGGCCCGACGAGCTTTGGCTCGGTTGTTGGTTGTGACAGACGGGATGGTCTGGGGTGCCTTGGCTCGGTAGCTGTTACATAAGGTTACATGTGCATAATGCATAAGGTGGTGGGTCTCGGTATTGGAGGGTCGATGCACCGACGCCAATACGTCGACTCGGCAAGTGTGGTTTAGCACTTCGCCATATAAAGTCCGGTGCGCCAGCCGGGAAGAGTACGCAGGAGCTCCGCTTAGAGCACCAGCGTCGAGGCGTATGATAGTTCTGAGTGGTAGTGCAATTAACGGTTTAGAGGTGAACGAGGCCCAACCCACCGCTTTTGTTTGCTACTACGGAGGTATCCTGGGAGGTTTGGCTCCAGAAAGGGGGAACTAAAGGTCTGTGTACACAGAGTCGAGTGGGTGAGTTGCACTTGCATGATCACATCAAGGCATACTTGCATGTCATAGCATAACCATTGCATATAACCCTGACACCTATTGTATAAAGTGGTATGAGATGCTTTATACAATAGGCCCTACAAAACGACCCCTGGGTTTATAAGTACGCACGAGCATGCTTATAAGTTAAGGTTTTTATTCAGTAAATATTTATGTATGCTTGCTAGAAAACCGACACCCAATCGTATAAATTGGTATGAGACTTTTTATACGATAGGAGCCTTGTAGAAGATCCCTTAGCTTATGTGTTTTCATATAAGTTAAGGTTACATATTATACATTCAGTCTTTCTTACTGTCACATGTACTCTTAGAATTGCTAGATTAGTTCCGCTATCACCTGTTATTTATTATTCTCCACCTTCATTTCCTCTCCTTTCCTCCTCCCCGCTCGGTGCCTAGGAGCAATTGGGAAAGGGGCGGAGGATGATAGGACTTAGTCTTTTAGACTAACGGTTTTCGAACCACATCATTTTAGGGGACCGTGGAGCCCAGCATAGAGGAGCAGCCCCGGAGGTCGGCATGCTTGGAGATGTGACAGTCTAGTACCGGAGTTCAGATAGCTGGGACTGTGAGTCCCGATCGCTAGTAGTTATTTTAGTTTTGCTTCCGCGATGAGAGATATCTAATGAGGACATTGATGTACCGGGCATGAGACCAAGTTTCTGTACTTTTATTATATCTGTGGACACTCCCTACGTAGAGAATAGTTTTTATACATGTGATTCTGGTGGACTTGTTGAGTTTTATTCTTACTCTTATAGTTTTGCTACATTTTTGCAATTGATATGGCCAGCAGGATTGGCGTTTTATAGTGACAACCTTCCCGGGCATGAAGGTATCACTGCAAAGCGGTGGTTCTGGGCCTAAGACCCCGGTGATGTAAAAAAGGGGGTATTACAAGTGGTATTAGAGGCATACCTCAATCGAAAAGTAGCAGTCCACAAACCCAAGGTCACCCCCGCACGAGTTTAGTTTGGGGACAAAGTAAGCAGCGGAAGAAGTGGTGTGCCCATATGGGGGATCACATGTAAATTGTCCACTTTTAATTAGGTTTGTGCGATTACTTACAAATGGCTTTTGTTACGCAACCCCCAGCACAGCCTACACCACAGGGCGGAGTCCAGCAGACTCTGAATATTGCACCACCTCCCCCGGTCCCCACTTCGTTCCAACAGTCAGAGATGGGGCAGACTCTGACAGCTATTTTGGAGGCTTTTAGGGCCCAGCAAGTTCTGACTTTGCAGCCAAACCCGGGGCCAATTGGTTGAGTATCTTCTGAGGACTTTCTCCCCCATCTTACTTGGGGACAGAGTCGGCTGTTCGGACGGAGGAGTGGCTGGATATCATATATGAGATGCTGACTGGGATATGGTACCATTGGGAGGAGAGGGTGCCTTTTGTGGTCTCTTTCTTGGAATCCCATGCCAAGAGATGGTGGAAGACGTCGCTGGACACGATGTTTGTTGATAGAGAGGTTGCATAGATTGCTTGGGAGGAGTTTAGGGCCGCACTATTGGAGCATTTTGTTCCGCAGTCGGCTAGAGATGAGCTGGAAGACAGATTTCTATAGTTGAGGCACCGGGAGTTCAATCATCTGGCCCGATTTGCGGATTCTTATCAGTTGGATGAGGCAGGATACACCAAGAGGTTTTATAAGGGCCTACGAGAGGATCTGAGGGAGGCTCTGATGTTCGTGTCCGACGGGCCTATTCCTTGGATATTGGAGATGGAAAAGAGGATTGAGGCAGATTGGCATAATACTCGAGGCTGGAAGCAGCCAACTGAGATTCAGGGCCGAGGAGCCAGAGATGATCAGCGAAAGGGCCGCTTTGCTGATGGGAGAGATGGTAGAAGGGAAGAGGATCAACCTTGTCAAGAGGTGAGACAGGAGCAGAGGGAACCAATAGTGATGGCCCCTCAGCTTCTCTAGATGCGGGAGATGCAGAGACCCGGGGGTATGGCATATCCCCCGCCAGAGTGCTTCAACTGTCATCGGGTGGGGCATATCCGGAGAAACTGCCCCATAAAGGGGCACCACTATCAGCACCACCGGCTTCCCACCTACTCAGTATTTTGGAGGCCGAGGACGTGGATACAAGGGCGGAGACCGCATGCAGGAGAGGGAGCAAGTGTATGCACTGGATCTGGCTCAACAACAGAACTCGGAGCAAGTGATCACAGGTACGCCAGTAAATTTTAAGTTTTCTTTCCTAAATATTTAGACTCATGGATGTAGCATTTATAGACTAGGAAAGAAAACAATAACTAGATTTCTAAGATATTTAACTACCCCAGGCATAGTCTTCATCAGCGGCAAGCCCACTTATACATTGTTCGATACGGGTGCTTCGCACTCGTTCGTGTCGGAGGCCTTCATGGAAGGGTTGGAAGGCGTGGAGCGATTCACGGGCTTGATGATGTGTAACACCCAGAAACTCAAAAGAGTGACGGGTGGCATTTTGAGCAAAGTCTGGGTTTTGGTAGTGGTGAAACGGCCTGGGACACGGGCGTGTCCCAGGGGCGTGTCGTGCTCGGGTTCGGCACTGGTCGCGTGGTCGACGAAATTGCAGTCAACGGTTGTCGGGGTGGGTGGTGAACATGGCCTGGGACACGGGCGTGTCCTAGGGCATTTCAATCACTCAAAGCCTTTCACTCAACTATCGTTGAGTGAGGACGCACGGCCTGAGCCCAGGCGTGTTCGGGTCCGACACGGGCGTATCAAATTCGACACGGGCGTATCAAATTCGACACGGGCGTGTCGAATACCCGTGTCCTGCTCGGGGCATTTGGCGAGTTGTGCTAAGGCAGCTACACGGCCTGGGACACAGGCATGTCCCAGGGCGTGTCTAGCACACGATATGTGACACGGGCAACTCACATGGCTGTGTCATGCTCTGGATGTTGTGGACCTATGCCGATGGAGGAACACGCCCATCGACACGGGCGTGTACTGGATGACACGGGCATGTCAAGCCTGACATGGGCGTGTCGAGTGCCCGTGTTCTTTTCGGGATGCGACGATTTCGACGGCGAATGAGTGACACAGCTTTTGACACGGGCGTGTTGCAAGCCGTGTTTAGCCCGAGAAGTTTATTTTTTGGACGCATCGCAGCCGTTCATTTCCTTACTTTGGGATCTAACGATCCAGGCCTCTCCTGTTTGGGTTTTAAGCCGAGAATAGGGTTCAAACCCTCATTTGTGGTTGGGCCACTCTCTTTCTTAGTCCTAGAGAGAAGGGAGAGTAAGGAGGAAGAAGAAGGGGAGATCCGGACACCGTTGGAGCTTCGGAGCTCCGATTCTCGATCCGAGTCTAGATCTGCGAAGGCAAGATCATCGCAGTGCTTTTCATCTGCGTAGTTTTCCATGGTGCCGAGGAGAAATGTTAGGGTAACGATTCTAATCATGAGCATGTGAAGCTCTTCTTCTTTTGCATAGGAAAACCCTCTCCCGCGAGTGTGCAACGAGTTTGCAGTATTCCTTGGGGTAGATATGTAAAGTCCCCCTTGTTTAGAGTCCGGAATCGTTGTACGGACATAGGCATGATGTTTGAAGCCTACCCGGACATGTTTATCTGGATCGGTGATATTTTGCTATGCATATTGTGCCGAAGAAGACTCCGTGCGTTTTGTTTGTTTTCGGGTTGTTATGCGATAGAATGCATCAGGGAATCTTGGGGATTAACCCCAAGGTGCACTCGGAAATCTGGTCGGAAATGTATTTCTGCCATTTCAGTGGCCTAGGAGCCAGCCAGGTATATAGCGGGGCTATGTACCGTGTCTGATCGAAAGTTGGGACTGGAGGAAGCTGGGCCCGCGTCAAAGGCCAAAGGGCTATGACGGGGTGAGTAACGGGCTGGTGGAACCCTACCCGCTCCATCTATTTCGGTTAAAGAGACCTAAAGCTACGTGGCACTTACCGATTATTTGGAGAACGAGTCTAGGCTGTGGCTGAAAGGACTAAATGCTCATGAGGTTTTCCGCCCTGGGGGCGATGGTGGAGCCAAAGAACGGACCGGGTTCGGACATGCTTCAACGAGTTAGTTCCCTGAGAGCACGGGGTGTATGGTCGTGTGTGTGTATACCTGTGATGTTGTGTTTATTCACTATATTGCTTGTTTTGCTAACAAGTGCAGGGAAGAAGCTTTGTCGCCTTGAGTTTGGGGGCGGAATCGTTATAATTTGGTCAGCTTTAGCTGACCGTTATTCTTGTTTGCCACCGTTGCAGTGATTTGTTCTTGCAGGTGCTGCAGAGCCGAGCGGCAAATAGTGGGTCAAAGCCCAAGTTGTTGAGCCGGCCCTCGAAGGCCTCGTTTGTTTACTTATTTAAATCATGTGTGGCCGTCCTGTGAGCCGTAGTTTGTAAAACACTATTTATTTAAGTGAACTGTTGTAAGGCCATAAGGCCAGTACATTTGTGTATTTTGTACTTCATTCCTGTGTGGTTTGTTAGTGGACATTCATGCTTGTTGGCTGGGTTCTTATTGTTACAACTTAATAAATTGCTTCTGCTAGATGCTCTGTATAGGACATGTGTATTGGTTGAATGGTTTCATTGAGTAACCTACCGGTCTATCCGTAGTATATGGCGTCGGGCCCCGGCCGGACCTACTGCTATATGTTATATGACGGATAGGGGTGTTATAATTTGGTATCAGACTACCGGATTCGGTCAGGCTTAAATGAATTCGTGGACGAATTCACTTTAAGGGGTGGTGAGCACATGTGTGTGCATCATCGTTATAACATGAAAAGAACTCATGAATGTCCACTTAGGAATGAAAATACACATGTTTGAGAAACCTGTGTGTTCCTATAATTGCGTTTCACAATGTTTTTTGGTCGCTTATTGAGAGGTCTAAGTTGTTAGCCTAAATCACCTAGAGGGGGGGTGAATAGGTGAAATGCGTGTCAAATGCGGAATTAAAAACTAACACAGCAAATATCAAGCAATCACAGAAGACAAGAGATTTATAGTGGTTCCCCAATCTTGGGTACGTCCACTTTCCTCACCGATCTAGCAAATTACTAGACTCGGCTACTCCACTATCTCGGATTGAAAACAATCCTACACCTCGGAACCACGTTCCTACAAATCTCGATCCAAAATGGATCTACAAAAACTCGGTAGACAAAACTTCCTACAAGTCTCGGAGAAAAATCTCCTACAATGAAATTTGGTTTGAAAATAAAAATCAAAACATCAATCTCAGATCTGGATCTTTGACGGTCTTCTTCTTTAGGAACTTCGGCTTGATCAGAAAAAAAAAGGTTGAAGATGACCTGAGAGAAATCCACGAATCTGAAAACTAGAACCACCTCGATCGAGAAAGTAGATCTGGAATCTTCAAGGCTCGGCAAGATCGAGTGATTCTCTTTCTTCTGGATCGCTGGAGGAAAGATCGATAAAAACGAAGGTCGCGATCCAAACTTTTCTTCTTCTTCCGTGAACGGCAATGGCGGCGGCGTGAAATTAGGGTTCACGGAATTTCTCTTTCTTAAAAAGAATATTTCTGTAATAACGCTTAAAAGTCATTTCTGAAAAGACCTATTTATAGGTGGGTTCCAACGGTCATAATATTGATTAATGATGACACGTGGACCAATCAGAATTGACAGATTCAAAATACTTAAGACGAATTAGAACTTAGAAGAATTCTGAATTAGTGAACAGCTATACTCGAGTGAGAGAAGGAATACTCGAGTATGGGAACTTAGATACTCGAGTATCAGAAAACATATACTCGAGTAACAGAAGAATATACTCGAGTATCAGGGGATTACTCGAGTATCAGAAACACATATACTCGAGTATCAGGGAATTACTCGAGTATCAGAAAACACGTACTCGAGTATCAGGGTATTTACTCGAGTATCAGAAAACACATACTCGAGTATCAGGGTATTTACTCGAGTATCAGTACTTTGAACTTGCAGAGAAGAGAAGAAAATGATCTACTCGAGTATCAAACATGATTTACTCGAGTATCAAGTTACTTACTCGAGTATGAAAAGAACTTACTCGAGTGACTAACTTAACTACTCGAGTATAGATATATCTACACGAGTATTCAGACCCTACTCGAGTATCAGGGTATTTACTCGAGTATTAAGACCTTACTCGAGTAAGTCTAACTGACTACTCGAGTATCTCTAACTACTCGAGTATGTCTTACTAACTACTCGAGTATTAAGCCTGATACTCGAGTATCATAAGGGGTTACTCGAGTATTAGGGACTTAGAAAAATTCTATGAGGAAATTTGCTCCAATGCTTCTGTCCATCAATCCAAGTGCATGAAGGAAGTGTATCCCAATAGAGAGGCTATACATGGGCCAACACTTTGGATCACACAATGAGGGATTACATTGTATGGTCCTGTGTTTGGTGACCCATTATAGACTGACATTGGTCTACACTTGGCATTAAGGACCTGCACACATACAACTTAAACACAGCATCACATACACCTTAATTCATCTTAGTTCAAGGTCTGACCTCCTACAAATCTGAGGCATTGTGGAGACAAACCCCAACAATCTCCCCCTATTTGTAGATGTCAGCACTCTCTATACTAAGGTGAATTACTTAAGAGTAAAAGAAACAACATGCATATAACAGGAGAATAAACTTAACTAAAGCAGGGTAAGTAAAACATTGTCATAATCAGAATTAAATATATATATATAGAAATGTTTTAAGCATAGAAACAAAAGTCCAATTTCACATTCTCAGTTCAACTCAAGATGGGGCATCCTTGTGCATCCTTTCTCTCTTTAGTTCTTGCCTTTCTAGATAACTGTATGGCTTGGGAAAGTAAGTCCTGGGCCTAGGAGGATCAGATGGATTATTGTGTCCCCAGTTTCTGTCATGGAGTCTGATTTTAATCTGGGACACTTCATAGGCCTTCCATTCTGTATTACTGTAGAACTGATCTCTGTTTTCTCCAAGATCTGTCACTAACCTCAAAGTATCAAGAATTATGGACTTAGAGGTAGGACTCCACACTTCAGCATGAACAACAGGAGGTCTACTTTCAGAAGCTGGCTCTTTCCTGGGAGCAGAACGACTTGCAGAAGCACCTTCACCATACTTTCTTTTCTTCTTAGAAGGACCTTGAGAACTGGAAAGAAAATCATCTTGCCACATGTCAGAGTAGTTAAGAGGAGGCTCAGTCACATCACCCTCAGGTCTAGGAGAGAAGGCTGGCACACCACTTTCTGGAATGGTAGCTTGGACAGGGGCATCTACAGAGGGTTGCTCTTCAAGAGGATTTAGGTGCTGAGGTATAATGGTTGGGTTGAGCTGGGCATTAGGGAAGTTCATGTTATGCAGCCACACAGCAGTGTCATAGGTATAAAACTTTACAGATTGAAGTTGAGAGAGAATGTCTGCTTTCATTTCCTTTACAATTCCATCCACTGTAGTTTGAGCCTGTTTAGAGAGAGTTTCAACTTGTTCTTTTACAACTATTTGAGCTTGCTCATGTAGTTTGTCCACTTGTTCTTTTACAACTTTCTCCCCCTTGCTGATATCTATGTTTAGCTTTGCAATGGCTTCATCTTTGAAGGTGCCCACTTCATTACATACTTTCACAACATTCATTTCAGCTCTCTCATCTAGCTTGATCTGATTGTGAGCTACTGTCTCGGCCTGGTTTCTTAGCTCACCTATGCTTGTAATGGTGTGGTCTATGGCTTTGCCTCCAATTTGGAACAACCTTTTTAACTCATCAGTATTTGCTTGAATCTCAGCAAAGCCTCTGCTCATCTCTGTTTCAAGAGCAGAGACCTTGGATGTTACTGATTGCAGAGAGGCATCAAAGTAATCTCTCTGTTCTTTGAGCATAAGCTCAATCTTGCTTATTATATCTGAAGAGGAGGGAGCTGAGGTTGGTTCAGGAGCTGAAGCAGCAGGAGCAGGAGCAGGGGCAGTCCAAGGAAGGATTTCTGTGATCACCACTGAGCTGACAGCTCTCTTGAAGGGTTCTATTTCAACATTTTCTTCTGTGGGTAGGAGAGAGGGCATGGAGAAATCCAAAGTCCTCAGAGGTGCCTCCACAGGATCTGGAGACATCTCATCATCAGACAGGAGAATATGAGCTGATTGTCTAGGCTCACTCTCAGGAGATTGGACTGGAGATTGGACTGGAGATTGGACTGGAGTTCTTGCAGGAGATGGAGCTGGGGTTCTTGCAGGAGATGGAGCTGGGGTTCTTGCAGGAGATGGAGCTGGGGTTCTTGCAGGAGACTGAACTGGAGACTTTGCAGCTGATCCATTCTGGAAGAGTGGGGCATCTGAGCTGAGCTCATCAATAAGATTGTTAATTTCTTCAGCTGTAGACAGAAGGGCTGCTGAGTCTGGAAGCTCTGAGTCTGGGTTTGCTGATGGAATCTCTGCTGGAGGAGGAGAGACTGGAGGAGTAGGAATTCTTACTTCTTCTTGTTCTAGAATTACTGATTCTGAAGAAACTTGATTCTGAGGAAGAGAAGAGGCAGGCTCCCCCTCAACTATTGCACTGGTGGTAGCAGTAGTTTGATGTAGAGGAGGAGATGGAATCCTATCTTCAGGGAAACTGGTTTCTTTGGGAATTTCTGAGGTGGCAGCAGATTTGGAAGCTTGGGCAGTATTGAGGAGCTTGATGTCATACCTCTGGATGGAGGAGAGAGAGACCTTCTTCATGTGGTGAAGGGGAGTTCCTTTGGACAAATCAAATACTGTAGGGTTGATCTCATGGAGGAGGAGGGAGATAATCCTTGCATAGCTGGGGTGCTTCACGCTTTCTCTAATCTTATCCAGTATCATCATGCCAAACTGGAATTTCTTGCGACATATGATGGCTTGCATGATGTCAAACATGTCCATTGAGATATCTCTGATAGAGTAGGTCTTGCAGAGGAGAACTTTAGCAATGACATCTACAAGAAATTTCCCTTCAGAGTTGAAGTCTGAGCGGCTAATCGAGTCTGCTTCAGGACATACTCCATAGAAGAGACTGGTGCGGTCGGAATCCTCTGTAGTTAAATCATCTTCTTCATCAACGACGGGCATCTTTAACAAGGTAGCTACAGAGGTCTTGTCTAGGCGGATTTTGAGTCCTCTGACTTTGGATTTGAGCACTTTTCCATTCCGTTTAATCTTCAAATTCTTGTAGAATTCCTCCACCGCAGGGAATATAACTCGGCACGGTGCCATCAGAACAAATGATAATCCGACGGTGTCGAATAGGATGAGGAGGTTGCGGAAATCGTCTGAAAGTTCGGCGATACCTTCTGGGAAGAGTTCTGACCCAATACCGATCTTGGACGAAGGAGGAGCCATCAGGAAACTGCAATGCAAAGGAACCAGACGGCGAGGAAACTGGAATTCTTGCGGCGACGGAAGACGAAGAACAGGGTTTCGGGAAAACGAAAAGTCGGCGCTACTCGAGTGAATGAGAAGTGGAAAGGACTTTTTCGTTTTGAATATATATATAAATAATCCTAATTAGGTTTAAAAAAGGTATTAAGTATAAGGACTTACCTGAAGAGGCGGCAATTTGCTAGGTGCGAGTAGAAATTTTGAAAAAACCGAAAAATTTCGAGTACTCGAGTAAAGGAGGACGGCATACACGAGTATGAAGTTGGTATACTCGAGTAGGTCATGACATACACGAGTAATGAGAAGGCATACTCGAGTATGTAATCAGCATACACGAGTATTAGTCCTTTACGAATTTTAATACTCGAGTGAGGAAGTTCATACACGAGTAACTGTTGGATTACTCGAGTATATAAAACTTGATACTCGAGTATTAGCTGTTTACTCGTGTAAGTGTGACTTGATACTCGAGTCTCGAATACTTGAAGGAATTTCCCTGGTAGATGTCCTGTTCCACTGAAAAACTGTATCTCTGAGCAGCCAACATTACTGATGTCTTCTTAATTTGAGAGTCCATCATTGGTCTTCTTTGTTGAGCAGTCCAAGCTCAGTTTTGAAGAACGAGAACTTGGACTCGTCCAGCGGCTTGGTGAAAATATCTGCAACTTGCCAGTCTGTGGAGACATACTGTAGATCTATATCTCCATTTTCCACATACTCCCGGATGAAATGATAGCGAAGCTCTATGTGCTTGGTCCTGCTGTGGGAGACTGGGTTGTTGGCTATTGCTATGGCGCTGGAAGAGTCACAGAACAGGGGAATGTTCTGGAACTTCATGTTGTAGTCTTCAAACTGATTCTTGATCCATAACAGCTGTGCACAACAGCTGCCTGCAGAGATGTACTCTGATTCAGCCGTTGAGATGGCTACACAGTTCTGTTTCTTGCTGCTCCAGGAGATAAGTCTCCTTCCGAGAAATTGGCAAGTCCCGGAAGTGCTTTTCCTGTCATCTTTGCTACCTGCAAAATCTGCATCTGAAAATCCAATTAGTTCACTATCATTACTTCTCGGGTACCATAAGCCAAGATTTGGTGTTCCTTTGAGGTATCTCAAAATTCGCTTTGCAGCAATGTAGTGAGATTCCTTAGAGTTCACCTGAAATCTAGCACATACACATGTTGAGAACATTATATCTGGTCTGCTCGCAGTAAGGTAGAGCAAGGACCCAATTATGCTTCTGTACTTGGTTTCATCAAAAGGTTTCCCTTTCTCGTCCTTGTCCAGAGACATAGCTGAGGCCATTGGAGTCCTCATAGAGGTTGCATTCTCCATTCCGAATTTCTTAAACAGCTCTTTGGTGAACTTGGTCTGAGAGATGAAAATTCCATCCTCAGATTGTTTCACTTGAAGCCCTAAGAAATACTTCAGCTCTCCCATACTGCTCATTTCAAACTTCCCTTGCATAAGTTTAGAAAACTTCTTGCAGAGGTTGTTGTCTGTAGAGCCGAAAATAATGTCATCGACATAGATTTGCCCTTTATTTCCCTAAGAAATAATGTCTTATCTATCTTTCCTCTCGTGAACTTGTTCTCAAGAAGAAAGGTAGATAGCGTCTCATACCAAGCTCGAGGAGCTTGCTTAAGACCATATAGTGCTTTTTGCAATAAGTAAACATAGTTAGGAAAGGTTGAGTCAACAAAACCTGGCGGTTGCTCTACATACACTTCTTCCTTTATGTCACCATTCAGGAAGGCGGACTTTACGTCCATCTGATAGACGGTAAAGCCCTTCAGTGCAGCGTAGGCAAGAAATAACCTGATTGCCTCCAGTCTTGCTACTGGAGCATAAGTTTGGTCGAAGTCGATCCCTTCCTCTTGACGATATCCCTTGGCGACAAGTCTGGCTTTATTCTTTATAATTGTTCCGTCTTCATCCATCTTGTTCCGGTAGACCCATTTTGTCCCGATGACGTTCTTATGCTTGGGTCTAGGAACAAGTGTCCAGACTTTGCATCTTTTGAACTGATTTAATTCTTCTTCCATGGCTAGAATCCAGGATGCGTCGGAGTTGGCTTCCTCAAATTTCTTTGGTTCAACCTGTGAGAGAAAGCTTAAGTGTAAATTCTCGTTAGTTGTACCTCGACGAGTTCTGACACCATCCCGAGGATCTCCTATGATTTGGTCAACAGGATGATCCTTCAAGTGTCTGAACTCTAAAGTCCTTGCATCTGGGATCTCTTCAGCCACTGGAGTTATATCTTCAGCTGGGATGTCTTCTTCATCTTGATCATCTCCCTCTCCAAAGGTGGTTGTAGAGGGGATCTTGATGAACGTCTCATCTTTATCTTTAATAGGTTCATCCAAGCTGAGTTCTTTCAACTTTGTACCTGCATCTACAATAGGCACACTAGACGAGTTGCCTTGCAACAGACTCGTCTCATCAAATACAAGATGTATCGACTCTTCCACAACCAGAGTTTTTCTATTGAAAACTCTATAGGCCTTACTATGGCTACTATAACCTACAAAAATACCTTCAAAGCTTTTCTCGCTAAACTTTGTAGTGTGATACTTGCCATTGTTAAGTACGAAGCACTTACAACCAAAGATTCTAAAGTATGAAATGGTTGGTTGCCTGCCTTTTAGAAGTTCGTAAGGAGTCTTATCATGGTCTTTGTTGATGAGTGCTCGATTTTGCACGTGACAAGCGGTGTTGACGGCTTCAGCCCAGAAATACTCCGGAAGTGAGGCATCACTCAACATGGTCCGACAAGCCTCTATGAGTGTTCTGTTCCTTCTCTCAGCCACTCCATTTTGCTGTGGTGTGCGGGGAGAGGAAAACTCATGAAAGATACCTTGACTTTCACAAAATTCTGTCATGGCTCCAGACTTGAATTCCGTTCCATTGTCACTTCTGATTTTGACTACGGAACGGTTGTATTCATTCTGGATTTGCCTGACAAAATTAGTGAAAATACCGAAGGTATCTGACTTGTGTTTCAGAAAGAACACCCACGCAAAGCGCGAGTAATCATCCACAATAACCAACGTATATTCCTTACCTCCCAAACTTCTAACCTGCAGTGGACCAAACAAGTCCATATGAAGAAGCTGTAAACTTCTATTGGAATCCTTGCCTATTATGCTTTTAAACGAACTTCTTGTTTTCTTGCCTTTGATACAAGCGTGACAAGGACTGTCCGTAACGCACTTGACCTTGGGTGCATCACGCACTAAGTTTTGAGAGAATAATTTATTAATAGTTTTGAAATTAATATGTGCTAGTCTCTTGTGCCATTGGTCAGCAAGAGATGCACTACTTTTTGCCAAAAGACACACTGGTGTCGAAGAGTCTATACAAATAAAATTCAAACAGAAAATATTTCTGCTTCGAGTGCCTGATAAAATAGTTTCCATATTGTTAACCGATTTTATCAAACACTTGTCAGCATGAAATTCAACTACGTATCCTTTGTCGCATAGTTGGCTTATGCTGATGAGATTGTGTTCCAATCCTTCAACATAGGCTACATCCGAGAAGGATACGCTACCGTTAGAAATCATACCATAGCCTTTAGTGATTCCTCGATCTGAACCTCCAAAGATGACCTTTGGTCCGTTGCAGACTGAGGTGTAGTTCAGTAGTAGGCTCCTTGTCCCGGTCATATGCCGAGAACATCCACTGTCCAAGTACCAGATTGGCATTTTGGTGGCCTTTGGACATACCTGCAATTACAATCATTTAGCCTTAGGAACCCAAACAAGTTTGGGTCCTTGGTCTCGAGTTAGAATACTCCCCCTACGAGTATTAGCCTCATGAGTGGTCATTCTCACGTTGCTAACTTTAGGGGTAGCAGCATTATTAGGATTGAACCAACAATCATTGGCAAAATGACCAATTTTGCCACAACACCAACAGTTGAACCTGTTGTATCTTTGCCTTGGGTAGTCCTGCCTGACTTTCTGGAATGAAGGTCTAGCAGGAGCCTTACTTTTGGAGGAAGAGGCTTCATGATGATTGCAGCTACATGAAGTCTTCTCCTTCATAGGCTTTTCTACAATGGGTTTTACTTTTGGTGTCTTCTTAAAGTTATGACCATGAGCATAAGGTCCATAGCTTTGAAGCTGAATCTCCTCATAAGGTGCCTTGAAGACACTCTCGCCAAAGTTACGAGGACGAGTCCAACCTTGGTATCTTGACTTAGGCTTCTCAGGGATTGGCCTAGAAAAGTGTCCGTAGGTGGACTCATAATCGAGTTCGTTCGTGGGAAAGATAACTTTCTTGAACACAACAGGTTCCAAGGGAGCTTTCCCTTTTTCTTCAGCTAGAGTCTTTCGGGCAGCCTTATTCTTTCTCTTGGCCTTGTTTCTTCTAGAGGATTTACTAGAAGAGCCAATGTGGCCTAAACCAGCACCCTTGGCCTTAGCAGAGAATTCAGCAACGATTGGAAGAACTGTCTTAGGCTTAGAGAAGCTCTCAACAAGCTTCTTTTCAGCCTCGAGTTGTTGTTCCAATTCCTTGATGATTGTCTCTTTAAGGTCAAGGTGCTTGAGAGCTTTATTGTATTCCTCCATAGCAGCATTGAAGTTCTCTTGAAGAGAGTTAGTCTTATTGACTTCTACTCTCAAGCTGCTCTCACTAGCCTGTAGAGATTTTATCTCTTTGGCTTGAGTTTTCACTACTCTACGACATTTTTCGTAGGCGGTGAGTAACTCCTTATACTGACTCATGAGCTCAGATTCATCTTCAGAGGAATAGCCCTCTTGCTCATTGTCATCATCAGAGTCAGAGAGAGGAGTGTGAGATTTTACCTCCCCAGTGAACTGGGGGACTTGTTCATCATCTGAATGAGCCATGAGCCCAAAGTAAGCTTCCTCTTCTTCACTTGACTCAGATGAGTCAGAGTCGCTGAGAGTTTTGCTCTTCTTGGCTACTAGGCTTTTCTCTGTCCTCTTCTTATGGTGTGAGGATTTCTTTTCCTCTCTTCTTCCACCCTCTTTCTTTTTGTGAGGGCAATCGGCGATGACGTGACCTGGCTTATTGCAACAATAGCAAATGATGTCAGTTGAAATATGTTTGTTCTGTTTAGAATTGTACCTGTCATGGCTGCTTGAGCCTTTCTTCCGATGATCACCGTCATGTCGTGATCTTCTATATGAGGCATCCTTGCCTCTCCATTGCTTCTTCTTGTTCAAGAATTTCTTGAACTGCCTTGAGAGTAGGGAGAACTCTCCATCAGATAGTTCTGAGCCAGATGAGCTAGGCTCAGATGATTCTTCTTCATCAGCCTCAGGAACTGGGGCAGGAGAGCTAGCCTTTATCTTCCTTGAGCTATCTGCCTTTAGAGCGACAGATTTCTCCTTGGATGCAGACCTGCTTGTCTCTTCTTCAGCTTTTCTTGAGTTGATTTGCAGCTCGTAAGACATAAGCTTTCCGAACAGATTCTGCGGGTCCGTTTCAGCTAACCTTCCAAACTCCCGAATGGCACATACCTTATTGTCCCATTCCTTGGTTAGAGATCTTAAGAATTTGTCATTGAGTTCCCCGTTGGTGAAGACACGTCCATAAACTCTTAGGCCATTTACTATCTTGAAGAAGTTCTCAAAAGTGTCAGTTATGGCTTCCTTATGACCCTGCCTGAAGGCTTCATATTTTTGGTTCAGTAGGGATCTACGATCATCCCTCACTTCTTCTGTACCTTCCATTAGAGTCACAAGGGATTGCCACATCTCCTTGGCAGACTGGCAATGAATCAGATTTTGCAGCATTGAGTCATCCACTGCACTTGCTATAATATTTTTGGCTTTCTTGTCCAGAGAGACAAGTGCAATCTCATCCTTATCTAGATCCATCAGCTTCTTGGGAACTTGCTTGGTGGGATCTATGGTGGATGCAGTCATAGGAATGTGGGGACCTTCTTCAACAATCATGAAGATCCGGGGATCTACTGCTTCCATGAAGAACTTTACTCTTTCCTTCCACATAGGAAAGTTGTTCTTGGTGCAGATAGGGAGTTTAGCAAAATCCTTGGTCTTACTCATGCTTGATACTTTTCAAGAAACAACTTAGAAGGATAAGATCAAGGTGTTAACCTTTTAACGATCAACCTCCCTCTGATACCAATTGAGAGGTCTAAGTTGTTAGCCTAAATCACCTAGAGGGGGGGTGAATAGGTGAAATGCGTGTCAAATGCGGAATTAAAAACTAACACAGCAAATATCAAGCAATCACAGAAGACAAGAGATTTATAGTGGTTCCCCAATCTTGGGTACGTCCACTTTCCTCACCGATCTAGCAAATTACTAGACTCGGCTACTCCACTATCTCGGATTGAAAACAATCCTACACCTCGGAACCACGTTCCTACAAATCTCGATCCAAAATGGATCTACAAAAACTCGGAAGACAAAACTTCCTACAAGTCTCGGAGAAAAATCTCCTACAATGAAATTTGGTTTGAAAATAAAAATCAAAACATCAATCTCAGATCTGGATCTTTGACGGTCTTCTTCTTTAGGAACTTCGGCTTGATCAGAAAAAAAAAGGTTGAAGATGACCTGAGAGAAATCCACGAATCTGAAAACTAGAACCACCTCAATCGAGAAAGTAGATCTGGAATCTTCAAGGCTCGGCAAGATCGAGTGATTCTCTTTCTTCTAGATCGCTGGAGGAAAGATCGATAAAAACGAAGGTCGCGATCCAAACTTTTCTTCTTCTTCCGTGAACGGCAATGGCGGCGGCGTGAAATTAGGGTTCACGGAATTTCTCTTTCTTAAAAAGAATATTTTTGTAATAACGCTTAAAAGTCATTTCTGAAATGACCTATTTATAGGTGGGTTCCAACGGTCATAATATTGATTAATGATGACACGTGGACCAATCAGAATTGACAGATTCAAAATACTTAAGACGAATTAGAACTTAGAAGAATTCTGAATTAGTGAACAGCTATACTCGAGTGAGAGAAGGAATACTCGAGTATGGGAACTTAGATACTCGAGTATCAGAAAACATATACTCGAGTAACAGAAGGATATACTCGAGTATCAGGGGATTACTCGAGTATCAGAAACACATATACTCGAGTATCAGGGAATTACTCGAGTATCAGAAAACACGTACTCGAGTATCAGGGTATTTACTCGAGTATCAGAAAACACATACTCGAGTATCAGGGTATTTACTCGAGTATCAGTACTTTGAACTTGCAGAGAAGAGAAGAAAATGACCTACTCGAGTATCAAACATGATTTACTCGAGTATCAAGTTACTTACTCGAGTATGAAAAGAACTTACTCGAGTGACTAACTTAACTACTCGAGTATAGATATATCTACACGAGTATTCAGACCCTACTCGAGTATCAGGGTATTTACTCGAGTATTAAGACCTTACTCGAGTAAGTCTAACTGACTACTCGAGTATCTCTAACTACTCGAGTATGTCTTACTAACTACTCGAGTATTAAGCCTGATACTCGAGTATCATAAGGGGTTACTCGAGTATTAGGGACTTAGAAAAATTCTATGAGGAAATTTGCTCCAATGCTTCTGTCCATCAATCCAAGTGCATGAAGGAAGTGTATCCCAATAGAGAGGCTATACATGGGCCAACACTTTGGATCACACAATGAGGGATTACATTGTATGGTCCTGTGTTTGGTGACCCATTATAGACTGACATTGGTCTACACTTGGCATTAAGGACCTGCACACATACAACTTAAACACAGCATCACATACACCTTAATTCATCTTAGTTCAAGGTCTGACCTCCTACAAATCTGAGGCATTGTGGAGACAAACCCCAACACTTATCGGTGTTTTGTACGATTATAGGTGACCAGGAGTGGTGCTGGGCCATCAGAACGACTAGTTTCTGAGGCAAGCAGCGCACCAAATGATGCGCCAGCAATACCTCCTTTGCCTGAGACCATACGGTTGGTAGCAGAGGCTGTGTTTGCGATGATCAACGCGCAGCCTGTGAGGCAGGTGCAGCAGCCTGCCCCTGCTGTTGAACAAGTACCGCTCCAAGCGGAGGAGCCAAGGGGAGTGGAGCAGGTGTTAGTGGAGCCAGTGTTGCCTAGGAGACCAACGGAGAAGTAGCTTAAGCATATGATGGGCTTCAATCCTCTAGTGTTCTCGGGGATGGGAACCCCAACTCAAGCAGAGGATTGGCTCTCCAGAATTAAGAGAGTGCTGATAGCTGATGAGACTGAAGAGTGGCAGAAGACCACAATTGCCACGTTCTTGCTGGATGGTGATGCAAGACTATGGTGGGAAGGCTTGGAGCTACACCATCTGAGGGGTAGACAGCTTACTGTCGTCTCGATAGAGGAGTTTTCGAGATTGTTCTTGGCTCGATACTTCCCCTCAGCTCAGAGGATTGCTTTGGAAAATGAGTTCCAGAAGTTGGTTCAAGGAGAGAGTACCATGGATGACTATCTCCATGAGTTTACTCAATTAGGTCGGTATGCAAGCGCTACCTTTGCTAATGAGGAGCGAAAGACCAACCGATTCTACGAAGGTCTAAGGGATGACTTGAGACTGCTTCTATCGGGACCGATGACGCAGGGTTTCCTGACCTTGGTCAACAAGGCCCGGTCTTTAGAAAAAGACATGAAGAATGTACAAGCGAAGAAGGACTCCGGCGATAGGAAGTCAGAGTTCAAGGTGTCGCCTGCAAAGTCTGGTTTTCGACGAAGGAATAAGAAGGCTAGGACGTCGGGTCCAGCCCCTTCTTCAAGTGCCTTAGGGCAACTACCAACCGAACCCCGGGTGCTTGTTTCACTTGTGGTAAGATGGGGCATTTTTCCCGTGACTGTTGGAGCGGACGTCCAAAGTCCAAGAGGAAGCAGGGAGCAAGTTACAAGCAAAAGGGCAAGGCGGTGGAGTCAACCGCATCCCATTATGCTCTGACTCAACCAAGAGTCTACAATCTGGGCCAACAGGAGGCTATCAAACAAGCAGACGTGGTGACAAGTACGGTTTAAATTTATAGCAAGTTAGCTTTAAATACTGTTACCTAGTGCGTGTTAGCTTATTACTATTTTTATAGGCTTTGTTCTGATTTGTGATAGTCCAGAAAGGGCACTATTCGTTACGGGAGCTTCGCACTCCTTTTTGTTCGAAGGTTTCATATCGCGCATCGGAGTCCCTTATTCGATGGTGAAGGAAAAATTAGACGTGTTGCTGCTGAATGGGTGTTCTATGCGTGTGGACAGAGTATGTGTCGTAAAGATACATATTGGAAGTCAGGAGTTCGACTTACTAGCGTCGTTACTACCGCTAGTAGAGTTCGACATCATCTTCGGTATGGACTGGCTTTCGGAGTAGAAGACATTCATAGATTACAATTGTAAGGAAGTCAAGCTGGGTGCTGGGCGGGAGACAACGTTTGCGGGATTGAAGGGGTCGAACAAGACGTTGATGTCTGCTCTTCAGGTGGTCAAGGCAGTCCGTGCTGGTGCAGAGTTGTTCTTCACGTTAGTGGAGGCTGTAAAGCCTAAAGCCACTTTGGGTAGTATCCCAGTAGTATGTGAGTACCCTGAAGTGTTCCCGAATAATCTTCTCGGAGCCCCACCGTAGCGAGAGATCGATTTCACCATCGAGCTAGTTCCAGGGGCCAAACCCGTGTCACGCTCTCCTTATAGGTAGGCGCCTAAGGATATGGCGGAGATAAAGGTTCAACTTGAAGAGTTGATGGAGCAAGGTTATGTGCATCCATGCTCATCGCCTTGGAGCGCACCTGTCCTCTTTGTTAAGAAGAAGGACGGAAGTTTGCGGCTGTGTATCGACTACAGAGAACTGAATAAGTTAACAGAAAAGAACAAATACCCGATCCCAAGGATTGATGATCTTTTCAATCAGTTAGTTGGGTCGTCGGTATATTAAAAATTGGATCTGAAATCCGGTTACTATCAGCTGATGATAAGGGAGAGTGATATCCCAAAGACAGCATTCGGCACGAGGTATGGGCATTTCAAGTTTACGGTCACGCCGTTCGGGCTGACTAATGCGCCATCAGTATTCATGGATCTGATGAACAGGACGTTCAGGGAGTACTTAGACCATTTTGTGATCGTCTTTATTGACGACATATTGGTGTACTCGCAGTGCGATGAAGATCACTTCGAGCATCTGCATTTGGTTTTTGAGACGCTGAGGAGTAATGAACTATACGCAAAGTTCTCCAAATGCAAGTTCTGGCTGTCCTCAGTGGCGTTCCTTGGTCACATAGTCAGTGGTGAAGGGATTGCGGTAGATTCGGCGAAGATTGTTGCGATACGATAGTGGCCTGTGTTGTCTTCGGTAGCGGAAGTCCGGAGTTTTCTGGGGTTTGCCGGCTATTACGGGCGCTTCGTGGAGAACTTCTCACGAATAGCGTTACCTCTCACAACGTTGACAAGGAAAGATCAGAAGTTTGTGTGGACGCAGGAGTGCGCGCAAGCATTCAAAGAGTTGAAGAGTCGGTTGACCACGATGCCAGTGCTAAGTTTGTCGAGCGGGACCGAAGGTTTTGAGGTATACAGCGATGCCTCAGGCAGTGGTTTGGGCTGAGTGCTGCTGCAACATGGTAGTGTTATTGGGTATGCCTTGCGTCAGCTGAAAGTGCACGACAGGAATTATCCGGTCCACGACTTGGAGTTAGCGGCCGTGGTTTTTGCGCTAAAGCAGTGGAGGCATTATTTGTATGGCGTAAAGGTCGATATTTATACCGACCACAAGAGCCTGAAATACCTGTTGGATCAGAATGATCTAAACATGAGGCAGCAGAGGTGGATGGAGTTCCTGGGGGACTATAAGTTCAAAATTCATTATGTGTCCGGGAAAGGCAATGCAGTGGCGGATGCGTTGAGTCGCAGAGCTCCCGCCCAAGCCAACTGGTTGTCGGTTCATGATAAGAGGTTGATTCGGGAGTTTGAGGCGTTAGACATCTGTTGTGTTGATAAGCAGACTAGCGCCGAAGCGCTATTGAACTGGACGGAAGTTCAGTATGACCTGGCTGATCGGATTCGACAAGCTATGGAGTTGGATAGCAGCATGAAGGAGGTCATGGATGCAGCTTCGGATGGGTCAAATTCCCAATTTTCAGTTGAAGATGGACTGCTAAGGAAGGACAGACGGTTGTGCGTCCCAAACACGGGAAATCTACGGGCGGAGTTGTTGTATGAGACTCATCATACCAAGTACTCAATCCACCCAGGGAGCACGAAGATGTATCGAGATCTAAAGAAGTTATTTTGGTGGCCAGGACTCAAGAAGGATGTGGCACTATTCGTGGCTAAATGTCAGACTTGCGCCTTAGGGAAGGCAGAGTGCCAAAAGCCAGGAGGTTTCTTGAAATCTTTGCCTATTCCAGAGTGGAAGTTTGATGACATTTCGATGGACTTTGTGCATGGATTGCCAAGGTCGCAGAAGGGAAACGACGCCATCTAGGTGATCGTAAATCGGTTAACAAAAGTGCCGCACTTCATTCCGCATAGGAAGGATGATTCAGTTGAGAAACTGGCGAAGATATATGTGGATAACATTGTTAGACTGCACGGTGTGCCCTGCAGCATCGTGAGTGATAGAGATGGACGTTTTACGTCCAATGACTTGAGGTTGATGCAGCAAATGCTGGGGACTAAGTTGAAGTTCAGCACAGCCTTCCATCCGCAGACGGATGGGCAGACCGAGAGGGTCAACAGGACGATGAGGACATGCTTCGTATGTGCGTTCTGAACTTCGGAAAGCAGTGGGAAGACCATCTGTATTTGGTGGAGTTTGCGTACAACAATAGCTACCAAGCGAGCATACAAATGGCGCCCTTCGAGGCCTTATATGGTAGAAAGTTGTTGGGTATTGTATCCACAACATACCTGATTTGAAGAAGCCCCTGAACAAGCTAAGGTAAATAGACATTGTATTTGATGAAATCTTCTAGTTGTGCTTGCAGTTACTCCACACTAAGTACACACCAATGTCAGGATACAGTAGGTCAATATACACGGGTCTGCGCGACGTAATCCCTCGTTGAGCAGATCAGTGTATTGGCCTACGTGTACTCTCTCTATTGGAGTGTACTTAATTTCAAGTACAGGGCTATGATAGAGCAAGAGCAGACAAGGAGCAAGGATGGGCCAAAGACCAGCTCTCGGAAAGAAAGAGGAAATTGTCTAAGTAAGAATCGTCGAGAATCACTAAGTGATTCTTGCCGATTCGGCGAGAATCACTGGTTGATTCTCGCCGAGTCGTCGAGAATCACTGGTTGATTCTCGCCGAGTCGTTGAGAATCACTGGTTGATTCTCGCCGGTTGGAGCCGGCTGTCTCGACGCGCCAGAAATTCTCTAAGGCAGAATCGTCGAGAATCAAGTGTGATTCCCGCCGATTCTCCCCCGCTTCTATATCAGTGCAGCCAGAATTCTACTAAGTAGTATTCGGCGAGAATCGTAGGTAATTCTTGCCGATTCGTCGAGAATCACCTACGATTCTCGCCGAATTTGACTTGGGCAATTTTTCGATTCTATCTGAACCGGTCCATGTTACCTGCGGTATTTCGAACCGGTCTTAGGTCTTGTTGCTGGTGGGGCCCACAACGGTCATGTGCTTAACCTAAGGTATATTTACCTCCGTATGTATGAGCGAAAGCATAACCATATACGCGAATTCAAAAAGAACGGCCGCCGACGTGACCTAGTTCGCGATCTAGCTCCGCCGACCGTCGCCGCCTTCGAGCAGTTAGTCGCCGTTGCTGATCTCAAGTTCTTCCAGATCTCCGGCGACAGAAGCTTAGGCTAGCATAGCGTCTCACACGTCTAACCAGAGATCCCTTGTCTCTTGATTCGTTGATCGGGAAAAACCTTCCCCTTCCGAATCGATCGAGACGACCGATCCTAGTGTGACCGTTGGAAGACCTTGCTTCCTTTGTTACGAAGTTTGAATCCCCTAGCACTGCAGTAGCTCTCCGTAGCCGCCGCTTATTTCGAGAACCTTGTCGCCGCTCCAAGCCGCCGCCGGTTACGGGAAGATTCACTCCAAGAGAGATCTAGGGTTGTGGACTCTTCGTTGACTTCAAGAACACGTCGTCGAACGAAGAGGGACACCTTAGTCTCCATAAGTTGTTTGTATTTCTTATACAATCTATTTTCAATTTCTTTGTAAAGGACCGATTGGTCTCTAGTTGTAAGGGTTGGGTGCAACCCGTGTTGTGGGAGTGGTGACTCCTACGTGTGGAAGGGTTCCTTCCGTTAGTGCAAGGATTGGATTTCAATCCTGTTGGTGAAGTGGCCGAGTCGTACCTGGTTGGGAGATAGGTCGAAGGGGGAAAGTGGACGTACCCAAATCGGGGAACCACTATAAATTGCTTGGGTATTTTCTGTGCTGTGTTGTTTGATTTACTTGTGCAGGTAAAACTTTAATTCCGCAAAAACGCTACAAGACACCTATTCCCCCCCCCCCCATAGGTGAAGCTAGTTGGCACTAGGTGGACTTTCAAGTGGTATCAGAGGTAGGTTACTCATCAAAAAGGTTCACACCTTGAGTAGAATCCTGCCACCAGTGTAAAGAAGAAGACCGATATCTTCCATGGACGGACTCAAGCACTCCGGCAAAATCCCAGTGTGCACCAGACTGAACTTTCCTATTTGGAAGGAAAGAATCAGATTCTACATGGAAGCAGTCGACCCCCGACTCTTCATGATAGTGGAGGAGGGACCTTACATTCCCACTAAGGCCTCCACCATTGATCCTACCAAGAAAGTGCCCAAGAAACTTTCGGAAATGGATAAGGACGAAATGGTGTTGTTCGGACTCGACAAGAAAGCCCAAAACATCCTGGTAAGCGCAGTTGAAGACTCTATGATGCAGAACTTCTGCAACTGCAGGACAGCCAAGGATCTCTGGAGCTGCCTGATTGTATTAATGGAGGGCACGGATGAAGTGAGGGATGATCGGAGATCCCTCCTCAACTAGAAATATGAGGCCTTCAGGCAAGGGCCCAAGGAGGAGATCGGAGTTACCTTCGAAAACTTCCACAAGATCGTCAATGCACTCAAGGGATATGGAAGAGTGTTCATTGACGGTGAGCTCAATGATAAGTTCCTTAGGTCCCTTACTAAGGAATGGGACACGAAGATCTGCACCATCCGAGAGTTTGGAAGACTTGCGAAAACCGACCCTCAGATTCTGTTCGGGAAGCTCATGTCCTATGAGCTTCAATTGAACACCAGGAAGGCTGAAGAGGAAGCAGAGAAAGCCGTAGCCAAAGAAAAGACCGTGGCCCTAAAAGCCATTCATTCCAGAAAGGGTAAGGGTGCTGCTTCTTCCCGTGCGTGGAGGAAGGATGAAGAGGAAGACTCTGAGCCAAGCTCCTCCGGCTCAGAATTGTCTGAGGAAGACTTCTCTCTTATCACACGGGAATTCAAGAAGTTCCTCAAGCTGAGGAATCAGAGAAAGAGAGACGGCTCCTCCTCAAGGGATCATAAGAAGAACTATTCTTCTGACAGGTATGCTTCCAAACCGAACAAACACCGCTCATCTGACATTATTTGCTTTGGTTGCAACAAGCCAGGACACGTCGTGGCCGACTGCCATCAAGGCAAGAGGGAGAAGGGAAAGGGAGAGGAGCACAGGTCCTCAAAAGACAAGAAGAAGGAGAGGAGTTACATCGCGAAGAAGAAAAAGACGCTGAGTGAATCTGACACATCAGACACCAGCGATGACGAGGAAGCCTACTTTGGGCTAATGGGTCGCTGTGACTCGGAAGGAGATTGCCCCCCATTTACTGGGAAGGTAAAAGCTCACACCCCTCTCTCCGACTCTGGCTCTGATCCTGAGTCTCAGGATGATGACCCTGAGGATAGCCCTTCGGCCCGTGAAGCTGAGCTCCTCGATAAGTATGAGCTTCTGCTCAATACTTTCGTGGAATGTCGAAAGAGACTGAAGGCTGAGAAAAAGGAAGTTAAATTCCTTAAAGGTGAGAGTGTATCCCTGAGGGAAGAGATCACCAGTTTGATCTCCCTCCGACAGGAGCACTTGGACCTGACTTCAAAGCATTCAGAGTCCCTTAAGCTCCTCGATTTTAAGCAAGAGGAAATCGACAAGTTGGAAGAACAACTTGCGGCAGAAAAGAAGATCGTTAAGAGCTTCTCTATGCCTAAGACAGTTCTTTCACTAGTTGATACCTTCACTGCTCAGACCAAAGGAGCTGGTTTGGGGCACGTAGGGGCACCTCGTTCCTCTTCCAGGAGAAACAGGAACCAGAGGAAGAATAAGGCTGCTAAGAAGGCCTCTGCTGCTGAAAAGGGAAAGGCCCCACTCAGCCCTATTGAGTTCAGAAAGCCCAGCTTTCCCTGTAACCAACATGACTTTGAGTCAACGTATGGCCATCACTTCAGGCCCTCGGTTGCAAAGCCAAAGAGCCGGTATGATGGTTGGACTTTTCCCCGCAACTTCAGTGAGAGTGTCTTCAAGACACCTTTTGAGGAAATCCGCGTGGAAAATTATGGTCACTTCTCTAGCGGCCCTAATCGGAAGCAGGCACCTAAGGCCAAGCCTGTCACACTGAAAAGACAAGAGGTGAAGAAATCATGTGACTGTGGTCATCATGATGCCTCCACCTCCAGGTCCACGGCCCCGGTTGAACCCTACGTTCCAAGGGTGAAGCAGGCGCCTAAGAGAAAGTATAACAGGTTTGACTGCTGGTGCTGTGGCAAAGTTGGTCACTTTGTCATGGATTGCTGGTTTAATCCAATGAATAACGAGACTCCTCATGTTGGCAATGCGAGGCCGACCACTCATAGGGTTAACCAATCGAGGGGAAGTATGCTAACGAGGAATCTAGGACCCAAGTTTGATTGGGTTCCTAAGGCAAATTAATTCTGTTTTGCAGGAATGTCCAAAGGCCAACAAAACTCCCATTTGGTATTTGGACAGTGGATGCTCCCGTCATATGACTGGGACAAGAAGCCTGCTACGGGAGTACTCTCCAGTCGAGAATGGACCCAAAGTTATATTTGGGGGATCTGATCAAGGAGTCACCAGAGGTTACAATACGATTTCCAACTGTATACTCTCTATCTCTAACGTAGCTTATGTTGAGGGGTTAAAACATAACCTGATCAGTGTAAGCCAGTTATATGATAAAGGGTATGACGTTAAGTTCTGCAAGGATAAATGCCTGATAATATCATGTGCCTCTTCGGAGACAGTATTAACTGGCATTAGGAGCAGAAATATTTTCTGCTTAGATTTTCTCAGTCTAGATTCTTCTACCCCAGTATGCCTCGTTGCAAAAGGCAGTGCATCTCTTTGTGAACAATGGCACAAGAGATTGGCACATATTAATTATAAGACAATTAATATGCTGTTTTCCAAAGACTTAGTAAGGGATGCTCCCATTATTAAGTGCATTAAAGATAGTCCCTGTCCTGCATGCCAGATGGGCAAGCAGACTCGGGCTACCTTTAAGGGCATCCCAGACAAAGACTCCTCCAGATGTCTTTATCTTCTGCACATGGACTTGTTTGGTCCAATGCAAGTTCATAGCTTAGGAGGGAGGTCTTATACGCTAATGATTGTAGATGATCACTCTCGGTTTACTTGGGTGTTCTTTTTAAAACGCAAGTCTGATACGTTTGACATCTTCACCAGCTTTGTCAAGCAGATTCAGAACGAACTTAACTGCTCAGTGGTCAAAATCAGAAGTGATCATGGAACAGAGTTCGAGTCTGGTGCTATGACAGAGTTTTATGAAGAACTTGGTATCTTTCATGAGTTTTCCTCCCCGCGCACTCCTCAACAAAACGGAGTTGCGGAGAGGAGAAATAGAACACTCATTGAAGCCTGCACGACAATGTTGAATGACGCTTCACTCCCAGAATACTTCTGGGCCGAGGCTGTCAATACGGCGTGTCATGTTCAAAACCGGGCATTAATCAACAAAAGTCATCGTAAGACGCCCTACGAGCTACTAAAAGGCAGGAAACCAACCATGTCCTATTTGAGGATCTTTGGCTGCAGATGTTATGTACTGAATAATGGGAAGTACCCGCGTACTAAGTTTGGTGAAAAATGCTTCGAAGGCATATTCATGGGCTATAGTAGCCATAGCCGGGCTTATAGAGTTTTCAACAAGAAAACCCTAGTGATAGAGGAATCAATAAATGTTGTATTTGATGAAGGAAGTTTGCTTAATTGCAAGTCTTCTAGTGGTCTTCTTGAAGATGCAGGTGCCAGACTCGAAAAGCTACACCTGGATGAGCCCGAGAAAGATGCAACTCCAAAATACGTCAAGGTCTCCACCTCAACGCCAATCGGAGAGGATGACAATCAGGATGGAGCAGTCCTCCATGAAGAGGAAGGAGCCCCAGAAATTGCTAGAGCTCCTGATGCAAGACTTCTAGAGCTCCGACACGTGAGGGATCATCCTAGAGATCAGATCATCGGAGATCCTCGTGACGGTATCAGAACTCGAAGAGGTACTATTAATGAGATTTTGCATCTTAGTTTCCTATCACAAGTTGAGCCAAAGAAGTTCGACGAGGCGAACAAAGATGCAGCATGGATATTGGCCATGCAAGATGAACTACATCAATTTGAAAGATGCAACGTCTGGACACTGGTTCCCAGACCAAAGGGGCAGAACGTGATCGGCACCAAGTGGATCTTCAGAAACTAACTGGATGAACATGGTGTCATCATAAAGAATAAGGCCAGGTTGGTGGCTCAAGGATACTGACAGGAGGAGGGGATTGACTTCGACCAGACGTTTGCGCCAGTTGCACGGCTCGAGGCAATCCGTCTGTTCCTAGCCTATGCTTCTCATACAGGATTCACTGTCTATCAGATGGACGTGAAATCGGCATTCTTGAATGGAGACTTGAAAGAGGAAGTATACGTCGCTCAACCTCCAGGTTTTGTCAATCCTACTTATCCTAATCATGTCTACTTTCTCAATAAAGCTCTATATGGGTTAAAACAAGCTCCTCGAGCTTGGTATGAGACCTTGTCTAGTTTTCTTCTTGAGAACAAGTTCTCTAGAGGAAAAATAGACAAGACATTGTTTCTCAGGGAAGTCAAAGGCAAGATCTTGCTGGTTTAAATCTATGTTGATGACATTATATTCGGGTCAACGGACAACAATATTTGCAAAAAGTTTTCTAAACTTATGCAAGGAAAGTTTGAAATTAGCAGTATGGGAGAGCTAAAATATTTCTTGGGACTTCAAGTGAAACAGTCTGAGGAAGGAATTTTCATTTCTCAGACAAAGTTCACCAATGAACTCCTCAAGAAATTCGGAATGGAGAATGCAACCTCTATGAGGACTCCAATGGGATCCACCATGTCTCTGGATAAGGATGAGAAAGGGAAACCTTTTGATGAAACCAAATACAGAAGCATCATTGGATCCCTGCTCTATCTTACTGCAAGTAGACCGGATATCATGTTCTCCACATGTGTTTGTGCCAGATATCAGGTGAACACTAAGGAATCTCATTATGTCGCTGCAAAGCGAATTCTTAAATACCTTAAAGGTACCCCTAATCTTGGCTTGTGGTACCCGAGAAACAATGATGTCGAGCTAATAGGTTTTTCAGATGCTGATTTTGCAGGGAGTAGGGATGACAGGAAAAGCACTTCCGGGACGTGTCAATTCCTCGGAAGAAGGCTCATCTCATGGAATAGCAAGAAGCAGAACTGTGTAGCAACCTCCACAGCAGAGTCTGAGTACATCTCGGCTGGCAGCTGTTGCGCACAACTCCTATGGATCAGAAATCAGTTAGCAGACTATGAACTCCAGTTCAAGGAAGTACCAATGTACTGCGACTCCTCCAGTGCAATTGTTATTGCCAACAATCAGGTATCGCACAGTAGAACGAAGCATATTGAAGTGCGCTACCACTTCATTCGGGAGCACGTGGAGAACAAGGACATCTCTCTCTGCTATGTCCCCACGGACAAGCAGATTGCAGATATTTTCACAAAGCCCTTAGACGAGGCCAAGTTCAGTCTCTTCAAAACTGAATTAGGGATGCTAAACTATGAGGAATGAAGACTACAGAAGCTCCTGGCTCGTGCATCTAGGGGGAGCATCTGCCAGGAACTCAAGTGTAAGCACAGGTGCAAGAACTGAGGGGGAGCATGGTGTCAAATGCACCAGACCCAGATTTGCAGAAGCCGAAAAGGGGGAGATTACCCTCTACCCTCTCGGCTAAGGCTAAGGTGGCTCCAAGTTTGCTCTCAAGAAATTGGTAATGAATATCTCTCTCAACTCAATTTTAAGTTTATGATTTTCATTCCCATACGCTCTATTCACCTTAGCTTGTAGGGTTTAGGCTTCTTCAAATAGGGGGAGATTGTTGGGTATTGTATCCACAATGTACCTGATTTGAAGAAGCCCCTGAACAAGCTAAGGTAAATAGACATTGTATTTGATGAAATCTTCTAGTTGTGCTTGCAGTTACTCCACGCTAAGTACACACCAATGTCAGGATGCAGTGGGTCAATATACACGGGTCTGCGCGACGTAATCCCTCGTTGAGTAGATCAGTGTGTTGGCCTAAGTGTACTCTCTCTATTGGAGTGTACTTAATTTCAAGTACAGGGCTATGATAGAGCAAGAGCAGACAAGGAGCAAGGATGGGCCAAAGACCATGAAAGAGAAGGGATAGATACTACTCTAGAGGGGGGGTGAATAGAGTAATCAAAAATTGCACTAGCAACGTTGACTTTCTACTCAACTCCCTTGGAGTTAAATGCGGAATGAAAGTTATAGATATTTGAGATTAAACCTTAGAGCCTAACACAAGTGTTGTGCACAAAAAGGCAGCCAACTGTAATTACAGTTAAGGCTTGGAAACCTAAACAGCAACTAGCAAACCTAGTTAAGATCTAATCACAGCCATAATGCAAGTATTTAATCAAAGCAATCCAGACGACACAAGGAATTTATAGTGGTTCCCCAAACAACTTGGGTACGTCCACTCTTCTACCAACAAGGTAGGAATCCACTCAGGTTTTTGATCAGGTGCCCTGCCACCAACAAGATCTGCTTCAGGTAGATCAAGAAACCCTTTAGACTTTTGATCAGGTATCTAAAAACCAACACAGGTTTTTGATCAGGTGCCCTGCCACCAAGGGATACTTTTGAAGGGAGTAATAACCCTTTACAGGAGGGGGAAAGGAAGTTAAGGTGTCTTCTCTATTTTACAATAGATTAGAGAAGCACAATAACTTGCACAGAGCTAGAAAGCTCTAAAAGAATCAAGGCTCCCCCTGGCTAAAAGAACGTCCAGGTGAAGTCTTGCTTCAGTGCAGAAACACTTCAGAAAATACTGAAGGAAAAAGCTACAAGAAGATAAATAATATTAAATAGAATTTCTTCTTCAGGCAGCTATCTTCTTCTTCTTCTTCAAAAGGCTCTGAGTGAAGATCTTCCTGTAAGCAGGAGAACGCAGGTTGAAGAAGAGTGAAGAACTAGAACTTCTTCTCAGTTAGATGTGAATGAGCTGAGAGTAGTTGGAAACTGTATGTTCTTAAGCTTGAACGCTGCTGATAGCTTTTTGGTATATGAGAGCTAGCTAATTTCTTTCTTCAAAGAAGTCTTTATATAGCAGCAGCAGCAACGGCTCTTACTTGAGTTTGAATCTTGTCTTCTTCTGAACTCTGCAAGCTGGGCTGCAAAAAGCATAAAGCAAAACAAAATACTGCAGGCAGATATCCTATAAAAGGATAAAGCTTTCTAAGAAGCTGCAAATTACTCTGATGAAATAATATAAGAGAAAGTCACATCAGAAGAGACTCTTTACAGCCAAGAAAGACTTTTTGAGTCTAACGGCTATAAAGGACAGCCTGGCAGAAATCATATCTCAGCTATAAGACAAACAACTTTGTCAGAAAAGATTAGCTCATGCATAAAGAATAGAATAGATATTGCATGGAAGTGTTATCACAATTTATTCAAATAATCTTTTATAAAATATGCCAAAATAATTATGAAATTAATCACATCACAGAAGACGACAAAACTATTTTAAAACATACAGCAAAACGTCGAACGACCCTCGGAGATCGTCGACCGATGCACAGAGATCGTCGACCTATCGGACAGATAGTCGAACGATCCAGATAGTCGAACTATGAAAGAAGATAGTCGAACTACCTCAGCAGATAGTCGACCTATCAGAACAGATAGTCGAGCTATCAGATAGTCGATCTATCCGGACAGATAGTCGAACTACCAAACAAAACAGATAGTCGACCTATCAAACAGATAGTCGACATATCACAGAAAAACAGATAGTTGACCTATCAACAGATAGTCGACCTATCAAAACAAAACAGATAGTCGACCTATCAACAGATAGTCGAACTATCAGATAGTTGAACTATCCAAGCAGATAGTCGAACTATCAAAGCAAAATAGATAGTCGACCTATCAAACAGATAGTCGACCTATCACAGAAAGCAGATAGTCGACCTATTAACAGATAGTCGAGCTATCAAACAGAACAGATAGTCGACCTATCAAACAGATAGTCGACCTATCAAAGCAACACAGGTAGTCGACCTATCAACAGATAGTCGAACTATCAAAGCGGACAGATAGTCGACCTATCAACAGATAGTCGAGCTATCAGATAGTTGAACTATCCAAGCAGATAGTCGAACTATCAAAGACAACAGATAGTCGACCTCTCAACAAATAGTCGAGCTATCAGATAGTTGAACTATCAGGACAGATAGTCGAACTACCAAAGCAAATAGATAGTCGACCTATCAACAGATAGTCAAGCTATCAACGCAGACAGAACGTCGACCAACTGATAGACGATCGTCGATCAGCCGATAGACGATAGTCGAGCGGCGTTCGACCATAGTCGAACGAAAAACTACTTAACCAAATATTTATCTGGAAAAGCAATTCTACACAACTAGAGAATCTAACCTATCAACAAACCTTTGACCATAGATAAATCTTGGGTCAAGAGACAGAAAGAGAGGACTGAACTCAAATCAAAACCTAGGGTTCCAACAATCTCCCCCTATTTGAGTTAAGTCTCTCAACAATTAAAGCATACAAAACTAATTACTGAAAGTAAAATAAAATGCATAAAGAGAAACAACTAAGCAGATATCATCAATCAATCAGATAAGAAATTAACTGTCAATCAATGAATAATTAAGGTGCTTCAGAGTTATGCTTAGGATCAGAAGAGCTAGAAACAAAAGTAATCTTTCTTGTGGGATCTAGAGCTTCTTTTCTTGATAACTTTAGGTCTTGTTCTCCAATAATTTTCAATTCTGTTATTCTTGGGACCACTGCCTCAGGATGCTTTTCCATATACTTTGAAGGATCAAATATCTCAGGTCTAACTTGGAACTTGTCGAGCTCCTTCTTTCTGAATTTAGACATTGTGGTCAATCCTGCAGTGTCCTTTCCTTCTGCTTTTGCTTTCTTAATTTGCGCTGCTCCAACCAGTTCAAGAAAACGAGCCATCCTAAAGTTAGGATCAAGCTCTGGGCTTTCATAAACATTCTCAGAAGATGTGTCAACTGGTTCTTTATCCTGATTAACTAGATAATAAGAAGGAGCAGACTTAGCAAAGTTCTTGCTAGAATTTTCAGTTAAAAATAAATTGCTTACCTTTTGGAGCATCCTTCACAGAAAGATCTGGCTTAGAGATTGAGCTTTTGATTTCTTTAGACTGAGGAGGAGAGAAGGTTGGTCTTTGATACACTACCTCCTTAACTTGTTCTTTAACAGCATCAGGTCTTTGATAGCCAGTTTGACTTTTACCTTGGAATCCTTGTGAACTTCTCCTTTGAGCAGACTGAGATGGATTTGATCTTTCGGCCTGAGCAGCAGGTTTAGAAGATAAATTTCCTGAGGCTCCTGCACCGGGAGGTGGAGGAGGAGGACCTCTAGGATTCCATCTAGGGACAGGAGAGTCATACCTCTTTGACTTTTTCCTTTGCTTTTGCTGGTTCTTAGAGAACAACATCCAATGCTGGAAGTCTTTTGACTTTGGATCAATTCCTTTCAGTATATAATAAGGTGTATCATTATCTGGATTAGCAGGAGGAGGAGCTACAGCTTTTCTTTTCTTTTTAGCAATTCTTTTTCTTTTAGTCTCAGCAGACTCATCAGAATCGATTTCATCTTCAGAATTTGAGGAGATGGGTAGATCATATGGGTCAATGGCATCTTTCATAGCTCTTTCTTTTTCCTTTCGAGCAGCTCTTTCTAGTTCTTCTTCTATGGCATCCTGTGCCAATAGAGCATCTAAGTCCAAGCCTGGGGAATCATCCCATACAGTAGATTTTTCAATCTGGGCATCTACAGCTGATTCTTGAATCTCAGAAACTGTCATAGTGACCAGTTCTGCTTGCACTTCTGGCTGAGCAATTTCAGAAATTTGAACGGCTGGTTCTGGTTGAACTTCTAGAGCAATTTGGATAACAGGTTCTTGAGCATCTAGAACTTCTTCCATTTTATCTGTAATTTTATGAATAAAATTATTCTAAATGACATCTAATCATGCCTTCCAGATATTCCCAAACTATCATATCAGTTATCAAGTCTAAAAAGTAAGTAAAGGGAATACCTTCAGAATCGACCACAGCATGTCCTAACTCCCATAATTCATCTAGAAAGGAGGTGATGATTCCTTCTAGGTACAGGGCAACCAAGGGAGTAGAACTTTCTTCTAAACAAGCTTTAACAATGAATTCAGATTTCAATACTGCATCAGAAATTTCCTTTTCAGATAGAGGAGGAGGAGCTGAATCTTCTATTACTTTCTCTGCCACTGCAAGATGAACTGCTGGAGGGGAGGCCAAGGGCTGCTCAGAGACATCTTCATCAAGCATCTCCCCCTGCCTGATTTCAGTAGAGACTGAAACCAGGCCCCTAGAAGAAGAGGGCTCAGCAGAGTTTGAGAGTTTCAGAATAGCAGCAGTCAGAGAGGAGATAGAGGAAGCAAGGGGAGCAATCGCCTCGTCAATCATAATTTTGATTGAAGGGGTAATTAACTCCACAATGCTAGAAATAAATGCAGGAGTAATTTCAAAAGATGATGATGATGATGATGGTGGGGGAATTTCACAAGATGGAAGATCAGTAGGGATGGTATATGCAAGATGAGCTGGAGAATGAACTGGAGATGTATGAGTGGATGCAGGGTGATCAATGTGATCAGAAGAGGGAATTGGAGAATGAACTGGAGTAGAAATTTCAGACACCAACAAATCAAAACTGGGATGAGAAATCCCAGCTAGATGAGTAGGGAGAGGAGATGCAGGAGGAGAAGCAGAATGTCGTACTTCAATTGAAGTTGAAGGAGCTTCAACTGAAGTAGACGGCATAACTGATGAAGAAGATGGAAGAGGAGGATTTGCCGAGCCAGCTGCTAGAAGGGGGGAGTGACTAAGACAGTCCTGGTGCTCTCAGAAGTAACTGGAGCAACCCCTGCGGGAGCGGGCTTCAGGAAGGTCCTTTTCCATTTGGCGAATAGCGATGGATCCATCTTCTTGCTGGCGTTGATGGAGGTGGCGGCTGACACTAGCAGGTGGGGGAATTTCTCCTTCAGAAAAATCCCAACTACCCTTCCTAGGGTAACTTCTTTCTTTCCATTCTTTTTCCTGATTAAATCAAAAAGAACGCCTGCCCAATTGATCTGCTTCTTATTTACAATTGCACACATTAGTGCAAATTGCTGCCTTGTAATATTATCGTGGGCGGAGTGCTTTCCCAATAGCACTTTTCCAACAATTTCCGCAAGAAACTTAATCTTAAACGGGAAATTCACTTTGAGCAGCTTAGAGGGAATGCCTTCGGCATGTCCCAGCTCTGTTAACATCCTTCCGAACTCAGGAGTATCTTGCTCATACTCTTCTTCACCATTAATCAATCCAAAAATTTCAGTCAGAATAGCGGGAGTCAATATTACCTCTTCTCCGCTAATTGTTCCAGTCATCGAGTCATCAGTTGAAGATGAAGTGAAGGCCCACTCTTTGATCTCCTGAGTATTTATCTTTATTCTGTAGGACATGAGTTTCTCTAACCCTTGATCTCTGCACAGATTCAAAATCTCCACTATTCCTGGTTCGCAGTAGCTGAAGGCGTCGAAATCTACGCTGAAACCGGCATCAAACTTCACTACTGCAAGAAGCGCTGGAGAAATCGCCATCGAAAGAGCTGTAGAAGACGAGGGAGAGACGGCGAGGACGGAGCGGCAGAAAATGCGAGACAAAGAGCAAGCGGGAAGACGGAATGCGAAAAGACGCTCTCCGTCGACGATAAAAGCAACTATCTCTTAACCTAGGTCGACCATCGGCTTTATATTAAAACAGCGATCGTCGATCTATTTAAAAGATACTGGAGACGATGGTCGAACGGTCGTTCGACGATCGGTCCTGAAGCAGAGTAGTCGATCAATCGTTCGACTATTTTTGTCTTCACAAACAGCAAGCTGTCGTCAACCATAGATCGACGATAGGCTCGACCTGTTCGACTATCTTCGAACGCCGGTCGACGATCTTCAAGCAGATAAGCTATCTTCAACCATAGGTCGACGATAGACTTGATCCGATCGACTATCATCGAACGTCGTTCGACTATCTTCGAATAAGTTTCAACAAGGCAGACATCACACTTAGTCTCTTCCATTAATCATGCCTAGTTGAACTAAAAAGAACAGATGCTTCTGTTCATCTAAGGGCTTGGTGAATATATCACCTCTCTGAAGGTCTGTGGATATGAACTCAAGGTTGATCTTGTTCTTTTCCACACAATCTCTCAGGAAATGGTGTCTAATCTCAATGTGCTTCGTTCTAGAGTGGTGCACTGGATTTTGTGCAATAGAGATAGCACTTGTACTATCACACATGATTTTAGTGTTCTTGTGTGAGTACCCATAATCCAAAAGTTGATTTTATATCCACAGGATCTGTGAACAACAACTAGCAGCTGATATATATTCAGCTTCTGCAGTTGAGGTTGAGACAGAGGCCTGCTTCTTATAGAACCAAGAGATCAATCTCTCTCCCAGGAACTGACAAGTTCCTGAGGTACTTTTCCTGTCAACTCGACAACCAGCATAATCAGAATCAGAATATCCAATTAATTCAAATTCTGACTCAGCTGGGTACCAAAGTCCTAGATTTGGACATCCCTTCAGGTATCTCAAGATTCTCTTGAGAAGAATCAGATGAGATTCCTTGGGGTTGACCTGGAATCTAGCACAAAGGCATGTAGCAAACATTATGTCTGGCCTACTTGCAGTTAAATACAATAGGGAACCAATAATGGCCCTATAATTCTTTTGATCAACAGGCTTTCCCTGATCATCAGAATCAATAACTACATTAGTAGCCATAGGTGTATGCATTGCTGAAGCATCTACCATCCCAAACTTCTTTACCAATTCCTTGGCATATTTGGATTGGGAGATGAAGATGCCATCAGCATCTTGCTTTACTTGGAGACCAAGAAAGTAAGACAGCTCACCCATACTACTCATCTCAAACTTAGAATGCATTAAGTTGGAGAACTTTTTGCATAGTTTGGGATCAGTGGAACCAAAAATAATGTCATCCACATACACTTGAACTAACAGGATTTTGTCCTTGTGGTGCTTGACGAAGAGGGTTCTATCAACTACTCTCCTAACAAAGTTGTGCTCTAACAGGAAACTAGCTAGAGTCTCATACCAGGCTCTTGGTGCTTGTTTTAGTCCATAAAGAGCTTTCTGCAACTTGAATACATGTGAGGGCTGAGTTGAAGAAACAAAACCGGGTGGCTGTTCAACAAATACCTCTTCCTTTAGCTCACAATTAAGAAAGGCACTCTTAACATCCATCTGAAAAACCTTAAACTTCATATAGGCTGCATAGGATAAGAAGATCCTTATTGCCTCTAGCCTTGCAACAGGAGCAAAGGTTTGGTCATAATCTATACCTTCCTCCTGTCTGTAGCCTTGAGCTACAAGCCTAGCTTTATTCCTTATAATGATACCATTTGCATCCAACTTGTTTCTATACACCCACTTGGTGCCTATGATCAGTTGGCCTTTAGGTCTTGGAACCAAAGTCCAAACTTTACATCTCTCAAACTGATTGAGTTCCTCTTGCATAGCAATGATCCAGTGAGGATCTAGCTCAGCATTTTTAATGGTGAGGGGCTCAATCTGTGAAAGGAAACAAGCATGCATCACATCCTGTCTTAACTGATGTCTTGTTTGAACACCAGCTGATATGTCTCCTATCACTTGAGATGTAGGGTGATCTCTAAGTGTGACAACATCAGCAGGTGGGATGTGATCTTCAGTAATAGTTGGGATTAATTCCTCAGGAGGAATTTGATCTACTATTGGTGGTACAGCAACAACTTCTGCAATGTCTTCATCACTGTCTGATTTAGTGATATGAAGAGTTGAAAGATGGAGAATATCTTGAGTGACATCTTTGGTAGATTCTTGTACCTGTAATGAACTTGAGGAAGGGGAAGTTTCCTTCTCCTTGTAAAACATTTGGGATTCATCAAAGGACACATGAACAGACTCTTTAATTTTAGAAGATGATTTATTAAAAACCCTGTAAGCTTTGCTTACTTGGGAATATCCAAGAAAAATTCCCATTGAAGCCTTTGCTTCAAACTTTCTAAGATATTCTTTATTGTTATTATGAATATAAACTATACAGCCAAAGACTCTAAAATAATTTATTTTAGGTTTCTTTCCTTTAAGTAACTCATAAGGAGTTTTACACTTAAGCTTGTGTATCAGACTTCTATTCAAGACATAGTTGGCCGTACTAACAGCTTCTGCCCAATAGGAAAGAGGCATATTAGCATCTGCCAACAATGTGCCAGCAGCTTCAATTAGTGTTCTGTTCTTCCTTTCAACTACCCCATTTTGTTGGGGAGTTCTAGGAGCTGAGAAGCTATGTTTGATACCTTCTCTCTCACAGAATTCTTGCATGATAAGAGAGTCAAACTCAGTACCATGATCACTTCTGATCAAGGCCACATGAGTAGAGTACTCAGTCTGCACACATAATAGAAAGTCTGTAAGGGCTTTGAAGTTATCAGCCTTAGTTCTCAAAAAGAACACCCAAGTGAACCTAGAGAAGTCATCTACAATGACTAGGGTGTAATACTTCCCTCCTAAACTCTGTACATTTATTGGGCCAAATAGGTCCAAATGTAATAAATACAGGATTCTAGGAGAATCACTTTTATTTACTGATTTAAATGAGTTCTTGGTTTGCTTGCCTAGTTGACAAGCCTTGCATAGGCTCTCCTTCTTGTAGGGGCAAGAAGGTAAACCTCTAACAAGGTTGTGTTTAGATAACCTAGATATATTCTTGAGATTAACATGGCTAAGCCTTTTATGCCATAGAGTATTGTTATTGGTTACTTCATTAAACAAGCAGATTTCAGAGTGAGTTTAATTAAAATCTACTAAATAAATGTTACCTTGTCTAATACCTACTAATACAACATTATTATTTAAGGTAATATTACAAAGAGAGTTAGAGAATGATACCTGGTATCCAGCATCACATAACTGACTTACTGAAATTAGATTATGCTTCAGTCCAGTCACATAAGCAACTCTCTTGAATGTAACAGCTCCAATTGTCATCCTGCCATAGCCTTCAGTTTGACCACAACTTGAATCTCCAAAGATTACCTTTGGGCCAAGCCTTGCCTTGAACCTTGACAGATGTTCTTTATTTCCTGTCATGTGCTTGGAGCAACCACTATCCAAATACCACTTATTTTGAGTGATAGGATAGGTCTTCACCTGAAAATAAATCAATTTAAACATTGTGGACCCAGGTAACCTTGGGTCCCTTGTTTTTCACATAAGAAAAATTGGAAATAAATGAATAAGCAGGCTGAGGGTGATAACCTAATGGGTAAGATCTCCTAGGTGGGATTCTCCATGCAGATGATGGGTCAATAAACCTAGGGTTTCTATTCATATTCGGGTTTCTAAAGTTCTGGTTGGAATTTTGAAATTCTTGTTGAAAGCGTCGATCGGCGTTCGACGATTGGTACCCAGATCGTCGATCTTCGTTCGACCATTGGGCCTGCGATCGTCGAGCAACGTTCGACGCTCTTTGTAATTCCTTAAATTTCTGTTTTCTTTTGTCTCTTTTAGCTTTATTTAAAGCTCTATTTACTTGATTGACTTGCTCAGTGTTTTTTATTCCACTAGATGAAATAAAATTCACTGGAGTTGAAAGTTGGTTTTTAAGAATGATTGGGGGCTCACTAGAAGATGCTCCTAAGCCTAATTTGTTATTGCCTGACCTAGTGTTAGACATGCTGGTTATTTCAAGCAACTTAAGGCTTCTACCATTCAGAGACTCTTCTAATCTTTTGGACTTAGCTAATTCATTCTTAAGAAATTTTATTTCTTCACTAGCATTAGTGAGTTCTGTTGTTAACCTAATGTTTTCATTAGCAATCAATTCAGATTCAGCTAGTTTAATTCTAAGCTCTTTTATTTCTTTTTCAGAACTAATTAAATCTAAACATAAAGATTTAAAATCAGATTTAAATTCAGCAGAAGTAAAGTCATAAGAAGACAATACCTCATCTTCAGTTGGCATTTCTTCATCAGAATCTGAATTCTCTGCAGCTGAGTGATTGCTGCAGGCATCAATTGCCATCAGGCAAACTTCCTTTGCCTTCTTTTCTTCCTCATCCTCACTGGAGCTTGAGGAGGAAGATTCCTCATCAGAATCACTCCAGGTTTCAGCAACAAAGCCTCTCTCCTTCTTTTTGTTCTTGTAGGAGGATGGCTTGGAATGCTTCCTGTGCCGATCCTTGTCTTTCCTTTTATCTATGTTCTTTTCCTCTGGACAATCTGGAAGAATATGTCCAGACTTCCTGCAACCATAGCAGATTATTTCTTTAGAAGGAGTACGATCATACCTTGGTTTATCTTCATACTTTGAAGATTTCTTTCTGAATTCCTTCCTTCCCATCTTGAGAAATCTTTTGGCAAATAATGCCATCAGTTCCTCATTGGACTGGCTGCCTTCAGAAGTGTCAGCAGCTTTGAGAGCAAGGGTTTGCTCTTTTCTTGTAGGAGTTGGGGTCTTTGCTTCAGCTTCAGCTTCCCTGGACTTCAGCACTTGCTCAAAAGACTTGAGCTTGCCGAGAAGGGCTTCTGTTGAGATTTCATTTGTGCTTCTGGCTTCCTTGATAGGCCAGATCCTCAGATCCCATGTGCTAAGGAAGCACATAAGAATCTTATCATTGACCTCTGTCAATGAAATATCCTTGTCAAGGGTCCTCAGCTCATTGATGATTGAGTTGAGCCTTGTGTACATAGCTTCAACTGATTCAGCATCAGTTTTCTTGAAATTCTCATACTGTGAGATAAGGTTGGACCTCCTGTCCTTCCTTTCATCAGCTGAACCAGCTACAATCTGGTTCAGTGTATCCCACATAGCTTTTGCTGAGGAGCAGTCAGCAACCTTCTGGAATACTACATCAGACATTGTCTGAGCCAGAATGTTCATTGCCTTAGCATCTGCTATCTTTGCCTTTTTGTATTCATCATTGTAGTCTGGAGGAGGCACTGCACTCAAATCAGATGATGATGAGGCAGTAGCTGTAGTAGGTGCTCTTGGTAGTCCTGTCAAAATAGAAGCAAAAATACTTTCATCAATAGAGTTCATATATAGTTTAATCCTTGCCTTCCAGATGCCAAACTTAGCCAAGTTGCATGCTGGAGGTCTGGTGCTAGAATAATCCTTGGACTGGGCCATGATAGTGAAAGTGAATATCTATAAACTTTGGTATCTATCAGGATCTTGTGACTTAGGTGTTAGCCTATTCAGTCAGTCAACCTCCCTCTGATACCAATTGAAAGAGAAGGGATAGATACTACTCTAGAGGGGGGATGAATAGAGTAATCAAAAATTGCACTAGCAAAGTTGACTTTCTACTCAACTCCCTTGGATTTAAATGCGGAATGAAAGTTATAGATATTTGAGATTAAACCTTAGAGCCTAACACAAGTGTTGTGCACAAAAAGGCAGCCAACTGTAATTACAGTTAAGGCTTGGAAACCTAAACAACAACTAGCAAACCTAGTTAAGATCTAATCACAGCCACAATGCAAGTATTTAATCAAAGCAATCCAGACGACACAAGGAATTTATAGTGGTTCCCCAAACAACTTGGGTACGTCCACTCTTCTACCAACAAGGTAGGAATCCACTCAGGTTTTTGATCAGGTGCCCTGCCACCAACAAGATCTGCTTCAGGTAGATCAAGAAACCCTTTAGACTTTTGATCAGGTGTCTAAAAACCAACACAGGTTTTTGATCAGGTGCCCTGCCACCAAGGGATACTTTTGAAGGGAGTAATAACCCTTTACAGGAGGGGGAAAGGGGGTTAAGGTGTCTTCTCTATTTTACAATAGATTAGAGAAGCACAATAACTTGCACTGAGCTAGAAAGCTCTAAAAGAATCAAGGCTCCCCCTGGCTAAAAGAACGTCCAGGTGAAGTCTTGCTTCAGTGCAGAAACACTTCAGAAAATACTGAAGGAAAAAGCTACAAGAAGATAAATAATATTAAATAGAATTTCTTCTTCAAGCAGCTATCTTCTTCTTCTTCTTCAAAAGGCTCTGAGTGAAGATCTTCTTGTAAGCAGGAGAACTCAGGTTGAAGAAGAGTGAAGAACTAGAACTTCTTCTCAGTTAGATGCGAATGAGCTGAGAGTAGTTGGAAACTATAAGTTCTTAAGCTTGAACGTAACTGATAGCTTTTTGGTATATGAGAGCTAGCTAATTTCTTTCTTCAAAGAAGTCTTTATATAGCAGCAGCAACGGCTCTTACTTGAGTTTGAATCTTGTCTTCTTCTGAACTCTGCAAGCTGGGCTGCAAAAAGCATAAAGCAAAACAAAATACTGCAGGTAGATATCCTATAAAAGGATAAAGCTTTCTAAGAAGCTGCAAATTACTCTGATGAAATAATATAAGAGAAAGTCACATCAGAAGAGACTCTTTACAGCCAAGAAAGACTTTTTGAGTCTAACGGCTATAAAGGACAGTCTGGCAGAAATCATATCTCAGCTATAAGACAAACAACTTTGTCAGAAAAGATTAGCTCATGCATAAAGAATAGAATAGATATTGCATGGAAGTGTTGTCACAATTTATTCAAATAATCTTTTATAAAATGTGCCAAAATAATTATGAAATTAATCACATCACAGAAGACGACAAAACTATTTTAAAACATACAGCAAAACGTCGAACGACCCTCGGAGATCGTCGACCGACGCACGAAGATCGTCGACCTATCGGACAGATAGTCGAACGATCCAAATAGTCGAACTATGAAAGAAGATAGTCGAACTACCTCAGCAGATAGTCGACCTATCAGAACAGATAGTCGAGCTATCAGATAGTCGATCTATCCGGACAGATAGTCGAACTACCAAACAAAACAGATAGTCGACCTATCAAACAGATAGTCGACCTATCACAGAAAAACAGATAGTCGACCTATCAACAGATAGTCGACCTATCAAAACAAAACAGATAGTCGACCTATCAACAGATAGTCGAACTATCAGATAGTTGAACTATCCAAGCAGATAGTCGAACTATCAAAGCAAAACAGATAGTCGACCTATCAAACAGATAGTCGACCTATCAAACAGATAGTCTGTTGGTACCCTAGATGTGATTTGGCTTATGTAATCCCTTTCCAGCCCCTCTTGATCCATATAAAGATATATGATCATGTTTAGACTTTGCTTAGTCTCCCTAGGGCAGTATATAACTGACCTAGAGTTTAGGCTAGTAGTTTTAGATTGTGTTTTGGTTGAGGCTTTTTCCGTTCGACTATCGTCGAACGAGGCCTCGCGATCGTCGATCATTGATCGACGATAGCAGGGCTATTGAATCGTTGAAGTCAAGACAATTATCGTCGACCGTTGGTCGACGATCTCAGAGCTAGCTTACTACGCTCTGAAGGTTGGTCGACGATCTGTCATCAACAGATCGACGATCGTGTTCTAGCTTCACGATTTCTGTCTCGACAGATCTTTGCCTTAATCGTCGACATCATTGTTGGTCGACGATATCTGTCTCGACAGATCTCTGCCTTAGTCGTCGACATCATGAGATGTTCGACGATTTCTGTGTCTTCAGACTTTCTGCTTTAGTCGACGATATCTGTTTGCTGGTCGACGATCTATTTTCTGGTCGACGATTTCTGGTCGACGATTTCTGGTCCGACAGATTCCTGCTATTGGTCAACGATTTGTTAACAGGTCGACGATCTTCGAACCCCTGTTCGACGATTTCTGTCTGATTTTATCTATTTGTATTTATGCTATTCCTTGGTTTATTTCCAAGTATGTTAGCTTGTGGTTAGAAAGATTCTCTGAAGTTATTTGTTGCTAAAATTATGGCTTAAATTCAAAATGAATTATTTACCATTTCTGTCAAACATAAATCACGGGATTCAGTATTCTTGATAAAGCATTTTGTCCTATTATACAAATTGCGTTGACTTTATCTTTCCGGCTTGTTTTCTAGCCGTTGGTACTATGTACTATTTCCAAGAAAGGTACGTCTTTATGCTGAGATTTCTTTCCCGCTTATTTTATTCCTTATTGGGACTGACAGAAAGTTAATAGGTCATTCTATTCCTATTGCTATATTCTATTTTGAGATAATCTGTTGCAGGGCTCGAGAATTCAAATCAATAGAGCCGTTTCAAAGGAAAACGTGAAGACATATTTAAAAGAGATTCTGCTCTCAGAAAAGATGCAGTAACAGACACAGAGAAAAATTATTCATCCGCTCAAGCATCATCAGAGCACTTCTTCACCATCTCTTTACAAGAAGAAGAAAAGTTTTCCTGAAGAAAAAGCCCAGAGCAATCATCTTCCATTCTCAAGTCTCCTGAGCAATTTGCTTAGAGTTTTTCAAAGACTTCAGAAAAGGCTCAAGATCTGCTTCAAGTGCTCCAGAATCTTAAGACCTGATAAAAATCAGTCTTCAGATTTCTGAGGATTTAGTTTCAGTTTATCTGAAACTCCTTCATCCTGAAGCAAAGGCTTTCCCTGGACTTCCACTAAGCCAGGGGGAGACTTTGATTCTTTAGAGAATCCACAAATCTTCTCTAATCTGTATTTAAAATAGAGAAGATAATCAAACCCTCTCAACCCCTTTGTAAAAAGAGTTTGTTCACACCTCTTCAAAAGTGAACGTTGGTGACAGGGCACCTTATCAACAACCTGTGGTTGAGCATCCTTATCAAAAGCTCAAAGGGTCTGTTTGATCTACCTGAATCAGATCATTGGTGGCAGGGCACCTTAGCAAAAACCTGTAGTGGATTCCTACCAGGGTGGTAGAAGAGTGGATGTACCTATTTAAAGGGAACCACTATATATCTTGTGTCCATCTGGTTATCTTGTTTATTCATTTTATTCTGTGGCTGTGATAGAACTACCTAGGGTTGCTAGTTGCTGTGATAGGCTTATAGTTAACTGAAATTTCAGTCAACTTCTTCACTTGTGCACTTCACTGTGTTAGGCTCTTAGGGTTCAAGTATCAGATTTTCTATTCCGCAAATAAACTCCAAGGGAACTGACTAAGTGTTCATAAAATTTTGAATACTCTATTCACCCCCCCTCTAGAGTAGTTTACAACTTATCCCCTCACTTTCAATTGGTATCAGAGGGAGGTTAGCTGTTCATACAGGCTAACACCTGAGTTAAAAGATCCTGTGATAAGTTGTTTCCTGATACCATTCACAAACACTTTCACACATGGCCCAGTCTAAGGATTATTCAAGCACCAGACCTCCTGTATGCAACTTGTCCAAGTTTGGCATATGGAAGGCCAGGATAAGACTATACATGAACTCTATTGATGAAGATATCTTTTCTTCTATTTTGACAGGACCACCTGCTAGACCAGCTGCTGCTTCCACTTCTGCTGATCTCAGTGCTGTGCCACCACCTGACTACAATGAAACTTACAAGAAGGCAAAAGCAGCTGATGCTAAAGCAATGAATATCCTAGCTCAGACAATGTCTGATGAGATATTCCAGAAGCTGGCTGAATGTACCTCAGCCAAAGCTATGTGGGATTCCCTCAACCACATAGTTGCTGGCTCAGCTGATGAGAGGAAGGACAGGAGATCTAATCTCACCTCTCAGTATGAAAACTTCAAGAAGGATGATGCTGAAGACATTGACACCATGTACACAAGACTCAGTTCAATAATAAGTGAACTGAGGTCCTTAGACAAGGAGATAACCTTGTCAGAAGTCAATGACAAGATCCTGATGTGCCTTCCCATCTCTTGGGACCTAAGGATATGGCCCATCGAGGATGGAAGAAACACTGTGGAACTCTCCACAGAAGCTCTGTTGGGAAAGCTCAGGTCATATGAGCAAACCTTAAAGAGTAGAGCTGCTGTAACTGAAGTGAAGACTCCTACTCCTACAAAGAAAGAGCATTCTCTAGCTCTTAAGGCTGCTGAGACTTCTGAAGGAAGTCAATCAAATGAGGAGTTACTGGCACTCATTGCCAAGAGATTCTTCAACATGGGAAGAAGAGACCTCAGAAAGAAGTTCTCCAAGCATGAGGACAAGCCAAGGTATGACAAGACTCCATCTAAAGAAATCATTTGTTATGTATGCAGCAAGCCTGGACACATTGCCCCAGATTGTCCAGAGAAGAAGTATAAGGAGAAGAAACATGAGAAAGAATACAGGAAGCACCACTCCAAGTCCTCATCACACAAATACAAGAAGAAGGACAAGGGATTTGTGGCTGCTACCTAGAGTGAAACAGAAGAGGATACCTGCTCCTCTAGCTCCAGTGATTCAGAAGAAGAAGAAGAGAAGAAAGCCAAAGAGGTCTGCCTCATGGCCATTGATGCCTGCAGCTCTCTGTCAGCTGCAGAGAATTCTGAAGAAGAAGGAGACAATGAAGAAGACTCCTTTATGGAGGACCAGGTAATCGACTCATTTGATTTCTCATCTCCTGAGTTCAAACTAAAATTTAAAACTCTATGTTTAGATTTACTATTATCTGAAAAAGAAATTAAGTCACTTAGATTAAAAATAATGGAACTAGACATGGAAGGTGTTGAAATAATCAGATTAGAAAAGGAATTAGAGAGCTCAAAAGAAGAAGTAACATTCCTAAAGTTAGAACTAGCTAAATCTAAGAGGTTAGAAGAACAATTAAATGGCAGAAGCCTTAAATTATCTGAAATAACCTGTATAGCAAACACTAGGGTTGGTAATGATAAACTAGGCTTAGGTGCTACACCTAGTGAACCCATCCTCCTCACAAAGGAGAGATTTAGCACTCCAGTAAAATTTGTCTCTGAATCAGGAATAAAGAATACTGAGGAAATTGAAAAATGCAAGAAAATTCAGAATAAGATTAAGAAAGAGAATAGGAAGAAAAAATTTCTAGCCTTACAAAAATCGTCGAACATTAATCGACGATCGTCAAACCAATCGTCGAACGACTATCGACGATCGCTGAACACCTTCACCAAGTATGATATCTTTGGTGCAGAAGATCGACGATCTCATCTTGAGTCGTCGACCAGTGATCGACGATCGTTGAATCCAGAATATAGCTATACTGGAAATGATCGACGATATGGCTTGCGATCGTCGACCATCGATCGACGATCTGGACTTAAGCTGGAAAATCATTTTCAAACTTCCAGAACTTCAAATCCTAATCACCACCCCAGGTTGTTTAATCCTTCAACTGAATGGATTATCCCACCTAGGAGATCACACCCTTTAGGATATAAATCAAAGCCTGCAAAATCTTTTATATCTAGTTTTTCTTTTGTGAAGAATACTGGACCCAAGGTAACCTGGGTCCACAATGTATAACTGTTCTTTCTGTAGGTGAAGACCTATCCAGTCATACATGACAAATGGTATCTGAATAGTGGATGCTCAAAGCACATGACAGGAAAGAAGAAGAACCTGTCAGGTTTCAAAGCCAAGCTGGGACCAAAAGTTGTATTTGGGGATTCCAGCTGTGGACAGACTGAAGGGTATGGCAGCTTCACCATAGGAGCTGTAACCTTCAAGAAGGTAGCTTATGTCTCAGGACTAAAGCACAACCTAATCTCTGTAAGTCAAATGTGTGATGCTGGATACAAGGTATGGTTTACTGACACTGCCTGCAATATTTCTTTAAATAATACTGTGGTGTTAGTAGGCATTAGAATTGGAAATGTTTATGTTGTAGATTTTAATTCCTCCAAATCTGAAATATGCTTATTTAATGAAGTAACCAGTAATAATACCCTTTGGCATAAGAGACTTAGTCATGTAAACTTGAAAAACATCTCTAGGTTGGCTAAATACAATCTTGTAAGAGGATTACCTTCTTGCCCCTACAAGAAGGAAGGCCTTTGCAAAGCTTGTCAACTAGGAAAGCAAACAAGAAATAGCTTTAAATCAGTTAATAAAAGTGATTCTCCCAGGATTCTGTACTTGCTACATTTGGATTTATTTGGTCCTATTGCTGTACAGAGTCTTGGAGGAAAGTCTTACACTTTAGTAATCGTAGATGACTTCTCTAGGTTCACTTGGGTATTCTTCTTGAGAACTAAGGCTGATAACTTCAAGGTTCTTACAGATTTTCTAAAGTGTATACAGAGTGAGTATTCTACTCAGATTGCCTTGATCAGAAGTGATCATGGTACTGAGTTTGAATCTCTTCTTATGCAAGAATTCTGTGAGAAGGAAGGTATCAAACATAGCTTCTCTGCTCCTAGAACTCCTCAACAAAATGGGGTAGTTGAAAGGAAAAACAGAACCCTAATTGAAGCTGCAAGCACATTGTTGGCTGATGCTAACATGCCTCTGTCCTTTTGGGCTGAAGCAGTTAGCACAGCTAACTATGTATTGAACAGAAGTCTGATACATAAACTTAAGGGTAAGACTCCCTATGAATTACTTAAGCAAGTGAAACCTAAAATAGACTATTTTAGAGTATTTGGCTGTGTTGCTTTTGTTCATAACAATAACAAAGAATACCATAGAAAATTTGAGGCAAAAGCTTCAATGGGAGTTTTTCTAGGATACTCTCAAGTAAGCAAAGCCTATAGGGTCCTTAATAAATCCTCTCTTAAGATAGAAGAGTCTGCACATGTCTCTTTTGATGAGACAGTCATGTACTATAAGGAGAAGGATTCTTCTTCTAATAGTACAGTGCAAGTCCTAGGAGTAAGTAAGGATTTGGAAGGTTTGAGACTCACACAGGAGAATCATCCCAAACAAACTCCTCAGGTTGCTCCCTCAGATTCTGAATCTGATGTAGATCTGCTTGAAGTTAAAGCACCTGCTCCAACAGTTGATCAAATTCCACATGAGGAAGTAAATCTTGAAACTGTTGAAGATCAGATCATTGTTGAACCTACTGATCTTGTCACACTTAGAGATCACCCTGTATCTCAAGTGATTGGAGACATTTCAGCAGGAGTCCAGACAAGACATCAACTCAACAAAAATGTGATGTTTGCTTGTTTCCTTTCTCAGGTTGAGCCCCTAACCATTAAAGATGCTGAGCTTGATCCCCACTGGATTATAGCAATGCAAGAGGAGCTTAACCAGTTTGAAAGATGTAAAGTTTGGACTTTGGTTCCAAGACCAAGAGGCCAACGGATCATAGGCACCAAGTGGGTGTTTAGAAACAAGCTCGATGCCCAAGGCATAGTAGTTAGAAATAAAGCTAGGCTAGTAGCTCAAGGCTATAGACAGGAGGAAGGCATAGATTATGATCAGACTTTTGCCCCTGTAGCTAGACTAGAAGCCATTAGGATTTTCCTAGCCTATGCTGCCTATAAAAGATTTAAGGTCTTCCAAATGGATGTGAAGAGTGCCTTCCTCAATGGAGATTTAAAGGAAGAAGTGTTTGTTGAACAACCACCAGGGTTTGTCTCATCAACCTTACCCACTCATGTGTTCAAACTCCAAAAGGCTCTCTATGGACTTAAGCAAGCTCCTAGAGCTTGGTATGAGACCTTAGCAAATTTTCTTCTAGAACACAAGTTTGTGAGAGGTGTAGTAGATAGAACCCTATTCATTAGACATCATAAGGACTCACAACTGTTAGTTCAAATCTATGTAGATGACATTATATTTGGCTCTACTGATCCCAAACTATGCAAGAGGTTCTCTGAACTAATGCACTCTAAGTTTGAGATGAGCAGCATGGGTGAGTTATCCTATTTCCTTGGTCTCCAAGTGAAACAGAGTGTTGATGGCATTTTCATTTCACAATCAAAATATGCCAGAGAGCTGGTTAAAAGATTTGGAATGTCTGATGCTTCATCAATGAGCACGCCTATGGCCTCAAATGCAGTTATTGATTCTGATGTCAATGGCAAGTCTGTTGATCAAAAGAATTATAGAGCCATTGTTGGTTCCCTGCTGTATTTGACTGCAAGTAGGCCTGACATAATGTTTGCTACATGCCTATGTGCTAGGTTTCAGGTCAACCCAAAGGAATCTCACTTAACTCTCCTCAAGAGGATCTTGAGATACCTTAAGGGATGTCCTAACTTAGGACTGTGGTACCCAGCTGAGTCAGGATTTGAATTAATTGGATATTCAGATGCTGATTATGCTGGTTGTAGAGTTGACAGGAAAAGCACCTCAGGGACTTGTCAGTTCCTGGGAGAGAGACTTGTCTCTTGGTTTTGCAAGAAACAGGCATCTGTGTCTACTTCAACTGCTGAGGCTGAATATATAGCAGCAGCTAGTTGCTGTTCACAGATCCTGTGGATTCAAAATCAGCTGGTGGATTATGGGTACACACACTCAAACACAAAAATTCTGTGTGACAGTACCAGTGCAATATCAATTGCTCAAAATCCTGTGCACCACTCCAGAACCAAGCACATTGAGATTAGACATCATTTTCTGAGAGATAATGTGGAAAAGAACAAGATAGTAATGGAATTTATATCCACAGACCTGCAAAGAGGAGATATTTTCACTAAGCCCCTTGATGAACAAAAGCATTTGTTCTTCCTGAACCAGCTTGGCATGATTAATGGTTCAGAGTAGTGAAAATTTAGATAGTTTTGTTTTCTGTCTAAAATCGTCGAACGACTGCTCGACGATCTTCGACCAGGTCAGAACTATCGTCGATCAATCGTCGACGACAGCTCGTTCTGTAGTAAGGCAGAAATCGTCGACCAACTGGTCAACGATCTCTCCTTAGGTATCTATCGTCGACCAATGGTCGACGACAGATTTTCTGTGCTGTGTGGAGAATCGTCGACCATCATATATTGATCGACGATCGTGGTAATTGCGTGTAGTCGGTCGATGTTTACCGATTTAGTCAAACATTGACTATCGTCGGTCTGTGTTCGACGACCGATTTTATTCCGGGTTCGACGATCGCAGATTTGTTTCTAATAGTCGATTTAGGTCTGAAGATCGTCGTCCTTCCGCTCCGTCTTTTCATATTCCTTCTTCCGGCTTAGAATTCGCTCTCGAACTCTAATCCCGCGCGATTCTCTTCTCCCCTGTTTTGCTTCTCGATTCGCCATCTTCTCTCAAATTCTATGGCGATTCCTTCTGCTGTTCTCTTCGGAATGAAGTTCGACACTGGCTTCTGTGTCGACTTCGATTCTTTCAGCCGGTGCGATCAACCAATCCAAGATATTCTGCAGCTATGTGAAGACCAAGGCCTCAAGAAATTCATGTCATCCGCACCTAAAATTAATATACCCGAGATTCGTGAATGGGTATACACCTCGTCCTCCAGCGACGAAGCGATGTCAGGAAAGATAAATGGCGAGGAGGTCACTCTGACTCCTGAAGTATTGACTGAGCTGTTTGGACTGCAAACAGGAACTGAGGAATATGAGCAAAGCTCAGAGGAATATGGCCGCATGCTCACTGTGATGGGCCATGCCGAAGGGATTCCAGCTAAGCTGCTGAAGATAAACTTGTCTCCAGAGTACAAGTTTCTGGCAGACCTGGTGGGCAAGATCATTTTGGGAAAACATTCGGCGCATGACAATATCAACAGGCAACAGTTTGCCCTTATGTCGGCTTTGGTGAATAGGACGCAGTTAGCCTGGGGGAAAGTTCTATTTGAACTAATCAGGAGAAAGAACAACAAGAAAGAGGTAAATCTTGCCAGGATACTGGGTGTGTTTCTGTATGTGAAAGCACCCCTGCTGCTTGTTTCTGCACCGTCCGCAGTCAATGCCAGCAAGAGGTTGGACCCCTCGCTATTCAAGAAATCTCAGAGGATTATCAAGAAGTCAGCCAGGGTTGATCCTAACCCTTCTTCAGACACAAGGGCTGATTCGGCCGCTCTCCCGCTTACTGGGGAAGGTTCAGCAATCCCTGCATCCTCTTCTCCTGCATTACTTTCCTCTACAACACCCGCAGTGCCACCACAACATGCATCATTCATTCCACCTGCATCTCCACACCAGTCACCAACACCACAACATCTGGCAGCTTCAGCCAGTGTTGACATGGTGACTGCTACCATCCTCACAAACCTTTCTCAACATGAATCCCACACTCATGTTGATGTTCACCCATCTCCACATGATTCCTTTGATCATGTGGCAGATCATCCTGCCTCCATTCCATCCACCTCTACATCATCAGCATTTCAGATATCCCCTGAAATGCTTGCACACCTTGTACAGCTCATCACTCCCTCCATCCAAAGCATGATTGAGGCTGCCAATGCCCCTCTCATTGCCTCCATCAACTCTCTCACTGATGCCATCAAATCCATCTCATCTTCTGCTGAGCCCCCTTCTGTAAGATGCATGACTCCAGTCCCCACTGAAGTCATGCAGGGGGAGATGTCTGTTGAAGTGGTCTCAGGTGATGCCCTGACCCTTCAGGACAATTCCTCTCTTCCCCTTCAAGAATCTGTAGAAGTCCCTCAAGAAACTTCAGAGAAAGAACCAGAAGGTAAACTTTAAAACTCTTCCTCCAAAGGATATAATCAGGACTTCAATTTGACATTTGTAACTAACAAAGACATTCACTCCCTAGTGAATCTAGCTTCTGAGGAAGAAGTTCCTGAAAAAGAAAATGAGGAAGTCCCCATGGACACCTGTGAGAATGTTGCTGCTCAACCTGATGGTATAGTTTTATTTAAGATTCTAATTAATTCAAACTCCATCTTTGAGTTAATTTCTTATCCCTTCCTTTTCATCACAGCTGCTGATGATCTTACATCAGTATTGCAAGTTGATGCTGCCAAGTCCATTGAGTCTGATAAAGACTTGGAATCATTTCTTTCCTCAGACTGTGAGTTCTCACTCACATCCCCTCCTTTTGTTCCTCCTCCTCAAGAGAAAATGGTCCCCTATAGACCTGAGTACCTTGATGACCCCATGGTCAAGGATACTCTTTTCTTTTCCTGTATGGCACTCCTCTTGTGCCTTGCAGAGGTGTCTATCCCTGATGTCACTGAACATCTAGAAGGAATTATAACCTCCTTCCTAGATGCAAAGTGGTATCCTGTGTAGATCTTCAGGTAATCCTATCTATTACCTGTTGTTTGTTCACCTTGGGGGGAATATCTTATTCCCACTTGGTTGTTAACCTATCTCTCTTTGCATACAGGCACAACCATAAATGCTGCTGCTGCTGAAATCATCAACATCCCTGCTGATGCTGCTGCTGAAGAAATTGAAGAAGTGCAAGATAGGGCAGACAATGCTCCCAAGATGACTGAAATGGACTCAAGCTCAGGTACTCTAAACCTAGAACAATTTATAGCCTTTGTGGCTGAGAACATTGCCTCTGAGTACATTGAAGGGATGGCTAAATATCATCTGGATTCCCTAGCCATCTCTCTAGAGAAAGCATCTGCCCCTGCAGATATTGTCATCTTTTCTCCTCCTATCCTTACCTATCCTATATCCACTCCTTCTATTGCAGAACTGGTCCCCAAGACAGTTCCTGAGTTGTATCCAGAATCAGAGCTATGGAAAAGTGCTCCAAATGTTGATCTGGATGCCCTTCTTAGGCAAGATGCCATTGAAGAAGCTAAAGAGAAAGAAGAAAGAGAAAAGAAAGACAAAGCTGAACTTGCTGCCAAAGATCCATCTGAACAAAACTTTGATGATTATGCTGGGAAAGACTCATCTCATTCTGATGATGATGATGATGACTCTGATGATTCTGACTCCTCTAAGAAAAGAAAAAGAGCTGCTTCCAAGAAAAGAAAAGTCCCTGCTCCTTCTACTGCAAATCCTAACAAGGATGTTCCCTATTACATTCTGAAGGGAATAGATCCTAAGAGCAAGGAATTCCAACCCTGGATGAGATTGTCAAAGAATCAGACTAAAGAGAAGAAGAGGACAAAGAGATATGACTCTCCTGTTCAGAAATTCCCCCCCAGAGGTCCTCCTCCACCTCCTGGTGCTGGAGCCTCTGGAAATATCTCTTCTGCTCCAATTGGTAGATCAGCCAGTTCCAACCCCTCTCAATCTTATCAGAGAAGAAGTAGACAAGGCCAGGGAAGCCAAAGTGGTTCAGGACAAGGAAATAAAAGAAATGACAATGCTCCCGTAGAACAAATAAAGGAGATGACTTATCAACAATCTACATTCTCTCCTCCTCCTTCTCCTAAGAAGTTAGTCCCAGAAAGGAAACCTTCTCCTCCCAGGAGAGGTCCCTCCTCCTCTTTAAAGAAACCTGCTGCAGCTGATTCTAAAGGAAAAAGAGTAGTCTTTTCAGAAAATTCCCACAAAAAGTTCATTGAGCTTGCACCTCCTAGATCTCTCTATGCTCAAACTGATCCTAAGAAGACTGTGCAGATTCCTCTCGATTCAAGCAAACTTGCTACAGCTCTTCAAAGGAATATGGAGATTGCAGCTCATACAGATTCTGATAGACCTCCCTCTCCATCAGACAAAACTGAAGCTGAAAGGATTGCCTCTATGGCAAGATTCAAAGAGTCTATTGCACTTAGCATGATGGAGAGAGCCAAATCTCAAGGACTGGATCCTACAGTTTACTCAACAATGTCAGAATTCAGAGAAAAGGAACTCAGCAGAATTCGAGTCAATCCAGAAGCCTTTGACACTGAGGAATACATGAGACTACATCCTGCTGCAGTTCTACCAAGTTATGCTGAAAAGAAAATCATTGGTGAACACGATCTAATGCTATCCAAGAGACAAGCAGCAAACCCTAACAGAGAAATTATTTTCAAACCAGCTGCAATACCCAAAAACTCATCTGATGCTAAACATGCTGATAAATCTGCTTGATACATTCCATTTCTGCTGATTTATGCTTGTTATATTTTCTGTGTATTGCCTGTGTTTTATCATTCTGGTTAATCTTTAGAAGTGTTGTTGTCTGCTTTAGCCTTTAAATTGGATTGGATAACATAACCCAAATAGGGGGAGATTGTTGGTACCCTAGATGTGATTTGGCTTATGTAATCCCTTTCCAGCCCCTCTTGATCCATATAAAGATATATGATCATGTTTAGACTTTGCTTAGTCTCCCTAGGGCAGTATATAACTGACCTAGAGTTTAGGCTAGTAGTTTTAGATTGTGTTTTGGTTGAGGCTTTTTCCGTTCGACTATCGTCGAACGAGGCCTCGCGATCGTCGATCATTGATCGACGATAGCAGGGCTATTGAATCGTTGAAGTCAAGACAATTATCGTCGACCGTTGGTCGACGATCTCAGAGCTAGCTTACTACGCTCTGAAGGTTGGTCGACGATCTGTCATCAACAGATCGACGATCGTGTTCTAGCTTCACGATTTCTGTCTCGACAGATCTTTGCCTTAATCGTCGACATCATTGTTGGTCGACGATATCTGTCTCGACAGATCTCTGCCTTAGTCGTCGACATCATGAGATGTTCGACGATTTCTGTGTCTTCAGACTTTCTGCTTTAGTCGACGATATCTGTTTGCTGGTCGACGATCTATTTTCTGGTCGACGATTTCTGGTCGACGATTTCTGGTCCGACAGATTCCTGCTATTGGTCAACGATTTGTTAACAGGTCGACGATCTTCGAACCCCTGTTCGACGATTTCTGTCTGATTTTATCTATTTGTATTTATGCTATTCCTTGGTTTATTTTCAAGTATGTTAGCTTGTGGTTAGAAAGATTCTCTGAAGTTATTTGTTGCTAAAATTATGGCTTAAATTCAAAATGAATTATTTACCATTTCTGTCAAACATAAATCACGGGATTCAGTATTCTTGATAAAGCATTTTGTCCTATTATACAAATTGCGTTGACTTTATCTTTCCGGCTTGTTTTCTAGCCGTTGGTACTATGTACTATTTCCAAGAAAGGTACGTCTTTATGCTGAGATTTCTTTCCCGCTTATTTTATTCCTTATTGGGACTGACAGAAAGTTAATAGGTCATTCTATTCCTATTGCTATATTCTATTTTGAGATAATCTGTTGCAGGGCTCGAGAATTCAAATCAATAGAGCCGTTTCAAAGGAAAACGTGAAGACATATTTAAAAGAGATTCTGCTCTCAGAAAAGATGCAGTAACAGACACAGAGAAAAATTATTCATCCGCTCAAGCATCATCAGAGCACTTCTTCACCATCTCTTTACAAGAAGAAGAAAAGTTTTCCTGAAGAAAAAGCCCAGAGCAATCATCTTCCATTCTCAAGTCTCCTGAGCAATTTGCTTAGAGTTTTTCAAAGACTTCAGAAAAGGCTCAAGATCTGCTTCAAGTGCTCCAGAATCTTAAGACCTGATAAAAATCAGTCTTCAGATTTCTGAGGATTTAGTTTCAGTTTATCTGAAACTCCTTCATCCTGAAGCAAAGGCTTTCCCTGGACTTCCACTAAGCCAGGGGGAGACTTTGATTCTTTAGAGAATCCACAAATCTTCTCTAATCTGTATTTAAAATAGAGAAGATAATCAAACCCTCTCAACCCCTTTGTAAAAAGAGTTTGTTCACACCTCTTCAAAAGTGAACGTTGGTGACAGGGCACCTTATCAACAACCTGTGGTTGAGCATCCTTATCAAAAGCTCAAAGGGTCTGTTTGATCTACCTGAATCAGATCATTGGTGGCAGGGCACCTTAGCAAAAACCTGTAGTGGATTCCTACCAGGGTGGTAGAAGAGTGGATGTACCTATTTAAAGGGAACCACTATATATCCTGTGTCCATCTGGTTATCTTGTTTATTCATTTTATTCTGTGGCTGTGATAGAACTACCTAGGGTTGCTAGTTGCTGTGATAGGCTTATAGTTAACTGAAATTTCAGTCAACTTCTTCACTTGTGCACTTCACTGTGTTAGGCTCTTAGGGTTCAAGTATCAGATTTTCTATTCCGCAAATAAACTCCAAGGGAGCTGACTAAGTGTTCATAAAATTTTGAATACTCTATTCACCCCCCCTCTAGAGTAGTTTACAACTTATCCCCTCACTTTCATAGTCGACCTATCACAGAAAGCAGATAGTCGACCTATCAACAGATAGTCGAGCTATCAAACAGAACAGATAGTCGACCTATCAAACAGATAGTCGACCTATCAAAGCAACACAGATAGTTGACCTATCAACAGATAATCGAACTATCAAAGCGGACAGATAGTCGACCTATCAACAGATAGTCGAGCTATCAGATAGTTGAACTATCCAAGCAGATAGTCGAACTATCAAAGACAACAGATAGTCGACCTCTCAACATATAGTCGAGCTATCAGATAGTTGAACTATCAGGACAGATAGTCGAACTACCAAAGCAAACAGATAGTCGACCTATCAACAGATAGTCGAGCTATCAACGCAGACAGAACGTCGACCAACTGATAGACGATCGTCGATCAGCCGATAGACGATAGTTGAGCGGCGTTCGACCATAGTCGAACGAAAAACTACTTAACTAAATATTCATCTGGAAAAGCAATTCTACACAACTAGAGAATCTAACCTATCAACAAACTTTTGACCATAGATAAATCTTGGGTCAAGAGACAGAAGGACTGAACTCAAATCAAAACCTAGGGTTCCAACAAACCAGCTCTCGGAAAGAAAGAGGAAAAATTGTCTAAGTAAGAATCGTCGAGAATCACTAAGTGATTCTCGCCGAGTCGTCGAGAATCACTGGTTGATTCTCGCCGGTTGGAGCCGGCTGTCTCGACGCGCCAGAAATTCTCTAAGGCAGAATCGTCGAGAATCAAGTATGATTCCCGCTGATTCTCCCCCGCTTCTATATCAGTGCAGCCAGAATTCTAATAAGTAGTATTCGGCGAGAATCGTAGGTAATTCTCGCCGATTCGTCGAGAATCACCTACGATTCTCGCCGAATTTGACCTGGGCAATTTTCTGATTCTATCTGAACCGGTTCATGTTACCTGCGGTATTTCGAACCGGTCTTAGGTCTTGTTGTTGGTGGGGCCCACAACGGTCATGTGCTTGACCTAAGGTATATTTACCTCCGTATGTATGAGCGGAAGCATAACCATATACCCGAATTCAAAAAGAACAGCCGCAGACGTGACCTAGTTCGCAATCTAGCTCAGCCGACCGTCGCCGCCTTCGAGCATTTAGTCGCCGCTGCTGATCTCAAGTTCTTCCAGATCTCCGGCGACAGAAGCTTAGGCTAGCATAGCGTCTCACGCGTCTAACCAGAGATCCCTTGTCTCTTGATTCGTTGATCGGGAAAAACCTTCCCCTTCCGAATTGATCGAGACGACCGATCCTAGTGTGACCGTTGGAAGACCTTGCTTCCTTTGCTACGAAGTTTGAATCCCCTAGCACTATAGCAGCTCTCCGTAGCCGCCGCTTATTTCGAGAACCTTGCCACCGCTCCAAGCCGCCGCCGATTACGGGAAGTTTCACTCCAAGGGAGATCTAGGGTTGTGGACTCTTCGTTGACTTCAAGAACACGTCGTCGAACGAAGAGGGACACCTTAGTCTCCATAAGTTGTTTGTATTTCTTATACAATCTATTTTCAATTTCTTTGTAAAGGACCGATTGGTCTCTAGTTGTAAGGGTTGGGTGCAACCCGTGTTGTGGGAGTGGTGACTCCTACGTGTGGAAGGGTTCCTTCCATTAGTGCAAGGATTGGATTTCAATCCTGTTGGTGAAGTGACTGAGTCATCCCTGGTTGGGAGATAGGTCGAAGGGGGAAAGTGGACGTACCCAAATCGGGGAACCACTATAAATTGCTTGGGTATTTTCTGTGCTGTGTTGTTTGATTTACTTGTGCACGTAAAACTTTAATTCCGCAAAAACGCTACAAGATACCTATTCCCCCCCATAGGTGAAGCTAGTTGGCACTAGGTGGACTTTCAAAAGTGTCGCACACCGTTGTCGTGGCTAGAAATGGGTGAGGCAAGGTTGTACAAAAAGCAAGAGGTGGAAAGCGCTACTTCATTGGTGTGAACCATTCAGGAGCGTTTGTTGATCGCTTAGGATAGACAAGCTAAATACTACAATGCCAAGCACCAAAACGTGGAGTTTGCGGTTGGCTATTGGGTGTATCTTAAGATAAAGCTGTTCAAGGGTGTTTCACGGGTACGACGCTTGAAGAAGCTGAGCCCGAGGTACCTTGGATCATTTGAGGTCCTGGAGCGAATCGGTGAAGCGGCTTACCGTCTGAAGCTATCGGTGGAGTTAAGTAGTCTGCACGACATATTCTACATTTCAGTGTTGCGGAAGGCGGTGCTAGAGCCTTTGCAGGTGATCGCAGTTGATAAAGTACCGGTGGACGAAGGGTTGATAACTAGGGTCAAGCCCGTTTGTATTGAGGACTCTGAAGTCAAGCGACTTCGTAACAAGGAGATCAGAATGGTCAAGGTACGTTGGGACAATTGCGGTCATGAGGAGCTCTCTTGAGAACGAGAACAGACCATGCTTGAGGATTACCCAGAGTTATTTCACTCAGGTACCGCTTTTGGTTTTCTGTTTTCTTTTCCTTTGGTAATTTCGTGGACGAAATTCTTTTAAGAGGGAGAGAGTTGTAACGCCCCGAAACTCAAAAGAGTGATGGGTGGCATTTTGAGCCAAGTCTGGGTTTTGGTAGTGGTGACACGGCCTGGGACACGGGCGTGTCCCAGGGGCGTATCGTGCTCGGGTTCGGTACTGGTCGCGTGGTCGACGAAATTGCAGTCAACGGTCGTCGCGGGGGTGAACATGGCCTGGGACACGGGCGTGTCCCAGGGCATGTCAGTCACTCAAAGCCTTTTACTCAACGATCGATGAGTGAGGATGCACGGCCTGAGCCCAGGCGTGTTCGGGTCCGACACAGGCATGTAAAATTCGACACGGGCGTGTCGAATACCCGTGTCCTGCTCGGGGCATTTGGCGAGTTGTGCTAAGGCAGCTACACGGCCTGGGACATGGGCGTTTCCCAGGGCGTGTCTAGCACGCGGCATGTGACACGGGCGTGTCACATGGTCGTGTCGTACTCTGGACGTTTTGGACCTGTGCCAATGGAGGAATACGCCCATCGACACGGGCGTGTACTGGATGACACGGGCATGTCAAGCCTGACATGGGCGTGTTGAGTGCCCGCGATCTTTTCGGGACGCGACGGTTTCGACGGCAAATGAGTGACACGGCCTTGGACACGGGGGTGTCGCAAGTCGTGTTCGGCCCAGGAAGTTTTTTTTCTGGACGCATCGCAGTTGTTTGTTTCCTTACTTTGGGAGCTAATGACCCGGGCCTCTCCTGGTTTGGTTTGAAGCCGGGAATAGGGTTCAAACCCTCATTTGTGTTGGTGCCACTCTCTTTCTAAGTCCTAGAGAGAAGGGAGAGCAAGGAGGAAGAAGAAGGGGAGATCCGACCGTCGGTGGAGCTTCGGAGCTCTGATTCTCGATCCGAGTCCAGATATGTGAAGGCAAGATCATCGCGGTGCTTTTCATCCGCGTAGTTTTCCATGGCGCCGAGGAGAAATGCTAGGGTAATGATTCTCATCTTGAGCATGTGAAGCTCTTCTTCTTTTGCATAGGAAAACCCTCTCCCGCGAGTGTTCAGCGAGTTTGCGGTATTCCTTGGGGTAGATATGTAAAGTATCCCTTGTTTAGAGTCCGGAATCGTAGTACGGACATAGGCATGGTATGTGAAGCCTACCTGGACATGTTGGTCTGGATCGGTTATGTTTTGTTATGCATATTGTGTCAGAGAAGACTCCGTGCATTTTGTTTGTTTTCAGGTTGCTATGCGATAGAATGCATCAGGGAATCTTGGGATTAACCCCAAGATGCACCCGAAAATCTAGGCGGAAACGCATTTCTGCCATTTCGGTGGCCTGGGAGCCAGCCGGGTATATAGCGGGGCTATGTACCGTGTGATCGAAATTTGGGACTAGGGGAAGCTGGTCCCGCATCAATGGCCAAAGGGTCGCGACGGGGAGAGCAATGGGTTGGTGGAACCCTACCCACTCCATCTATTTCGGTTAAAGAGACCTAAAGCTACGTGTCACTTACTGATGATTTGGAGAACGAGTCTAGGCTGTGGCTGAAAGGACTAAATGCTCACGAGGTTTGCCGCCCTGGGGGCGGTGGTGGAGCCAAGGAATGGACCGGGTTCGGACTTGCTTCACCGAGTAAGTGCCCTGAGAGCACGAGGTGTATGGTCGTGTGTGCGTGCACCTGTGATGTTGTGTTTATTCACTATATTGCTTGTTTTGCTAACAAGTGCAGGAAAGAAGCTTTGCCTCCCCGAGTTTGGGGGTGGAATTGTTATAATTTGGTCAGCTTTAGCTGACCGTTATTCTTGTTTGCCACCGTTGCGGTGATTTGTGCTTGCAGGTGCTGCGGAGCCGAGCGGCAAATAGCGGGCCACAGCCCAAGTTGCTGAGCCGGCCCTCGAAGGCCTCATTTGTTTACTTATTTAAATCATGTGTGGCCGTCCTGTGAGCCGAAGTTTGTTAAACACTATTTATTTAAGTGAACTATTGTAAGGCCATAAGGCCAGTACATTTGTGTATTTTTTACTTCATTCCTGTGTGGTTTGTTAGTGGACATTCATGCTTGTTGGCTGGGTTCTTATCATTACAACTTAATAAATTGCTTTCGCTAGATGCTCTGTGTAGGATATGTGTATTGGTTGAATGGTTTCATTGAGTAACCAACCGGTCTATCCGTGGTATATGGCGTCGGGCCCCGGCCGGACCTCCTGTTATATGTTATGTGACGGATAGGGGTGTTACATGATGAGGATACGACTACCCAACAAATCGGAGTTGTTCACCTCTGCCCACTACAACATGGAAGTGGAGATCGGCGGGAAGGCGTTCGAAGCACCAGCAATGATCCTAAGGATGCCAGCATATGATTTGATCCTGGGCATGACATGGTTGCATTGGAACCATGCCCAGATCGACTGCATGTCAAAGAGGATCACCGTGAGGCATAGGGATTCCCACATCGTCATCGAAGGTATTAGACCTATTCCCCCTCACTTGCTATCATCAGTGCAGGCCGTCAAGGCCCACTTGCAGGGGGAGGAAGTCTATGAAGTGCTGTTTGAAATGGCTGAGGCCAAGCATTCAATCTTTGATATCCCGGTAGTGCAGGATATTGCTGACGTATTCCCAGAGAAGCTGTCATGGCTACCCCCGCACCGGGAGCAGGATTTCCGGATACAGCTTGTGTCAGGGGCTAAGCCAGCATCTAGAGCTCCATACCAGATGGCCCCGAAAGAGTTGACTGAGTTTCGAAGCCAGCTACAAGAACTAGTGGAAGCCGAATTTGCCCGGCCGAGCTCTTCACCATGGGGAACCCCGATGTTGTTCGTCAAGAAGAAGGCCGGGACACTTAGATTGTGCATCGACTACCGAGCACTGAACAGACTGACAGTCTGGAATACCTATCCACTGCCAATGATAGATGAGCTGTTTGATCAGCTGGAGGGGGCGCATTTCTTTTCGAAATTTGATTATAGGTCAGGCTACTACCAGCTATGGATCCAGGAGGAGGACATTCCGAAGACTGCCTTCAATAGCAGTTATGGGCTGTTCGAGTTTACCGTGATGGCCTTCGGGCTCACGAATGCACCATCGGCGTTCATGAGCCTCATGAACCGGGTGTTCGAGGTGTATCTGGATGTGTTCATCATCGTATTTATTGATGATATCCTCATCTTCTCGAGGACAGAGGAGGAGCACACACGACATCTGACTTTGACTCTTGAGAGACTACGGGAGCACCATCTTTATGCAAAGTTCAGTAAATGCCAGTTCTGGTTGAAGTAGGTGGCTTTCCTAGGCCATATCATCAGTGGAGTTGGGTTGGCAGTGGACCCGACCAAGATTCAGGCAGTTCGGGATTGGCCGTAGCTGAAGGCGGCCACAGACGTGTGGAGTTTTCTAGGACTTGCCGGTTATTACCAGAAGTTCGTGGAGGGATTCTTTCGGATTGCCCTCCCACTCACATACCTAATGAGGAAGGAAGTTCCCTTTGTCTGGACCCCGCAGTGCGAGACGACTTTCCGGGAGCTGAAGGATCGACTCACCTCGGCTCCTATTCTTTCCCTTCCTTCGGGGAGAGAAGGATTCCAGGTCTACACTGATGCTTTCTACCAGGGCATGGGAGCAGTGTTGATACAGAGGGGCCACGTGATTGCTTATGCTTCCCGCCAGCTCTGAAAGTCTGGCGGCATTATATGTACGGTGTCCACTGCGGCATATACTCCGATCACAAAAATTTGAAGTATGTGGACACGGAGAAGGAGTTGAATATCAGGCAGAGGCGATGGGTGGAATTACTAACAGATTACCAGTACGAGATGCATTACCACCTAGGGAAGGAGAATGTTGTAACACCCCTATCCGTCGCATAACATATAGCAGTAGGTCCGGCCGGGGCCCGACGCCATATATTACGGACAGACCGGTTGGTTACTTATTGAAACCAATCAACCAATCACAACGTCCTACACAGAGCACCTAGCGGAAGCAAATTATTAAGTTGCACTGATAAAAGAACCCAACCAAGCATGAATGTCCACTACAATAAACCCATAGGAATGTATACTACACAAATATTGGCCTTATGTCCTTACAAAAGTTTGCTCAATAAAGTGTATTCCAAACCTCGGCACACAGGCCGGTCACACATGAGTAAATAAGAAAAACACTCAAAATTAGGCCTTCGAGGGTCGGCACAGCAACTTGGGCTTTAGCCCGCTATTTACCGCTCGGCTCCGCAACACCTGCAAGCAACAATCCACCGCACGATGGTAAACAAAAGCAACGGTCAGCTATGTTGAACAAATTATAACGACCCCGCCCCCCAACTCGGGGCGGCGACGCTCTTTCCCTGCACATTATTAGCATAACAAAGAAGTATAGTGTAAACACACTTCATCACAGGCGTAGGCATGCATGGCCACACACCCCGTACACTCAGGGCACATTCACGGCAAACCGGCCAACGTCACGTCAATTTAAGCCATAGATGTTCCCGTCTCACCACCGTCCCTTGGACGGCCAACCTTATGAGCATTTTGTCTTCCTGGCATTGGTCACGTCAATTTAAGCCATAGACCGCCGAAGACCCTCATCTATGCCAACGGTTCCACCGAACGAAATAGATCGGGTACGGTTCCGCCTGACCCATGCTCATACCGCAACGTCAATTTAAGCCATATGCGTGGGTCAAGACACCCCGAGTCCCGTTTCCATCACACAATTCACATAACCCGGTTATGTTCAAGTTGGCTCCCCGGCCACCATGTTGGCAACATCCCGCATTTGCCCAATTTTCCGGGTGCACCTTGGAGTTAGTCTCCAAGGCTCCCTGTTGCAATCTACCTCGTAGAAAACCTGAAAAACAACCATTCATACAGAGTCTTCTCCGGTTATTATGCAATGCAACATCACCGATCCAGACCAACTTGTCCGGATAGGCTTCACACATCATGCCTATGTCCGTTCTCGCATACAAACTCTACACAAGGGGGACTTTACATATCTACCCCAAGGAACGCCTCAACTCATCGCACACTCGCGTGAGAGGGCTTCCTATGCAAAGGAAAAGAGGACTTCACATGTCTTAGGATGAGAATCATTACCCTAGCATTTTTACTTGGCGCCATGGAAATCTATGCAGATGGAAAGCACCGCAATATCCTTGCCTCCGCGGATCCAAAGTCGGCTCGCGATTTGGAGCTCCGAAGCTCCGCCGGTGACCGGATCTAGCTCTCCTTCTTCCTCCTTGCTCTCCCTTCTCTCTAGCTTTTAGAAAAAGAGAACCCAAATGGAATGAGGGTTTTCAAGCCCTATTCCTGGGTATAACTCATCAAGAACAGCCCCCAGCCGTTGGATCCCAAAATGAGGAAACAGACAGCCACAATTCAACCCAAAATTAGAATTCCTTGGCCGAACACGGGTTGCAACACGGTCATGTTCAGGGTCGTGTCACCCATTCATCGTCGAAACCGACGCGTCCCGAAAAGAACACGGGCACCCGACACGCCCGTGTCAGGCTTGACACGCCCGTATCATCCAGTATATGCCCGTGTCGCTGGGCGTGTTCTCTCAACGACACCGGTCCAAAACAACCCCAGCACAACACGGCCATGTGATACGCCTGTGTCACATGCCGTGTGCTAGACACGCCCTGGGACACGCCCGTGTCCCAGGACGTGTAATTGCCTTAGCACAAAATGTTGCACGACCTGAGGAGGATACAGGCATTCGACACGCCCGTGTCGAATTGCACATGCCTGTGTCGGACTTGAACACGCCTGGGCTCAGGTCATGCGCCCCTCACTCAACGATCGTTGAGTGTAAGGCTCTGAGTGACTGATACGCCCTGGGACACGCCCATGTCCCAGGACGTGTTCACCCCCCCCCCCCCCCCCGACGATCGTTGACTCCAAAATCATCAACCACACGACCAATGTCGAACCCGAGCACGACACTCCCTAGGATACGCCCGTGTCCCAGGCCGTGTCACCTCTAGCAAAACCCAGATTTGGCTCAAAATGCCACACGTCACCCTTTAGATTTTCGGGGCATTGCAACTCTTTCCCTCTTAAAAGAATTTCGTCCACGAAATTACCAAAGGAAAGATAAACAAAAACCAAAAGCGTTACCTGAGAGAAATAACTCTGGGTACTCCTCTAGCATGGTCTGCTCCCATTCCCAAGAGAGCTCCTCACGACCGCAATTGTCCCAACGGATCTTGACTATCCTGATCTCCTTGTTACGGAGTCGCTTAACCTCAAAGTCTTCAATACGAACGGGTTTGACCTTTGTCGTCAACCCTTCGTCCACCGACACTTGATCAACTGCGATCACCTGCGAAGGCTCTTGCACCGCCTTCCGCAATCCTGAAGTGTGGAATACATCATGTAGACCACTCAACTCTACCGATAGCCTCAAACGATAAGCCGCTTCGCCGATCCGCTCCAGAATCTCAAATGGTCCAAGGTATCTTGGGCTCAGCTTCTTCAAGCGTCTCACCCGCGAAACACCCTTGAACGGCTTTACTTTCAAGTACACCCAATCGCCGACCGCAAACTCCACGTTCCAGTGCTTAGCATTGTAGTACTTAGCTTGTCTGTCCTGAGCGATCAGCAAATGCTCTCGAATGATCTGCACCAAATAAGTAGCACTCTCCACCTCCTGTTTCTTGTACAACCTTGCCTCAGCCATTTTTAGCCACGATAACGGCGTGCGATACTTCCTACCATACAGGGCCTCGAAGGGCGCCATTTGAATACTCGTCTGGTAGCTGTTGTTGTACGCAAACTCCACCAAATACATGTGGTCTTCCCAATGCTTCCCGAAGTCTAGAACACATATGCAGAGCATGTCTTCCATAGTTCTGTTCACCCTCTCGGTCTGCCCATCCGTATGCGGATGGAAGGCTGTGCTGAACTTCAATTTAGTCCCCAGCATCTGTTGCACCAACCTCCAATCATTGGACGTAAAATGCCCATCGCGATCACTCACGATGCTACGGGGCACACCGTGCAGTCTGACTATATTATCCAGATATAGTTTCGCCAGTCTCTCCACTAAATCATCCTTCCTATGCGGAATAAAGTGCGACACCTTTGTTAACCGGTCTACGATCACCCAGATGGCGTCGTTCCCCTTCTGCGACCTTGGCAAGCCATGCACAAAGTCCATCGATATGTTGTCGAACTTCCATTCCGGAATAGGCAAGAATTTCAAGAATCCTCCAGGCTTTTGGCACTCCGCCTTTACCAAGGCGCACGTTTGACACTTAGTTACAAACAGTGCCACGTACTTCTTGAGCCCTGGCCACCAAAACAGCTTCTTTAGGTCCCAGTACATCTTCGTGCTCCCTGGGTAGATTGAGTACTTGGTATTATGAGCCTCGTACATCAACTCCGCCGTAGATTTCCCCCGCTTGGGACGCACAAACGATGGTCCTTCCTTAATAGCCCATCCTCAACTGAAAACTGGGAATTTATCCCATCCAACGCTGCATCCATAAGCTCCTTCATACTACCATCCAACTTCAATGCCTGTCGAACGCGATTAGCCAGGTCATACTGAACTTCTGTCCAGTTCAATAATGCTTTAGCGCTAGTCTGCTTGTCCACACAACAGATCTCCAACGCCTCAAACTCCTGAACTAGCCTCTCATCATGAACCGACAACCAGTTGGCTTGGGCGGGAGCCCTGCGACTCAACGCATTCGTAACTGCATTGCCCTTCCCGAGTACATAATGAATCTTGAACGTGTTGTCCCCCAGGAACTCCATCCATCTCCGCTGCCTCATGTTGAGATCCTTCTGATCTAGCAGGTACTTCAGGCTCTTGTGGTCAGTATAAATATCGACCCTTACGCCGTACAAGTAGTGTCTCCACAGCTTAAGCGCAAATATCACGGTCGCCAACTCCAAGTCGTGGACCGGATAATTCCTTTCGTGCACTTTTAGCTGACGAGATCCATATGCTATCACACTCCCATGCTGCAGCAGCACGCAGCCCAAACCACTACCTAAAGCATCTCTATAAATCTCGAAGCCCTCGGTCCCACTCGGCAAACTTAGCATGGGAGTGTGATAGAGATGCACACACTCCTCAAACGCTTCGAGATTTATCCGGTCCACCGGTTCACGAGAACTTCCGATCCTCAAACGCTTGCACACACTCCTGCATCCACAAGAACTTCTGATCCTTCCTTGTCAACTTCGTGAGAGGTAACACTATCCGCGAGAAGTTCTCTACGAAGCGCCTGTAATAGCCGGCAAGCCCAAGGAAACTACGGACTTCTACTACCGAAGACAACACAGGCCACTCCCGTATCACAACAATCTCGCTAAATCCACCGCTATACCTTCCCCACTGACAATATGACCAAGGAATGCTACTGAGGGTAGCCAAAACTTGCATTTGGAGAATTTTGCATAGAGTTCATTCCTTCTTTGCACTCCGAGTACACCAATATGTCGTCAATAAAGATGATCACAAAATGGTCTAGGTACTCTCAGAACGTCCTGTTCATCAAATCCATAAACACTGATGGCGCATTCATCAGTCCAAACAGCATGACCGTGAACTCGAAATTCCCATACCTTATGCTGAATGTCGTCTTCAGGATATCACACTCCCTTATCCTCAGCTGATAATACCCAGACTTCAGATCCAACTTCAAATATACCGAAGATCCGACTAACTGATCGAAAAGATCATCAATCCTTGGGATCGAGTATTTATTTTTCTCTGTTAGCTTGTTCAACTCCCTGTAGTCGATACACAGCCGCAAGCTCCCGTCCTTCTTCTTAACAAAGAGGACCGGTGCGATTCAAGGCAACGAGCTTGGACGCACATACCCTTGCTCCATCAACTGTTCTAGTTGAACCTTCAACTCCGCCATCTCATTAGGCACCAACCTATAAGGAGAACGTGACACAGGTTTAGCACCTGACACGAGCTCAATCGTGAAGTCGATTTCTAGCTGCGGTAGGGCACCGGGAAGATTATCCGGGAACACATCTGTTGGTACCCTAGTTTGGATTTGAGTTAAGTCTTCTCAATTAGTTTCTTGACCCAAGAATTATCTATGGTCAAAGGTTAGATTTAGGTTAGATCCTATTTGTTGTATAGAATTATTGTTTATCTATTTGAATTCTGGTTAAGTGTTTTTTAGTTCGACTATGGTCGAACGTCGCTCGACCATCGTCAGTCAGCTGATCGACTATCTCTGAGTTAGTTCAACTCTGATAGTTCGACGATCTGTAGTCTCAGTATCGACGATCGCCGAGTCTTGCTCGATTTTTTCTGCCCAGACAGATATCTTGTAGGTCGACTATCTGCTCTGATAGTTTGACGATCTTTGTGATTCGTTCAACTATCTTTTGTCTGCATTTAGTGATTTTGTACTCTTTCTATTCTGTGATTTATTTCTTATATATCTGGCTTATTTTATTCTAGATTATTTCATTGACTTTATGCTTATATATCAAGGCAATCTTTGTCTCACTCTTTATGCATAAATCAAGTGCTTTCTGACAAAGTCTTTTGTCCTATTAGTTGAATAATCTTTGTGCTTTATCTGTCATGCTGTCCTTTATAGCCGTTAGACACATATGTCTTTCTCTGGTTGTAAAGAGTTTGTTTTGATGTGACTTTCTCTAATACCTTTTGGACTTGCAGAATGGATAAGCAGCTTCTAAGAAAGCTTTATTTCTTTATAGAATGTCCTTTCTGCAGGCTAGTTGTATTATGTTATTTGCAGGCCAGATTTCAGATCTCAGAAGAAGACAAGATTCAAATCAAGAGAAAGATAGAATCTGTTACAAAGGCTAGTATATAAAGAGTTAGTGAAAGAAGTTAAAACACATATATATACACAGATATACAGATACGACACAATAAGAACAAGAAGATATAACAAAGAGTTATACAGACAGCTCTCAGATAGTTTTCAATACAGCTGAGAAGAACAAGTGTAGAACAACTCTCTTCAGAGTTCTCTTCTTCAATCCTGAGTTCATCCTGCTTACAGGAACATTCATACACAGAGCTTCAAGTAGTAGAAGAAGAAGAAAGAAAAGCTGTTGAAGAAGAACAACCATTCTATATGAAGAGTCTTCTTCAAGCTGCTCCTTCAAGAACCTCAAGACAACAGATCTTCTCTGTCAAGAGTTCTGAAGAGAACTTGCACCCTGAAGCAAGGCTTCTTCCTGGATATTCTCTAAGCCAGGGGGAGCTTTGATTCCTTCAGAGCTTTCTATAGCTCAGTGCAATCCACTAGTTCTCTAATTTTGTTTAACAATAGAGAAGACATTCTAACTCTCTCAACCTCCTATACAAAGGGTTATTACTCCCTTCAAAAGTGAACCTTGGTGGCAGGGCACCTTAGCAAAAACCTGTGTTGGATTTTGGGCTCCTGATCAAAAGCTAAAAGGGTTTACTTGATCTACCTGAATTAGATCAGTTGGTGGCAGGGAACCTGAACAAAAACCTGCAGTGGATTTCTACCAGGGTGGTAGAAGAGTGGATGTACCTATTGAGAGGGAACCACTATAAATCTTCTTTTGTTGTCTGTGTTGCTTATTTTAATTACTGTACTGTGGTTGTGACTAGAACTACCTATGATTGCTAGTTGATGTGTTAGGAATAAAGCTCAAACTGTAATTACGGTTAGCTTTCCCTTGTGCACCTCACTTTGTGTAAGGCTCTAGGGTTTCATATATCTATTTACTTTTTCCGCAAATTAACTCTAAGGGAGTTGAGTAGATTCTCATATTGTTGAATACTCTATTCACACCCCCTCTAGAGTTGTATCTATCCTCACTTTCAATTGGTATCAAAGCGAGGTTGACTGACTGTACAGGCTAACACCTGAGTCATAAGATCTAGATAGATACCAAGTTTATATATATTCACTTCATGGCCTAGTACAAGGATTACTCTAGCACCAGACCTCCAGTATGCAACTTAGCTAAGTTCAGCATCTGGAAGGCAAGAATAAGACTGTATATGAATTCTATTGATGAAGATATCTTTTCTTCTATTTTGACAGGGCCACCAACACCACCTGCTGCAACTACTGCTATAACTTCAACAAATCTGAGTGCAGTGCCACCTCCTGACTATAATGATGTTTACAAGAAAGCAAAGATAGCTGATGCAAAAGCTATGAATATTCTGGCTCAGACCATGTCTGATGAAACATTCCATAAAGTGGCTTATTGCACCTCAGAAAAAGCATGTGGGACTCACTGAACCACATTGTAGCTGGTTCAGCTGATAAGAGGAAGGACAAAAGGTCCAACCTTACATCCCAATATGAGAATTTCAAGAAGACTGAAGCAGAATCAGTTGATGCAATGTACACCGGGCTCAGCTCCATCATCAATGAGCTTAGAACCCTTGATAAAGAGATCACATTGACAGAAATCAATGACAAAATATTGATGTGCTTCCCCAGCACATGGGATCTCAGGATCTGGCCCATCAAAGAGTCTAGAAGTACAACTGAGATTTCAATTGAAACTCTCCTTAGTAAGCTCAAATCATTTGAGCAAGTACTGAAGACCAGGGAAGCTGAAGCCAAGACTCCCACTCCTACCAGGAAAGAGCAAACTCTTGCTCTAAAGGCTGTTGGTGTATCTGAAGGAAGCCAATCAAATGAGGAACTGATGGCACTCTTTGCCAAAAGATTTCTCAAAATGGGCAGAAAGAACTTCAGAAAGAAGTCTTCCAGATATGAAGACAAGCCAAGGTATGACAGAACACCAGCTAAAGAACTTATATGTTATGGCTGCAAGAAACCTGGACACATTCTACCTGAGTGTCCAGAGGAAAAGAACAAGGAAAAGAGAAAAGACAAAGAATATCAGAAGAACCATTCCAAGTCCTCCTCCTACAAAAATAAGAAGAAGGAGAAAGGATTTGTGGCTGAAACCTGGAGTAATACTGATGAGGAATCTTCCTCCTCAAGCTCTAGTGAAGATGAGGAAGAGAAGAAGGCAAAAGAAATTTGCCTAATGGCAATTGATGTCTGCAGCAATCATTCAGCTGCAGAGAGTTCTGATGAAGAAGAAATGCCTACTGAAGATCAGGTATTGTCTTCTTATGATTTTACTTCTGTTGAATTAAGATTTGAATTTAAATCTCTCTGTTTAGATTTAATTAGCTCAGATAAGGAGATTAAGGAGCTTAGAAATAGGATAGCTAAATCAGAATCCCTATCTAGTGAAAATGCTAGGCTAGAAGCTGAAATCACTAGATCTACTGAAGAAATCAAATTTCTTAAAATTGAGCTAGCCAAATCTAAAAGATTAGAAGAATCTCTTAATGGTAGAAGTATTAAGCTACTAGAGATTACTAGCATGTCAAACACTAGGACAGGTAATAATAAGCTAGGCTTAGGAGCTTCGCCAAGTGAACCCCCCATGGTTCTGAAAAACAATCTTTCCACTCCAGTAAACTTTATTTCAGCTGATAGAATAAAGAATACTGAGCAAGTAATTCAAGTAAACAGAGCTTTAAATAAGGCTAAGAGAGAAAAGAGAAAACAAAAATTTAAAGAAATACAAAAATCATTGAACAATGTTCGACGATCACAGGCCCAATGGTCAACCGATACTCGATGATTTGGGCATCGATCATCGAACATTGATCGACGATCTGAACAGGATTTTCAAATTAATAATCAGAACCTTAGAAACACTAAGGTAAATAGAAACCCTAGGTTCATCTACCCATCAACTGGATGGAGTATTCCACCTAGGAGATCCTATCCCTTAGGATATAAACCTCAGCCTGCTTATTCTTTCATTTCAAGTTTTAATTATGTGAAGAATAATGGACCCAAGGTTGTCTGGGTCCATAATGTCTAACTGTTTGTTTTACAGGTGAACACCTATCCAATTACTAAAAAAAATGGTATTTGGATAGTGGCCGTTCCAAACATATGACAGGGAACAAAGACAATCTGTCAAGCTTCAAGGCCAAGCTTGGATCAAAGGTGATCTTTGGGGATTCCAGCTATGGTCAAACAGAAGGATATGGTAGGTTTACCATTGGAGCAGTGACATTCAAAAGGGTTGCATATGTAACTGGGCTGAAGCACAACTTAATCTCAGTAAGCAAGTTATGTGATGTAGGTTATCAGGTATCATTCACTGACATTCTTTGCAATATTACTTTAAATAGTAATGTAGTGTTAGTAGGCATTAGACAGGGTAACATTTACTTAGTAGATTTTAATTCAACTCAATCTGAAATCTGCCTGTTTAATGAAGTAACCAATAATAACACCTTATGGCATAAAAGGCTTAGCCATGTTAACCTCAAGATTATATCTAGGTTATCTAAATACAACCTTGTTAGAGGTTTACCTTCTTGCCCCTACAAGAAGGAAGGTCTATGCAGGGCTTGTCAATTAGGCAAGCAAACCAAAAATTCTTTCAAATCTGTAAATAAGAGTGATTCACCTAGAATCCTGTATTTATTGCACTTGGACCTTTTTGGCCCAATAAAGGTACAGAGTCTAGGATGAAAATTTTACACTTTAGTGATTGTAGATGATTTTTCTAGGTTCACTTGGGTGTTCTTTTTGAGAACTAAGGCTGATAACTTCAAAGTTCTTACAGACTTTCTGCTATGTGTGCAGACTGAGTATTCTACTCATGTTGCCTTGATCAGAAGTGATCATGGTACTGAGTTTGAGTCTCTTCTCATGTAAGAATTCTGTGAGAAAGAAGGTATCAAACATAGCTTCTCTGCTCCTAGAACTCCTCAACAAAATGGGGTAGTGGAAAGGAAAAATAGAACCCTAATTGAAGATGCAGGAACATTGTTGGCAAATGCTAACATGCCTCTCTCTTATAGGGCAGAAGCTGTTAGCACAGCAAATTATGTTCTGAACAGAAGTCTAATACATAAGCTTAAGGTTAAAACTCCTTATGAATTACTTAAAGGAAAGAAACCTAAAATTAACTATTTTAGAGTATTTGGTTGTGTAGTGTACATTCACAATAACAACAAAGAATACCTTAGAAAGTTTGAAGCAAAAGCTTTAATGGGAATTTTTCTTGGTTATTCCCAAGTAAGCAAAGCTTATAGGGTGTTTAACAAATCAACTTTAAAAATAGAAGAATCTGTGCATGTTTCCTTTAATGAGTCAAAAATGTTTTACAAGGAGAATGAAACTCATTGCAGGTACCTAAGTTATGCAAGGATCTCACCCAAGAGATTCACCCTCTATCAACTCTTCATATCACTGATTCAGACAGTGATGAAGAAACTATGGAAGCAGTTGCTGTACCACCAACAGTTAATCCTATTCCACAAGAGGAATTAATCCAAACTGTTGTTGAAGATCACATCCCACCTACTGATCTTGTCACACTTAGAGATCATCCTACATCTCAAGTGATTGGTGACATATCAGCTGGTGTGCAAACAAGATATAAATTAAGACAAGATGTGATGCATGCTTGTTTCCTTTCACAAATTGAGCCCCTCACCATAAAAGATGCTGAGCTAGATCCTCACTGGATCATTGCTATGCAAGAGGAGCTTAATCAATTTGAAAGATGTAAAGTATGGACTTTGGTTCCAAGACCAAAAGGCCAACTGATTATAGGCACCAAGTGGGTGTTCAGAAACAAGTTGGATGCCCAAGGAACTATAATAAGGAACAAAGCTAGGCTTGTAGCTCAGGGCTACAGACTGGAGGAAGGTATAGACTATGACCAAACCTTTGCCCCTATTGCAAGGCTAGAGGCAATAAGGATCTTTCTAGCCTATGCAACCTATATGAAGTTTAAGGTTTTTAAAATGGATGTTAAAAGTGCATTCCTTAGTGGTGAGCTAAAGGAAGAGGTGTTTGTTGAACAACCACCTGGTTTTGTTTCTTCAACTCAACCCTCATTTATTTATAAGTTGCAAAAAGCTCTTTATGGACTTAAGCAAACACCCAGAGCTTGGTATGAGACTCTAGCTAGTTTCCTTTTAGAGCACAACTTTGTTAGGGGAGTAGTTGATAGAACCCTTTTTGTTAAGCATCACAAGGACACAATCTTGTTAGTTCAAGTCTATGTGGATGACATTATCTTTGGTTCCACTGATCCCAAACTATGCAAAAGGTTCTCAGATCTGATGCACTCTAAGTTTGAGATGAGTAGTATGAGTGAGTTGTCTTACTTTCTTGGTCTCCAAGTGAAGCAAGATGCTGATGGCATCTTCATCTCCCAATCCAAATATACCAAGGAATTGGTAAAGAAATTTGGGATGGCTGATGCTTCAGCAATGCATACACCCATGGATACAAATGTAGTTATAGATTTTGATGATAAGGGTAATCCAGTTGATCAGAAAAACTATAGGGTCATTGTTGGTTCCCTATTGTATTTAACTGCAAGTAGACCTGACATAATGTTTACCACATGCATGTGTGCTAGATTCCAGGTCAACCCCACGGAATCTCATTTGATTCTTCTCAAGAGAATTTTGAGATACCTGAAGGGATGTCCAAATTTAGGACTATGGTACCCAGCTGAATCAGAATTTGAGTTAATTGGATACTCTGATTCTGACTATGCTGGTTGTAGAGTTGATAGGAAGAGTACCTCAGGGACATGTCAGTTCCTGGGAGAGAGATTAGTCTCTTAGTTCTGCAAGAAACAGGCTTATGTCTCAACTTCAACTGCAGAGGCTGAATATATAGCAGCTGCTAGTTGTTGTTCACAGATCCTGTGGATTCAAAACCAACTTTTGGATTATGGGTACACACACAAGAACACAAAAATCAATGTGTGACAGTACCAGTGTTATTTCCATAGCACAAAATCTTGTGCACCACTCTAGGACCAAGCACATTGAGATCAGACACCATTTTCTAAGAGATTTTGTGGAAAAGAACAAGATCAATCTTGAGTTCATATCCACAGACCTTCAGAGAGGTGACATTTTCACCAAACCCCTAGATAAACAGAAGCATCTATTCTTTTTGAATCAACTAGGCATGATAAATGGAATAGACCAAGTGTAAAATTCTGCCTATGTTGAAATCTGCTCGAATATGGTCGAATGACGTTCGACCATAGTTGAATAGGTTGAGCCTATCGTCGACCTATGTTTGATGACGGCTCGTTTGTTTGTGAAGACAGAGATGGTCGACCGATAGTTCGACTACTTTTCTTCAGGAAACGATCGTCGAACGATCGATCGACCATCGTTTCTAGTATCTGTTGAAATAGGTCGATGATTGTTGTTTAAAACTAAACCGATGGTCGACCTAGGTCAATAGATCGTGCCTTTTATAGTCAAAAGAGCTCGTCTTTTCATATTCCTCATTCCTGCTTGAAAGGTGTGTCTTGAGCTCTACACCGCGCTTTCTGCTTTCGTCTCTCTCGTCTTCCCCAACCAAATCTATGGCGATTGCTCCAGCATTGCTGACCGTGATGAAGTTTGACGCCGGCTTCAGCGTCGATTTCGAATCTTTCAGTTTCTACGATGCCGACATTCTCAAGATGCTACAGTTGTGTAAAGATCAAGGACTGGAGAAGCTGATGTCTACCAGGATTAAGATAAATGTTCAAGAAATAAAAGAATGGGTTTATACATCGTCTTCCAGCGACGAATCTATGACAGGGACTATCGGCGGCGAGGAGGTAATTTTGACTCCTGCCGTCTTGACTGAAATTTTTGGTTTGATCAATGGACAAGAAGAGTATGAACAAGATACTCAGGAATATAGCAGGATGCTATTAGAGATAGGACATGCTGAAGGCATTCCTTCCAAATTGCTGAAGATAAGCTTCCCGATGAAGATTAAGTTCTTAGCAGAACTAGTAGGGAAAGTGCTATTTGGAAAGCACTCTGCGCACGATAACATTACCAGGCAGCAGTTTGCCTTAATGTGTGTTATTGCTAATAGGAAAGCAATCAATTGGGCTTGAATAGTGTTTGAATTAATTAGGAGAAAGAACTCAAAGAAAGAGGTAACCCTTGGAAGGGTGATTTGGATATTTCTGAGAGAGAAATATCCTCAGCTGTTGGGAACAGTCTCAACCTCAATCAATGCAAGCAAGAGCATGGACCCCACTCTGTTTATCAAGTGGAGAAGGAATATCCAGAAGCCTTCACCAGCTGGGGTTGCTCCTGTTCCATCTGAGAACACAAGGACAGTAACAGTCACCCCCCCCCCCATCTACTTGAAGAAGGCTCTTCCATTCCCCCCATTCCATCTTCATCTGCATTGCCATCGACTTCTATTGAAGTACCATCTACATCCACTGCTATTCTCCATGCATCACCACCAGCATCTCCAACTCCCTCACACCTTGCTGGGATTTCAAATCTCAACATTGATCTTCATGTATCTGCATCTCCATCACCAGTTCACACTACATCTGCATCTACATCTTTTTAAATCTCACTAGCATTCATTGCAAGCATCATGGAGATAATTACTCCTTTAATCTAATCAATGATTGAAGCAGCAATTGCCCCTCTTGTTTCTTCCATTTCATCTCTTACATCATCCATTGCATCCCTCTCAACTTCTGTTGAGCCCTCTTCACTTAGGGGCCTGAGTTTAGTAGCCACTGAAGTCAGGCAGGGGGAGATGTTCCATGAAGATGTCTCAGGACTCCCTCTGGTCATTCCAGATACAGCTGTATTTCCAGAAGTTCAAGATTCAGAACAGAGGACAGCTGAAGTTATAGCTGAAGCTGTATTTTCTTTTAGAGTTTGTCTTGAAGAGATATCTACTCCTGCTGTTTCCAAGTACCTAGAAGGAGTTGTTACCTCCTACCTAGATGATTTATGGGAGTTAGAGGATTCTACATGTATGACCATTTCTCAATTCACAGACCTAATGACTGATATGTTAACTAGTGAATACCTTGAGGAGATGATTCTATACCATTTAAAAATCTTTTGTGTCCCTTTGGCTACAGATCTAGTTCAAGGTGTTCAAGAAGCTGCTAAAGAAACTGCTGCAGAAAGTAAAGAACCTAAATCTGTTATACCAGATCAGGAGTTTGTGAAAGCCTCAGAAAAACTTGTCCCCAAGACAGTTACAGATGATTTAGAAGAAAGATCAACCGTTTGGGATGATACTCCAGGACTAGACCTGGATTTCCTATTGGCACAGGATGCCTTAGAAGAGTAAAAAGAAAAGGCTGCTTTGAAAGCCAAAGAAAAATCTTATCAAGATATCATTGATCCATATGATCAACCTCAGTCATCACATTCTGATGATGAGGAGGACTCAGAGGATTTAGAAGGATCAAAGAAAAGAAAGATTGCTCAAAAGAAAAGGAAGGCTCCAGCTCCACCTCCTTCTAACCCAAATAATGACATCCCTTACTACATCTTGAAAGGGATTAATCCTAAGTCCAAGGACTTTCAGCACTGGATGGGATTGTCTAAGAACCAGCAGAAGAAGAGGAAGAAGAGCAAGAGGTATGATACTCCAGCTCCTAAGTGGACTCCCAGAGGTCCTCCTCCTCCTCCTAGTGCAGGGGCCTCAGGGAATGTAGCCTCTGATCCCTCAGCTCCTCCAGCCAGATTCACTCTTTCTCAGGCCTATCAGAGAAGAGGAAACCAAGGTTACTAAGGCAGGCCCCATCAAGGCCAGCAAAGACAAGAAACTGGACCTAAGGAGCAAGTGAAGGAGATGATTTACCAGAAACCCACATTTTCTCCTCCTCCTTCACCTAAAAGAAAGGTTTCACCTCCTAAGGAGAACAAAACTCCTTCCTCCAGAAAGCCAGTTCAAAATAAACAAGTGGATTCAAAAGGAAAAAGAGCAATATACTCTGATATGTCTTGTAAGAAATTTGCAGAATTTGCTCCACCCTCCTCTCTTGTTATTCAAGAAGATATAGAACCAGTTGCAGGTCTGTTAGATCATTCTACCAAGTTTAAAACTGTAAAGCCTCTAGACCCAGCTGATGAGAATGCATATGAAAGTCAAGAGCTTAATGCTAAGTTCAGGATGGCTAGATTTCTTGAATTAGTTGGATCAGCTCAAATCAGAAAAGCAAAAGCTGAAGGAAAAGACATAACAGGTTTAACAACAATGTCAAAATTCAGAGAGAAAGAACTAGACAGATTCCAAGTTAGACAAGAAGTTTTTGATGCCTCAAAATACATGGAAAAGCATCCAGGGGCTGTTTTGCCCAGAGCAGGACAATCAAAGATCATTGGAGAACAGGACCTGAAGATTTCAAAGAAGGATGCACTTGATCCCAAGAGAATAATTTCCTTCCTTCCTGCTTCTTCTAATTCTAAACCAGACTCTGCTAATGAATAGATTTATTTGTATTGACAATCTGATATGCTAGATGATTGTTTGTGAATTTTTGATATGAAATGTTGCTTAGTTGATATGATATGATACACTGTGATCCTAACAGATTATTGTTGTTTTTATATCTATCTATAGCTTTCTTTTTGTTTTGAGAGACTTGACCCAAATAGGGGGAGATTGTTGGTACCCTAGTTTGGATTTGAGTTAAGTCTTCTCAATTAGTTTCTTGACCCAAGAATTATCTATGGTCAAAGGTTAGATTTAGGTTAGATCCTATTAGTTGTATAGAATTATTGTTTATCTATTTGAATTCTGGTTAAGTGTTTTTTAGTTCGAATATGGTCGAACGTCGCTCGACCATCGTCGGTCAGCTGATCGACTATCTCCAAGTTAGTTCAACTCTGATAGTTCGACGATCTGTGGTCTCAGTATCGACGATTGTCGAGTCTTGCTCGATTTCTTCTTCCCAGACAGATATCTTGTAGGTCGACAATCTGCTCTGATAGTTCGACGATCTTTGTGATTCGTTCTACTATCTTTTGTATGCATTTAGTGATTTTGTACTTTTTCTATTCTGTGATTTATTTCTTATATATCTGGCTTATTTTATTCTAGATTATTTCATTGACTTTATGCTTATATATCAAGGCAATCTTTGCCTCACTCTTTATGCATAAATCAAGTGCTTTCTGACAAAGTCTTTTGTCCTATTAGTTGAATAATCTTTGTGTTTTATCTGCCATGCTGTCCTTTATAGCCGTTAGACACATGTGTCTTTCTCTGGCTGTAAAGAGTTTGTTTTGATGTGACTTTCTCTAATACCTTTTGGACTTGCAGAATGGATAAGCAGCTTCTAAGAAAGCTTTATTTCTTTATAAAATGTCCTTTCTGCAAGCTAGTTGTATTATGTTATTTGCAGGCCAGATTTCAGATCTCAGAAGAAGACAAGATTCAAATCAAGAGAAAGATAGAAGTCGTTACAAAGGCTGGTATATAAAGAGTTAGTGAAAGAAGTTAAAACACATATATATACACAGATATACAGATACGACACAACAAGAACAAGAAGATATAACAAAGAGTTATACAGACAGCTTTCAGATAGTTTTCAATACAGTTGAGAAGAACAAGTGTAGAACAACTCTCTTTAGAGTTCTCTTCTTCAATCCTGAGTTCATCCTGCTTACAGGAACATTCATACTCAGAGCTTCAAGTTGTAGAAGAAGAAGAAAGAAAAGCTGTTGAAGAAGAACAACCATTGCATATCAAGAGTCTTCTTCAAGCTGCTCCTTCAAGAACCTCAAGACAACAGATCTTCTCTTTCAAGAGTTCTGAAGAGAACCTGCACCCTGAAGCAAGGCTTATTCCTGGATATTCTCTAAGCCAGGAGGAGCTTTGAATCCTTTAGAGCTTTCTATAGCTCAGTGCAATCCACTAGCTTCTCTAATTTTGTTTAACAATAGAGAAGACATTCTAACTCTCTCAACCTCCTGTACAAAGGGTTATTACTCCCTTCAAAAGTGAACCTTGGTGGCAGGGCACCTTAGCAAAAACCTGTGTTGGATTTTGGGCTCCTGATCAAAAGCTTAAAGGGTTTACTTGATCTACCTGAATCAGATCAGGTAGTGGCAGGGCACCTACACAAAAACTAATAGTGGATTTCTACCATGGTGGTAGAAGAGTGGATGTACCTATTGAGAGGGAACCACTATAAAACTTCTTGTGTTGTCTGTGTTGCTTATTTTAATTACTGCACTGTGGCTGTGACTAGAACTACCTATGATTGCTAGTTGTTGTGTTAGGACTAAAGCTCAAACTGTAATTATATTTAGCTTTCCCTTGTGCACCTCACTTTGTGTTAGGCTCTAGGGTTTCATATATCTATTTACTTTTTCCGCAAATTAACTCTAAGGGAGTTGAGTAGATTCTCATATTATTGAATACTCTATTCACCTCCCCCCCCCCCTCTAGAGTTGTATCTATCCTCACTTTCAACATCGGGGTACTCATAAACCACGGGGATACTACCCAAAGTGGACTTTGGCTCTACAGCCTCAAATAACGTGAAGAACAGCTCTGCGCCAGCACGAACTGCCTTTACCACCTTAAGAGCATACATCAGCATCTTGCTCGACCCCTTCAGTCCCGCAAATGTTGTCTCCTGCCCAACACCCAGTTTGACCTCCTTACGGTTGCAATCGATACAAGCCTTCTGCTCCGAAATCCAATCCATACCGAAGATAACGTCGAACTCTACTAGCGGCAGCAACGACACTAGCAAGTAGAACTCTTGGCTTCCAATATGAACCTTTACGGCGCATACTCTGTCCGCGCGCATCGAACACCCATTCGATAGCAACACATCCAATTTGTCCTTCTCCATCGAAGAAGGGGCTCCGATGCACGAAATAAAACTTTCGGACAAAAAGGAGTGTGAAGCTCCCGTATCGAATTGTGCTCGTGCCGGACTATTGCCAATCAGAACAAAGCCTATACAAACAGTATTAAGCTAACAAGCACTAGGTAACAGTATTTAAAGCTAACTTGCTATAAATTAAACCGTACATGTCACCACGTCGTCCTGCTTGATGGCCTCCTGCTGGCCCAAGTTATAGACTCTCGGTTGAGTCGGAGCATAGTGGGATGCGGTTGACTCCACCGCCTTGCCCTTTTCTTCATAAGTGGCCCCTTGCTTTCTCTCGAACTTCGGACATCCGCTCCAACAATCGCGGGCAAAGTGCCCCGTCTTTCCACAAGTATAACAAGCGCCCTTGGTTCGGTTGGAAGTTGCCCCTGAGGCACCTTAAGAAGGGGTTGGACCCGACGTCTTAGCCTTCTTGTAGAACCTGCGATATCCAGACTTCGAAGTAGTCGGCACTTTAAACTCCGATTTCTTGCCACCGGATTCCTTCTTCGCTTGAACATTCTTCATGTCCTTTTCCAAGGACCGGGCCGAGTTGACCAAGGTCATGAAACCCTGCGCCATAGGCCCCGAAAGTAACAACCTCAAATCATCTCTTAACCCTTCATAGAAACGGTTCATCTTGCGCTCCTTATCGGCAAAGGTAGCGCTTGCGTATCGTCCCAAACGAGTAAACTCGTGGAGAAACTCGTCCACAGTGTTGTCTCCTTACACCAACTTTTGAAACTCATTTTCCAACACGATCCTATGAGCTGAGGGAAGGTATCGAGCCATAAACAACCTCGAAAATTCCTCCATAGAGACATCAGCCAACTGTCTTCCCCTCAGGTGGTGTAGCTCTAGCCCTTCCCACCATAACCTTACGTCCCCGTCCAGCAAGAATGTTGCAATCGTGGTCTTCTGTCACTCTTCAGTCTCCATTGTTGTCAGCACTCTATTGACTCTCGATAGCTAATCCTCTGCCTTAGTCGGGGTTCCTGTACCCGAGAACACTGGTGGATGGAAACCCATCACATGCTTAAGTTGTTTCTCAGTTGCTATCTGAGGCAACTCCGGCTCCACCATCACCTGTTCCACCCTCCTAGGCTCTGCTGCTTGGAGCAGTACTTGCTCCACAGCAAGAGCAGGATGCTGAACCTGCCTCACAGGTTGTGCATTGATCATTGTAAATACAGCTTCCGCCACCAATCTAATGGTCTCGGCTGAAGGAGGTGTTGCAGGCGCATCATTTGGTGCGCTGCTTGCCTCAAAACCTGGCCGTTCCGACGGTCCAGTACCACTCCTGGTCACCTATAATCATGCAAAACACCGATAAGCAACCAAACAATATTGCAAACAGCAATTATAGGAACACGCAGGTTCCTCAAACATGTGTATTTTCATTCCTAAGTGGACATTCATGGGTTCTTTTTCATGTTATAACGATGACGCACACACATGTGCTCACCACCCCTTAAAGTGAATTCGCCAACGAATTCATTTAAGCTTGACCGAAACAGGTAGTCTGATATCAAATTGTAACACCCCTATCCGTCGCATAGCATATGGCAGTAGGTCTGGCTGGGGCCCGATGCCATATACTACGGACAGACCGGTTGGTTACTTATTGAAACCAATCAACCAATCACAACGTCCTACACAGAGCACCTAGCTCAAGCAAATTATTAAGTTGCACTGATAAAATAACCCAGCCAATCACGAATGTCCACTACAATAAACCCATAGGAATGTATACTACACAAATATTAGCATTACGGCCTTACAAAAGTTTGCATAATAAAAGTGTCTTCCAAACCTCGGCACGCAGGCCGGTCACACATGAGTAAATAAGAAAAACACTCAAAATTAGGCCTTCGAGGGCCGACACAGCAACTTGGGCTTTAGCCCGCTATTTACCGCTCAGCTCCGCAGCACCTGCAAGCAACAATCCACCGCACGGTGGTAAACAAAAGAAACGGTCAGCTATGATGACCAAATTATAACGACCCCGCCCCCAACACGGGGCAACGATGTTCTTTCCCTGCACATTATTAGCATAACAGAGCAGTATAGTGTAAACACACTTCATCATAGGCGTAGGCACGCACGGCCACACACCACGTGCACTCAAGGCACATTCACGGCGAACCGGCCAACGTCACGTCAATTTAAGCCATAGACATTCACGTCTCACCACCATCCCTTGGACGACCAACCTTATGAGCATTTTGTCTTCCTGGCATTGGTCACGCCAATTTAAGCCATAGACCGCCGAAGACCCTCATCTATGCCAACGGTTCCACTGAATGACATGGATCGGGTATGGTTCCGCCTGACCTGTGCTCATACCGCAACGTCAATTTAAGCCATATGCTCAGGTCAAGACTCCTCGAGTCCCGTTTCCATCACACAATTCACATAACCCGGTTATGTTAAAGTTGGCTCCCCGGCCACCATGTTTGCAACATCCCGCATTTGCCCAGTTTTTTGGGTGTAACTTGGAGTTAGTCTCCAAGGCTCCTTGTTGCAATCTACCTCGTAGAAAACCCGAAAAACAACCATTCACACGGAGTCTTCTCCGGTTATTATGCAATGCAACATCACCGATCCAGACCAACTTGTCCGGATAGGCTTCACACATCATGTCTATGTGTAACACCCTAGAAATCTCAAAAAGCCAAAGTGGGATTCAGGTTGGCTGACACGGCCTGAGACACGGGCGTGTCTCAGGGCGTGTCAGGTGTACACGGCCTGGGACACGGGCGTGTCCCAGGGCGTGTCCCTAGTCTCGACAGTACCCGAGCCCTAATCGTCGAGTGTGGAACATGGCCTATGACACGGGCGTGTCACAGGGGAGTGTTTGGCACACGGCTAGGGACACGGGCGTGTGCCTTAGCCGTGTCCTGCTCGGGTAATTTTGGAGATCGTGTTATAGGGGTGATACGGCCGGGTACACGACCGTGTACTGTGTGACACGGGCATGTCAGGCTTGACACGGGCGTGTCAATGCCCGTGTTCTGGTTTATTTTCAGTCGGTTGTGCAACGCTTCAGGAACACAGCCTGTGAAACGGACGTGTCACAACCCGTGTTCGGCCCAGGAAATCAAATTCAGGGCTGATCAGAGCCGTTCATTTTCTTTGACCAAGATCCAATGGTCTGGGCTCTTCCCTGGGTTGATAAGGTCGGGATTGAAGAAGAGAAAGCTCATTTGAGTTTCATCATTCTCTTTCTAAAGTTAAGAGAGAGAGGAGAGCAAGGCAAGGAAGAAGAAGAGGTATCTGGCCGCCGGTGTTGCTGCGGTGGTCCAAATCGCGAGCTGAGTTCGGATTTACGAAGGCAAGGCTGCTACGAAGGCTTTCATCCGTCTCAATTCTCTCCATGGCTCCGAGGCGAATTCCAAGTGTAACGATTTTTGTCTTGGACATGTGAAGTCCTACTTTCCTGCATTTGCATAGGTAAAACCCGTCCCCGTGAGTGTGTGGTGGGTTGTGGTGTCCCTTGGGGTAGATATGTGAAGTCCCCCTTGTTAGAGTCCGGAATTGGAGTACGGATCTAGGCATGCTGTGTGAAGCCCATCTAGACGTGTTGTTCTAGATTGGTGATGCTTTGTTTGCATTTCGGAGGAGCCTCCGAGTATTTGATTGTTTGTGTGCAATCTGTGGTGGATACGTATCGCTTGGTACAGCAGGAAGAACTGGAGGAAGTCCAGGAAATTGTGCGAGTTGAGTTCAACTCTTGTGGTGGACAGGAAAGGTGAAGCTGTACCCGCGTCAGTCCAGTCTTGAGTCTGACAATGTGAGCAACGGGATAGGCGGATCTGTATCCGCGTTATGGTTTTCTAACCTTGGGTGCTTAAGGCCCTGTTAGGATCACATAGCGAGAGTCGACGGCTTGCGTGCCGATCAAGACTAAAATGCTCATTGGTGGGATCCGGTGTTTCCGGTACACCCGAATGTGCCCTGAGTGCACGGAGCGTCGGGCCGTCGTACCGACATTTGTGATATGTATTGACTGTGCGGTCGTGCACGTCTTGCGTGGTTTGCTATATATATATATCATATTGGAAAATGCTATGCAGGGATGGAATTTCGCTGCCCCGTGCCAGGGGCAGGGTCGTTATAATTAGTCAGCTGAATGCTGACCGTTGCCCTGTTTGCCACCACTTTATGGATTGGTTCTTGCAGGTGCTGGAGGTGCTGCTCCGAGCGGGACTTAGCGGGCTGAAGCCCAAGCTGCGTTGCTGCCCTCGAAGGCTTTGTTTTGTTTCTTCTGGTTCATGTGTGGCCGGCCTGCGTGCCGATGTCTGTAAACTACACCTTGTTAAGAGAAATTTGTAAGGCCTTAAGGCCAGATACTTTGGTTGTATACATTCCTATGTTTTAGTGGACAGTTCTTGTTACTCTTGAGTTCAAGTTTTTCACCCATGAAGCTTTCGCTAGAATGCTCTGTGTTAGGATACTTTGGTTTTGATATTATTTTGTAGCGTCTCCGCCTGTTTGTGGAATATGGTGTGGGGCCCCGGCCGGACCCTCTATTATATTCTTCTTGACGGGTAGAGGTGTTACAATTTGGTATCAGCTTGTTGGTCGATCTCTTCCGAATTCGCGGACGAATTCTTTTGAGGGGTGGCGAGCACGTGTCTGTGCTGTCGTTATAACACGTAACTTGAACTCAAGAATGTCCACTTAGGAATGCAAATACACTTGTTTGTTGAACTTGTGTATTCTTTTTGTATATTTGCCGTTTTACTTGGTCGCTAAATTGTGTGTTTTACACATATAGGTGACTAGAAGTGTTGCGGGTCAATCCGAACCTCAACATTCTTTAGAAAGTGCGGCACCAGCTGAGGTGCCCACACCTCCTCCATCCGCTGAAACAGTACGTTTCATCACGGAAACGGTACTTGCTGTGATGAATGCTCAGCAGGCTGGGCAGGCACGTCCTGCAGTGGTGCCAACGCATGCTGGGGTACGGCAAGAACCGGTAGAAGCTGTAGTTGATCCGCTGGTTGCAGATCAACAATTGAAGCAATTCTTGAGCTTCAATCCTCCACAATTTACTGGGGCAGGGTCGCCGGTCCAAGCAGAGGATTGGCTTGCAAGGATCAAGAGGATCATCAGAGCGATCAAGGTTGAGGAGGGACAGAAGGTTATGTTGGCCACTTTCCTACTGGAAGGAGAGGCTTGCTTATGGTGGGATGAGATTGAACTGCATCACTTGGCCGGTAGACAACTTGCAGAAGTCTCGATGTACGAATTTTCTCGGTTGTTCTTGGCACAACATCTACCAATGCAGTAAAGGATATCGATGGAAATGGAATTTCAACGGTTAACTCAAGGAGATCGTACTGTGGATGATTACCTACATGAGTTCACACGTTTGGGAATATATGTGTGTACAATCTTTGCCGAAGAAGAGCGTAATACTAGTAGGTTTTATGCGGGACTGCAAGATGAGCTGCGGTATTTGCTCTCGAGTTCTGGGAGTCAGGGATTTCAAGCCTTAGTCTGTATGGCTCGGTCTTTGGAGACGGACATGAAAAGAGGGCAGGCAAAAGGGACCTTGGTTGTGACAAAGAAAGAGTTCAAGACGCCGCGTCCGGAGAAGTTTGGGTACCGTAAGAGATGGGGAAAGAAGTCCAAGTCTACTGGACAAGCTCCTTCTGCGACTGTGACAGAGACATCTGGGTATGGATCTCGCGCTTGTTTTATGTGCGGGAAGTTGGGACACTTCGCACGTGATTGCCGAGTTGGTCCTCCAAAGGGTGACAAGAAGACGGGAGCGTCTTATGCGGATAAAGGGAAGACTGTGGTGGAGTCTTCTGCCTCGCACGTGCAGCTCAGGGTCTTCAACCTTGGACAACAGGAGGCCATTAAGCAGATGGATGTCGTCACAGGTGCGCGTAGTTTTTAATGTTATTTTATATTGTGTGTTGTGCTTGTTTTGATTGTGATGTTTTAGGGTTTTTCCTTATACGAGAGTATCCGGTGCGAGCACTGTTTGATACAGGTGCTTCACATTCGTTTCTGTCTGAAGATTTCGCCTTTCGTGTCGGGGTACCTATCCGGACCACGACAGACAGTGTAAAGGTGTTGTTACCTAACGGATGTTTGATGTGCGCGGATAAATCTTGCGGTCTTGAGGTCAAGATAGGGAGTCGGGAGTTCAAGGTGGAAACATTAGTATTGCCGATCAAGGAATTTGATATAATCTTTTGTATGGACTGGCTGTCAGAGCAGCGTGCCTGTATAGATTGCACTTCAAAAGAGGTCACACTCGGGCAGAATACCGAACAAGAGACCAAGTTCATTGGTATACAAGGGTTGAGTGGAATGTTGTTATCTTCTCTCCAAGTCGTAAAGGTAGTTCGGAAGGGTGCGGAGTAGTTCTTCACACTCGTAGAGGCAGTGGAACCGAAGGTAGGTATGAGTGAAGTGCCGATTGTGTGGGAGTATGCTGATGTGTTTCCAAAGGACCTTCAGGGGTTACCTCCCCAAAGGGAAATCGACTTCGCTATCGAGCTGGTGCCGGGTGCGAAACCTGTGGCCCATTCGCCGTATCGGGTAGCGCCAAAAGAGATGGCCGAACTAAAAGTTAAGTTGCAAGAACTGTTGGAGCAGGGATACATACGCCCAAGTATGTCACCTTGGAGCGTGCCTGTTCTTTTTGAGAAAAAGAAAGACGGTAGTTTGCGGCTATGTATTGATTATCGCGAACTGAATAAGCTGACGGAGAAAAAAAGGTATCTGATTCCACGGATCGATAACTTATTTGATCAGCTAGCAGGCTCAACCGTCTATTCCAAGTTGGATTTGAAATCCGGGTATTACCAATTGCGGATTAGGGAAGGTGACATTCCCAAGACCGCATTTGGCACACGCTACGGTCATTATGAGTTCACAGTGATGCCGTTCAGCTTATATAATGCGCCTTCGGTATTCATGGATCTCATGCATCGAACGTTCCGCAAATACTTGGATCTGTTTGTGATTGTGTTCATTGATGATATCCTCGTGTACTCACAGTCGGAGGAAGATCATGCAAACCATTTGCGGTTGGTATTGCATACCTTGCGGAGAAATAAGTTGTATGTCAAGTTCTCTAAGTGTGAGTTCTGGCTCTCGTCGGTGGCTTTTCTGGGCCATGTGGTAAGTGGAGAGGGCATAGCAGTGGATCCGGCAAAGATAAGTGCCATTCTTGATTGGCCAGTGATGTCTTCGGTGGCCGAAGTCAGGAGTTTTCTTGGACTGGCAGGCTACTATAGACGATTTGTGGCGAACTTCTCCCGGATTGCTTTGCGTTTGACTACATTGATGAGAAAAGATCAGAAGTTTGTTTGGATGTCGGAGTGCGCGCGAGATTTTGAGGAGCTACAAGGTCGTTTGACCATGGCGCCTGTTTTGACGTCGCCTTGTGGTACAAGCGATTTTGAGATATACAGCGATGCATCAGGAAGCGGCTTAGGCTGCGTTCTCCTACAGTTTGGCAAGGTGTTCGCTTATGGCTCATGTCAATTAAAGGTGCATGAGCGTAATTACCCCGTCCACGACTTGGAGTTGGCGGAGGTGATCTTTTCGCTAAAGTTGTGGCGGCACTATATTTATGGCGTGGAGGTAGATATTTATACAGATCATAAAAGCCCGAAGTATCTGCTCGATCAAAAGGATTTGAATATGCGACAAAGGAGGTGGATGGAATTCCTAGGGGATTATACCTTCGACATTCACTATGTTCCCGGAAAGGGAAATGTGGTCGCTGATGCCTTGAGTCGTCGGACTCCGATGCGGGCAAGTTGGTTGCGGATACATGATGAGCGTCTAATTCAGGAGTTGGAAGCGTTGGAGATATCTTGTGTTGAGAGGGATTCTTCGGCCGATGCATGCTTGAACTGGATGGAAGTTCAATATGACCTTGCGGACAGGGTTCGGCGGGCAACGGAGCTTGATGAAAGTCTCCAACGCTATGCCAAGGAAGGGTCTGGTGACCAATTCTCCTGGGATGATGGTTTATTACGGAAGGATGTCCGATTATGCGTCCCTTGTGCCGGTAAATTGCGAGAAGAATTGTTATATGATGCACACTTTACAAAGTACTCAATTCACCCTGGGAGCACAAATATATACAAGGACATGAAGAAATTATTCTGGTGGCCCGGTTTAAAGAAGGACATAGCCGAGTATGTGGCTAAGTGTCGTACTTGTGCTTTGGTAAAGGCAGAATGTCAACGGCTGAGTGGTTTCCTGAAATCGTTGTCGGTTCTGCAGTGGAAGTTTGAGGATATTTCTATGGATTTCGTGCACGGATTGCCGAGATCTCAACGTGGGAATGACTCAATCTAGGTGATTGTAGACCGGTTGACAAAGGTGGCTCACTTTCTACCGAACAAGCGGGACGATTCAGTGGAAATGTTGGCAAAGCTCTATGTGGAGCAAATTGTTCGATTGCACGGTATTCCCCGAAGCATCGTCAGTGACCGTGATGGGTGATTTACTTCGAAAGATTGGAGGCTAATTCATCAGTTGTTGGGCACGAAGTTAGCATTCAGTACGGCCTTTCATCTGCAAACGGATGGTCAAACTGAACGAACCAACAGAACAATGGAGGATATGCTCCGTATGTGCGCCCTGGACTTCGGTAAGAAATGGGAAGATCATCTTGTTATGGTGAAATTTGCCTACAATAATAGCTACCAAGCGAGCATCGGCATGGCACCGTTTGAAGCTCTGTATGGTCGCAAGTGCCGTACACCGTTAGCTTGGGCAGAAACTGGCGAATCCAAACTTTTGGGACAAAAGGCAGTCGAGGATGCTAACTCAACAATATGCTCAATTCGAGAGAGACTACTAATAGCCCAGGATCGGCAAGCCAAGTATTATAATGCTAAGCACCGGAACGTGGAGTTCGTGGTGGGTGACTGGGTCTATTTAAAGATTAAACACTTCAAAGGCGTATCTCGGATTCGGCGGTTGAAAAAGCTAAGTTCGCGATACCTTGGTCCGTTTGAAGTGGTGGAGCGAGTTGGGGAAGCTGCCTATCGGCTAGCTCTTTCATCGGAATTGGGTGGACTGCATGATGTGTTCCACATCTCGGTACTACGAAAAGCAGTCAAGGATCCAGCTCAAGTGATTGAGAATGATCGGGTGTCGGTTGAGTATGGGCTAACGACAAAGGTGAGGCCCATTCGGATCGAGGATCGAGCCGAGAAACAGTTGCGGAACAAAACGATCGGGATGGTCAAAGTCCGGTGGGACAATTGTGGCCAAGAAGAGCAAACATGGGAGCGAGAGCAGACAATGCGAGCCGAGTTTCCCTAGTTATTTTCGTAACCTGTTCGTTCGTTTGTATATGTGATAGAAACATATATGTCTCTGATTGTGTTATGTTGTTATCTCCCTGCTATCTTCAAATTTCGGGACGAAATTTTATTAAGGAGGGGAGGATTGTAACACCCCATAAATCTCAAAAAGCCAAAGTGGGATTCAGGTTGGCTGACACGGCCTGATACACGGGCGTGTCTCAGGCGTGTCAGGTGTACACGGCCTGGGACACGGGCGTGTCCCAGGGCGTGTCCCTAGTCTCGACAGTACTCGAGCCCTGATCGTCGAGTGTGGAACACGGCCTGTGACACGGGCGTGTCACAGGGGCGTGTTTGGCACACGGCTAGGGACACGGGCGTGTGCCTTAGCCGTGTCCTACTCGGGTAATTTTGGAGATCGTGTTACAGGGGTGACACGGCCGGGTACACGGCAGTGTACTATATGACACGGGCGTGTCAGACTTGACACAGGCGTGTCAATGCCCGTGTTCTGGTTTATTTTCAGTCGGTTGTGCACCGCTTCAGGAATACGGCCTGTGATACGGGCGTGTCACAACCCGTGTTCGGACCAGGAAATCAAATTTAGGGCTGATCAGAGCTGTTCATTTTCTTTGACCAAGATCCAATGGTCTGGGCTCTTCCCTGGGTTGATAAGGCCAGGATTGAAGAAGAGAAAGCTCATTTGAGTTTCATCATTCTCTTTCTAAAGTTAAGAGAGAGAGGAGAGCAAGGCAAGGAAGAAGAAGAGGAATCCGGCCGCTGGTGGTGCTACGGTGGTCCAAATCGCGAGCCGAGTTCGGATTTACGAAGGCAAGTGATGGCGAAGGCCATCAGGATGGAGCACTTGGGATGGAGGATGTTGAAGATGTACCGCTTCGCCATCCGGATGGAGCACTTGGGATTGAGGATGTTGAAGATGTACCGGCCAAGGACGTGCGACGCCGTAGCGGACATGGCTACAAGCTTCGCCCTCGCAACAAGACTCGTATTTGATTATTTATATGTTTGTGTGCTAATAGCCAATTCATGAGAGGCTATTTAAAACATTATTTTATTTCCTGCATTTCCTTTATGTGGTGTGTCTTTAGCCACTTGTTTTGTTATTTAAGATGTACGCCTATATAAAGGCCAAGACTTTTCATTTGGAGTAGAATATTATTGAATTGAAAAATCACTTTTGCTTAACCCTAATTCCCCCTCTTGCTCTCTCCTTAGCCGCCGCCCCCCCCCCCCCCCCCCCCCCCCTTCACCCTTTCCTCTCCAAAACCGGCGGCCATACCAAGGCTAGGATCGGCCACCTCTCTTCCCCCCTCATTCTCTACCCAACCCGATTGCCTCCAAGGTATTCCCTCAAGGGTTCGGCCACCATCTCCCCTTGCCTCTCCTCCTCTTAGCCACCACCACCATCATCCCTCCTTCTCCCAAAACCGACGGCCAACTTCTCCTCAAAGGTCTTGCAAGGAAGGAGGAAGTCTAGGGAATCTCTAACGGCGAGACGTGAACGGAACGACAAGATCTTCATCCATAGCGCTCCTCCGTGGTCTTCAAAGGGAAAGCGATCACACTTGGTGGATCCGCGCATCACGGATCTACGAATCCGAGAGAGGGTAACGATATTACTACGCAAGAGATTTCTTTTCCTAGATAATTCTTGTGGTGGACGTATTTTGCGTTATTTTCCGAATTATTATTCTTCGAGGTTAACAAATAACCGATTAGCAATTCTCGTTTGGTTTTCCGAAGGATTCGAAAAAGGATTTGGCACTCCTCGTTTTCTTTTTGTTGGGATAGATACCACCATTTTTCGGATCGTTTAGTTCTTGGTGGATCTATTTTGGTACAACACCTAAAGCTCGCTCGGGATCAATATTATCCCATTTAGCCGGAAAGAGTTTGGCCTATAGCCAACCCTCGATCTATTTGCGGAACGGCGATCCGTATGTTAGCACGAACGGTATATTTAATTATTGAATTTGCTGCGTTTGCGTTGGCGTGCGGAATAGAGAGCGTTGAGCGTAGTCTTAAACGTCGTCACGACCACGTGACGTGTCTCGAAGAGACATCCCTACATCAATTTGGTATCAGAGAGAGGTTGTGTTGATTTCCCAATCGACACCATCCTCACTTTTATCATAGGGTTGTCTTTTCCTTTACGTTGTGCACTTTCGTTACGAACCGTGTCAAAATCTGAATTTTGGGCTGCATTTAGTAAAAACTCACAAATTTTATTTTTCCAGAAAATTACAAAAAAAATTCTGAATTTTCTTCTCATTTTTTTAAGAAAAAAAGTCTAAAAAAATTTTTCCTGTTGCTCAATAGTTTTGCGTCAAAAAAATTCAAACGCGTAATTTAAGTCAGGTCAAAATTGTTGTTTGTACCGTTCGTTCATGCGCACTAGGCTGGGCACGGAATATCTTCCCTCCACCTCACACATGGCCAACACCCAAGGCGACGAGCCTGCTCCGGCCACGATCGCCGAGCTCCGAGAAGAGTTTAACGCTAGGTTTGACGCACTGACTCAGTTAGTTGAAGGGCTCGCTGTAAATCAAGCGGCGCCTCGAAACAACGGCGTTGGCAGAAACCGACTGGGCCCCCAACCCCCGGCAGCCAACCAGCTAGAGGAACGACAAAATCACCCACGTGATCTAGACGATGAGTACCCACCCCGAGGTCACTATGAGTTTGATGTGACAAGGGCCGTAAAAATGAACGCACCCTCCTATGATGGGATGGGAGAGCCCCAACTTTTCCTAGACTGGGTCATGGACATCGAGTGCTATTTTGAATGGCACGACTTAACTGACGCTGAGAAAGTGAAGGTCGCACGTATGAAACTACTAGGAAGGGCCAAAACATATTGGTTAAACGAAGAGAGGCGCCTAGGAACTGTAAACGGAACACCCCCACTTGGGTGGACCGCAATGAAAGCGCTACTACACGACCAATACGTTCCCACATATCACCGAACTCAGATGTTCGATGATTTAGCCACCCTTCGGCAAGGGAATACTTCGGTAGCAGATTATATGGGACGCCTTAAGGATATGATGGTGCGTTGCGATGTTCGTGAAATGCCCGAAGTTACACTCTCACGATTTCGTAAGGGCCTCAACCCGGATATACAAGGGAAACTCTTGCGTTATGGTCACACAGACCTTAACACCACCTTCAATGCCGCCATGGATATTGAAAAGCATAACGCCTACAAGTCCAAAGGACGTAATTTCCAGAAAGGGAAATCCATCTTAGGCCCGCACCCTTCTTCATCCTCGCGTGATAAAGGAAAGTATCGATCAACGGATTCGGAGTCCATTGTCATTACCGCTAGGAATAATAGAAATCCCACCGGTGAGCGAGTACCAATAGGACGAGTTAACAAGACAAATGTCACGTGTTATTCGTGCGGCATCCAAGGGCACTATTCTAGTGAGTGTCCCACGAAAAGCAAACCTCTAGCTTTACTAGACGCTTCGTCTGAACCTGCTGATATCGTCTATGGGGCTGGCGAAGAATCTGACGCCGAGCCAAGTGACATTGAGGACGATTCTTACATGATGGTGATGAGATGCATTATAGCCACACCGCGAGCTTTGGATGAATATAACCGGACAAATATATTTACATTAAATTTTAAAGACGGTGAAAAATGGTGTAAGTTAATTATCGACAGCGACAGTTGTATGAACGTAGTATCGGAGAATGCCATCACTCGCATGCACTTAGTAACCGAGCCACACCCACATCCTTATAAAATTGCGTGGGTAAACAAGACATCCATAGCGGTCTCTAAGCGATGCATGGTTCCTTTAACGTTGAAAAACTACGTTGATAAAGTTTGGTGCGACGTAATTCCTATGGACGTGTGCCATGTATTATTAGGACGACCTTGGTTGTACGACTATGACGTGACCCACTTCGGTCGCGCAAACACATATGAGTTCAAATTCAATGGTAAAACCGTTGTTTTGAAGCCATCTGCGCCTAAGGATCCGTCATCTATTTCCAAAGACACTGTTGTGCCTGTGGAAAAGAAAACGATAAGCCTGATTAGTAGAAAGGAACTAGAACGTGAGACTTTCATGGATGGCGTTATATACGCGTTAGTCTGTTTACAAGCGAAGGAAGAGTCACCTACCGTAGAGAGCCTCCCATTATCGTTACGAAATCTCTTGGAAGAATATAAGGATGTTTATCCGGTGGATTTACCACCCACGTTACCACCGATCCGTGACATCCAACATGAGATAGATTTTGTCCCGGGATCTTCATTGCCAAATCAGCCCCATTATAGACTCAATCCATCCTCCCATGAAGAATTACAAAAATTAATTTCCGACCTGCTAGCGAAAGGATTTATACGACATAGCAAAAGTCCTTGTGCCGTCCCCGCATTATTAGTTCCAAAGAAAGATAAGACATGGCGATTATGTGTCGATTATCGGGCTATTAATAAAATAATGATCAAATATAGATTTCCTATTCCCCGTTTGGACGATCTACTAGATATGCTTTCAGGAGCCGCTATATTCTCTAAATTGGATCTTAAAAGCGGTTATCATCAGATAAGAATACGGGAGGGAGACGAATGGAAGACGGCTTTCAAGTCTAAGGATGGACTTTATGAATGGCTAGTGCTTGGAGAAGGACTTACCAATGGACCCAGTACTTTTTCACGATTGATGACCCAAATTTTTAAGCCTTTTATGGGAAAATTTGTAGTGGTCTATTTTGACGACATTTTGGTTTTTAGCATTTCGCCAGGAGATCATGAAACTCATCTAAGAACAATTCTTACCACGTTGCGCAAAGAGAACTTATTTATTAACTTTAAAAAATGCGCATTCGGCGTGCCTTCTGTTGAGTTCTTAGGATACATCGTGAGTTCAGATGGCATTCATGTGGATCCCAAGAAGGTCCAAGAGATTAAGGAATGGCCGGAACCCAAGAATATTAGGGACGTTAGAATTTTCCACGGATTGGCCACGTTTTATCGAAGATTTATTCGGAATTTTAGTAATATTATGGCACCCATAACTGAATGTATGAAAAAAAGGAGAATTTACATGGACGAAATCGGCCACTAGTGCCTTCCAAACGATTAAGGAACGAATGTCTGAAGCTCCTTTACTCCGATTACCGGATTTTAGTAAAGTTTTTGAATTATCATGTGACGCGTCAGGGATAGGGATTGGAGGAGTATTAAGCCAAGAGGGACACCCGCTAGGATACTTTAGTGAGAAACTAGCCGGGCCGAAATTAAATTATTCAAATTATGATCGCGAATTCTATGCGGTAATCCGATGTCTCCAACATTGGCGACATTACCTTATATCAAAAGAATTTGTAATATTATCGGATCACGAGGCCCTCAAATTTGTGAATTCTCAAAATAAGATTAGTCCACGACACGCAAAATGGATATCTTATCTACAAGAGTACACCTTCATAATCAAGCATCTGAAGGGTACGCTAAATCGTGTAGCGGACGCGCTAAGTAGAGTCACTCTGTTATTAAATACCATGGAAGTGTCAGTCATAGGATTCGATAGGATAAAGGACGAATATATCCATTGCCCAGACTTTAAGGACATTTATTTCGCCGCGAAGGACAACTCCCCTACCACTATCTCGGCATTCTATATTCGTGATGGATATCTATTTAAACATGTGCAATTATGCATTCCCCGGTCGTCTTTACGACATTTTATTATATGGGAGTTACATAGCGGGGGACTAGGCGGACACTTCGGGCGAGACAAAACGATAGCACTTGTGGAAGATAAATTCTTTTGGCCGGGCCTCAAACCCATGGTCAACAAAGTTGTAGGAAGTTGTCGTATTTGTCAACTAGCTAAGGGAAACAAGAACAATGCGGGCCTTTACACACCCCTTCCGATTCCGTCGGTTCCATGGCAAGATGTTAGCATGGATTTTATATTGGGTTTACCTATGCTTTTTAGGCGACACGATTCCATACTAGTGGTGGTAGACCGATTTTCAAAAATGGCATATTTTATCGCAAGCAACAACACCTACGATGCTTCCAATGTAGCAAAATTATTTTTCAAAGAGGTTGTAGCACATCGAGGTGTACCGAAGACGATAGTGAGTGATCGCGATGTAAAATTTACAAGTTATTTTTGGAAGACCCTCTGGAAACTAATGGGCACTAAACTGTTGTTTTCGTCGGCCTATCATCCCCAAACGGATGGGCAAACGGAAGTCGTCAACCGTAGCTTGGGAGGGTTACTTCGTTGTTTAGTGGGCGAACATAAAGGTACATGGGATCTTATCCTCCCGCATGCCCAGCTTGCGTACAATAATTCGAGGAACCGGTCCACTCAGTTGTCCCCGAATGAGATAGTGCACGGTTATAAAGCGCCAGTGCCACTTGACTTGATTCCGTTACCACCTTCTTTTAAGTCAAGTCAATTTGCACTAGATTTCGCGTCACACATTCACACTCTCCACGAGCACATTGGCAAAACATTAGCTAAGCAATATTCTATATATCAATCGAACGCTAACGTACATCGGCGAGTAGTCTCTTTGAACATAGGCGATTTGGTTATGGTTCGTCTAATCCCTGAACGGATGCCGTCGGGCACCATAAAGAAGTTAGCGAACAAGAAAGCCGGTCCATTTAGAATTTTGAAGAAATTAGGCGAAAATGCTTATTTGTTAGAGTTACCTTCTGATTGGGGAATCTCCCCTGTGTTTAATATTTCCGATTTAACGCTTTTTATTGCTCCACCACCTGAATTGTCTATCTCTCCGTTTACTGCTTCCACTATACAATCTAATGGGGTGGGGGGTGAGCTAAATTCTGGATCGCTTTCTCCTGCGAAGTCTATGGGAAGTATGCAGTCTATTGATGCTGAAAATTGTTTTTCTACTTCACCTAACGCTTTTCCGAGGTTTCCCCGGACAGATTTCTTGCCTTACAAGATTTTGCAGGATGATGTATTATCTACTACAGACGGCGACATTCACAGGTTCTTGGTTCGTTGGCATGGTCGTCTGTCTTCGGACGACTCTTGGCTATCTGCTGCACAGTTGGACCTTCTTGACGCGGGCCTCCTCCACCGTTATCTCTCAGCCCACTCATCGGTGATGAGTCCTTTTGAGCGGAGGAGGATTGATGGCGAAGGCCATCAGGATGGAGCACTTGGGATGGAGGATGTTGAAGATGTACCGCTTCGCCATCCGGATGGAGCACTTGGGATTGAGGATGTTGAAGATGTACCGGCCAAGGACGTGCGACGCCATAGCGGACATGGCTACAAGCTTCGCCCTCGCAACAAGACTCGTATTTGATTATTTATATGTTTGTGTGCTAATAGCCAATTCATGAGAGGCTATTTAAAACATTATTTTATTTCCTGCATTTCCTTTATGTGGTGTGTCTTTAGCCACTTGTTTTGTTATTTAAGATGTACGCCTATATAAAGGCCAAGACTTTTCATTTGGAGTAGAATATTATTGAATTGAAAAATCACTTTTGCTTAACCCTAATTCCCCCTCTTGCTCTCTCCTTAGCCGCCGCCCCCCCTTCACCCTTTCCTCTCCAAAACCGGCGGCCATACCAAGGCTAGGATCGGCCACCTCTCTTCCCCCCTCATTCTCTACCCAACCCGATTGCCTCCAAGGTATTCCCTCAAGGGTTCGGCCACCATCTCCCCTTGCCTCTCCTCCTCTTAGCCACCACCACTATCATCCCTCCTTCTCCCAAAACCGACGGCCAACTTCTCCTCAAAGGTCTTGCAAGGAAGGAGGAAGTCTAGGGAATCTCTAACGGTGAGACGTGAACGGAACGACAAGATCTTCATCCATAGCGCTCCTCCGTGGTCTTCAAAGGGAAAGCGATCACACTTGGTGGATCCGCGCATCACGGATCTACGAATCCGAGAGAGGGTAACGATATTACTACGCAAGAGATTTCTTTTCCTAGATAATTCTTGTGGTGGACGTATTTTGCGTTATTTTCCGAATTATTATTCTTCGAGGTTAACAAATAACCGATTAGCAATTCTCGTTTGGTTTTCCGAAGGATTCGAAAAAGGATTTGGCACTCCTCGTTTTCTTTTTGTTGGGATAGATACCACCATTTTTCGGATCGTTTAGTTCTTGGTGGATCTATTTTGGTACAACACCTAAAGCTCGCTCGGGATCAATATTATCCCATTTAGCCGGAAAGAGTTTGGCCTATAGCCAACCCTCGATCTATTTGCGGAACGGCGATCCGTATGTTAGCACGAACGGTATATTTAATTATTGAATTTGCTGCGTTTGCGTTGGCGTGCGGAATAGAGAGCGTTGAGCGTAGTCTTAAACATCGTCACGACCACGTGACGTGTCTCGAAGAGACATCCCTACATAGGCAAGGCTTCTATGAAGGCTTTCATCCGTCTCAATTCTCTCCATGGCTCCGAGGCGAATTCTAAGTGTAACGATTTCTATCTTGGATATGTGAAGTCCTACTTTCCTGCATTTGCATAGGGAAAACCCGTCCCCGCGAGTGTGTGGTGGGTTGTGGTGTCCCTTGGGGTAGATATGTGAAGTCACCCTTGTTAGAGTCCGTAATTGGAGTACGGATCTAGGCATGCTGTGTGAAGCCCATCTGGACATGTTGGTTTGGATTGGTGATACTTTGTTTTCATTTCGGAGGAGCCTCCGAGTATTTGATTGTTTGTGTGCAATCTGTGGTGGATACCTGTTACTTGGTGCAGCAGGAAGTACTGGAGGAAGTCCAGGAAATTGTGCGAGTTGAGTTCAACTCTTGTGGTGGACGGGAAAGGTGAAGCTGTACCCGCATCAGTCTAGTCTTGAGTCTGATGATGTGAGCAACGGGATAGGCGGATCTGTACCCGCGTTATGGTTGTCTAACCTTGGGTGATTAAGGCCCTGTTAGGATCACATAGCGAGAGTCGAAGGCTTGCGTGCCGATCAAGACTAGAATGCTCATTGGTGGGATCCGGTGTTTCCGGTACACCCGAATGTGCCCTGAGTGCATGGAGCGTCGAGCCGTCGGGCCGACGTTTGTGATATGTATTGACTGTGCGGTCGTGCACGTCTTGCGTGGTTTGCTATATATATATCATATTGGAAAATGTTATGCAGGGATGGAATTCCGCTGCCCCGTGCCAGGGGCAGGGTCATTATAATTGGTCAGCTGAATGCTGACCGTTGCCATGTTTGCCACTGCTTGGTGGATTGGTTCTTGCAGGTGCTGGAGGTGCTGGTCCGAGAGGGACTTAGCGGGTTGAAGCCCAAGCTGCGTTGTTGCCCTCGAAGGCTTTGTTTTGTTTCTTCTTGTTCATGTATGGCCAGTCTGTGTGCCGATGTCTGTAAACCACACCTTGTTAAGAGAAATTTATAAGTCCTTAAGGCCAGATACTTTGGTTGTATACATTCCTATGTTTTAGTGGACAGTTCTTGTTACTCTTGAGTTCAAGTTTTTCAACCGTGAAGCTTCCGCTAGAATGCTCTGTGTTAGGATGCGTTGGTTTTGATATTATTTTGTAGCGTCTCCGCCTGTTTGTGGAATATGGTGTGGGGCCCCGTCCGGACCCTCTATTATATTCTTCTTGACGGGTAGAGATGTTACACTATGTCCGTTCTCCCATACAAACTCTACACAAGGGGGACTTTACATATCTACCCCAAGGAACGCCTCAACTCATCACACACTCGCGTGAGAGGGCTTCCTATGCAAAGAAAAAGAGGACTTCACATGTCTTAGGATGAGAATCATTACCCTAGCATTTTTCCTTGGCGCCATGGAAATATATGCGGATGGAAAGCATCGCAATCTCCTTGCCTCCGCTTGATCCGAAGTCGGCTTGCGATTTGGAGCTCTGAAGCTCCGCCGGTGACCGGATCTAGCTCTCCATCTTCCTCCTTGCTCTCCCTTCTCTCTAGATTTTAGAAAGAGAGAACCCAAATGGAATGAGGGTTTTCAAGCCCAGTTCCAGGGTATAACTCATCAAGAACATCCCCCAGCCGTTGGATCCCAAAATGAGGAAACGGACGACCACGATTCAACCCAAAATTAGAATTCCTGGGTCGAACACGGGTTGCAACACGGCCGTGTTCAGGGCCGTGTCACCCATTCGCCATCGAAACCGACGCGTCCCGAAAAGAACACGGGTACCCGACACGCCTGTGTCAGGCTTGACACGCCCGTGTCAGCCAGTACACGCCCGTGTCGCTGGGCTTGTTCCCCCAACAACACAGGTCCAAAATAACACGAGCACAGCACGGCCATGTGACACGCCTGTGTCACATGCCGTGTGCTAGACATGCCCTGGGACACGCCCGTGTCCCAGGCCGTGTAACTGCCTTAGCACAAAACTCTACACGACCCGAGGAGGACACGGGCATTCGACACGCCCGTGTCGAATTGCACATGCCCGTGTCGAACCCGAACACGCTTGGGCTCAGGTCGTGCGCCCCTCACTCAACGATCATTGAGTGTAAGGCTCTAAGTGACTGACATGCCCTGGGACACGCCCGTGTCCCAGGACGTGTTCACCCCCCCCCCCCCCGACGATGGTTGACTCCAAAATCATCGACCACGCGACCAACGCCAAACCCGAGCACGACACACCCTGGGACACGCCCGTGTCCCAGGCCGTGTCACCTGTAGCAAAACCCAGATTTGGCTCAAAATGCCACCCGTCACCCTTTCGAGTTTCAGGGTGTTACAAATGTGGTAGCCGATACACTGAGTCGGAGTGCCGCCACTCCGGAGCGGAGCCCCAGATTATGTCCATGGAGCTGGTGCATAGATTAGAGGATATGCACATCATGCTGGTGTCATCTGATGATCCCTAGCTTTATGAGGAGTATTTAGTAGAGATGAGTGCCACAGATGACATTCTAGACTGAGTCAGAGATGGGCAGAGGGAGGATACTAAGCTGGAGCCGATATTCTGGGCCTTGGAGGCAGGTACTGCTGGGGATTACACATTGAGAGATGACCTGGTATGCTTTAGAGGACGGGTTTATATACCAGAGGGAGGCCAGGTCCGGGAGGATATCATGACGGAGGCCCACTGCAGTCGGTATTCAGTACACCCGGGAATTATAAATATGACTGCGGATCCGAAGAAGACCATGTACTTGCCAGGCATGAAGAAGGATATCACCTACTTCGTAACCCACTGCGAGACATGCCAGCTGGTGAAGGCAGAGTGCAGAAACCTCGTAGGATTGTTACAGCCACTTCCAGTGTCGGAGTGGAAGTTCAAGAATATCGCAATGGACTTCATACATGTCCTTCCCCGATCGCGTATGGGAAACGATTTGATCTGGGTAATCGTCGACCGGTTGACAAAGGTGGCTAGATTTATCCCTATCAGGAAGGATGACTCGGTTGGTGTGCTGGTTCGGAAATTCATGGAGCAGTTCGTCTGTTATCATGGCGTACCCAAGACGATTGTATCAGATCGGGATGGACGGTTTACGTCCAGGGAGTGGCGATCAGTGCAGACTTTTTTGGGCACCCGGCTGACTTTCAGTGTAGCTTTTCATCCCCAGACTGACAGGCAGACGGAACGCACCAATCGAACCTTGGAAGATCTGCTGCGACTATGCATTCTGGATTGCGGAGAGCCTTGGTAGAAGTTATTGCCACTGGTCAAATTCTCATATAATAACATCTATTAGTCCAGCATCGGGATGGCTCCTTATGCGGCCCTATACGAATGAAGGTGTAGGACTCCACTGTCATGGGTACAGGACGAGGATCCGAAGGTTTTGGGCTCGGAGTTTGTTGAGGACACCGAGGCTCAGGTGAGGCTGATACGGGACAGGATGTTAGAGGCATAGAGCCGACAAGCTAAGTATTACGACGCTCGACATCGTCAGGTGGAGTTTCAGGTGGGGGACCGGGTATTCTTGAAGATCCGACCAATGCATGGAGTTTCACGGGTGCGTGGTCGGAAGAAGAAGCTCAGCCCGAGATATATGGGGCCTTATAGGATCCTAGAGCGGATCGGTCCCTTAGCATCAGGCTGGAACTGCCACCGGAGCTGGCAGGTCTGCACGATGTATTCCATGTATCTTCTCTTAAGAGGGCTCTACTATGCCCGGAGCAGTAGATTACAGCCACGGATGGGCTGGTAGCCTCTGACCGGTCAGTTCACCTGGAGCCGGTCCGGATTGACAACAAGGGGATACAAGTCTTGTGTCACAAGAAGGTTCCATTGGTCAAGATACTGTGGAGGAATCACGGTCAGGAGGAGCACACTTGGGAACCGCAGGATCTGATGCAACAAAGGTACCCAGAGCTTTTTAGTCAGGTATTCCCCACAACCTCTCGTGATGTAACAATTTACTTTTCATATTTGAAACCCCGTAAGCCTAACTAGAATTTCGAGGATGAAATTTTTTGTTTATATATTGAGATATGTAACATCCCTCAGACAACTAGACCCCCTAGGAGAGGTTTTGTCATGACTAGGTCATGACAAAACCCTAGAAGCCCAAAAAGACCAAGTGGACTTAGGAATAAGGTGATTGGGATGAATGGTCTGCAAATAGTAGATTCCTAAATCCTAGTTTAGGATGATCATGAGACTTCACCATGACTCTAATACCCCACCATGAGCTCACCAATCTGTTAAAAGGCCCTAAGGGTCCACTTGAGTCAACCCAGGATGGCCAAGTTGACCAAGGATCACCTTAGGCCTAAATAGGGCAAGGTGCCCTAACTAAGGGCAATGTGCCCTTAATGAGCCCAACCAACCCTACCAAGGTCTTACTTGACCTAAAGAGGGGTCAATGGGTCACCAAAGACCCTTTGGTGTCAACCATAGGGCTTGAGTTGACCTAAGTCAACCCTAACCCTAAATGGGTCAAACTGACCTACATAGGGTCAATTGACCTTCCCTTAGCCAAGTGGACCCCACCCATACCCTCCTAACCCTAGAGTGAGGTCAATGGGTCACCAAGGAACCCATTGGGGTCAACCCTAGTGGCTATGTTGACCCAAGTCAACTCAAACCCCAAAGTGGTCAAAGTGCCCTTAATAAGGGTCAAGTGACCTTCAAGGTGTAAGACCCCCCCTTTTTTTCTCTCTTTTCTTTCTCTTAAAAGCCCAGGGTCTTATGCCCAGAACCTCCGCTTTGCGGTGACATCTTCGCGCCCGGGAAGATCGTCACCACAAAGAGCCGACTCTGCCGGCCTTATTCGATCACAATTGTAGTAGCAAGTAGAATAGCAAGTAAAATGTAGTCCACAACCAGATCACATATAATCAAAAGCTCCACGAAGGGAGTGTCCACAGAATAATATATTAGAGTATCGAAATACGGGCTTATGCCCGGTACATCAATAACCTCACTACAGATCTCTCATGCGGAAGCAAAATAAAATAACTACTAGAAGTCGGGACTCACGATCCCGGCTGGCTGTACTCCTGAGCTACTCTGCCCTGTCTCCAATCGCACCGGTCTCCTGGGCTTCTCCTCCATGCTGGGCTCCACGATCACCTAATATGATGTGGTTCGAAAACCTTTAGTATATAAGACTAAGCCCTATCATCCCCCGCCCCTTCCCCCATGCTCCTAGGCACCGAGCGGGGAGGAAGAGAGGAAAGGACGTGAAAGTGGAGAGTAAAAACAAACGGGTGACAGGGGGACCTAGCTAGAATTTCATAAACAGGTTGTAATAGGTAAAGTAAGAAAGGAATTTAACCTTCACTTATGTGAGTACACATAAGCCAAGGGATCTTCTACAAGGCTCCCATCGTATAAAGTGCCCCATACCACTTTATACGTTGGGGTGTCGGTTATCACAAGCAGTATATATATATATATATATATGAACTAACCTTAATTTATAAACTTGCCCACACAAGCTTATAGACCAAGGGGTCGTTTTGTAATTCCTAATGTATAAACGTCCCATTAAACTTATACATTAGGTGTCAGGATATTATGAATGATTATGATATGCATCTATATGGTGGGTTAATGATGTTCAAGCAGTGCAACTCACCCACCCGACTTTGTGTACACAAACCTTTAGTTCCCCCTTTCGGAGCCGTTACCTCCAAGGATACCTCCGTAGTGGCAGACGGAAGCGGTGGGTTGGTCCTCGCCCACCTCAAAACCAGTAATAGCACTACCGATCTGACCTATCGTACGCCTCAACGCTTGGTGCACTAAGCGGACTACACGTACTCTTTGCCGACAAGACCGCCGGACTTAGTTTGGCAAAGTGTAAAACCACACTTGCCGAGTCACCGTATTGGCGTCGGTGCAACGACCAACCAATACCGAAGACCCACCACCTTAGGTATTTCTTATGCACATGCAACCTTGAAGTATCAACCACCAAGCCAACGCTCCCCGGACAACCCGTCCGTAATAACCAACAACCGAGCCAAAGCTCCCCGGACTAACCCGTCCGTAATAACCAACAACCGAGCCAAAGCTCCCCGGACTAACCCATCTGTAATAACCAACAATCGAGCCAAAGCTCTCCGGACTAACCCGTCCGTAATAACCAACAACTGAGCCAAAGCTCCCCGGACTAACCCGTCCGGATCAAATTCCAAACCTCATCCCTTTGAACACCGCGGGATGACGTCCCTTTGAACACCTCGGGACGACTTAACCATTTCCCTCCAACTCGTCACGAGTGAGAACAGGTACAGTTTACCTAGCCTATTAGACTACTCTTGCCTACCGGTTATTACACTTAGTATTTTAGGGTTAATCCCAGGACTGCCCAGGGTATGCCCAATGAAGGGGTCTCGGGAGCACTAGGAACCAAGATGGAATTAAAAATCCAAAGTTCCCTTTCGCAAGGATAATTAGTTTTAGTTGATGTCTACCCATGACCAACGACCAACTCTCATTATTACTCTTAGGCGATCCTAATGACTTAAGTTATTATCGGGAGGGCGACGGTCTTCCGACGGCCTCCACTCTAATTGTTACCCAATGACTTGCATTTTACTCTCGTCACTAAGACAACACTAACCACCAGGGTTATACTTCCAATCATGTTCCCTAGCTCAATTGTCGATCTATCCCCCGGTGGCCTTAAGGTATAACCTACCTTTACTATGTGAAGCCCATGACCTAACACCACCCCGAAATCCAACTTCTAATTCCTTGGGCCATATATCACAAATTATTTATCCTAGGGTGGTATGGACCAATATAATGATCATAATGATTTTCATAATTTTCCAAAATTAATTACACCATTAATTTAATTTCTTCAATTAATTCTCCAAGTCAATTAACACATGAAGTATATCAAATCATACTCCTACTGGTGTAAGAAATTTTCCTGACCTATAATATGGTGAAATATTACTGTCTTCCAAGATTCATAATTTTCCTTTAAGTATTTCTATTTATTCCTTGTTTAATACAATATCATTATAATTATCATTTCCCAAATGAAGTATAAGGAATTAAATTGCAAAAATTCTAAGAAAATTACAGGGCACATGTATTGACAAGATAAGGCTAAATACAGAGTTTCATATCATTCTAAATTATAATAGCCTATCAATTCCATTTTTCAATTAATTTACCAAAATGCCCTTATAGGCTTTTTAACATTACTGAGACATCCTAAAATATTGAAATAATTACACAAGGTTCTTTATACAATACTACGTCTCCAGGAATTTTCCACAATTTTTCTACTTACATAATTCTATCAATTTCCAATTAAAAGTAAATAAAGGCAAAACGGTAAATCCACATAATTCCAGCTACAAAATTCATAAAATAGAGAAATAAAATTTCTACGGTTTAAATATTCCCTCTATGTGATCATGACAGAATTTGGGGATTTATTTCCATGCTAATCCATTTTCTCGATTTATTTACAAAAAAGGCCTAATATTTCAAAAATTCCAAATAATGGGATTTTTGATCCCAAAAATCCCATAATTAATTTTAGGGATGAACTTAACCCTAATGGACCTCTGGATTCAAATCCATGATTTTTGGATGCCTCAATTAGGCTGAATGTGCAATATTTAAATTATTGCTATTGGCACACCAAGGCTATACATAAGCCAACACATGCAAGTGGATTACCCCAACATGCAGTGATCCAAATGTGCTGAAAATTTATCCATGCCCTAACAATGTCCCCATGGGCATGCCACCAAAATTGGGGCCTTTTGGAGTTGAACTACTCCAAGAATCACCTAAACAAGTCTAGGGGTATTTTAGTAATTTCCGCCTAATTTGAATTCCAATTAATCCCATTTTTGGGCAGGGCCTAATTATGCCCTAAAACTATTACTGCCCAAAATACCAGGTCATTTGGGCCTCTGGATGGGCTTGGGCATCTCTTCCAATTTCTGCATTTTTGTTATTTGCAGCCCAAGACCATTCACCATTTCAGATCTTGCAAGTGAGATATCTCAACATGAAGAAAACTAAATTAACTAATTTTTCCACCATAGGTCTAATATACCCCTAAGGGAAAACAACCAAAATTTGGGACCAATTGGGGTTGGTATGCCCCAAAAATCAACATAATTTGATTTATCATATTTTGACTAAAACTATAGGATTATTTTTCCCAAAAATGACCATTTTTGGGGAGGGTCTAGATATGCTTAAATACGCCACATGCCCAAAATTTCAGCCCATTTGAACTTAGGGTTTGGGAAGGGCACACATTTTAATTTCTTACATACCCTAGGACCAGTCCTAGGAAAATTGCTCTATAGGGCAGCCTACTCAACCAAAATAAACGTGTAATATATCAAATTAAAGGTAACCCAAAAACCTATAATTTTTTATGTTAAGCACTTTTTATGAAAAGAATTGTAAGTGCCCTAAATTTGGAGATGCAAAAATCTGTTTTTATAAGGCAGAATTTGACACTGTTCATATATTTAAATAAATCAAGGATTTAAATTATTGCATGGCACATATCTTAAAGTCGATCCAATGGCCATTGTATTTCTTCTCCATTTGCATGCAGGAATCCAGCCCGATAACTGGGGGCTTTCACGGGCGGTTTTCCGGTGGCCACCGGCGGCGACTCCACCGGAAATCTCCTCCTCCACCCTCACGGTGGTGGGGGCAACACTTTCCGGCGGCTAAGGCGGCGGGAGACGGTGGCGCCACCCATCCCGTAAGCTCCAGATTCACCATCAATGGTGGAAAAATAATTCTGGGTTCGGGCTCATTCGAGCCCGAACCCTACCCTAACATTTCCTAGGATCTATAGCATGAGGAGAGAGGTGAGGGAGGACCTTCCCGGCGGCCATGCGACGTGAGGAGCGGCGGGGAGCCATTTCCGGCGGTGGTGGCTGCTTTTCTCTCAGGTTTACTGCCCAACACGACTTCTCTCTCTCTCTCTCTTTCACTGATGCTCTCCTTGTTCTGAGGGTGAAGAAACCGAGGGGAGTGAGGGAAGGGAAGAGGAGATGAAGTATAGGGGGCGATATTTCCTAAGTGAGGGGGTGGCGGGTTTGCCTTGGTCTTGTCACCATGCATGCATGGGTGGGCCCCACCGGTTCAGGCCTCTCTTAATTGGGTTAGGTGGGTCGGCCAGCCCATGTGTGGGCTGAGGGGATGAGTGGGGAGGAGGGTATGAAGTCACATGGCTATGTAGGGTTGGTTTTGGGCTTGGGCTTGTCTCCAAGCATGCAATATGGGCCCCACTTGCTTCCACTCCTCCTAAATGGGTTAAAGGGGTCGGCCAGCCCATGTGTGGGCTGGTGGCATGAACACCAGTGGGCCCAAACTCAATATCACCCCAAAATGTCTTTTCTCTCTCCTATCTTATTTAAATTCTCTCTCCTAGGTTAATTTACAAAATATCCATGCATGAAACCCATTTTTTTCTCCTCCCTATGGGGTATGAGTTGACTTTGACCCATTGGTGGCATTGGGTTAGTTTGGGTGGATCAACCCAAGGAATAGGGCTTAGGGTCATTTCTGGCTAATTAGGTCAAAGTGTTGACTGGGGTCAACATGGGTCCTATGGTTGACCCTATGACCTACCCTAGGGTCCACTTAGGTTGGACTTACTTGGCCCTCCAATTCTAGGGTTTCTAGTTTTTACTATTTGTAGACCAAGTGACACTCAACTAAAGCCCTAGGCTCACTTGGTCCTTCTTGGTTCTCTAAGGGTTTGTCCTGTCCATGTCAGGACAAAGTCACTCCTAGGGGTCTAGTCAGAAATGGGATGTTACACAAGGTACCAATTCAACCCTACCTAGACCCTATGGGAGGCCAATATATCACCAAGGACCCATTGATGGTGACAAAAAAGGTCAATTTGACCAAAGTCAACTCTAAGCTAGGTCAAGTCAAACTTAGCTCAAAAAGGGCTAACTCAAGCTCAAGCCCCTAGCCACTTGGGCTAACCACCTCCTAACCACCTTGTATTACTTAGTTAGCTACATTTAGGCTAGGGTTATTGTTGGGTACATTGGAAAATGTGTACCTGATTTGAAGAAGCCCAACCTAGCTCAATGATATACATCAAGGTGTATTTGATGTTGTTTTTGAGTTGACATGTGCAGGTGAAGGATTGATAAAGTATGCAGCAAAATTCTAAGTCCAAGTGTCGACACAGAGGAAGCAGTGTCGACACATAGAAGAAAATAGTCGACACAACACTGGGAAAAAGTGTCGACACAGAGGAAGCAGTGTCGACACATAGCAGTTAGTCTACAACTACACTGGGAAAAAGTGTCGACACAGAAGAAGTAAGTCGACACAACACTGGGAAGCAGTGTCGACACATAGCAGTTAGTCTACAACTACACTGGGAAAAAGTGTCGACACAGAAGAAGTAAGTCGACACAACACTGGGAATTTGTGTCGACACAGAAGAAAAGCGTCGACCTCAACATTGGGAAAATGTGTCGACACAGAAGAGTAAAGTCGATCTCAAGATTGTCGACACCAGCTGGATGTGTCGACACAAAAGAATATAGTCGATCTCAAGTTTGTCGACACCAGCAGAATGTGTCGACACATTGTGATTGAGTCGACACATTATAGCAAAGTTAAAAAGAAGAATGTGTCGACACCTGAAGGCTAAGTCGACACTTACTAAGTTATGATTCTACAACAACTGTGTCGACACACAGGACTTGTGTCGACACACTGAAGAGTCAAGACCAAGTTATTTTCAGAAGGAGCTGTGTCGACTCAAAGGCAACTTAGTCGACATCACTGAAGACTGTGTCGACACCAAAGTCAATTGTGTCGACACAAATAAACAGATGGTCTCGACACTTTCTGACAGACTGTCTCGACAACTTATGGTTCAAGACAAAGGCACAGGACTTGTTTGGAGACTTGACAGCTGAGGATTGCCACCAGTTAACTGAAGCTGTCAGACTTGTCAGAAAACGGTTAGAAACCGGATCAGCCGGTTACCATGAAGAAAGTCTATAAATAGACAGATTCAGAAGGAGAAAGTAACTGTTGGAAAACATTGTTGAGAATCAAAAAGTTGAGAAGGATTACGATCCAATTCATTTCAAGAAAGTGCTAGGCACTTAAGAAGATCTTCTCCGGGAGATCTAAGAAGACTATCTAAGGATAGATCAAAGAAGAGTTCTAATCAGAATTCAGAAGAATCATTCAAAGTGCTGGATAGAGAGAGATCAAGCCGGAATTTGAAGAAGAAGAAAGAAACCACCAGTGGATTCTCAAGAAGCTGTTTGGAAATCAACTCAGCTAAGTTCTTACTCAAGAAGCTTTGAAGAAAGCTCAGATACAGTTGATTTCATCAGCTGATCAAGAATTGTCTTGGCCTTTTCTCTCTCAATTTTAGGCAAGACAATTAGATAATATTTTCCATATTTCTGTAGGATCTGTTTACACAGATCTGAGTTGTAAGCCTATGTTATAAAGGCTGAGTGTAGGAGTGTTGAACTCTGAGTGGTAGGGCTATTTGCCTGAGTGTAGGAGAAGGATCTTCTCTGAGTTGTAGGCCTTGGGGCAAGGCTGAGGTAGGGCTGTTGTGCCTGAGTTGTAGGATCTATTGATCTGAGATTAGTGGAAGTTTGGCCAAATCTAGCATACTGCTAGATAGGTGAAGGGGGAAAGTGGATGTACCCAGACCTTGGGGAACCACTATAAAATATTGTGCAATCTGTGATGTTTTATTTTTTGTGATTGTTGTGATTCTTTTGTCAGTCATTGAATTGAATTCTGCCTAGAAGTTTTTATAAATAAGCAGAACCTATTCACCCCCCCCCCTCTAGGTGTCTAGGCTGTCTTGAAAGTTAAACTATCAAGTGGTATCAGAGCCAGGTTACTCAAAAAGGACTTAACAGTCTGAGGTAGATCTGAAAGGCAGATTCAAGATTCAAGAAGATGGGTTCTGGAGAGAATCATAAGGAGCTAGGGTCTATGAAATTACCCATATGCAAGAAGGAAATCTTTGGGATCTGGAAAGAAAGAGTCAGATTGTTTATGGAAGCATCTGACCCAAGGATTTACATCACAGTACAGGAAGGGCCCTTCATTCCAATGAAGATATCTGTTCTTGATGCAAATATCCAAATACCAAAGACTTATTCAGAAATGACCAAGGATGAAATCATCTTGGCAACCTTGGACAAAAGGGCACAGAACATCATTGTTAGTGCCATAGATGATTCAACATTTCAAAATCTGATTCACTACAAGACCTCCAAGGAGATGTGGGACACATTGATTGTCTACATGGAGGGATCTGAAGAAGTAAGGCTGGACAGAAAGTCTATGCTAAATCAGGAGTATGAAAGCTTTAGACAAGGAAAATCTGATAGCATAACTGAGTGCTATAAGAAATTCTATAGAATTGTGAATGAGCTAATCTCCTATGGAAGAGTCTTCAGTACCTATGAACTGAATGACAAATTCTTAAGATCCTTATCAAAGGACTGGGATACAAAGATCTGTGCCATAAGAGAAGTGGCTAAATTGGCAGAGATATCTCCTCCAACCCTGTTTGGAAAGTTGCTATCCTATGAAATGCAACTTATGGTAAGGAAGGAGGAGGAAAGAAACTCAAGAGGAGAGCATAGAGAAAAGACTGTGGCATTTAATGCTGAAGCCACTAGAAAGAGTAGGAGGAAATCACCATCTCCTCCTAAAGAAGTTGAAGAAGATAGTTCTGAAAATTCAAATAAGGGTTCAGAAAGCTGTGATTCAGATGCAGACTTTGCTGCATTCACAAGACAATTCCAAAGGTTCTTGAAAAAGAAGCAATGGAAGTCTAGGCCTTCCACATCACAGCAAGTTGATGACTATTATCAGAAGAGAAGGTCATCAAGGAAAAAGAAAAGCAGATCAAAGCCCAGCAAAGCCACTACTTCAAAGATTGTCTGTTATTGTTGCAATAGGCCTGGACATGTAGTGGCCGATTGTCCTGACAAAAGGAAGGAATCTTCAGAAAAGAAGAAGACTTATCAGAAAGGCAAGAAGGAGAAATCCTTTGTAGCAAAGAAAGATAAAAGTCTGTCAGACCAGTCAACTTCAGAATCAGGATCTGAAGCTGAAGCATATATTGGACTATATGCTGCATCTGAGGAAGAGGAGTTTATGCAGTTGCTAGACTCCATCAATGAACATCAATGCATGGGTTTGATGACAAGATCAGAAGAGGACATATGCCAGAATCAGTCTGGTCCTAATGAGGTAAACTGTCCTTCCTGTACATCTGTTAGTAGTACAAGTGTAGAATCAGCTACATCTGCATCAAGTGATGAAGATGCATCTGGATCTGAAGGAGATGTCTATCAATTGATAGACAAGTATGGGGACTTGTTGCAGGCCCTTAAGAAAAGCAAGAACCTGGTTAAAACACAGGCTCAGGAAATTGCTGAACTAAGGGTAGCAACAACTGAGTTAGAAAAAGTCCTTGATCAAAAATTAAATGAAATTGCCAAGCTGAAGAATATAACTATTATTCAGATGGGCACAATTAATTATACTAATGATCAAGTAAAGAGTCTGGAGGCCAGACTTAGAATTGAAAGGGATTTAGTGGCTAGTTACTCTAAGCCAAAATCTGTCTTACCCTTGATAGATGAATTTGTCACTCAGAAGGGTAAGGCTGGATTAGGATTTAAAGGTAACTCCAGGGCTGGCAGATTCAAGAGGAAAGGCAAAGCCCCTATTCAGCCACTAAACCTTTCAGTCCCCATAAAGTTTAGTAAGGAGAAAGTGCCTTCTAACATATATGATCATGAAGACATTCAAGGTCATATTAAGACAAATGTTCTGAAGAACAAGGGTGTTAAGGCAAGCAGGCCTACCTATGGTCATAAACCCAATGGTTTTAAGAAATCAGTAGGTGAAGTTGCAACAGCACCAGCAATGAACAGAAATTCTTCTGACAAGGATGTATCTAGATCTAGATACAATAAGTTTGAATGTTGGTGCTGTGGCAAGAGGGGCCATTTTGCATTGGACTGCTGGTATAACACAAGTGTTATAAAGAATAAGAGTCTACCTGTTAGAAGAGGTTATGATAACTTTATGAATGCTAACCTGAACCAAGGACCCAAGACTTACTTGGGTTCTAAGGGTAAGTAATTCTGTATTGCAGGTGAATCCAAGTAACCATGCCCCTATATGGTACTTGGATAGTGGTTGTTCCAGGCACATGACTGGAACAAAGGGGCTGCTGAAGGAGTATTCATCTGTCAAAGATGGACATAAAGTGATCTTTGGTGGATCTGAAAAAGGAGTCATCAAAGGGTTTGGTAACATTTCTTCTAACCTAATTACTATCACCCAAGTGGCCTATGTAAAAGGTTTGAAACATAATCTAATAAGCATAAGCCAGCTGAGTGATCTAGGATATGACATTTCATTTGGTAAGGATGGATGTCATATCAAAAGGTCAAGTGATCAAGAGATCATTTTGACTGGGTATAGGAAGATAAATGTATATTGCCTTAATTTTGAATGTGAAAATAAGGCTTCCCCCATTTGTCTTGTAGCTGATGACAATGCTTCCCATTGTGTTAAGTGGCACAAGAGATTGGCTCATCTAAACTACAAGACAATTGGCCAACTCATTAGTAAAGAACTAGTGAGGAATGAGCCTCAAGTTAAGTGTATAAAGGAAGGGGTATGCTCAGCTTATCAAAAGGGCAAGCAGACAAAATCCTCATTTCAAAGCCTTGAAAACAAGGATTCTGTGAGGTGCTTATACCTCTTGCATATGGATCTTTTTGGTCCTATGCCAGTTCATAGTCTAGGTAGGAAGGTCTACACTTTTGTGGTTGTAGATGACTATTCTAGATTTACATGGGTGTTCTTTCTAAGACAAAAATCTGAAACCCCAAGTGTACTACTTAATTTTGTAAAGCAAATTCAGAATGAACTGAATAGTACAGTGGTCAAAATCAGAAGTGATCATGGTACTGAGTTTCATTCTGAAAGCATAACAAATTTGTGTAAAGACTTTGGGATTTTCCAAGAGTTCTCCTCACCAAGAACACCTCAGCAAAATGGAATTGCTGAAAGAAAGAATAGAACATTAATTGAAGCTGGTAGAACTCTATTGAGTGACACCTCTCTCCCAGAATATTTTTGGGCTGAGGCAGTTAACACTGCTTGTCATGTCATCAATAGGGCTTCTATCACCAAAAGCCACAGAAAGACTCCCTATGAGATTGTGAAAGGCAGAAAACCAAATCTATCCTATTTTAGGATCTTTGGTTGCAAGTGCTATATACTTAACAATGGCAAGTCATATTTGACTAAGTTTGCTGCCAAATCCCAGGATGGGATATTTGTTGGGTACAGCACAAATAGTAAGGCCTATAGAGTCTTCAACTTAACTACTCAAGTTGTTGAAGAATCTGTGCATGTTGTATTTGATGAAACAAGATTAATCAATTGTGAGTTGTCTTGTAGATCAAATGACTCAACAGGTATAAGCAAGAAGATGGACAAGCTCTCCATTGCTGAAGCTTCAAAGGAAGATGGAGCATTGGAAAATGAAGGCTGCTGTCCAGGGGGAGTACAAGAGATAATGGAAGCTGATGAAAACCAAGAGGCTCAGCAGAATGAAGAAGCTGGAGATGCTCAACCTGAAGGGAATCTTCCTCCAGCTATAAGATATCTAAGAGATCATCCAACTGATCAGATAATTGGTGATCCAAGACAAGGAGTGCAAACTAGAAGCAGAAATCAAAGCACAGTTTTGCATTCAAGTTTCTTGTCCCAGATGGAACCTAAGAAGTTTGAAGAAGCTATCCAAGACCAGCACTGGATTGATGCTATGCAAGAGGAGCTGAATCAATTCAGAAGATGTAAAGTCTGGGAGCTTGTCCCTAAACCAAGAGGCCACAACATAATTGGCACTAAGTGGATCTATAGGAACAAGCTAGATGAAAGTGGGATAATAGTGAAGAATAAAGCAAGGTTAGTTGCAAAAGGATACAGGCAGGAAGAAGGAATTGACTTTGATCAAACCTTTGCTCCAGTAGCAAGGCTGGAGGCAATCAGAATGTTCCTTGCCTATGCAGCCTACCAAGACTTCAAAGTATACCAGATGGATGTGAAGTCAGCATTTCTGAATGGTGATCTTAAAGAAGAAGTATATGTAGAGCAGCCATCAGGTTTTATAGATCCTCTTAAACCTGATTATGTGTATAAGCTTAGGAAAGCTTTGTATGGGTTAAAACAAGCTCCAAGGGCTTGGTATGAAACCCTGTCTACCTTCCTCATTGAGAATAAATTCTCAAGAGGAAAGATAGACAAAACTCTATTCCTTAGGGAATCCAAAGGAAAGATCATCTTAGTCCAGATCTATGTTGATGACATAATCTTTGGATCTACTGAAAACAACCTTTGTAAAAAGTTTGCCAAACTTATGCAAGGGAAGTTTGAGATGAGCAGTATGGGAGAACTTAAGTTCTTCTTGGGACTCCAAGTAAGACAGACTGATGATGGATTGTCCATATCCCAGTCTAAGTTCACCAAAGAATTAATTAAGAAGTATGGTATGGAGTCATCCTCCACCATGAGAACTCCTATGGGAACTAGTATGCCTATATGCAAAGATGAGACAGGTAAACCTGTTGATGAATCATTGTATAGAGGAATAGTTGGGTCTCTACTATATCTCACTGCTAGTAGACCTGACATTATGAATGCAACATGTGTCTGTGCTAGGTACCAAGCCTGCCCTAAAGAATCTCATTATACTGCAGTCAAAAGGATTCTGAGATATCTAAAGGGCACTCCTACTCTAGGTCTTTGGTACCCTAGGAATAGAGATTTTCTACAAACAGGCTATTCAGATGCAGATTTTGCAGGATGTAGAGAGGATAGAAAGAGTACTACAGGTACTTGTCAATTCCTGGGAGGAAGACTAATATCTTGGAGTAGTAAGAAGCAGACCAGTGTGGCAATTTCCACAGCTGAGTCAGAGTATGTTGCTGCTGGAAGCTGCTGTGCACAGCTATTGTGGATGCAGCATCAGCTTAAGTATTATGGTATTCAGGTAAGTAGAACACCCCTTTTATGTGATTCAAAGAGTGCTATTTCTATTGCTAATAATCCAGTTTCTCATAGTAGAACTAAGCATATAGAAATCAAATACCATTTTCTTAGAGAACATGTAGAAAGAGGAGACATCTCATTGGAATTTGTAAAAACAGATTATCAAATAGCAGATGTATTTACTAAGCCTTTAGATGAAACCAAATTCAATAAATTCAAAATTGAATTAGGTATGTTAACCATTGATTAATGTATTAACAAAATCATTAACAATGCAATTGAAGTGGTATATAAGTAAGTAAAAGTAATAACAACATAATCAAGTGTTAAAAAGGACACATTGAAGTTACAGAAATTGGCTAAGTAAGAATGTGTCGACACATTCAGTAATAATGTGTCGACTCAGAGAAATTATGTCGACAAGTCAGAAATATTGTGTCGACACAGAGAATATGTGTCGACACTTAAGAGTTATATTGTCGACTTAACCAGAAATGTAATGTCGACTCAACCAGGAAAATGGTGTCGACACTTACAGAATATGTGTCGACACTTATCCTTAGAGTCGACACAGAATTTCTGTTTATCTAAGGTGTCGACATAACCACAAATTGGTGTCGACACATAGTAGGCTGAAGTAATGTTGAGACAATAGAAGGTTGTGTCGACACATTCCGTCTGTGTCGACACATTTTGACTGTTTTTGGCGTCTTTTGAACTTCTTTCAACTGAGGCTATAAATAGGTCAAAAACTCATTCTGTCGACACGCTTCCAAGGTTTTCGAGACTAAAACCCTGTGTCGACAGTCTATCTTTCTCTCTTCTCTCAAACTTTCTCGACGAACCGATGGCGCCAAGGATTGAAGACAACATTAATGAAGGGTACGAGTTGGTGCGCCAGGCCTTTGCAGAGGCGCCGCCAGATGTTCAAGGAGTTATCACCCTCCTCTCTGAGTCAGGGTTAGAATTTCTCATATCAGAACCAACAAAAATCTGGAAGAAGGAGGTGCACGAGTTCTTTATCTCTGCATCAGTCCACTCGACTGGCCTCAAGATTAGGTCCACTGTTCAAGGGACAAAGGTGAAGATTAATCAAAGAAGTTTAAGAAAGATTTTTCAATTGCAAGTAGTTGAGAATGAAGAGGAAGTGCCTAGTTCTAAGACAAGGGAAGCCCTTCAATGGTGTGGCTTGGACTCAGGCTTGAAGATTGGAGTTGCATTCAACAGGAAGGGTATGAATCAGCAAGGGAAGTTCTTATCTGAAATAGTTGGGAAAGTGATCCTCTGCAAGACAGGTGGACATGATAGGATCTCTGCCTATATGTTCAGCCTGATGACCAGGATTGTTTTTACAATTCCTACTGATTGGTCAGGAGTGATCTTTGACAAGATTAAAGAAGGTATCAAGAAGCCTAACATGGCCAGGATCATGAGCATATACCTAACTGGAGTGATTCCTGAAGTAATGCAGCAAGTGCCAGGGACAAAGATTAATCATATGAGAAGAATGGATATGAGACTGTTCTCAAGGTAGGATAGGGTGCTGTCCAAGGATGTGCATGAAGAGAGCAGGCCAGACACCCCTGTGAAATCCCCTACTAAAAATCAAGAACCTGAACAACTACAGGACGACCCACTCAGGACACAGGTTGAAGATCAGCCAGACTCAACTGTTGTCCAACAAGTGTCAACACCTGCACAAATGCAGGGGGAGCCAGTTTCCACTCCTGCTCAAAAGGTATCTACTCCTGATCAGGTACAAGTATAGGGGAAGCTAATGTATTTTACTATAAAAGACATTGCTCATATTCTTATTAATGCACAGGTTCAGGAAGAGCTAGTGTCCACTCCTCCTCTAGATACTACAAATATTGAAGTACAAGTGCAAGAGGAAGCACAGTTAAACTTATCTCAAGATTTAACTGCTGCAGAAGTTACAGCTCAACTGGAATTTACTCTGGAGGAGTTATTCCCTGATGATGATACTACTACTGATAAAGTAGGAGGTGGACAAGAAATTGAGAAGTCAATAGATATGGACATTGATCAGGAAGCTGAAGTTGAGGGGGAGCCATTGGCTGTTGAAGCTGAGCAACAGGTCACTGGGACAGATACAATTAATCCTCCTCAAGAGAGAATTCAATTAGATACTTCATCTGAAACTGAAACTGAAGATGCCAGGTTGGCAAAGAAAAGAAAACTTGTTGTATTTAAGAGAAGAAGCAAAAATTATAAGCAGACTTTACAGACCACACCTCTACAGGTATCTCCAGCTTTTGATTATACCAAATTTATGGTAGATCTACAGGTAAAATTGGATGAACAAAGGATGGCTCTGGAAAAGTATGTTGATGAAAATAGCAAGTCACTTCAGTTTGACTTAGCTCAGGATATAAAGTCCATCCAGTTTCAAGTCAACATGCATAAAAAGGAAATGACAGATTGCTTCCACAAAGGTGGCAATGCTGTGGTTTATCTAGCTAAACAACAGGAGGCTATTACTACAAAGGTGGATGACTTTACTTTGAAGCAAAGCTATGTTTTGGAAAACCAGCTAAGAATGAATGATAATTTAACTGAATCTCATAATGAGATCATTGAGGAAGTAAAGAAGATTGGTCCAGGTCTGCCTGCAGATAGAGCCAAAGAAAGGGAAGAATTTGATAAGAATTTTCAAGCTGCCATTGCTTCTGTTAAGACTGCCATCTCAACCTCTCAAAAAGAAATATCTGAAAAGCTTAACAAGTTAAAACCATTTTTTAAAGAAGGTGTGAATTATTTGGATGGCCAAATCAGATTTCAAAAGGAAGATCTAAGAGATCATGTATCTAGAGAAGCCATAAAGGGGGAGAGGATGCTAATTCATGTAGGCTCAGAGCACTCCAAATGGGTGACCAATAGTATCCGAGCCACTTTGGGATATCCCCCATTGTGTGATGATGCTATGGTGGCTGAATCAGGAATACAATCAAATCTACTTGAAGGCAATCAACCTGAGGTTGCCCAAGTCATTTACCCCCCTCCAGATTTTGACATGATTGATCAGAAGGTTCAAGGAATGTATAGTCCTCCAAAGGAGGTTACTAATATTGTCATTGGGAAGGTTGATAAGCCTGAGGCTACTCTGAAAGAACAGCAAGAAGCTCTATTAGCAAAGAAAAGATTCAGAGAGCAGGCTGTACTTAAGCCAGATTATGAGCAGTGGAGTCCTACTTCAAGGAACATAATACTCACTGCATGGAAAGCTGTACAAGATAAAGTTCATGAGAGAGGAAAGTGGTACAATGAGACAGAATGGCAGAAATATGAGGCAAGACAGGAAGCAATAGTCCAATTTAGAAGGAAAGCTAAGCTGGGGAGGCTGCCATCTGATGCTAAGGAGCCAAGCAAGTACTTTCCAAAGCCTTTTCACTACTTTGAAAGGCAAAGGATCAAGGAAGAAGCTCAGAAGAAGGCTGATCTAAAAGGAAAGAAGATAGCTGAAGAATCAGAAGCTCCTGTGACAGCTACAATTCAATCTGGAAAAGGGATTATCATTAAAGAGCCTGATCAATCCTGATTATGTTTTTTTTAATTCCTTCATAGTGTTTTGTAATGTTGTGATGTAATCATTAAATGAAAAACAATGTAATCAAACATTACCCAGTTATAAACAAAATGTTGTTTGGCATATTATAATGTGCATTCTGTGATGGATTATTTTGTTTATGGTTTGTTTATATTAAGTATTCCTGTCATGTCATATATCATCATTTAGTACTGTTTATAAATGGTGTATATCATTGGCTAGAAGGGTTATGACTTCTCCAAATAGGGGGAGATTGTTGGGTACATTGGAAAATGTGTACCTGATTTGAAGAAGCCCAACCTAGCTCAATGATATACATCAAGGTGTATTTGATGTTGTTTTTGAGTTGACATGTGCAGGTGAAGGATTGATAAAGTATGCAGCAAAATTCTAAGTCCAAGTGTCGACACAGAGGAAGCAGTGTCGACACATAGAAGAAAATAGTCGACACAACACTGGGAAAAAGTGTCGACACAGAGGAAGCAGTGTCGACACATAGCAGTTAGTCTACAACTACACTGGGAAAAAGTGTCGACACAGAAGAAGTAAGTCGACACAACACTGGGAAGCAGTGTCGACACATAGCAGTTAGTCTACAACTACACTGGGAAAAAGTGTCGACACAGAAGAAGTAAGTCGACACAACACTGGGAATTTGTGTCGACACAGAAGAAAAGCGTCGACCTCAACATTGGGAAAATGTGTCGACACAGAAGAGTAAAGTCGATCTCAAGATTGTCGACACCAGCTGGATGTGTCGACACAAAAGAATATAGTCGATCTCAAGTTTGTCGACACCAGCAGAATGTGTCGACACATTGTGATTGAGTCGACACATTATAGCAAAGTTAAAAAGAAGAATGTGTCGACACCTGAAGGCTAAGTCGACACTTACTAAGTTATGATTCTACAACAACTGTGTCGACACACAGGACTTGTGTCGACACACTGAAGAGTCAAGACCAAGTTATTTTCAGAAAGAGCTGTGTCGACTCAAAGGCAACTTAGTCGACATCACTGAAGACTGTGTCGACACCAAAGTCAATTGTGTCGACACAAATAAACAGATGGTCTCGACACTTTCTGACAGACTGTCTCGACAACTTATGGTTCAAGACAAAGGCACAGGACTTGTTTGGAGACTTGACAGCTGAGGATTGCCACCAGTTAACTGAAGCTGTCAGACTTGTCAGAAAACGGTTAGAAACCGGATCAGCCGGTTACCATGAAGAAAGTCTATAAATAGACAGATTCAGAAGGAGAAAGTAACTGTTGGAAAACATTGTTGAGAATCAAAAAGTTGAGAAGGATTACGATCCAATTCATTTCAAGAAAGTGCTAGGCACTTAAGAAGATCTTCTCCGGGAGATCTAAGAAGACTATCTAAGGATAGATCAAAGAAGAGTTCTAATCAGAATTTAGAAGAATCATTCAAAGTGCTGGATAGAGAGAGATCAAGCCAGAATTTGAAGAAGAAAAAAGAAACCACCAGTGGATTCTCAAGAAGCTGTTTGGAAATCAACTCAGCTAAGTTCTTATTCAAGAAGCTTTGAAGAAAGCTCAGATACAGTTGATTTCATCAGCTGATCAAGAATTGTCTTGGCCTTTTCTCTCTCAATTTTAGGCAAGACAGTTAGATAATATTTTCCATATTTCTGTAGGATCTGTTTACACAGATCTGAGTTGTAAGCCTATGTTATAAAGGCTGAGTGTAGGAGTGTTGAACTCTGAGTGGTAGGGCTATTTGCCTGAGTGTAGGAGAAGGATCTTCTCTGAGTTGTAGGCTTTGGGGCAAGGCTGAGGTAGGGTTGTTGTGCCTGAGTTGTAGGATCTATTGATCTGAGATTAGTGGAAGTTTGGCCAAATCTAGCATACTGCTAGATAGGTGAAGGGGGAAAGTGGATGTACCCAGACCTTGGGGAACCACTATAAAATATTGTGCAATCTGTGATGTTTTATTTTCTGTGATTGCTGTGATTCTTTTGTCAGTCATTGAATTGAATTCTGCCTAGAAGTTTTTATAAATAAGCAGAACCTATTCACCCCCCCCCCTCTAGGTGTCTAGGCTGTCTTGAAAGTTAAACTATCAGTTATGAACAAAATCGGCCATGAGGGGCAGGAGAGAGAAATCTTCAATTCCCCTTTAATGGAGGAGAGAGAAAAGGAGGTAAAGGTCATTCATGGCTTAGGGAGGCCAAGGGCCACCTTTATTGGATGGATTCAACTCCTCTGGGGAAGAGAAAAAGTTTCCAGCCATTTCCCGGCCACCACAAGGCAGGTTCAGCCTCCCCCCCACCACCACTTGGTCGAGAGCTTCATCAATAGCCATTAATGGCATTGATGCCATGACCACCCCCCCCCCCCTCCCCATTTTATTGCTTTAAAACCCTCACTAGACTTCTAGGAATCGTTTACACATCTTACCTGAAGGAGTCAGAGGATTTCACTGTGCTGTTGCAGAAACCAAGTAGCACCACCATCAGAAATGGCATCCCGACGATCAACCTGCCTCCAGGCCGCAACAAGGTCCTCCCCTTCCTCTTTTCCTGTGGGTATGTACAACCTCGGGCTCATGGGAGGGAACCCAGCAGAGAGGAGATTAGAAGAATCCCCAGGAGGAGAAAAGGCCCTAAGCAAGAGGGGCCTAAGGTCGGGTCCACTCGCAATGGGCGAGAGGGGCCTAAAGCGGGGTCCACTCGCAATAGGCGAGAGGAGCCAAAAGGTGGGTCCGCTCGCGCCAGGCGAGAGGGGCCTAAAGATTGGGTCCACTCGCAATGGGTGAGAGGAGCCTAAAGGCGGGTCCGCTCGCGCTAGGCAGGAGGAGCCAAAGGTGAGTCCATTCGCCTGACAGGTGGGGGTCAAAGGAAGATTTTCTATGTGTCGACGGAGGGTCTCGCCTGCGAGGTAATCTTTCTCAGCCGCGAGGTGGTCCTCTCGCCAAGCATCGGGTCGGCAGGAAGAGATAAGGCCAGTTCAGCAATTGGGTGGGAACCGGTTCATTTGGCAAGCGGTTCATCCTTTTTGGCCTTTTTTACTCTTTTACCCTCGGTGGTCTGCTCATAGCCCTTCAGAACAGCGGAGTTTGGCTGTTGGCAGACCCAACCCAGGGTATTCAGGTAATTTCACAGGTGCTTGCTTTGGTTATTTGCAGTTCAAATCCTGAAGCCAATAAATAGACCGGTAAGGTGTCTGAGAAGAGGGCGTGTGGGAACCTGCTTTTTCCTTCTCACTCAGGCACCTAGCTCAGCACTGGCTAGGGGGGAAGGATACAAGCCCTTCCGGGTGAGCGGTGGGACCTCCGAGCTGAAGCTCCCGGTCTGTTCCTTTAGGTGTCTTGTTGGGAGCGTGGTTCAAAAAAAGTAAGCGTGGGTTGCAGCCTTAGATCCGAGCTTTTAGGAGAAACTAGTTCGACTGGTTTCAACATTTTTGGTGCGGTGAGCGTGGATCGCAGCCTGCGTCGAAGAACTTTAGATCATCTCATGGCAGGAGATCTAGTAGGAGGAGATGAGGGCGGAGGAAATGAGGGCGGGTCCCAGAACCCCGGAGGATATGTTGGGAGGGAAGAATTCATGGCGTCCATTGGGGGCATCATGGGGATGTTGCAGCAGATCTCGCAGAGAGGCGAGTGCGTGACCCCTCTACCTCAGGGGCCAGGCCTCTTGCCTCCGGAAGGAGCCGTCTCGGCAAGGGTGGGTGAGGATGCGCCAGGAGGGCGGCCCGGAAAGGAGAAAGTGGTGGAAGGAAACGGGCGAGATCTGGCAGGAAGGGAGTTGTTCCCCAGCCCGGCGAGCGCCGTCTCGCCAGTAGATCTCGTCGCGCGAGTGGAGACGGCGAGACCCCTAGCGAGAGGGTCCCCCTTTTGCGAGCTGGTTCTTTCGGCTCCCGTCCCGGAGGGGTTCCGTGAGCCTGAGATGGTTTATTATGTGGGGAAGGATGATCCCCTCCAACACTTGCAATGGTTCGAAGATGCAGTCTCCATCAGGCCGATGACGGATGCATTCAAGTGCCGCCTTTTCGCGATCACCTTGAAGGACAAGGCCCGGGACTGGTTTCATCAACTCCCAGCAGGGTCAATATATGGTTTTGAAGATTTGAGTAGGAGCTTCCAGTTGCGCTTCTCGACCTCGAAGAAGAGGAAGAAAAACCCGGAGTCCATCTTCCTGATCAAGCAGAAGGCAGACGAGTCCTTAGCCCAGTACGTGGATCGCTTCCAAGAGGAAATCCTGGACATTCAGGAGGTGCCGGGATTTGCTCTCCAAATGGCCTTTACTGTGGGTCTCAAGGAAGGCTTCTTCAAAATGAGCCTCACCAGGAAGGCACCCTTATCATTTGAAGGGTTGATGGAAAAGGCAGCCAAGGAGATAGCGATGGAGGCAGCGAACCCGACGTTTGCCAAGAAACTAGCAAGGCTGACGGAGGTAGAGTCCAGAGAACCCGGAGGAGCAAGGCAGCAGGAAGGGAGGAGAAGGGAGGAGCCAAGGGGACTGGCACAGCAGGAGTTGGGTTGGAGGCAACCGGAAGGCCCAATTCAAGGGCAATGGAGAGGTCTTCCCCCGGGGGGAAGGAACTACTACCATGGAGGAGCAGGAAGGTTGCCACAGCTGGGGTGGAGACAGGGACCTAGGCCACTCCCACCCCCGCCTCAGCAGGCTATGGCTATAGGCCGGGGAAGAGGAAGAGGAAGAGAGCGAGGAAGGGGGGAGCCGGAGCAGGGAGGAGAAGGAATCACCAAGAAGGGAGGCAGGAGGGGGAAGTAGCTATACCATTCTGTGACTTCCATGAGGAGGAAGGTGACGCGACAGCTACATGTCCAGAGTTTCTGGAGCTGAAGGGGAGAAGAGGAGCGGGAGAGCAGCAGCCACCGGCGCGGATAGTAGAGATGACCGGAGTGGGGGAGGAGGATAGATGTGTAGATCGGTCAGATGTGGGGGATAGAGGGGGGATCGGGGTGATTCATGGTGGGGTGGGAATCGAGGCTACCCGAAAGGCCAGCCTTCATACAATGTACCGTCGAGGTGTCGCCTCGACGTCGTAAGCCCCGCCCCCGGACGAGAAGATCACCTTCTCCAGGAAGGACTTGCCAGATCACGAAGACCCATTCTGCGATGCGCTGGTGATTCGGACGGCTATCGAGGGTTTCACGGTGTCAAGGATCTTGGTGGACAATGGGAGCTCGGTTAATGTTATCTTCAAAAAGGCATTCAATGAGATGAGGGTGGAAGCCAGGAGGGTGTTAGCAGCGGATGGACCGCTGTTCGGATTCTCAGGAGAAAGGAAAGAAGTAGAGGGGGGAGTCGGTCTCCAGGTAACCCTGGGAGGGCTGTCCAGGAACTGCCGCTTTGTGATAGTGGACGCTCCCAGCAGTTACAACGCCATCTTCGGGCGCCCCTTGATTAGTGCCTTTAGGTGTGTACCATCATCTTTTCATCAATGTTTGAAACTCAATTCAGGAGGGACCCAGATTAGGGTGAGAGGAGATCCGAAGGCGGCCCGGGAGTGTTATGTGACGGCAGTAAACACTATCTCATGGAGGGGGGATGCGGAAGAGTTAGAGAGAAGACTGGAACGGGAGGAGCAAGAGGAGAGTAGAGTTGAGGAGTTGGGAGGTGGCATTGCGGAGGAGCCAGTAATGGCAGGGGAGTTAAGGGTCGGAGGAGAAGGGGAAGAGGAGAATAGAGTTGAGGAGTTGGGAGGTGACATTGCGGAGGAGCCAGTAATGGCCGGGGAGTCAAGGGTCGGAGGAGAAGGGAAAGAGGAGAGAGGAAGGAAAAGAAAGATAGGAGAGATGGAAGAGTCAGTGCTAGGAGGAGGCCCGGTGCGGGTAGAGGGGAGGTTTGCAGAAAAGGTAGACATGGCAGGGGAGGAAAAAGAGGGTGGAGAGCAAGAGCTTGGAAACCAGGAGGAGGGGATGGAAAAGGAAGAGGAGATTCCAAAAGATCAGGAGGACGAAGAAGAGCCCTCGAGGCTGAGGGCTGCAGTCGAGCTACAGGAGGTGGTCATCCGAACAAAAGAATGAAGAAAAGAAAAGATCAGAATCAGCGGAGAGCTTGGCTTTGAGGATCAGGAGGAGATCCGAAAATGCGTGCAGGAAAACATTGATATCTTTGCTTGGAGCGCGGCTGACATGCCAGGGATTGACGCAGATGTGGCATGCCACCGTCTCAACCTTGACCCCACGGTTCGTCCCATCCAGTAGAAGAAAAGGGCCATCGCTTCCAGGATGGCCAAGCCTATCAGGGAGGAGGTGGAAAAGCTGCTCCAGGCCGGATTCATATCCGCAAACAAGTATCCGGGGTGGGTGAGCAATGTTGTGATGGTAAAGAAGGGGGAAGGAAAGTGGAGAATGTGTATTGACTTCTCTCTTTTAAATAAAGCATGTCCCAAGGATTGTTACCCTCTGCCTCGAATCGACGCGCTGGTTGATTCAGCCGTCGGTTTTTCACTAATGAGTTTTTTAGATGCCTTTTCAGGATACCATCAAATACGCATGCACCCACCGGACATCAAGGATGTCACCTTTATCACCGAGGATGGATGCTTCAGCTATAACATGATGCCTTTTGGGTTGAAGAATGCGGGGGCGACCTACCAGCGGATGATGGATCGGATCTTCCGAGAACAAAAGGGACGGAACCTCGAAGTCTACGTAGACGACTTGATGATCAAGAGCCAAGATCTCAAGTCTCATATTGCGGACCTTGAAGAAACGTTTGCAACTGTAAGGAAGTACAAGATGAGGCTCAATCCGTTGAAGTGCGTATTCGGGGCTAGTAGGGGAAAGTTCTTAGGACATCTCCTCACCCCAGCAGGAGTAGAGCCTAACCCGGATAAGGTAAGGGCTATCCTAGAACTAGAGTCTCCAACGAATACCAAAGAGGTCCAGCGTCTTACCGGCAAGTTGGCGGGGCTCAGCAGATTCCTTTCCAGGGCAGGAGAGAGGTGCTCACCTTTCTTTCGGACATTGAGGGGGGGGAAGAAATTCGAGTGGACCTCCGAGTGTGAGAATGCTTTTCTAGCCTTGAAGCAGCAGCTCACCAAGGCACCGCTACTCCAAGGTCCGAGAGAAGGAGAGATTCTATTCTTGTACCTAGGGGTAGGGGCAGGGGCAGTGAGTTCGGTCCTCGTGCGGGAAGAAGGTAAAAAGCAATTCCCGATTTACTATGTAAGTAGAGTCCTCAAAAAGGCAGAGCTAAAGTACCCTATCCTAGAGAAGCTAGCCTTGGCCCTCGTTATCTCAACCCGAAAGCTCAGGCCCTATTTTCAGGCCCATTCCATCCAGATCGTGACGGACCACCCTCTCCGCCGTATTTTAGAAGGGGTAGAGCACTCAGGGAGATTAGCTAAATGGTCAATAGAACTCAGTGAGTTTGACCTTTCTTATGTTCCTCGGTTGGCTATCAAGGCGCAAGCTGTAGCAGATTTCTTGGTAGATTACACGGTGGAGGTCAAGGAGGCCGAGACGTCTCCCGTAGTAGTTTGGGAGATGCTAGTAGATGGGGCCTCGGGAAAGAATTCTTTTGGAGGAGGGATGGTTTTGGTAAGTCCTGAGGGAACACGGATCGAACAGGCCCTGAAGGTTCATTTCACCCTCACCAACAATCAAGCGGAGTACGAGGCCATTATAGCAGGGCTGAGGTTGGCTCGTGAGCTCGGTATACGAGATATCAAGGTCTCCACGGATTCTATGATAGTGGCAAGGCATATAAAAGGAGAATTTGAGGTAAGAGAGCCCACCCTCCAGTTGTACTTAACAAAGGTAAAGAGAATCATTGGGCAGTTCCGCAGTTTCTCAGTTCAACACGTCCCAAGGGAAGAAAATATTCGGGCAGACCTGCTCGCCAAGCACGGTCCTCGGGCCGGAGGAACCATGACAGAGCTCTTTAGGCCCTCCATCGAAGAGGGAGAACTGATGGAAGTAGATCAGCAGAGATCCTGGATGGATCCATTTACCACCTACTTGACGACGGGACGTCTGCCCGAGGGAGAGCTCGAGAAGAAGCAAGTTAGGTACAAGTCGGCGTACTACCTGCTAAAAGAAGGGATCTTATACCGTAAGACGTTGTCGGGGCTGTTGGCTCGATGCGTATCCGAGAAGGAGGTTGCGAGGGTGCTGGAAGAAATTCATTCTGGAAAGTGCGGCAGCCATTCCGGGAGTCGGACCTTGGAAGGAAGGGTGTTGAGGCAAGGCTATTTCTGGCCCACCCTTAGGAAGGATGCCGAGGAATTCGCAAGGAAGTGCAGAAAGTGCCAGGAATTTGCCCCTCTTCAGCTCCTCCCGGCCCAGAGGTTGCGCACGATCACAGCTCCATGGCCCTTCGCCATATGGGGGCTAGATCTGGTGGGTCCATTCCCTCAAGCCAGTGGCCAGAGGAGGTTCCTGCTGGTCATGGTAGACTATTTCTCAAAATGGCTGGAGGTGAAGGCATTGGCGAAGGTGACGTCTCAAGTGGTCAAAAGCTTCGTATAGGGGGAAATCATCTGTAGGCATGGGCTCCCTCTGGCCATTGTCACGGATAACGGACCGCAATTTGCCAGCAGAGAGTTCGTGGATTTCTGTATACGACTAGGTATAGACCTTCGGTTTGCTTCAGTGCATCATCCTCGAAGCAATGGGCAGGTGGAAGCCGCGAATAAGGTCATCGTGAATCTCTTAAAGAAAAAGGTGGAAAACTTGAGGGGAAGTTGGGTGGAGCAGCTCCCCTCCGTCCTCTGGGCCTTAAGGACCACGCCAAGTTCCGCCACGGGGGAGACACCGTTCAAACTTTCCCATGGCTCTGAGGCCGTCATACCTGTTGAGTTCGAGGTTGAGTCACCTAGAGTAGCTGCGGCAAGGAAGGGAGATGAGGAGTGGCTGGTAGATAATGACAAAGAGCAAAGGCTCTCCCTCGACTTGGTGGAGGAGCTTAGAGAGCTGGCATCTATCCGACAGGAGGAGGTCAAGCGCCGGATGTCAAGATATTTTGATAAGCACGTCAGAGTCAAGCAGTTTGAGAAGGGAGACTTGGTCCTCAAGAAAGTGGATGCAGCAGGGAGAGGGGCTTCGGTAGGGAAGCTCAACCCCAACTGGGAAGGTCCTTTTATTGTAAAAGAGGTCTTGAAATCAGGAGGGTATCACCTCCAAGATGTAGACGGGACACCCCTAGATCGCGCCCGAAGCGGCGACGACCTAAAGCGTTTCTATCCTTAATACTTTTGTTCATGTTCATTATCTATTCTGAATGAGATGTGGTTTTCTTTGTTTTTCTCTCTCACTTTTCAATGTTAGCCAACCTGGCAAGGCCTTCTGGTACCGCCATACAGCTTCAAATAGCTGTCTCCTCAAAGCAGGAAGATTTTATTTTGGAGAAGAGACCTCGAGAAGACCCGCTGTCCAGGCTACCATCGAGCTGGCAGGTCTGTAGGCTCACTCGGTGGTTGGAGTTGGATTTGGAGGGGAGACCCCGAGAAGACCCGCTGTCCAGGCTACCATCGAGCTGGCAGGTCTGTAGGCTCACTCGGTGGTTGGAGTTGGATTTGGAGAGGAGACCCCGAGAAGACCCGCTGTCCAGGCTACCATCGAGCTGGCAGGTCTGTAGGCTCACTCGGTGGTTGGAGTTGGTTTTGGAGAGGAGACCCCGAGAAGACCCGCTGTCCAGGCTACCATCGAGCTGGCAGGTCTGTAGGCTCACTCGGTGGTTGGAGTTGGTTTTGGAGAGGAGACCCCGAGAAGACCCGCTGTCCAGGCTACCATCGAGCTGGCAGGTCTGTAGGCTCACTCGGTGGTTGGAGTTGGATTTGGAGGGGAGACCCCGAGAAGACCCGCTGTCCAGGCTACCATCGAGCTGGCAGGTCTGTAGGCTCACTCGGTGGTTGGAGTTGGATTTGGAGGGGAGACCCCGAGAAGACCCGCTGTCCAGGCTACCATCAAGCTGGCAGGTCTGTAGGCTCACTCGGTGGTTGGAGTTGGTTTTGGAGAGGAGACCCCGAGAAGACCCGCTATCCAGGCTACCATCGAGCTGGCAGGTCTGTAGGCTCACTCGGTGGTTGGAGTTGGTTTTGGAGAGGAGACCCCGAGAAGACCCGCTGTCCAGGCTACCATCGAGCTGGCAGGTCTGTAGGCTCACTCGGTGGTTGGAGTTGGATTTGGAGGGGAGACCCCGAGAAGACCCGCTGTCCAGGCTACCATCGAGATGGCAGGTCTGTAGGCTCACTCGGTGGTTGGAGTTGGATTTGGAGAGGAGACCCCGAGAAGACCCGCTGTCCAGGCTACCATCGAGCTGGCAGGTCTGTAGGCTCACTCGGTGGTTGGAGTTGGTTTTGGAGAGGAGACCCCGAGAAGACCCGCTGTCCAGGCTACCATCGAGCTGGCAGGTCTGTAGGCTCACTCGGTGGTTGGAGTTGGTTTTGGAGAGGAGACCCCGAGAAGACCCGCTGTCCAGGCTACCATCGAGCTGGCAGGTCTGTAGGCTCACTCGGTGGTTGGAGTTGGATTTGGAGGGGAGACCCCGAGAAGACCCGCTGTCCAGGCTACCATCGAGCTGGCAGGTCTGTAGGCTCACTCGGTGGTTGGAGTTGGATTTGGAGAGGAGACCCCGAGAAGACCCGTTGTCCAGGCTACCATCGAGCTGGCAGGTCTGTAGGCTCACTCGGTGGTTGGAGTTGGTTTTGGAGAGGAGACCCCGAGAAGACCCGCTGTCCAGGCTACCATCGAGTTGGCAGGTCTGTAGGCTCACTCGGTGGTTGGAGTTGGTTTTGGAGAGGAGACCCCGAGAAGACCCGCTGTCCAGGCTACCATCGAGCTGGCAGGTCTGTAGGCTCACTCGGTGGTTGGAGTTGGATTTGGAGGGGAGACCCCGAGAAGACCCGCTGTCCAGGCTACCATCGAGCTGGCAGGTCTGTAGGCTCACTCGGTGGTTGGAGTTGGATTTGGAGGGGAGACCCCGAGAAGACCCGCTGTCCAGGCTACCATCGAGCTGGTAGGTCTGTAGGCTCACTCGGTGGTTGGAGTTGGTTTTGGAGAGGAGACCCCGAGAAGACCCGCTGTCCAGGCTACCATCGAGCTGGCAGGTCTGTAGGCTCACTCGGTGGTTGGAGTTGGTTTTGGAGAGGAGACCCCGAGAAGACCCGCTGTCCAGGCTACCATCGAGCTGGCAGGTCTGTAGGCTCACTCGGTGGTTGGAGTTGGATTTGGAGAGGAGACCCCGAGAAGACCCGCTGTCCAGGCTACCATCGAGCTGGCAGGTCTGTAGGCTCACTCGGTGGTTGGAGTTGGTTTTGGAGAGGAGACCCCGAGAAGACCCGCTGTCCAGGCTACCATCGAGCTGGCAGGTCTGTAGGCTCACTCGGTGGTTGGAGTTGGTTTTGGAGAGGAGACCCCGAGAAGACCCGCTGTCCAGGCTACCATCGAGCTGGCAGGTCTGTAGGCTCACTCGGTGGTTGGAGTTGGATTTGGAGAGGAGACCCCGAGAAGACCCGCTGTCCAGGCTACCATCGAGCTGGCAGGTCTGTAGGCTCACTCGGTGGTTGGAGTTGGTTTTGGAGAGGAGACCCCGAGAAGACCCGCTGTCCAGGCTACCATCGAGCTGGCAGGTCTGTAGGCTCGCTCGGAGATTGGGAAAAGGGGCAACAAATGAGTGGGGGTTTCATAAATCGAGCAAAGGCAGAGTCCTTGTCCTAAAGGAAGAAGAGGAGGGAGGAGTCGGTCCCTCAAGATCCTCTCGCGCCAAGGGTGCCCAGGGGCAAGGCGAGTGGGAGGGTACACGACTATTCGCACCTAGAGTAAGGGGTCTGCTCTTCGGCCAAAGTGCGAGAAGAGGAGTACCTTCGTCTCGCAAACGAAACTAAGCATAATGGCGATTCGAGACCCACTCACGCCTGGGGTATCCAGAGGTAAGGCGAGAGGGAGTGATACGTCCCTGCGCGAGAGCACTGAGGGCCCGCCCACTCGCGCCACGGGTAAAGCTAGCCCCTCCATCGGTAGGCGAGACAAGTCGTGATCTCATTCCGCAAAATGAAGAGAGGGTAGGCATACAGGAAAGATGAAAAGAAGGGCCTTAAAAATAAAATATGTATCATCCACAAAAGAGGCCGTAATACAAAATGCCTCAGTAATAAGTGTCCAAAAGAAAAAAAAAGGGGGGGAAGAAGAGGAGTATACAAAAAAAAACACTGTAAAACAAATCCTCTATTCTTCCGCGCTGGAGGACGGGCCGTCTTCCTCGCCATAAATCTCGGGTACCAGGTCGCGGGCAGTGACCTCCTCGCAGCCTTCCCTGATGACCTCCATCTCCTTCATCATTTTCACGATTAGTTCGGCGGTCCGGATATTGGCATCTTTGCAGAGTTCCACGACCTCAGCATGAGAATAATGAGAGGGAGGAGGTTGGGGAATCACCACGCGAGAAGGCGAGAGAGCAGCCTCCTGAAGTCGAGCGATCTCGGACTCCATGCCTTTAACCTCCCCTTCCAGAGTGGCTATGCGCGAGTGCATCCTGTCGGCCGTCTCGGCATCCTGCGAGAGGTTTATTCATTAGGGGGAGTTGAAGGTGAACAAAGAAAGGGAAGGAATCGAGAGTGGAGAAACTTACCACACCACCCCGAGCTTTGGCGAGAAGGTTTTCGGCCACGGCCAACCGTTTCTCAAGATCCACAGACTTCTCGCGCTCGGCCGCCAGGCTCACCTCTGAATCCCTCCAGCTCTTATTATTGTAAATCAGACGGCGTGAGACCTGGTGCGAGAGCTCTAGCGAGCGCAGCTGGGATTGCGCGGCCCTCAGGATCAAATCCCGCGAGGGAGGCTCAGCGGCAGGTTCTCGCTCTGCGCCACCGTAAAGGCCAAAGCCCAGAGAAAACGCATGAGCCGTAGGTTGGTCTCGCTCTATCCAGGGAGGAAGGAGGGTAGAGATAGAGACCCGGTTCGCCTCCTTGTCCCATATCAGGGTTGGCTCGCCGGCAGCATCCGGGATCGCCGGGCCCATATTGAAGTTCAGATGAGTGGAGGGAGCCGGGCGGCTGGAAGAGCCCACCTCGCGAGTAGGAGATTTAGAGGGGAGGTTGTCAGCAAGAGAATCAGGTTGACCCGTCCCGCCAATCGGCGAGACGGTACGCTGACCAAGAAGCCGAGAAGGGGATTGGGGAGATTGGGAACCCAAAGAGATGGGGGATAAGGATCCCGACACGTCTACCATCTCAGCAGGAACTTGCTTCGCCTTTCCAGAGGGAAGAGGCGCTCCTTTCTTGACCTTTGTTTTCTTTGAAGGACTCTGGCGAGACGGGGCGGAGCCTTCTGCAGGCCTTTTCTTCAGGGAGAGGGGTAGGTTTTCTCTCGCCGCCTCAGCTGCCATCGTGGCGAGGGCGACATCTTTGGAAGGTTTGATGCTGCTTTTGTAAGGCGGGCGAACGGGAACATTTCTTTCTCCTGGAAAAGGCGAGACGATGCGTTTACAAAAACTATTCGTTAGACCTAGACGAAAATAAAGAGCCCCAGCATTTACCTTCGCCTGGAAGCACAGGAAGGAGGGAGTCGAGGCCCCGCCTCAGGAACTGAACCTCGAAGTTCTTGCCGATGAAGAAGTCACAGAGAAGTTTGTCCGTGCCACTAACCTGGGGAGTGGTATAGAACACCTCGGCTGGCGACACGGGCGCCAGCGGAATGCCACCCATGTTGCCGCGAATAAAGACGAAGCGAGTAAGCCAGTGATGATTCTTGTTAGGCGTCTCGCAAACCTTGAGACCCTGCCCCGTGAAATAGGAAACGCCGTCATTGGCATGGTAGACAAAAAGCTTGCGGAAGGAGTTCAGGCTGAACTCGATTCGCTCCCGGCGCATGTAGCAAGCGAAGGCAACGAGTACCGAGATAGCGTTTGGGTTCAGTTGCGCAGGAACAGCCCCGAAGTATTTGAGAACCTGTTTCACTTCTGGCCAGAGGGGCAACCTCAGCCCCGCTTCGAAATGCGGGACGGGGAAGGCGAGTTCACCGGGATAAAAAGTGTTGATTGACTCGCCCACCTTTGGAGGGCGGGACTCAAAACCTTCCGGCAAGAAATCGCGAGTAAAGGCGTTGTAGTCCTCCTCGGAAATCCGGCCGGGAGGAAAATCATGGTCACCAAACCGCCTCCCGCATCGGCTTCTCCCCTCGCCTTCTTCAGCCTTCCTTTTTCCCATTCTAGACAAAGAGAGCGAAAGGGAGGATGCGAGAAGAACAGGCGAGACGAGGCACCAGCAGGATCAGTTCGCGAGAGAAGGGAGAGAGAGGCGAGGTTTAGGGCGCCGAGACAAATCGAGAGCATGATCCGGGCCCCAGGGATAGGGGGTATTTATAGCCCGTTGGGTAAAGAGAAAAATACGAAGAGGCAAAAAATATAGTGTAAAGGAAGGGGAAGAGTCGGCCGTCCTTCTCTCTCTCCTAGTCTCGATGGGTGTAACCTAACGTAAGTCCCAGGCCGGGGACGAGACAGTATCATAAAAATACAATAAAAATAAAAAGAAAAAGTAATGATTTAAGCATAGATGTGACGCGCGAGTCACAATGTAGAAAAGCACGGTACTAGAGGTAAAAATTATCAAAGGAACTACTAAAAGATGTTATTAAGCAGGCCCATTCAGTAGATCCAAAGAGTTCGGGCGGTAGCCGCGAGAGGAAATGTTATTACACAACGAAGAGCAGTACAAAGAAAATAAAGGCGTAGGGCGGCGCGAGGGATTCAATCCTTATGCCACCGCCAGCGCCCCCCACCGCGAGACCTCGCGCAGGGAGGACGGTGGGGGAGGTGAAAAGCACGAGCCGCATCTACGCCACGGCGCGCGAGACGGAGTTGTTGATCGACCTCGTTCAGAATCGCCTGGGGGTCGGTCTCGTCTATCTCAATGTCAGCATCAACTTCAGAGGTCAAGCGGGCAACCTCCACCTCTAACCAATCAATCTGCCGGTCAGCCGTTTGCTTGTCTTTCTCCAACTCTTGAATCATGATCGCGTGTTTTCGGAACATCTCGGCCACCCTGCGCTTCATCGCCAGCGGATCCATAGGGTCGCAAAGGTAATCTTCTATCTCGTCCATAGGAGGAGGAGGCGAGGAGACCGCTCGCCTCGGGCGCTCCTCAGCAGGCGAGTCTTCGGCAGATGAGTCTACTCGCACATCTGCAAAGGCAAAAGCAGAAGGAAGGACATAATAAAAGGTGGGCGGCCGGAGAGGTTGGAACCAAGGGTAGGGGATTCCTAACCAGAGTGGCGAGAGGTCCCAGCGATATGGGAAGGCTCACCATTCTTCCCACCAAGAGTAGAAGGAGGAGTAGAAGGAGGAGGCGAGACAGGGTTTAGATGATGGCTGGCGAGATGAGTTTGTGTGCTACCAGACTGACTGAGGGGTGCGTGACTTTTCTGAAAACCAACAGCAAAAGGAGCAATGAAAGATAGATAGCGAACAGGTGAGGTATACAAGGATCTTACCTCTTTTCCCTGGGGAAGCGATGGTGTAGGGGGGATGCGTCTCTCCGGGGGATCCGGTATGAGTCCTCCCGACGGGGGAACCAGATCAGTTGTTCTCGCCTTCTTCGGGCGAGAAGAAGAGGGCGGGGGTGAGGAAAAAGTGCGAGCGGGAATTAGGTTCAAGGCAGCCGCACTCGCCTTGTTCCGCTGGCGCACCAACGCGATACGATCGCGAAAGCTTTTGCTAAGAGACATAGCAGCAGGGTGGATGTAGCTGTAACAAAGAGAGGAGGCCTGTTGCATTTGGGGAGGATCCCAATATTTATAGACTCATGGGGGGGAATCTCACCCGAAAAAGATTCCGCTTTAAAGTCGCTGAGATGACGTGAGCCTCGGTTGGACTTTTCTTTTCGGGCTTAGACAACCCCGAAAAGAGCGGGAATTGTGTACAACCTCGGGCTCATGGGAGGGAACCCAGCAGAGAGGAGATTAGAAGAATCCCCAGGAGGAGAAAAGGCCCTAAGCAAGAGGGGCCTAAGGTCGGGTCCACTCGCAATGGGCGAGAGGGGCCTAAAGCGGGGTCCACTCGCAATAGGCGAGAGGAGCCAAAAGGTGGGTCCGCTCGCGCCAGGCGAGAGGGGCCTAAAGATTGGGTCCACTCGCAATGGGTGAGAGGAGCCTAAAGGCGGGTCCGCTCGTGCTAGGCAGGAGGAGCCAAAGGTGAGTCCATTCGCCTGACAGGTGGGGGTCAAAGGAAGATTTTCTATGTGTCGACGGAGGGTCTCTCCTGCGAGGTAATCTTTCTCAGCCGCGAGGTGGTCCTCTCGCCAAGCATCGGGTCGGCAGGAAGAGATAAGGCCAGTTCAGCAATTGGGTGGGAACCGGTTCATTTGGCAAGCGGTTCATCCTTTTTGGCCTTTTTTACTCTTTTACCCTCGGTGGTCTGCTCATAGCCCTTCAGAACAGCGGAGTTTGGCTGTTGGCAGACCCAACCCAGGGTATTCAGGTAATTTCACAGGTGCTTGCTTTGGTTATTTGCAGTTCAAATCCTGAAGCCTATAAATAGACCGGTAAGGTGTCTGAGAAGAGGGCGTGTGGGAACCTGCTTTTTCCTTCTCACTCAGGCACCTAGCTCAGCACTGGCTAGGGGGGGGAAGGATACAAGCCCTTCCGGGTGAGCGGTGGGACCTCCGAGCTGAAGCTCCCGGTCTGTTCCTTTAGGTGTCTTGTTGGGAGCGTGGTTCAAAAAAAGTAAGCGTGGGTTGCAGCCTTAGATCCGAGCTTTTAGGAGAAACTAGTTCGACTGGTTTCAACAGGGTAGATCATAGGAATTGTTAGGGCTAAGATTAGGACTCAATTGAGCCCGATCGGGAAAAGATTTCTCCTGGTTTTTTCGCAAATTAAAGCTTGTCGGGATTTCCGGAATCCGACACTCTGGCGGCTGTGCCGCCGCCTGGCGATAGCCACCACCTCAACGGAGGTGGTGGTGGCGGTGGCCGGCCAGGGAGGTGGCCGAGTGGCCGACGGTTGAGGCTGGAAGTAGCTCCAGGATGTGTTAATCCTACCCATCGATTGGAGGAAGAAGATGAGCCAAGGCCGCTGGATCGTGCGTCAAGATTCGTGCTGGAGCTTATATTATTATTTCATTTTAATGATTTTTGACACATTATTTTAATCACCTTGCAAATTAAATTAAAAATACTTAGATGCTAAATCATAGAAAGTGGTCAACATATAAATTGTATCCCTATGGGTTTACTTTAATTTAAAATTAATTTGAGTGAATTTGGACTTCTGGTTTGACAAGGGCACCCATTTTTGTGGGGTCTATACCTAGGGATATACTGAAACTAAAATGAGTGCCCCCCCCCTTAATCCTTTGTCCAAATGACCTGAAATTTGGATAGGGAGTCACCCTAATCTATTTCTAGGTCCTTCCCAAAAATGAGAATTTTTGGGGACAATTTTTCTATAGTTTTTGAAATCATTTAAATATCTTAGGGTAATTTAATTAGGGCACCACATGACCACCAAACCCTTTCAAATTTTGGTGAGTGGTCCTTGGGGTCATCATGAGGATCTGTATAAATTTTCACCTCTTTTTGAGTTGATTTGAGTAGGAATTGAGCAAACCCTAGCCTTGCGCTAATGAGGGGTATTTAGGTCTAAAGTGCACTTTGTGTTTTGAGTGGTCAAACCACCTCAACAGAGGCTAAAAATTGGGTCACTGGTTTGTTATGACATTTAACACCCCCATATTAGTTATGGGGTGGTTTGGGGTATGATTTCCCTAGGTCCCAAGTTCAAACCATATGTTAGGACTTTGGGGGTTGAGAAGGGCATGGGGTCAAATGCCCATGTATGGATTTTAAAGTTGGTAGATAGGATACTAGGGTAGCTAAGGTACTCTATTAAAAATCTTAGAGGATTTGGAGATGGATAAACCCCTCAAAACCCTAACCCTAGTTTAGGGCACAACACTTGTACATGCAAGATAAGCCACCAAAACTTAATGAAAAGTTGTGAAACTTGGGTAGTGTAGTCATAATGTCATTATAAGCCTTGGATAATTTTATTTGGAATTTCAAATCAATAATTTTAGTAGCACCTTTGCAATACCAGTATTAGCCCTAATTCATTATGTTTTTGTTATGACCTTAATATCCATTAGATGATTATGAAATTGGGCCAGCGTGAGTTTTAGACTATTATGATCATACATGAATTTTATTATAATTTTTAGATGTAAATTTCTAGTACTTACTTCACAGGTATAAAAATATGGGAATATGACTAATAATATATTTAGAGCTCCCTTTTTATTGAAAAATTATGAAACTTGATCAGTAGTGTTTCTCAGTCAATATGCTCATATGGGAATTTTATTGCAATTTTTAGATTAATGATTGTTGTACTTAGTTCATTAACCAATTAACTTGGATTGATATAAAAAATCAAGTTTAGAATTTATTATACACTGATAAATTATAAAACTTGACTTGGAGTGTTTATATGTCTTTATGTTCATCCTTGAATTTTCTAAGAATTATTGAAAGTATATTGGCAGTACTTGTATCTTTAAAATGGTTAATGTAGGTTATGTTCAAAAATTATGTTTAGGGGTTTACGTCTTATTGAAAATTTGGATACCTTGAATTTATTGATAAGTAGTTGTCTTGTATTTATCATAATTTTGTGGAACATTTTGCATGCTTGACAATAGTACTTCATGTTCAAACTAAGGCATTTGGATCTCTTAGAAAATTAAATAAATTATCCAATAAATTAGGAAAATTATAAACTTCTGGATTTAGGCTGATAATGTCATGATAGACCTCCAATAAATATTATAGGGATTTTGGAAGATAATTTGGAGTACCTCTCATTGTATACATCATATACTTTAGGATAGTCTGCGTTTAGTAAAAACTACAAAAATCATAATATGGTGTAAAATAAACTTAGAGAGTTGGGATATTTGTGTATTGCTCTGGTAAGTGAAATGAGTTCATCATCGGGATTTGTGATGGGGTGTGGGAGGTTTGAATAGTGTTAAGTGGTGCTCGGGGTCGACGAAACATTGTCTTCCCCATGGAGAGAGAGAGAAAGAGTCAAAATACACTAAGGTTAGATCCAGTACAACATTAAAGGGATTGGGAGTTGGGTAACAACTAATAATAATAAGTGCCTTGTGAAAGGGAGCTTTGGGCTTCAGCCCATCGTAGTTCCTAGTGCCCTTTGAGAGCCTTTCACGGGGTATGTCGGGGGCAGTCTTGGGCTAACCTAAACTATAGGCAAACTAAATTGCAAGAGTAACTAACATAATTAGGGATTCACATTCACTCACCTCGATGTCTCGGGATATTAGGTTGGTTCACAGGGGTTGTAGGCCCGGGGATTTTGGTGATGGGCAGTTTGGCCCAACGAGCTTTGGCTCGGTTGTTGGTTGTGATGGACGGGATGGTCCGGGGAGCCTTGGCTCGGTAGCTGTTACATAAGGTTGCATGTGCATAATGCATAAGGTGGTGGGTTTCGGTATTGGAGGGTCGATGCACTAATGCCAATACGTCGACTCGACAAGTGTGGTTTAGCACTTCGCCATATAAAGTCCGGTGTGCCAGCCAGCAAGAGTACGTAGGAGCTTCGCTTAGTGCACCAGCGTCGAGGCGTATGATAGGTCTGACTGGTAGTGCAATTATCGGTTTAGAGGTGGGCGAGGCCCAACCCACCGCTTTCGTTTGCCACTACGGAGGTATCCTGAGAGGTTAGGCTCCAGAAAGGGGGAACTAAAGGTCTGTGTACATAGAGTCGAGTGGGTGAGTTGCACTTGCATGATCACATCATGGCATACTTGCATGTCATAGCATAACCATTGCATATAACCTTGACACCTATTGTATAAATTGGTATGAGACGCTTTATATAATAGGCCCTGCAAAATGACCCCTTGGTTTATAAGTTTGCGCTAACGTGTTTATAAGTTAAGGTTTTTATTCAGTAAATATTTATGTATGCTTGCTAGAAAATCGACACCCTATCGTATAAATTGGTATGAGACTTTTTATACGATAGGATCCTTATAGAAGATCCCTTAGCTTATGTGTTTTCATATAAGTTAAGGTTACATATTATACATTCAGTCTTTCTTACTGTCACATGTACTCTTAGAATTGCTAGATTAGTCCCGCCATCACCTGTTATTTGTTATTCTCCACCTTCATTTCCTCTCCTTTCCTCCTCCCCGCTCGGTGTCTAGGAGTCATGGGGAAAGTGGCGGGGGATGATAGGACTTAATCTTTTAGACTAACCGTTTTCGAACCACATCATTTTAGGGGACCGTGGAGCCCAGCATGGAGGAGCATCCCCAGAGGTCGGCACGCTTGGAGATGGGACAGTCCAGTACTAGAGTTCAGACAGCTGGGACTGTGAGTCCCGATCGCTAGTAGTTATTTTAGTTTTGCTTCCGCGATGAGAGATATGTAGTGAGGACATTGATGTACCGGGCATGAGCCCAAGTTTCTGTACTTTTATTATATATGTGGACACTCACTTCGTGGAGAATATTTATTATACATGTGATTCTGGTGGACTTGTTGAGTTTTATTCTTACTCTTATAGTTTTGCTACATTTTTTGCGATCGATATGGCCGGCAGGATCGGAGTTTTGTAGTGAAGACCTTCTCGGGCGTGAAGGTATCACCGTAAAGCGGCGGTTCTGGGCTTAAGACCCCGGTGGTGTAAAAAAAGGAGGGTCTTACACTTACAGACTGTATATTGACTGGACAATTGTTTGAATATCCTCAAAAGGAACTGGTTGGCAACCAGACTCAGTAGTCTGGTCTCCATCATACCATATGGGAGGATGTCCTAGAGTGTCTCTGATGCTATTTGAGATCCAAGTAGCATGCTTAGAGCTTTCCTTTATCATTACTCTCTCCCCCTTTATGACTTCTCTTTCGACATGATCTCTTATGTCATTCTTTTGAAATCTAACTTGACCATCTAAATAGTTAATTCCTGAGGATACAGAATTCTTGACGTTGAGTAGATGCTCATCCAATTCTTTGTGAGAGTCCTTCACTTCCTTAATCACAGAGTATGGATGTGTAAAGATCTTAGATGCAACATCCTTTGAGGTAGAGGTTATCTTGGTCTCCAAAGCAGTAGTCTGCTTAGCTATCTCTGTCAATGTAGTATCATGCATAACTATCATATTCTCATTCATTCTTGTTTAATTTTCCATGACATAACCTAGTTTTATAACTGTGTCATTTTCAACTTTCTGTGACTCCACTTATTGTTTAGCAATGTATACTACTGCATTAACTCCTCTCTTAAAGAAATCAATCATATCTTTCTTCAATAGATTTATCTCAAATCTAATTGACTTGATTTCTTGGGCCAGCTAAAACTGTAACTCCTTGTTGCTTTCATCCACATACTTTTCTAGTTGATTTCTTTATTGATCAAGCATTATCTGTAGTTGAACTAGAAGTGAGCTTGAATCAATTGTAGGAGCAGATGTTGGTCCAGACTAAATAATCTTCTTATAGCTTCTACTTTTCTGCTTTAGTTCAGACAACTTTCTTTTCTTTAACTGAGAGGTTTCTTCCTCCTCAGATTTTGAAGAACTAGCAACCTTGGTGTGAAAATTACTTTCAACTCGAAAAGGCAAGTGTACCTATCGAATTGTAGTACCAAGGTCGTATTCAAACTCAGGAGTGTCAAGTACTGCTACTCACGCTTTAACTATTATTCTACCGTACGATTAATGATGGAGGATTTGAAAAATTAAAATTAAACTGAACGAAATTAAGACGAAACTATAGATTAAAAGACAGCACTTGATCGATGATTCACCATGAAAAGAGATAAGAGAAATAAAAATGTAATTTTATAATTGCGAAATAACTCGACCGTGACGGATCTAAAAATAAGACAAAATCACGCTAGAGCATTAGGTCTCCTAACTTATAGACTCTTTGATCGAAATCTCTTTACAAATCAAAGAAGCCTAAAGTTGCATTAACGAGTTGATCTGCACTATTGGATTTGACTCCAATCCGGAGGATTTACGTCATCATATCTCTAGGGTTGCGTTCAACTCCTTCCTTCTTTGAGTGATCTTTCAAATCACGAGTCTCTTGACTACTATGAAATGAGATCAAAGCCTACTACCGTATACCGGAAATACGGAGTCGACACAAAATAAATCAAAGAAGGATCGAGCAAAATTTTAGCAAAAATAGAATTACGAAGTAAGAAAAATCCTCATCTTAATTCATGGATCCTCATGATCAAATGCTACAAGGAAATTAGCTATGCATATTGGAAAAGAGAACGACAATAATAAGAGAAGAAAATTTCATTTTTTATACTAAAAGGGAAAAAAGTACACAATGCTTTAAACAAAATGATATTATACTACTTAAACAAAATGAGATTACAACAAGGGAAACTAGAAAATAAAATTACAATGAAAAACTCTCTTGACTTGTACTCTCCACTTGCTCTCCCTCCAAAGTCCAACCTCCAAAACATGAGACCATGGGCTCCTTTTATAGATGAAGGGGAAGGTTCTATATGGAAATGAAGAGGGGAGACAAGGGGGTGGTCGGCCATGCATGGTGGGAAGGATTCATGCATAGCAATTAATGAGGGGGAAAGAGGGAGGTTCATGCATGCATTTTCATTTTGAAAAATGAAAAAGAAACAAAATAAAAATAAGAGGTGGTGGATGGTTTTAAATGAGAATGAGAGAAAGGGAAAGAGGGGTGAATGAGAAATAAATAAGAGAGATGGGGTGAGTGGGGAGATGCATGAGGAATAAAGAGAAGAGAAAATAATAAAGGGGAGAGAGAGGGGATGAATGAGGGGGGCCGGCCATGCATGAATGGGGGGAGAAATATTAAAATAAATTGATGAAAAGGAGGGAGGGAGTAGGCCGTGCATTAAATGGGGAGCCATGCAAAGTGGATGGATACATGCATTTTCGGATTGCACTTTGGAGGAGGCTTGGGCTGCTCTTGGAGAGGGCTGGGCTGCACCAATGTGGCATAAAAGAAGTGGTTCGGGATGCTGCATCATTGAAATGGGTTGCTCAATTGAAGTGGGTTGCTGCACTTGGAGTAAAGGGCTCGGATTGCTTCATGGGCTCAGGTAGGGGCTGCACCATGGGCTTGAGTAGGCTTCTCCAAATGGAGGAGGGCTCGGCTTGGACATGAGAGCTGCTTGCTTGAGGGCTCGGCTTGGAACATGTGGGCTGGCCGAGCATAATGGGGGGCTGCATCATGATATGGGCTACACCATAAGTGGTCGGGCAGCATGCATGTCGGACAAGGGCCCCTCCAAAGTGTAGGCTTTGGACCTACAAAACACAACAAAACATTATATTATTATCATAACAAAATATAACTAAACATAATAAAAATATAAAATATATAAAACGAAATAAAACTAAGAACTTATATATCATAATATAACAAAACACAAAACATATAATAAAAAGAACAAAACACAAACAATAAAACTAGAAATTATAATAACAAAACACAAAAGATATTAAACGAGCAATAAAACAAAATAAGTATAAAATAAATAAAAAAATATAAATAAACTTAGGGATTTCTTCTTGTAAACTATACCAAAAACGATGACTAAAAGTAGTCATCAAACTCCCCATGCTTAGACATTTGCTTGCCATCAAGCAAATAGAAATAAAAACTAGGGAAAAACCAAAAAGAAAACAAAAGATATATTTTTTTTTAGGTTCCATAGTTAAGAAAACCAAAATATGATAAATTAAACTATCCTAATTTCCATGTCAAAAACTAGTGGGGTGAGAAATGCACAATAGAAACCTTGAAAGTGGAGGCCTAATAATATCATTAGAACATAAGGAAAAATTACACATTTCTAAGTCTTAAAATAGGGCATCCAAAATAAATGAAAATAAGGAAAACAAAAGTAGAGGTTCTAAATAAACGGTGCATTAACAAACTACTAGGTTGCTAGATAAAAATTAACACTAAAACACCTCAAGGTAACCTCCAAAGAAATCCATCAATGATGATGGCCATAGGCTTGTCCGTTCACACTTTCTCCACTACGCGAATTTACGTTCTAAAGATCAATAGGACTTAAAATAGGCATTAAGACTTGGCTTAGGTAAATAATTAGGAAGTGAAAAGCAAAGATAAAAATGAAGGCTAAGACACACACTAAATCAAGGTTGAGCTCAAAATAAATAAACCATAACCAAAATGAGAAGTGACAAGTATGTCATTTCACCAATTAAAGTAGAGACACAAGACAAGGTCATATATTTTTCTTTTATAAATTTGGCCACAAATAAACTTCATTTTTTCTTTTTTCTTCTTTCTTTTTTTTTTTGATTGCATTTTGATAATAACATTTTTTCATAAAGGAGAGCTCCAAAAATAGGCTTTAAAATTTCCTATTCATCTTTTTTCAAAAAGAGACAACCCATCACACAATGATTTTAAAAATGAGGCTCAAGGTTTAGCGTGCAATAGGAAGGGCATTTTTGGCTTTGGTGAAAAAAAATGAAGAAAAGGTGGAGCTAAATCAAAAAAAACATGGAAAATGCCCAAAATTGTTTTGCAATGGTAATTTTTTTGGTGGGCAAGAAAAGCTCAAACTAGTCAAAGGGTGGCTTAAATCATTTCTAAAGCACGTAAAAATGACGCACATGTTTCGAGAGTCGCTAGGGACAAGTTCTAGACACCAAAAAAGACTACCCCACAAATGAAAAGAGCTAATATTACCTAGCATTAATCATGTAAGCAACTAACCAAATAAAAAGACATAACTACAAATTGCTAAATTATAACGTAAAAAACGGATACCTATATTTTAGAACAAGAAACTAGTAAAACTAAGCTATGTTAAAATGATAAGTGTAGAAAATCGTTTCAAAGAAATCTACATAGAACTACAAAACCGCACGGGCCTACACATCACTAGAAGAAACATGAAAATAAAGATAGAAAATAATTTTAGATTTTGTTTTTCAAATATATTTTATCATATTTTGTGATTTCTATTTTTATAGATTTTTTTTCTTCTTTTTTTTAAGGCTAAAATAAAAGCAATACTAAAGAAGCTTAACAAAACTACACTAATTTTTTTTATTTTGATTTTAAGAAAGCAAAAGATAATTTTTGGATTTTTGAAAGAAAAAGAAAAAAAAACTAACTAAACCCTCCCCCAAGCTTAGATTCTTCATTGTCCTCAATAAAAGAAACAAAAAGAAAAACGAGAAAGAGAAGGAGACTGAGAAGGAGAGAAAAATGCAGAAAGTAAATGAAATAAAAAGAACAGGACTTCCCCGGGTTTGTGAGATGAAGGCGGATGTCGCTCCCCTATGCTTGCTTTGCAGTGCACATGATCATCAGCAGGTTTGATTGGATCCATCTTATATCAGCAACGTTGGAGCGGCAATCACGAACTTGTACTTGAGCCACCGGGAGAAAGAGCAAAATAAAAGCAGAAAAAAATAGAGTCCATGGGCAGGTGCCCAAGATTGTTCTTTATTACAACAATTGAAAGTCCGAATAAATTTAAAAGGTTTCATAATTAGAAGTCCAAAAATAAAAAATAAAATAAAAGTCCACATGAAGAGAAATATCCAAGAGTCCAGAATAAGATTCTCCTTTGCAGGAGACACAGAATAATTAGAAAAATATAATTTAGGTTTATGCCCATTTACTTTAAAGTCACCCTTATCCGGGTGCAAGAGTAGCACGGTTCCATAAGGAAAAACCTGTTTGACCGTAAACGGTGCAGACCATCTAGATTTCAGTTTTCCAGGGAAGATACGTAAACGCGAATTAAAAAGAAGAACCTGATCACCTGGTTTAAACGTTTTAGGATGGCGTAGGTTCTTATCGTGATAAAGTTTTGTGCGTTCTTTATAAATTTTATTATTTTCGTAAGCGTGCGCTCTCCATTCATCGAGTTCATTCAATTGATTTTTCCTATGCTCGCCGACTGAGTGCGGATCGAAATTAAAATACTTTAACGCCCAATACGCTCGGTGTTCTACTTCTATCAGAAGATGACACGATTTTTCATAAACCAATCGGAAAGGAGTACAACCGATGGCGTTCTTGTACGTTGTCCGATAGGCCCAAAGAGCATCGTCTAATTTTAGGGACCAATCTTTACGAGAAGTAGAAACAGTTTTTTCCAAAATTCTTTTTAGTTCTCGATTGACTACCTCGACCTGACCATTAGTTTGGGGGTGATAAGCGGTGGATAATTTATGCGTAATGCCATATTTAGTTAAAGCTTTAGCTAGTTGGGCGTTACAAAAATGGCTCCCCCTATCACTAACCATCGCTCGAGGAAAACCAAAATGTGAAAATAATTTTTTTAAGAAATTTATGACTACGCGAGCGTCGTTACTTGGTAAAGCTTGGGCCTCCGCCCACCTAGAGACGTAATCTACGACGACTAAAATGTATTTATTTCCTAAACTTGAGGGAAATGGGCCGACAAAGTCTATGCCCCACAAATCAAAAACTTCACATTCGAGAAAATAATTTTTTGTCATTTCATTTTTATTAGAGATGTTTCCAGTCCGTTGGCACCGATCACACTCGTTCACAAAGAGTTGCGCATCTTTAAATATGCTTGGCCAGTAAAAGCCAACACTAAGCACTTTGTGGGCGGTGCGGTTTGCTTAAAAATGCCCGCCAATCGGACCTTCATGAACATGCTTTAAAATTTGTTGTCCTTCTTCCTGAGAAACACATCTTCTAACCACCTGATCCGAACAAATGCGAAATAAAAAGGGGTCCTCCCAAAAATAATACTTCAACTCCGAAAAGAATTTCTTCTTTTGGTGAGAAGAGTATTCTTTTGGAAGGGCCGACCACAAGATAATTGGCCAGATCGGCAAACTAGGGGGTAGAAGAAGAAATGTTTAAAATTTGTTCATCCGGAAAAGAGTCATTAATAAAATTTTCATTTAAAATATCAAGTTTGGGATTTTCAAGACGAGAAAGATGATCAGCCGCTAGGTTTTCCGCTCCTTTCTTATCCTGAATCTCCAAGTAAAATTCTTGAAGTAAGAGGATCCAGCGAATAAGACGCGGCTTGGCATCCGGTTTAGAAAGGAGGTACTTCAAAGCGGAATGATCGGTAAAAACAATAACTATAGCAAGAGTAACGTACGGTCGGAATTTATTAAAAGCAAAAATAACAGCTAAGAGTTCCTTTTCAGTTGTAGTGTAATTTTCTTGTGCTGAATTAAGTATTTTGCTAGCGTAGTAGATTGGGTGGAAATTCTTAGCTATACGTTGTCCTATAACCGCACCTACCTCATGATTACTCGCATCACACATTATTTTGAATGGTAAATCCCAAACTGGGGCGATCATAATAGGAGCATTTATAAGTTTGGATTTAATTAATTCAAACGCAGCGAGACAAGATTCATCAAAAACGAAAGGAGTTTCTTTTTCGAGAAGGTGGGTGAGAGGCTTAGTAATTTTTGAAAAGTCTTTAATGAATCGTCGATAAAAACCCGCGTGCCCTAAAAAACTTCTAATCGCTTTAATATTTGTAGGCGGCGGTAACTTTTCAATTACTTCAATTTTGGCCTTGTCCACTTCAATTCCCTTAGCGGAGATTTTGTGGCCAAGGACTAAGCCTTCACGTACCATAAAGTGGCACTTCTCCCAATTTAAAACTAAGTTGGTTTCTTCGCAGCTTTGCAAAACTTTTTCCAAATTTGATAAACATAAGTTAAAGGAGTCGCCAAAAACAGAAAAATCGTCCATAAACACTTCCATAATATTTTCTACGTATTTATCAAAAATAGCAAGCATACACCGCTGAAAGGTAGCGGGTGCATTGCATAACCCGAAAGGAATTCTACGATAAGCAAAAGTTCCGAAGGGGCAAGTGAATGTTGTCTTCTCTTGGTCCTCGGGTGCGATAGGGATTTGGAAGTATCCCTAAAGACCGTCGAGAAAACAATAAAAACTATGCCCGGATAAGCGTTATAAAATTTGATCGATAAAGGGGAGGGGGAAGTGATCTTTACGAGTGGCATCATTTAATTTACGGTAATCGATGCACATTCTCCATCCCGTTACCGTCCTAGTTGGAATTAAATCGTTATTTTCATTTATTACTACCGTGATCTCACCCTTCTTAGGAACAACCTGGACCGGACTTACCCACTGACAATCGGAAATAGGATAAATTATCCCCGCATCTAATAACTTAAGAACCTCACCCTTCACAACCTCTTTCATATTAGGATTAAGAAGACGTTGAGGTTGGACTATACCCTTAGAATTATTTTCAAAAAATATTTTATGAGTACAAAAAGAAGGGCTTATGCCAGAAATGTCGGAAATTTGCCACGCTATAGCTCGGCGATGCTTTTGTAGAACTTCGATCAATTGATCGTTTTCGGATTGAGAGAGATAAGCCGAGATTATAATGGGCAATTTAGAAATTTTTTCAAGAAAGGCATATTTTAGATGATCAGGGAGTGGTTTTAAATCAATATGGGGTGGTTCATCATAAGAGTTTTTCAAATTCTTTTCTTTTTCAAAAATAAGACTTTCATACTTTTTTCTAACAAAGACATAATCATTTTCAAAATTTGCTTGTAATGACATAACTGTGTTTTCAAAATCATTTGAAGAAATTTCAGAAAAAGAAGAGGAAAATTCATTTGAAGAGATGTTAGAAAGAGAAAATGAGGAATCTTCATTTAAAACATCAAGAAAGAAGCATGAGTCATCATTTTTTAAAGAGTTTTTCATTGATTGATTGATAGAAAATGTGACCTCATCATCTCCCACACGCAAAAACAACTTTCTGTTACTAACATCGATGACCGCTCGAGAGGTGGCTAGGAAGGGTCGACCAAGGATAAGAGGGACCTCGACGTCCTCTTCAATATCGAGAATGACAAAATCCACCAGAAGATGAATTTGTTGACCTTCACTAACACATCCTCAATGATACCTAACGGATACTTAATTGACCTATCAGCTAACTGGATACTCATTCTTGTAAGGCTAAGAGTGCCCAATCCTAGCTTTTTGAATAAAGAAAAGGGCATCAAATTGATGCTCGCTCCTAGATCCGCTAACGTATGTTTAACGAACAGATCACCAAAAACACAAGGAATGGAAAAACTACCCGGATCGTTTATCTTTTTAGGAAGATTAGAGTTTTTAATGACCGCCGAGCATTCTTCATTTAAGGTTACATGCGATAAATTTTCTAATTTCTTCTTGTTCGTTAATAAATCTTTAAGATATTTTACATACTTAGGCATTTGACTAATCGCTTCATGAAATGGCAAATTAATATGAATTTGTTTGAACATTTCAAGGAAACATTGGTACTGATCGTCTAGTTTTTCATTCCTAAGTCGAGCCGGATAAGGAGGTGGCAGAAATTCCTTTATAACAACTGGGGCATCATTTTGAACGTCATCATTTTCTTTTCCAAAATCAGAAAAAACAGAAATATCTTTTTCTTTATCAAAAGTAGATTTTCCATTTTCCGTGGGGATAATTGTTTCCACAACAGGGGGGACAATCACCTTTGGCTCTTCCCTTGTGGTGGGCTCGTTAACAACCTTACCGCTCCGAAGGGAAATTGCATTTGCGTGCTCTCTTGGGTTAGGTTTAGTGTTTGAGGGAAGAGTTCCAGGTGGTATCTCGGAAAAAGCCTTGGCAAGTTGCCCGACCTGGTTTTCTAAACTTTTCACGGACCCAGTTAGACTTCTAATATTAGCTTCGTTCGAACTTATATATTTAGAAAGGATCTCTTCCAAAGGGGAAGGTTTTTTAAAGTTTTGGTTTTGTTGTGGTGGTGGTGGTGGTGTAAAATCGTGCGGTGGGCGTACGACATTAGCATTATTACTCTAAGAAAAATTAGGATGGTTACGCCATCCAGGGTGATAAGAGTTCGAAGAAGAATTAAAACCAGGAGGTGCAGAAAAATTAGAAAAAGCAGAAAAATTATTGGCAGAATTATTTTGAGCAGGCCTGGGTATGTTACCCAGATAATCCACCTGCTTGGTAGCAGCAGCAGCATTCACATTTTCAAATACCTTAGCAGCGGAGGCAGCAGTCATCTCTGAAATCTTCTTGTTCAGCATTTCCACTTGCAGCGCCAGTTGTGACACCGAATCCACTTCATAGATACCTGCAGGTTTAGATGGGTGAGTTCTAGATGAATTCCACTGATAAGTGTTCATCGCCATGTCCTCGATAAGCTCAAGAGCGGCTTCCGGAGTTTTGCGGTCCAAAGAACCAGCGGAAGCGGCATCTATCATTTGCTTAGTTTCTTGATTTAGCCCATTGTAAAATGTCTGGACCTGTAACCATACAGGCAGAGCATGATGTGGGCATCTTCTCAAAAGTTATTTGAACCTCTCCCAAGTGTCATAGAGGGTCTCAGAAGCAATTCGAGAGTATGAAGTTATATCATTTCTTAGCTTAGCAGTTTTGGCGGGGGGAAAATATCTTGCAAGAAATTTTTCAGCTAATATGTTCCAAGTATTGATTGATCCTCTTGGAAGAGAACTCAACCACGGTTTGGCTTTGGTTCTTAAGGAGAAGGGAAGAGTCTTAGCCTTATAGCATCGTCTGAGACACCATTAATTTTAAAGGTGTCACAAATTTCAAGAAAACTAGCAATATGTAAGTTTGGATCTTCATCTTGAAATCCGTCGAACTGTACATATTATTGCACCATTTGTATGATGTCAGGCTTAAGCTCGAAGTTATTGTTCGCAATCGCAGGTCGAACAATACTTGTTTTTGTTCCCTCCAGGTTGGGTCGAGCATAATCAGACATGGTCCTTTGCTGAGCCATTCCTGGGGTTGGATCTCCCATTTAAGAATTATAATTACAATCACTGTAGGAATCCTCAACCGCTGTTTGAGAAGTGGAAGCCCCGAATCGTAGTTGTCTATGAAAGGAGCGTTCGATTTCTGGGTCCAAATCAACAAGTAGCGACGGATTCGTGCGGGTCATGCACTAAAAAAATGAAAATGGAGAGAAGAAAAGAAAAGAAATAAAAAAAAAACTTGAATATGAAAAAGATTTTTTTTTTTGGATTTTTGCAGAAGAATAGCGAAAGCGTTTTCAGAATATTGACGAAAAACTGTCCCCGGAGACCGCGCCAAAAACTTGTTGTGAAAATTACTTTCAACTCGAAAAGGCAAGTGTACCTATCGAATTGTAGTACCAAGGTTGTATTTAAACTCGGGAGTGTCAAGTACTGCTACTCACGCTTTAACTATTATTCTATCGTACGATTAATGATGGAGGATTTGAAAAATTAAAATTAAACTGAACGAAATTAAGACGAAACTATAGATTAAAAGATAGCACTTGATCGATGATTCACCGTGAAAAGAGATAAGAGAAATAAAAATGTAATTTTATAATTGCGAAATAACTCGACCGTGACGGATCCGAAAATAAGACAAAATCTCGTTATAGCATTAGGTCTCCTAACTTATAGACTCTTTGATCAAAATCTCGTTACAAATCAAAGAAGCCTAAAGTTGCATTATCGAGGTGATCCGCACTATTGGATTTGACTCCAATCCGGAGGATTTATGTCATCCTATCTCTAGGGTTGCGTTCAACTCCTTCCTTCTTTGAGTGATCTTTCAAATCACGAGTCTCTCGACTACTATGAAATGAGATCAAAGCCTACTACCATATACCAAAAATACGGAGTCGACACAAAATAAATCAAAGAAGGATCGAGCAAAATTTTAGCAAAAATAGAATTACGAAGTAAGAAAAATCCTCATCTCAATTCATGGATCCTCATGATCAAATGCTACAAGGAAATTAGCTGCGCATATTGGAAAAGAGAACGACAATAATAAGAGAAGAAAATTTCATTTTTTTATACTAAAAGGGAAAAAAAGTACACAATGCTTTAAACAAAATGATATTATACTACTTAAACAAAATGAGATTACAACAAGGGAAACTAGAAAATAAAATTACAATGAAAAACTCTCTTGACTTGTACTCTCCACTTGCTCTCCCTCCAAAGTCCAACCTCCAAAACATGAGACCATGGGCTCCTTTTATAGATGAAGGGGAAGGTTCTATATGGAAATGAAGAGGGGAGACAAGGGGGTGGCCGGCCATGCATGGTGGGAAGGATTCATGCATAGCAATTAATGAGTGGGGAAAGAGGGAGGTTCATGCATGCATTTTCATTTTGAAAAATGAAAAAGAAACAAAATAAAAATAAGAGGGGGGATGGATGGGTTTAAATGAGAATGAGAGAAAGGGAAAGAGGGGTTAATGAGAAATAAATAAGAGATATGGGGTGAGTGGGGAGATGCATGAGGAATAAAGAGAAGAGAAAATAATAAAGGGGAGAGAGAGGGGATGAATGAGGGGGCCGGCCATGCATGAATGGGGGGAGAAATATGAAAATAAATTGACGAAAAGGAGGGAGGGAGCAGGCCGTGCATTAAATGTGGAGCCATGCCAAGTGGCTGGATACATGCATTTTCGGACTGCACTTTGGAGGAGGCTTGGGTTGCTCTTGGAGAGGGCCGGGCTGCACCAATGTGGCATAAAAGAAGTGGTTCGGGCTGCTGCATCATTAAAATGGGCTGCTCAATTGAAGTGGGCTGCTGCACTTGGAGTAAAGGGCTCGGATTGCTTCATGGACTCGGGTAGGGGCTGCACCATGGGCTTGAGTAGGCTGCTCCAAATGGAGGAGGGCTCGGCTTGGACATGAGGGCTGCTTGCTTGAGGGCTCGGCTTGGACATGTGGGTTGGCCGAGCATAATGGGGGGGCTACATGATGATATGGGCTGCACCATAAGTGGTCGGGCAGCATGCATGTTGGACAAGGGCCCCTCCAAAGTGAAGGCTTTGGAACTACAAAACACAAAAAAACATTATATTATTATCATAACAAAATATAACTAAACATAATAAAAATATAAAACATATAAAACGAAATAAAACTAAGAACTTATATATCATAATATAACAAAACACAAAACATAAAATAAAAAGAACAAAACACAAACAATAAAACTAGAAATTATAATAACTAAACACAAAAGACATTAAACGAGCAATAAAATAAAATAAGTATAAAATAAAATAAAAAATATAAATAAACTTAGGGATTTCTTCTTATAAACTATACCAAAAACGATGACTAAAAGTAGTCATCACACCTCAACAGATGTAGGTTCTTTATCTATTTCAGTAGTTGGGGCTTCATCTGTTAACTCCCCCTTAACCATTATAACTTCTTAACCAATGTTGGTGTTATCCAGGTTAACCTCATCTTGCTGTGCTACAGCATCAGAAACAATGTCCTCTAGAAGTTCAGTCATCTCCCCTGGATATTTATTTCTTTATTCAGAAGGATTTCTTCTTCAGTCTCCTTGGGGATTGCATCCTCAATCTCTCTATCAGTCATTCCTTGTTCAGGAACCTCTGCTTGCTTCAGCACATTGTCTAGCTCTTGTACTACTTCCATTATTATTGTATTTACTGTATCCATTTCAATATCTGGTAGATCATTGAGGTTCTCCCCCTCAATTGGATCACTATCTGGGATTGTCTCCCCCTACACCTAATCAACAGTTCAAGGTGAGGGCCTTGGAGATTTGTCAGCTATTGTATCATCCTATTTTACTGAGGTAGAACTTTCTTGTTCTTCAGATTCATTGGAAGAATCTTCTTCCACAACTACAGCCTTCTTCTTTTTATCCTTCTCCACTACAGGTGATTCCTTGGATATGACTCTATCCCACCTTACTAAAATTCTCATATCCATTCTTCTCGTATAATTAATTTTAGATCCAATCTTCAGATGTATTTTGTCAGGAATGGCTTGCACCAAGTATTTGCTTAAAATTATGCCCATATTAGGCTTCTTGATACTTTCTATAATTTTGTCAAAGACTACTCTACACTAGTTAGTCTTGATTTTAAAAATAATTCTGGTCATCAGCTTAAACATAAATGCAGAGATCCTATCATGTGCCCCTTTCTTGCATAACAACACATTTCCTACTATTTTAGACATGAATTTGCCTTGGGTATTCATACCCTTCCTGTTCAAGGTGCTTCCAATCTTTGTGGTTGAAGGGAATCCACACCACTTCAAAGAATCAGCAGTCCTGGCAGAATCAAGGTCATCATCCTGATCAATTCTTGGTATTTGAAAAACCTTTGCCAATCTCCTGGTTGTGATTTTAACTTTTGCTCCATTCACTTTATACTTGATCTTGTCTGAGTTTGAATCCAGATGAGCATTGAAGAAGAATTCTGAAACTTCTTATTTCCAGATTTTTGACGGTTCAGAAAGTTGATATTCCAAACCCGCTTCATTGATTAGGTTTATCACATTTCTAATTTCTTCATCCACTAAGTTGAATCCATTGTGAACTAGCTCATACCCCTCAAAGATGTTATCGTTAATCTTAGGAGCCATTGAAGAGGAGAGAAAGGATTGACGAGTGTCGACTAATCTGGGTCTTAGGTCTCAATACTCAGGAATCAAAAACTCAAAAAATCAAAAAAGCATAGTCGACTCCTACACTCATACCCTATTTATAGTCTAACCTTTTCTGAAGACGAAAGGGTGTGTTGCATTTAGACTTTCCAAATATTTTAGGTAAATACCTAGTCTCGACACAAGGAAAAATTGTCTGTCGAGCTGTGTCGACACAAGTCGACACAAGGATAATGTCTCTCGACATATACATTTGGGTCTCGACACCCTTATGTCTCGACACTTATTTTAGTGTCTCGACACATTGCAGTTATGCTGTGTCAACACACTTTCTGGTGTCTCGACACATTACTATTTATAGTGTCAACACACTTTCTGGTGTCTCGACACTTTCTTCTATGTCTCGACACATTCTCTGGTGTCTTGACACAACTTTTAACTTAGTCAAAATTTTGTTCTCTAAAATGTAGATACTTGGCATTTATGAGGTCTCTCTTGATATCTAAATGAGTAAACTTAATTACTAACTAATTATTTTATTCTTATTTTGTATCAGTTTTATGTGTACATCAATTACTCAAGATTCAACATTCCAAGTTCAAACTTAAAGAAATTAAATTTCTCTTCTTCTAGGGGCTTAATAAAAATATCAGCAATTTGTTTATTTGTTGGAATAAATTCTAAACTAATATCTTCTTTTTCTACATGCTCCCTAATAAAGTGATATCTAATTTCAATATATTTTGTTCTACTATGTGACACAGGGTTGTTTTCAATAGAAATAACACTAGTAGAATCACAAAATAAAGGAATTTTACTTAACTTTATGTTGTAATCTTATAATTGATGTTGAATCTAAACCAATTGTGCACAACAACTTCCAGCTGAAATGTACTCAGATTCAGTAGTGGATATTGCTACACTTATTTGCTTTTTACTGCTCCAAGATACTAGCCTTCTCCCAAAAAATTGACATGAACCTGATGTGATTTTCCTATCTTCCTTATATCCTGCATAATCAACATCTGAAAAGCCTGTTAGTTCAAAATCACTATTCCTGGGATACCATAAGCCAAGATTAGGTGTGTTCTTTAGATATCTCAATATTCTTTTAATTGTTGTATAGTGAGATTCTTTAGGGCATGCTTGATACCTAGCACAGACACAAGTGGCATACATTATGTCTGGTCTGTTGGCTGTTAGATAGAGCAGTGATCCAACTATGCCCTTATACAAGGTGATATTAACTGGCTTGTCAGCACCATCCTTGTCTATAGATATACTGGACCCTTAGGAGTTCTCATTGAAGTGGTTGTTTTCATGTTATACTTCTTGATTAACTCCTTGATGAACTTAGAGTGACTAATGAAAAGTCCATCTATAGTTTGCTTAACTTGGAGACCCAAGAAAAACTTGAGTTCACTCATGCTACTCATCTAAAACTTACCTTGCATAAGTTTGGCAAACTTAGTGCAAAGTGACTCATTAGTAGAACCAAATATAATATCATCTATATATATTTGTACTAAGATGGTCTTACCTTTGACTTCCCTTAGGAATAGTGTTTTGTCTATTTTCCCTCTTGAGAATTTATTATCCAGAAAGAACTTAGACAGATTCTCATACCAAGCCCTTGGGGCTTGTTTTAATCCATAGAGAGCTCTTAATAACAAATAAACATGATTAGGTTTAGTAGAGTCAACAAAACCTGATGATTGCTCAACATAGACCCTTTCTTTAAGGTTACCATTTAGGAAGGCAGACTTCACATCCATTTAGTGAACTTTGAATCCTTTATAGGATGCAAATGCCAGGAAGTGCCCAATAGCCTCCAATCTAGCCACTGGTGCAAATGTTTGATCAAAGTTTATACTCTCTTCTTATCTATATCCCTTTGCAACCAGTCTAGCTTTGTTTCTTACTATAACACCATTCTCATCTAGTTTGTTCATGTATATCCATTTAGTTCCCATGATGTTATAGTTATCTGGTCTGGGAACCAGCTTCCAGACTTTACATCTCTTGAACTGGTTCAGTTCTTCCTGCATTGCACCTATCCAAAATGGATCTATATTGGCTTCTTCAAATTTCTTTGGTTCTGTTTGTGATAGAAAACTTAAGTACATCATAGTGTTGTGATGTCCACTTCTTATGGTCACACCCTGAGCTGCATCTCCAATGATCAATTCCCTTGGATTATCCCTTAAATGTCTGACAGCAACAGGTACTGTGACTTCTTCTCTTGGACCAGCTACATCTTGTTGCTGAGTTTCATCTTCTAACTGTTCCTGTACAAGTACTTCTTCAACAATGTTGACTCCATCTTGTATATTTTGGCTTGTTGGAACTGAATCTTCTATAGACAGCTCCTTTAGCTTCAAGTCTTCTCTTATTGTACTTGATGTACCTGGCTTATCATTGTAAAACATAGAATTTTCATCAAATACAACATGAACGGACTCCTCCACAACTTGATCCCTCAAGTTGTAAACCCTATAGGTCTTACTGTGGTTACTAAACCAACAAATATGCCTTCATAGGACTTCTCAACAAATTTAGTTATGTATGTTTTCCCATTATTAAGGATAAAATATCTACATCCAAAGATTCTAAAATAGACCAAGTTTGGTTTTCTGCTCTTCATTAGTTCATAAGGGATCTTATTCAACCTTTTACTGATTGAAGCTTTATTAAGAACATGACATGCTGTGTGAATTTCTTCAACCCAAAAATATTTTGGGAGAGAAGAATCACTCAGCATGGTTCTTCCAGCTTCAATAAGAGTTCTGTTCTTTCTCTCAGCAATTTCATTTTGATGGGGTGTTCTTGGAGTGGAAAACTCTTGCTGAATCCAAAGTTCTTCACAAAACTTTATCATGCATTCAGATTGAAATTCAGTTCCATTATCACTTCTGATTCTAACCACAAAATTGTTCAATTCATTCTGTATTTGTTTGACAAATGTCTTGAAGACATCAGGAGTTTCAGACTTTTTTTCTTAGAAAGAAAACCCTAGTAAAACTGGAATAATCATCAACAATCACAAAAGTGTAGACTTTCCTTCCTAGACTATGAACTGGCATAGGGCCAAACAAGTCCATATGCAAGAGGTATAAACACCTCATTGAGTCTTTGATTTCAATACTTTTGAATGAAGCTTTGGTCTGTTTGCCTTTTTGGTATGCAGAGAAAATGCTCCCCTAAGAGCATTTAGTGTTAGGATCATTCCTAACTAGCTCTTTACTAAAAAGTTTGCATATGGTTTTATAGTTCAAATGATCTAGCCTCTTGTGCCATTTGACACAGTGTGAGGCTTTCTCATTTGCAACTAGACATAAGGATGAGTCTAACTTTAAATAAAGAAAATTCAAACAATACACATTCTCACACCTAGTGCCTATCAAGATGACCTCTTGGTCACTTGACTTCTTTATTAGGCACTCATCCTTATGGAATGAAATGTGATAGCCAAGGCCACAAAGTTGGCTTATATATGCTTATAAGTTGTGTTGTAACCCTTCCACATAAGCTACTCTAGTGAAAGTGACTAAGCCATTTGAGATCTTACCATAACCTTTGGTAATTCCTTTGTCAGCTCAACCAAAGATCAACTTTGGTCCATTCTTCATATGGATAAATTCCCTCAAATTGCTCCTTGTTCCATCCATGTGTCTAGAACACCCACTATCTAAGTACCAGATGGGCCTATCTCTGGTGCTTGGGCATTCTTGCAAAATTAGAATTTATTTTTCCTTAGGAACCCAAATTATCTTGGGTCCTAGGTTCTTATTAGTTGTGGCTCCATTGAGACAACTTGTGAACTTCTTAATTGGGTATATTTTTGAGCATAAGACATAGTGTTATTGAAGCAATAGTCCAAGTCAAAGTGTCCTACCTTTCCACAACACCAGCATTCATATTTATTGTACCTTCTCTTTGGAGGAACAGAAGGAACTTTGTGTTGGCATTCCTTAGGACAGGAATCAACAAACTTGACAGTTGTATTTTGACTGGGAGCAAAATGGTTGTTTTGTTTCTCAGTTACAACAGTCCTCCTTAGAGCAAGCACATTAGGAATTGCTTTCCTATTCACATATGATTTTGGTCCAACTGGTCTAGACTTCTGGGTTTCTTTTCCCTTAGTCTGAAACACAGGTTGTGGAATGACTGGACCCTTTTGTCCTGTCATCTTTTTTCCTCTTCTTCTTTTAGGTTTAACATAACAAAGTCCACTTCCAGGTGTTCCTGAGAAGGTATCTATAATGGACAGCATAGTTTTAGGTTTATAAAATAGCTGTACTAGTCTTTTCTCATTCAGAAGTTTGAGTTCTAACTCCTGAATGATTGCATATTTTTGTTTATCAACATAATTTGATCATCAATGATCTTAGTCAGCTTTGCTAACTTTGAGCTTTGAAGACCTATCTTATGAGTATCCATCTTATGATGATACTCAAGACCTTTTAGTGATGCAATCTATATAGTTCGTTCTTTGACAAGCTTCTTGTTATTTACAAGAGCTTTCAACAGTTTTCCAAATTTGACCGTGAGCTGCTGCAGTTCAGTCTCAGGGTTAGACTTATGTGAATCAAACTTTGAGTCACATGAGTCTAGCTCATCCACAGTCTCATGAACAGAATTTGTAGAATAACAGGAATTGTCAAAGATTACCTGAGTATCCTGACATTCATCAATTTTTGTATCTGGATTATCAGACAGTGCCATCAAATTAACCTCTATATCATATTCAGAATCACCATAGTGTGATGAAGTTGTGGAGTTATTGCCCTTGTATATGGCCTCTCTGATGAATTCTTCTTCGTAGGAGAACAGTCCGGCATGTTCTTCTTCTGATTCAGTTGAATCAGTATCACTATCAAATAAGTTCTTTGGCTTCTTTGCCATCAGACCCTTTTCTGATTTTTTGTCTTTATAGAACTTCTTTTCTTTTGACTTTTTGTTCTCCTTTCTTTTTACTAGACAGTCAACAATAATATGTCTAGGCATGTTACATCAATAACAGATAATGTCAGTCTTAAATTGTTTATTCTGATGAAAACCATACTTGACCACAGATTTGCCTCTATGTTTGTTTTTTCTTTTACTGGAACTTGGTCCAGTTGATTTCTTCTTATTCCACTGCTTCCTTCTTCTCATCATTTTCTTGAATTGCCTAGTAAGTAGTGTCAATTCATCATCTAATAATTCTTCTGATGAAGAACAAGTTCAAATGCTATCTATATCTTCATACCTTCTTGGTGATGATGTGATTTCTCTTCTATACTTCTTTGAAGTATCTGCTTTGAAGGCCATAAATTTAGTCTGAGTAGAACTTCTGGCAGATTCAGCTTCAGCTTTTCTAGAATTTAGTTGAAGCTCATGTGATAATAGCTTCCCATATAAGTCTTGGGGTAATTTGTTTCTTAGATTCCTCATTTCTCTTACAACACAAATCTTGATGTCCCATTCTTTATTTAGGGCAAAAATTTGTCATTAAGCTCATAATGTGAGAATTCTCTGTCATAATTCTTTAAGTCATTTACTATTCTAAAGAACTTTTCATAACATAGTTCTATAGAATCAATCTTTTCTTATCTGAATGTCTCATACTGTTGATTTAGTAGAGACTTTCTGTCATCTCTTACTTCTTTTGTGCTTTCCATGTAGACTATGAGAGTTTCACACATCTCCTTAGATGTTTTACAGTGCACTAGATTCTGAAAAGTTGAATTATCTATTGCATTGACAATTATATTTTAAGCTCTTTTATCTATGGTGGCAAGAACCACCTCATCCTTTATCATTTCAGATAGTTTCTTAGGAGTTTGAACATTTGCATCTAGGACAGATATCTTCATTGGAATATACGGTGCTTCTTGTACAGTGACAAAGATTTTTGGATCTGAAACCTCCATAAACAATTTCACTGTCTACATCCATATAACAAAGTTATCCTTAGTACATATTGGCAGTTTCATATAGCTGAGTTCTCTATGAGATTCAGAAGCCATTAGATCTGATATTTTTCAACTACCCTTTGGATCTTTCTGACTGTTAAGTCTTTCTTGAATAACCTCCCTCTGATACCACTTGAAAGATAATCATATGGGTAGATAATCACCTAGAGGGGGGGTGAATAGGTGTCTTTTAAAATTCTTTGTCACTTAGATTAACTGTTCAATAGATATTATGTTCAGCAGATAATATACTTGAGAAATAAGCTTCACAATAACTCAACACAATTAAACCTCAGAACACAGCACAAGCACAAACAAATCACAACACAGAGAATTTATAGTGGTTACCCTATCTAGGGTACATATATCCACTTCCCCCTTCTTCGTCATTAGCAATGTGCTATATAAGGTTATATCTCCTCCTCTTCAACTCAGATCCAAATATCTTACAGGTTCAATTTCTGTTAAAAAACCTACACTCTGATTAACATGTCCTATCTCAGAGATTCACCCAATCTCCTACCTCAGGTCCCTCATGTGTAAGACCCCCCCCCCCCCCGAATACAAAACACGACACAAGGTGAGTCTTATGCCCAAAACAGTCGTCTTGCGGTAGTACTAGCACTCGGGCTAGCCTCTACAAGACGCCTATTCTGCCGGCCTTTACCAATATCAATCATGCCAACCCAACCAGAATAAAAATCAGAAGTCAAATCCACACAAAGCATATAATTGTCCAAAAGTATAACATATAAAGAAGCTACAACAAGCTTCTAGAATCAGAGTATGTAAAAACTTTGCCCAAAAGGGTTACATCAAAAATATTTCACACTTACACCAGTAACCGACGGTAGCGACGGCACCGTCCCTTCAGGCCCTGCCATCCTGGCCTGGTTGTCCTGCTGCATAATCTGCGGCTGCTCTACCTGCGGGGTTTCCTCCTAAAAAAGAAGACGTAGCAATCGTTAGTCATAAAGACTAAGTGGCTTTCACATCGCTCCCTCGGCGACTCCTCGACACCAGGCGGAGAAATGGATAGAGGTACAATATATATAAAGTATGTAAGCATAAGTACAAGCAGGTGGCATAGACTGAATATTATCATGTATGCAAAGCAGCTTAATAAGTGAGTAACATATTATTCTAGCAATTCTACCATCTACAACAGCATAAGAATATATAAAGTTATAACAGAAAGTAACTCAACTTATATGAATGCCCATACAAACATATAAGTTGAGGATCGCTCAGCAGTATGTAAATCATCGTATAGGAGTGCCCATACAAGCTTATACAATGAGAATCTTGTGTATGCAATGAAGTGTAATGACATGTATGCAATGCAATGACTCACCCATGATCACGCGCATGCAATCGCTATATCGACACAGACTTTTAGTTCCCACTATTTGAGCAGGTAGCTAACCTCTCATGTGTCATCCGTCGTGGCCAGATGGTGACAGTAGAGTGGGAATCTCCACTACTAGCCTGGCATCCACACTACCAAGCCTAGGCCTTCGTACGCCTCAACGCTAAGAACACAACAGCGGAGCTCACACGTGTACTACGACTCAGCGGGAGTCTCGGGTATATGTGCACTGAGAACCAAGCCCCAAACTGGCCTATGTTGAGACCTGGAAAGAGCCTCGGAAAAAGCACGATGACCAAGCCAAACTGTTCACTTGGCACGGAAGGAGCCCCGGGACGTGAACACAGAGGACCAAGCCCAACTGCCCAAAGTCTATCTGTCAAATCTCATCGGTGTGACGATTGGCGAGCCCGTAGACCTGTCACACTATCCTTAACCCGGGATTATGACACCACGTGTCGACTCACACCGCATGCAATACCATATCATCGTGGAATGGAAGGAGCCTCGGATCAAACACGAGGACCAAGCCCAACCGTCCACTTGGCACGGAAGGAGCCTCGGGACATGAACATCGAGGACCAATCCCAACGGTCTATTTATAACTCTTCTCAACATTACCAACCAGTGTGATCAAACACCCGCACTCACACCCTTTTACAATCCTGTTCCCAAGACACCTTACGGGTTTACCACAAACACAGGTGGCGAACCACCTCATACAATGAACCATCTTAGACTTCCCTATATGACAAGCCTCATGACCATGCATCACTGTTGGGTATTGTTTCTACAATGTACCTGATTTGAAGAAGCCCCTGAACCAGCTAAGGTGAATTGACAATGTATTTGACGATATTTCTTCAAGATTATGTTTGCAGCTATTCTATGCTAAGTACACACCAATGTTAGGGTGCAGTGAGTTAATATACTCGGGTCTGCGCAACGTAATCCCTCGTTGAGCAGATCAGTGTGTTGACTCATGTGTGCTCTCTCTATTGGAGTGTACTTATTTTCAAGTATAGGGTTTAGATAATTCAAGAGCAGAGGAGGAGCAAGGATGGGTCAAAGACCAAGTCATGGGAAGAAAGTAGAAAAATCAGCAAAGTTAGAATCGACGGGAATCACTAAGTGATTCTCGCCGATTCGACGGGAATCACTCACTAGTGATTCCCGCCGAATCGTCGAGAATCACTCGCCGATTCCCGCCAACTTCATCCGACTGACAGTTCGCCTTAAAGAATTCTGCTAAGTCAGAATCGACGAGAATCATTAACTGATTCTCGCCGAATCGTCGAGAATGACTTTGCATTCTCGCTGATTCGTCGAGAATGGTCTTGATTCTCGCTGATTCCCTCCGGATGGCAAGCTTTTCAACTGAAACTCTACCAAGGATAATTTGACGAGAATCATGAGTGATTCCCGTCGACTTCGACGGGAATCACCAATGATTCCCGCCGACTTCGACGGGAATCACCAATGAATCCCGCCGACTTCGATGGGAATCACCAATGATTCCCGCTGAATTTGCCTTAGGTGATTTTTATCTGCTCGCTGGACCGAACCAAGATAACAGGCGCTGATTAGACCGGGCTTAGGGTTTCTTCTTGTGGGGCCCACAACGGTCTTGTAGGGTTGATCTACAGTATATATACTCGCCTACTTTGAAGTTATGAAGGCATCAATAATTATAGCAAAGAAAACGAGAAAGAATTACGGCCGCCGAGCGTGACCTAGCCGATCGCAGACTTCCTCCCGTCGCTGTTGCCGCTCGCAAGCCGTCGCCACTCACAAAGTAGTCGCCACTGGAGATCGCTGATCTTGAGTGATCTCCCGACGACAGAACCGAGGCTAAGTAGTGCGTCTCACGCTTCTCTCTTGAGATCCCTTATCTCTCGATCTGTTAAAAGAAGTTAAATCTTCATTCCGAATCGATTGAGACGACCGATCCGATTGAGATCATTGGTAGACCTTGCTTGACTCGTCAAGAAGTTTGGATCTACAAAGCATCGCCGCCATAATCATTTGCCGCCACCGATCTCGGGAAGATCCTCTCCAAGAGAGTGCTCCGATCATGGACTCTTCGTCTTCATCAAGAACACATCAACGAATGAAGAGGGACATCGGGTTCTCCATACTTGAAGTTTGTATTTTTCATACATTCTAATTTTCGTGTTGTTGTAAAGGAATAGTAATTCCTCGTTGTAAGGGTTGGGTGCAACCCGTGGTGGAGGAGTAGTGACTCCTTCGGGTGGAAGGGTTTCTTCCATAGTGTGAGGATTGAATTTCAATCCGTTTGGTGAAGTGACCGAGTCGTCCCTTGTTGGGAGATAGGTCGAAGGGGGAGAGTGGACGTACCCAAATCGGGGAACCACTATAATTGATTTTGTGCTCTTCTGTGTTGTGGTTGTTTTCTTGTGCAGGTTATTATTTATTCCGCAAAAGACTGAAAATCACATATCCCCCCATAGGTGAAGTTAGTTGACACTAGATAACTTTCAAGTGGTATCAGAGGGAGGTTGCTCGTCAATAAGGTTAACACCTTGAGTAAGATACCGGTTCTAGTGTCAAGAAGCAAGAATATCTCTGAAATGGAAGGACTCAAGTATTCAGGGAAGATCCCAGTGTGCACCAAGCTGAACTTTCCTATCTGGAAGGAAAGGATCAGGTACTACATGGAAGCAGTCGGCCCACGACTCTTCATGATAGTGGAGGAGGGACCTTATATCCCCACTAAGGCCTCCACCATTGATCCAATTAAGAAAGTGCCCAAGAAACTTTCTGAAATGGATAAGGATGAGGTGGTGCTTGTCGGACTTGACAAGAAAGCTCAGAACATTCTGGTAAGCGCCATCGATGATTCCATGATGAAGGTTTTCTGCAACTGCAGGACTGCCAAGGATATTTGGCACTGCCTGATCATCCTGATGGAAGGCACTGATGAAGTAAGGGATGATCGAAGATCCCTTCTAAACTAGAAGTACGAGGCCTTCAGGCAAGATCCCAAGGAAGAAATCGGAGTGACATTCGAGAACTTCCTGAAGATCATCAATACCCTGAAGGGCTATGGCAGAGTGTTCACCGATGGTGAACTAAATGACAAATTCCTTAGATCCCTTACTAAGGAATGGGACACAAAGATCTGCGCCATCAGAGAATTTGGCAGGCTGGCAGAAACAGATCCCCAGATTCTGTTTGGGAAACTTCTGTCCTATGAGCTTCAGCTGAACACCGGAAAAGCAGAAGAAGAAGCCGAGAAAGCCGCTGCCCGAGAGAAGACTGTGGCCCTAAAAGCCAATCACTCAAGGAAAGGCAAGGGTGCAGCCTCGTCCCGTTCTCGGAAAATGGATGAGTAAGAGACTCTGAGCCATGCTCTTCCGGCTCAGAGCTATCTGAAGAAGACTTCTCCCTCATCACTCGGGAGTTCAAGAAGTTCCTCAAGTTGAGGAATCAAAGAAAGAGAGACGTCTCCTCTTCCAGACATCAGAAGAATAATTATTCTTCTGACAGGTATGAATCCAAACAGAACAAATATCGCTCTAATGATATTATTTGCTTTGGATGCAATAAGTCAGGTCACGTTGTTGCTAACTGCCACCAAAGCAAGAGAGATAAGGGGAAGGGAGAGGAGCACAAGTCCTCTAGAGATAAGAAGAAGGAGAGGAGCTACATTGCCAAAAAGCCCAAGACACTGAGTGAGTCTGATTCCTCAGACCCCAGTGATGATAAGGAAGCCTACTTTGGGATAGTGGGTCGCTCTGACTCAGAAGGAGACTGCCCCCCCCCCCATTTACTGGGAAGGTAAAAGATCGTACCCCCCTCTCTGACTCTAACTATGAGTCTCCTGATGATGATCTCGAGGACAGCCCATCTGCCCGTAAAGCTGAGCTCCTCCAAAAGTATGAGCTTCTGCTCAATACTTTTGAGGAATGTCGCAAGAGGTTGAGGACTCAGAAAAAGGAAGTCAAATTTCTTAAGGCTGAGGGTGTGTCTCTAAGAGAAGAGATCACTAGCTTGATCTCTCTCCGACAGGAACACCTGGGCCTGACTTCTGAGAACTCAGGGTCTTTGAGGCTCCTTGACCTAAAACAGGAAGAAATCAATAAGTTGGAAGAACAGCTTGCGGCAGAAAGGAAGATTGTCAAAAGCTTCTCCATGCCCAAGACCATTCTTCCTCTGGTTGATGAATTCTCTGCTCAGGCTAAGGGGGCTGGCTCAGGGCATGTGGGTGTGCCTGGTAAATCATCCAGGAGAAACAGAAAGCAGAGGAAAAATAAGACTGCTAAGAAGGCCTCTACTGCAGAAAAGGGAAAGGCTCCACTTGATCCTGTTTTATTCAGAAAGCCTGGCTTTCCCTGCAATGAGCAGGACTTTGAGTCAACCTATGACCACTTCTTCCGGCCCTCGGTTGAAAAGCCCAAGAGCCGGTATGATGGTTGGGCCTTCCCCCGCAACTACGGTGAGAGTGTCTTCAAGGCACCTTATGAGGAAATCAAAGTGGAGGATTATGGCCACTTCTCTAGCGGCCATAATAGCAAGCAGGCACCAAAAGCCAAGCCTTTTATACTGAAGGAACAAGAGGTGAAGAAATCATGTGACTGTTGTCATCATGATACCTCCACCTCCAGATCCAAGGCCCCGGCTGGACCCACCGTTCTGAGGGTGAAGCAGGAGCCTAGGAAACGGTACAACAGATTTGACTGTTGGTGTTGTGGCAAAGTTGGTCACTTTGCCGTGGATTGCTGGTTTAATCCAAGATACAACGAGACTCCTCATGTTAGCAATGCGAGACCGACCACTCGTAGGGTTAACCATCCGAGGGGGAGTGTGCTAACCAGGAATCTAGGACCTAAGTTCGATTGGGTTCCTAAGGGAAATAGATTCTGTTTTGCAGGTATGTCCAAAGGCCACCAAAACGCCTATCTGGTACTTGGACAGTGGATGTTCCTGGCATATGACTGGGACAAGAAGCCTGCTGCGTGATTACTCTCCAGTTGAAAATGGACAAGAAGTCATCTTTGGAGGATCAGATCGAGGAGTCGCCAAAGGTTACGGTATGATTTCCAACGGTATAATCTCTATCACCGACGTGGCCTATGTTAAAGGGTTAAATCATAACCTGATCAGTGTAAGTCAGTTGTGCAATAAAGGATATGACATTAAGTTCTGCAAGGATAAGTGCTTGATAATATCGTGTGCCTCTTCGGAGACGGTATTAACTGGCATTAGGAGCAGAAATATCTTTTGCTTAGATTTTCTTAGCTTAGATTCTTCTACCCCCGTGTGCCTAGTAGCAAAATGCAGTGCATCTCTTTATGAACAATGACACAAGAGATTAGCACATATTAATTTCAAGACAATTAATATGTTGTTTTCTAAGAATTTAGTAAGGGATGCCCCTACTATTAAGTGCATCAAGGATAGCCCTTGTCCTGCATGCCAGAAGGGAAAATAGACTCGGGCTACCTTTAAGGGCATTGCAGACAAAGACTCCTCCAGATGTCTCTATCTTCTGCATATGGACTTGTTCGGTCCAGTGCAAGTTCATAGCTTAGGAGGCAAATCGTATACGCTAGTGATTGTTGATGATCACTCTCGATTTACGTGGGTGTTCTTTTTGAAACGAAAGTCAGATACGTTTGATATCTTCACGAGTTTTGTCAAGCAGATTCAGAACGAACTTAACTGCTCAGTGGTCAAAATCAGAAGTGACCATGGAACAGAATTCGAGTCTGGTGCTATGATAGAATTTTGTGAAGAACTTGGTATCTTTCATGAGTTTTCCTCCCCGCATACTCCACAGCAAAACGGAGTTGCGGAGAGGAGAAATAGAACGCTCATTGAAGCATGTATAACAATGTTGAATGACGCATCTCTTCCAGAGTATTTCTGGGCAGAGGCTGTCAACACGGCTTGTCATGTGCAGAACCGAGCGTTGATCAACAAGAATCATCGTAAGATGCCTTATGAGCTATTGCAAGGCAGGAAACCGACCATGTCCTATTTGAGGATTTTTGGTTGCGGATGCTATGTACTAAATAATGGGAAGTACCCACGTACTAAATTCGGAGAAAAATGCTTTGAAGGCATCTTCATGGACTATAGTAGCCATAGTCGGGCATATAGGGTCTTCAATAAGAAAACCCTAGTGGTAGAGGAGTCCATTAATGTTGTATTTTATGAAGGAAGCTTGCTTAACAGTACTTCTTCTAGTGGCATTCTTGAAGATGCAGGTGCAAGACTTGAACAGCTAAGTCTCGATGAGACCGCTAAAGATGCAACTCCCAAGTACATCAAGGTCTCCACCTCAAAGTCAACCGGAGATGATGACTGTCAGGATGGAGAAATCCTCCCAAAAGAGGGAGGAGCCCAAGAAAATGTTAGAGCTCCTGATGCAAGACTCCTAGAGCTCCGACACGTGAGGGATCATCCCAGAGATCAGATCATAGGAGATCCTCGTGACGGTGTCAGAACTCGGAGAGGTACAATTAACGAGATTTTACACCTTAGTTTTCTGTCACAGGTTGAGCCAAAGAAGTTCGACGAAGCGAACAAAGATACGTCATGGATATTGGCCATGCAAGATGAACTGCATCAATTCGAATGATGCAACGTCTGGACGCTTGTTCCCAGACCAAAGAACCAGAATGTGATCGACACCAAGTGGATCTTCAGAAACAAACTGGATGAACACGGTGTCATCATAAAGAACAAGGCCAGGCTGGTGGCTCAAGGTTACAGACAGGAGGAGGGGATTGACTTCGACCAAACCTTTGCACCAGTTGCAAGGCTCGAGGCGATCAGATTGTTCCTGGCGTATGCTTCTCACAAAGGATTCACTATCTATCAGATGGACGTGAAATCTGTGTTCATAAATAAAAATTTGAAAGAGGAAGTATATGTCGTGCAACCCCCAGGTTTTGTTAATCCTACTTTCCCTAATCATGTCTATTTTCTTAATAAAGCATTATATGGCTTAAAACAAGCTCCTCGATCTTGGTATGAGACTCTGTCCAGTTTTCTTCTTGAGAATAAGTTCTCGATAGGAAAAATAGGCAAGACATTGTTTCTTAGAGAAGTCAAAGGCAAGATCTTGCTGGTGCAAATCTATGTGGATGATATAATATTCGGCTCAACGGACAACAATCTTTGCAAAAAGTTTTCTAAACTTATGCAAGGAAAGTTTGAAATGAGCAGCATGGGAGAGCTAAAGTATTTTTTGGGACTTCAAGTGAAATAGTATGAGGATGGAATTTTCATCTCTCAGATGAAGTTCACAAATGAACTCCTCAAGAAATTCGAAATGGAGAATACAACCTCTATGAGGACTCCAATGGGATCCACTGTGTCTCTAGACAATGATGAGAAAGGGAAACCTTTTGATGAAACCAAATACAGAAACATAATTGGATCCCTGCTCTACCATACTGCTAGTAGACCGGATATTATGTTTTCCACATGTGTATGTGCCATATATCAGGTGAACACTAAGGAATCTCATTATGTCGCTGCAAAGCAAATTCTTAGATACCTTAAAGGTACACCAAATCTTGGCTTGTGGTACCCAAGAAACAATAATGTCGAGCTGATAGGATTTTCAGATGCTGACTTTGTAGGAAGCAGGGATGATAGGAAAAGTACTTCCGGGACGTGCCAATTCCTCGGAAGAAGACTTATTTCTTGGAACAGTAAGAAGCATGAATTGTGTCGCAACCTCCACGGCTGAATCTGAGTACAGCTCAGCAGGTAGCTGTTGCGCACAACTTCTATGGATCAGAAATCAGCTCAAAGATTATGACTTGCAGTTCAGCGAAATTCCAATGTATTGCGACTCCTCGAGCACAATAGCAATTGCGAACAATCCTGTGTCGCACAGTAGAACAAAGCATATTGAAGTGCGCTATCACTTCATTCGGGAGCATGTGGAGAACAAAGACATATCTCTCTGCTATGTCCCCACGGATAAGCAGGTTGCAGATATCTTCACAATGCCCCTTGACGAGGCCAAGTTCAGTTTCTTCAAAACTGAACTCGGCATGCTGAACTATGAAGAGTAAAAACTGTAAGGATCCAGGCTCTTGAATCAAGGGGGAGCATCGACAAGGAACTCAAGCTCAAGTACGGATGCAAGATCTGAGGGGGAGCAGGTGGCTTAGAGTGAAGTCCCAGATTTGCAGAAGCCGAAAAGGGGGAGAATACCCTCTCGTCTAAGGCTAAGGTGGCTGCCAACGTTAAGTATGCTCTCAGGAAAATGGTAATGAATTTCACTCTAAACTGAATTGTTCAGTTTATGTTTTATTCCCATCTGTTTTATTCACCTTAGCTTGTAGGGTTTAGGCTTCTTCAAATAGGGGGAGATTGTTGGGTATTGTATCCACAATGTACCTGATTTGAAGAAGCCCCTGAACCAGCTAAGGTGAATTGACAATGTATTTGACGATATTTCTTCAAGATTGTGCTTGCAGCTATTCTATGCTAAGTACACACCAATGTCAGGGTGCAGTGGGTTAATATACACGGGTCTGTGCAACGTAATCCCTCATTGAGCAGATCAGTGTGTTGACTCATGTGTGCTCTCTCTATTGGAGTGTACTTATTTTCAAGTACAGGGTTAAGATAATTCAAGAGCAGAGGAAGAGCAAGGATGGGTCAAAGACCAAGTCATGGGAAGAAAGTAGAAAAATCAGCTAAGTCAGAATCAACGAGAATCACTAAGTGATTCTCGGCGATGATTCCCGCCGAATCGTCGAGAATCACTCATTGATTCCCGCCAACTTCATCCGGCTGACAGTTCGCCTTAAAGAATTCTGCTAAGTCAGAATCGACGAGAATCATTAACTGATTCTCGCCGAATCGTCGAGAATGACTTTGCATTCTCGCCGATTCGTCGAGAATGGTCTTGATTCTCGCTGATTCCCTCCGGATGGCAAGCTTTTCAACTGAAACTCTACCAAGGATAATTCGACGAGAATCATGAGTGATTCCTGCCGACTTCAACGGGAATCACCAATGATTCCCGCCGAATTTGCCTTAGGCGATTTTTATCTGCTCGCTGGACCGAACCAAGATAACAGGCGATGATTAGACCGGGCTTAGGGTTTCTTCTTGTGGGGCCCACAACGGTCTTGTAGGGTTGATCTACAGTATATATACTCGCATATTTTGAAGTTACGAAGGCATCAATAATTATAGCGAAGAAAACGAGAAAGGATTACGGCCGCCGAGCGTGACCTAGCTGATCGCGGACTTCCTCCCATCGCCGTCGCCGCTCACAAGCCGTCGCCGCTCGCGAAGTAGTCGCCGCTGCAGATCGCTGATCTTGAGTGATCTCCCGACGACAGAACCAAGGCTAAGTAGTGTGTCTCACGCTTCTCTCTCGAGATCCCTTGTCTCTCGATTTGTTGAAAGAAGTTAGATCTTCATTCTGAATCGATTAAGACGACCGATCCGATTGAGATCGTTGGTAGACCTTGCTTGACTCGTCAAGAAGTTTGGATCTACAAAGCATCGCCGCCGCAATCATTTGTCGTCGCCGATCTCGGGAAGATCCTCTCCAAGAGAGTGCTCCTGTCGTGGACTCTTCATCTTCATCAAGAACACATCAACGAACAAAGAGGGACATCGGGTTCTCCATACTTGAAGTTTGTATTTTTCATACATTCTAATTTTCGTGTTGTTGTAAAGGAATAGTGATTCCTCGTTGTAAGGGTTGGGTGCAACCCGTGGTGGAGGAGTAGTGACTCCTTCGGGTGGAAGGGTTTCTTTCATAGTGTGAGGATTGGATTTCAATCCGTTTGGTGAAGTGACCGAGTCGTCCCTTGTTGGGAGATAGGTCGAAGGGGGAGAGTAGACGTACCCAAATCGGGGAATCACTATAATTGCTTTTGTACTCTTCTGTGTTGTGGTTGTTTTCGTGTGCAAGTTATTATTTATTCCACAAAAGACTGCAAATCACCTATCCCCCCCCCCATAGGTGAAGTTAGTTGACACTAGATAACTTTCAATCACTCTTTCGGCCAACATGATTACGTCTAAACTATGGTCACATAACTTTAACATCACCGACCAAATACACAAGTTCAAGACAATCTTGTTATTAATCGACGAATTACCATTCGTTCACTAACCCCCACCAAATTGTTTCGTTCAATTCAATTTCATTTCACCATTGTTTATGTGGGGTCTATCTAACAATTTCATCACTCGTTGAATTATCACGGTTAGACATATTATAATTCGCCAAAACCTCAACGTCAATTTGTTACAAGATCTCTACCGAGTCCAAACCCGATTCTACACCAACCTAGGAAATTCAGGTGTAGAACACCTTTTTGACAGCAACTTCGACCAGAGATTCCCGAGGCTACTGGAATCCGTTGAATATGTGTAACCCCTCGATGGAAAACCTTTCCATGGGTTACAATTATCATGTTCAGTCTACAAGCCAGGTCAAACTGTATCACACATGAAATTGGCTCCAAAGCCTGCTGCGTGCAGAATACATTTTCTGCACGCTTAGCCTGACAAACTCTCTACTTAGATCAGACTTACCCGTGGCTACGGACTTCACCTAAAGACGTGTAACCACTAGTTGGAAAGGTATTTCCAAGGGCTACGACTTTTGTGTTTAGTTGAAAGCCCAGATATGGCCATATCATGTCTGAAAATGGCCAAGAAGATCGCTGCGTGCAGAACACAGATTTCTGCACGCATCTTAAGGCAGAATGTACGACATCGGTTCATCTTCCTCCTCTAGCCGACCTTCCCAAATCACTTCAGAAATTCCTCCTCCCTTATTCACTCTCATGAGGCCATTTCTCTTCACGAAATCATCTCCCTATCATCACATAAAAAGAAGGAGAGGTTGAATACATCACTATCCATAGAGCACAAGCCCTAGAATGGCCTCTTCCAAGGAAGATCATCATCTCACAAGTCTAGACTCTTTTGAGTCGACATCTCAGCTAGGAATAACTACAGATCTAGCACCAAGGGAGAGGGGAGGAAGCTCATCTCGTTTTCGGCATTTCCACCATTTCCGTCCATGGATATTGTCACCCTTCGCGGCGACATCTTCTTCTCCTTGGCGGCGGCGGCGGTTCTTCACGGAGTATAGTTGATTCCAACAACTCCTTCCCTCCTCCAGCAGTTTCTCCAGAAAATGGCTTGGAAGAGAATGAAAAACGGCTAGGGTTCCATTTCCCCCTTTTGTTTAGAAACGACACGGGTAGGGACACGCTCGTGTCCCTACCCGTATCCTGCTCGGGTGAATCGGCGTCGACGGTTAAAGTGTCATTTGGACACCAACACGGGTTGGGACACGCTCGTGTCCACTACCCATGTCACGCGACACGGTCGTGTTCATGCCTGTGTTCTTACCTGTATCCTGCTCGGGAGACACGGCCGGCTTCCTGGAGATATGCACACGGGTAGGGACACGCCCGTGTCTCTACCCGTGTCTTGCTCGGGACACATTTTGTTGATCTCCACTCGACGCACACGGGTAGGGACACGCTCATGTCTCTACCCGTGTCCTACTCGGGACAAGCCTTGTTGAGTTCCACTCAATGCCTCTCGAGTTCTACTCGATGCATATGGGTAGGGACACGCCTGTGTCTCTACCCGTGTCCAATTCTGGACCAATTTCTCTTTTCCACACGAGTATAAGCCTAGTCGCATGCACTCCCTGAGCCCAAGTCAGCTCTTTTGACACAAAAGCGTGCACGAGGGGCCTATCGCGAATCAGGACATTACATCATGAATCATATCTCAGCCTTTATAACACAGACTTATACCTCAGTGATCCCACTCAAATCACCTACCTCAGGTCCCTCAAGAACCCTACCTCAGCTTTTATAAATTAGGCTTATAACTTAGAGATTAACTCTCATACCCACTCAGATCTCACTGAGATCTTTAAAAAATTAAGGGTAAATATAATCAAAAAACCAATCTGTAATCTGGCTTATCTGAATGAATTCAGATTCTTCAATTCAGCTGCACTCGATTAAATCTTGATGAATAATCTGGCTGAAAAGATGCCTCTCTGGATCTGCAATCTTCTTGATGATCGGTTTGATTTCCTTGAAGAATTTGTAGAACAAATCCACTTGAATCTTCTGATCACTTGATGAAAGGATCTGAAGATCTTCTTGAAGACTTTCGTCTTCCTTCTCTTCCTTGGAATTGTCGTCCTCCACTAACTTGGAAGAAATTAGAATGAGAATTTATGATCTGTTAAAAATTTCTTTCTTCTGTGAAGACAACCCCTCTATTTATAGCCTTTGTGGATTGCTGGATTCTGATTGATGACATCAGCATGTGACATCATACTTAAAATTCTCCTTTAAACTATTTCTGTTGAGATACCACGTTACTGTAGCTGATGTGACATTTCTGTCTTATCTTGACACTTTTGTGTTGACTCTACACATCTTCAAAAACATAAGTGTCGAGATGTCCAAAGTGTCTTGACACTATATTACTTATGTAACACCCCAAAATCTTAAGATGGAGTCAGGCTGGGTGACACGGCCTGGGATACATGCGTGCCCCAGGGCGTGTCCAGGCACACGGCCTGGGACACGGGCATGTCCTAGGGCGTGTCCTTCTCTCGAGGCGTCGACTCGAGTACTCGAGAACTGATCATCGAGAGGCGACACGGCCTGGAACACGGGCGTGTCCCAAGGCGTGTCCTGCTCGGGAGAAAATCGATGGCGTTGAGTGGTGCTGAGAGAAATGGCGTTGAGTGGCGTTGAGTGTGGAACACGGCCTGTAACACGGGCGTGTCACAGGGGCATGTTGGACACACAGCCAGGGATACGGGCGTGTGCCTTAGTCGTGTCCTGCTCAGGTGATTTGTGATTGTGTTACAATCGGTAACACGGCCAGTCACACGGCCATGTCAAAGTGACACGGGTGTGTCTGCCCGGTGACACGGGCGTGTTGGAGCCCGTGTTCTGGTTCATTTTGAGTCGGTTCGTACACCGCTTGGGGGACACGGCCCTGGACACAGGCGTGTCACAGGCCGTGTCAAGTCAAAAATCGAATTCTGGGCAGATCTTGGCCATCCAATTATTTCTATTTGGATCCAATGGCCCTGGTCTTTTCCTGCAGTGATAAGATTGAGTAGTAGCTTCTTCTCTCATTCTTATCAAGAGAGAGAAAGAGAGAGAGCTTGAAGGATAAGGAGGAGAAGATCAAGGCTTTGGTGGTGCTCCCGCGGTCCGATTTGCGATCCGAGGCTAGTTTAGTAGTGGCAAAGCTGATGCGGTGCTTTCTAACCGGCCAGATTTTCGATGGCTCCCAAGAGAGCGTCAAGGGTAACGATCTTCCTTCTTGGACATGTGAAGTCCTCATTTATGCATGAGTAAGGAATCCTCTCCACCAAAAGGTGGAAAAAGTAGGTGATTCTAGTGGGTGATAGTTGTTATCCCCAGATTAAGTCTGCATATAGACCCGAAAAAGTGTAGTACGGGATAGGCATGTTGTGTGAAGCCCATCTGGACATGTTGGTCTGGATTGGTGATGTTGCATTAATGCACCAGAGAAGACTCTGCGTATACTCGTGTAGTTAGTGGGGTCGTTGGGTTATGCCTGTGAAGGGGAGTAGCAGGAAGTACTGGATTGTGGAACTCCAGGAAATGCCCTCGTGCTGTATGTGTTGTGGCTACGATGTAGCTAGTCCTTGATGGACGATGAAGCCAGTCCTAAGTGGACAGTGTGGCTATTGTGACGCCAGTCCTTGGTGGACGTTATGGAGATTGGGAGGTGCGAGCTCTAGAATGCCTCGTGCCGAACAGGAAAGGTGAAGCAGACCCACGCCTTTTATTATAGCCGCAAGTATGATGTGCTTGGTGAGGGCAAGGCGACTTGAGCAACGGGGGGTGGCGGATCTGTACCTGCGTTATGTTGACTGTATAAGGAAGTGCCAAGGCATTAGGCTTTCGTTAGTAGCATAATAAGAGTCTTAGGCCTGCGCGCCAGTAAGACTGAATGCTCATTGGTGTTGATCCCGATTCGCCGGTGTACCCAAAAGTGTGCCTGAGAGCACAGATCATCGGGTCAATTGTTATATTGCTCTGCAGGGAAGGAATGCCTCTGCCCCAGGAAAGGGGTAGGATTGTTATAAATTGGTCAGCTGAATGCTGACCGTTGCCTTGTTTGCCACCTTCTGGGTGGATTGTCCCTGCGCAGGTGCTGGAGAGCCGAGCGGAAAATGAAGGGTTGATGCCTCTGCTACTACTGTTGCCGCTCTTGCTGTTGCTACTAGCCCTTGAAGGCTAGCTTTTGTAGTTTCTGTTATTCATGTATGGCCGGCCTGCGCGCCAATGTCTGTAATCCATACTGTTTAAAGAGGAACAGTAAGGCCTTAAGGCCAAACTGTAGTATTTGTTATGCCCTCGTTTGAGTGGTCGTATATAACGTTGGATTATATATATCCAGTGGATATTCCTGCTATGAGTTCAGCAACTTGCGTATCTTTTCCGCTAGCATGCTCTGTGTTAGGATGCGTTGATGGTATTATCTTGTGACCTCACCGTCTATTTATAGCATATAGTGTGAGGGCCCCGGCCGGACCCTCTATTATATGTTATTTAACGGGTGGAGTCATTACAACTTAAGTGTTCTTAGAAGGTGACGAGACATCTTAGCAGTCTCGATACAATTTTACTTAGAAGAATTTTCAGGTTGAACTTGAAAGTGTCGACACAGTTGACTTGTCTCGACACAATTGTCATCTGTGTCGACATATGTAAATCTACACTATGTAGAGACAGTTGAATTATCTCGACACAACTGTATGATGGGTGTCGACTCTTTTATACTTACTTTAATTCTTCACTGTGTCGAAATAGTTAAATTATCTCAACACTCCAGTCTGCTGGTGTCGACACTTATTTAAGTCTACACTTCAGTCTTCTTTGTGTCGAGACAGTTGTATTGTCTTGACACAATTGTCTTAAGCTTTAAAGTGTCGAGATATTTGACTTGTATCAACACTGCTGACTTAGTTTTCAAGGTGTTGAGATAGTTGACTTGTCTCGACACTGCTGTTATTGAATCTTCAATGTGTCGAGTTAGCTGACTTGTCTCGACACTGCTGACTTAGTTTTCAAGGTGTCGAGATAACAGACTTGTCTCGACACAACTTCTGCAACGACATAGTTGAAGTGTGTCGACACTTTTGTACTTAGACAATTTTCTACACTGCAAGTTGCTAGATGCTGACTGTGCTGACTTCACTCAGCAATTTGCTGACTTCACTCGACTCTTTTGTACTTAGACAATTTTCTTCACTTTTTAGTCAGCTTCTTAAAGTCCACCTGTCAATGTAACTTGGACTACTTGTCAAATCAATATGAAATAGGCAACCTGCAAGCCTGAACTGAAATATACATCAAATACATATTTGTGTATATCATTGAGTTGAAAGGGCTTCTTCAAATCAAGTACATTGTGTCCAATGTACCCAACACTTCTACTTTTTAAGAAAGGATCAAGTCACAAATATTCCTCCGGATTCCTCCCCAGGAATGACCCTGGATACTCCTGCAACATCAAATAATAATGGACTCTAAGTTCAACCATGTCGCTAAAGCAAGAGTGGGGGGGGGAAGACCTAACTAATCACATTAGAGAGATAAGTCCCCGACACTAACGCTCGGTGACAATTGTCAAAGGTAGCGCACGATATGCAAGTAGCGTGAAGAACAAGATACTTCTAGATCACCGCAATGTGCAAAGCTCAAAATAGGAGAACTTCTCCGTAAAATGTCGTAAGGATAGCTAAACGCACCAAAACATATTACTACGCAAGGTTGCGTTTACCGTTATAAAGACAAAAGCAATGCGAATATTAGTAATTGCTGAACCATAACAACTAATGTCAGATACGAGATCTTTACCTCGCTGAGTTGACACCGACTAACACCAAGAAATCAACATACACATCCAGGTTTGGCGAAAAGGACTTCTCACGCTGCAGGCAAAGAATAATTTGTTGTGCATACATAATGAAATGATTCAAAGTTCACGACCCCAATGCAAAGTAATTAAGGTCACAAATTTCTGAGCTCATCGCTTTGCAGATCATGACCCGCAAAAAATTTGGGGGTATTTGTTGGGGTTCCCCATAAAGATTTTTGAGTCAAACTAGATCAAAATGTTAGAGCAACACAACACGACTTATTCAGCCACGCGCATGGACCACGATTGCTCGAATGACCCTAAAACGGCCCCAAAGGGGATGAACACGAAGCCACACATAGATGTCGCCGGACACAAGCAAACGCGACCGCTGCCATGCTATCACAGCCGACGCGGCCTGAGGCCTACGTCACACATATGTGCTTGCACCGTGCACTGGTGTGCGGCCAGTGTGCACACACCCCTTACACGCACACGCACATGATGTACACACGTGCACACACACAGGCGGGGCGCGAACGACCCCTGCAGGCGACTAGGGCGGGCGCATTCGCCCCGGGCAGGTCATGGTTATTAGGACCGCAATCCGGATCATAAGATCCCATGATCCAGATTTTGTAAATTAATTAGGATCTTACCTATGATCTAAATCAACACATCTACGACTAAGATCGTGATCCGGATCTTAAGATCTTTAGGATCGCGATCCTGGACCAATTCTACCAGTCTGACCAAAGGGAGCTAGAAACATGTCCAACTATATCCAGACTTCATTCAACCGCTCCAACGCCCATAACTCATTGCTTAACCATATCCAAATCCCTCCCCCATACCCCAACATAGAATTATATCATGTTATTTTACCGTATCCCAAGTGTCAATTACCGACTGTAAATGGAGGCCAATAACATCGTCTTCATTCGCTTCCAGTTTAGACAATGCCTTCCTTTTCCTTCCTTATCAGGTTCAATTTCAAGTGATGTTAGTGTATTATCTTATGTTTTTGCGTATGAGCAATCAAGCGGGTTGTAATCTAGTGGCTTCCTACTTCTTAATTTAAGGATGACGTCTTCTCTTCTTTTCTAGCATACGAGCAATTTAGCAGTTAGAAAACCAATATACAAACAATTCAAGCTTCATGCTTCCAGCGTATGAGCAATCAAGCAGTCTGAGCTCGTCTTCCTGCTTCCAGCATACTAGCAATCCATCAGTCTTGGTTCGCCTTCCTGCTTACAGCATTCAAGCAATCCAGCAGTCTGGGGTTGTCTTCCTGCTTCTAGGCTTCTACCAATCCATCAGTCTAGATTTGTTTTTATTATTGTTGGGTATTGTATCCACAATGTACCTGATTTGAAGAAGCCCCTGGAACAGCTAAGGTGAATTGACATTGTATTTGATCAGTTGTCTTCAAGTTATGCTTGCAGTTATTCCTCGCTAAGTACACACCAATGTCAGGGTGCAGTAGGTCAATATACACGGGTCTGCGCAACGTAATCCCTCGTTGAGCAGATCAGTGTGTTGGCTTACGTGTACTCTCTCTATTGGAGTGTACTTATTTACAAGTACAGGGCTGTGATAGATCAAGAGCAGTCAAGGAGCAAGGATGGGCCAAAGAGCAGCTCACGGGTGGAAAGACGAAAAATCGTCTAAGTAGAAATCGTCGAGAATCACTAAGTGATTCTCGCCGATTCGACGAGAATCACTAAGTGATTCTCGTCGAATCGTCGAGAATCACTCGCTGATTCTTGCCGATTGCAGCCGGCTGTCTCAACGCCGTCTTGATTTCTGCTTAAGGCAGAATCGTCGAGAATCACTAGCTTATTCTCGCCGAATCGATGAGAATGACTTTGCATTCTCGCTGATTCGTCGAGAATGAATGTTGATTCTCGCCGATTCTCTCCGGATGGCAAGATCTTCAGCCAGAATTCTGCCTAGTAGAATTCGGCGAGAATCATAAGTGATTCTCGCCGATTCGTCGAGAATCACCAATGATTCTCGCCGAATTTGCCTTAGGCGAATTTCTACTGCTCGCTGGACCGGTCCAAATATTCAGGCGCTGTTTTGAACCGGAGCTAGGGTTTCCTTGGTGGGGCGCAGCGGTCATAATGTATGACCTATAGTATAAATACTGTTGTATTTCGATCATTACAGATACGCAATACTACGAATACACAAGAAAGAAAAACCGAGCTATCGACGTGACTAGATCGCGGATTTCTCTTCCGCCGCCGCCGTCGCTGCTCGGGAAGTAGTCGCCGCCGTTGATCGTGGATACCTCCTGATCCCCCGGCGACAGAAGCTTTGCCAAGCAACGCATCTCACGTGTCCTTCTTGAGATCCTTTGTTTCCTGGTTTGTAGATCGGGAATACCTTCCCTTTTCGAATCGATCGAGACGATTGATCCAAGGAAGACCGTTTGTAGACTTTGCTAGCATAGCTACGAAGGTTGGATCTCTAAAAGCTCAGCCGCCGCACTTCTTGCCGTCGTCGATCCCAAACGCCAAGTCGCCGCTCTTCTTGCCGCCCCCGGTTTCGTGGAGATTCATTCTAAGTGAGAGCTAAGGTCGTGGACTCTTCGTCTTCGTCAAGAACGCGTCATCGAACGAAGAGGGACACCTAGCCTCCATAAGAAGTTTGTATATTTTATACATTCCATTTTATTTTTGTTGTAAAGGAACGTAGGTTCCTCGTTGTAAGAGTTGGGTGCAACTCGTGGTGGGGGAGTGGTGACTCCTTCATTTGGAAGGGTTCCTTCCGTTAGTGTGTGGATTGGATTTCAATCCGGTTGGTGAAGTGACTGAGTCGTCCCTTGTTGGGAGATAGGTCGAAGGGGGAAAGTGGACGTACCCAAATTGGGGAACCACTATAAATTGCCTGTGTTTTTCTGTGCTGTGTTGTTTTGTTTATTTGTGCAGGTATAGTTTTAATTCCGCAAAAATGCTGCAAGACACCTATTCCCCCCCCCCCCATAGGTGAAGGTAGTTGGCACTAGGTGGACTTTTAAAGTGGTATCAGAGGGAGGTTACTCATCAAAGGGGTTAACACCTCGAGTAAGTTCCTGCCACTAGTGTCAAGAAGAAGACAGATATCTACTATAGACGGACTCAAGTACTCAAGCAAGATCCCAGTGTGCACCAGGCTAAACTTTCCTATCTGGAAAGAAAGGATTAGATTTTACATGGAAGCAGTCGACCCTCGACTCTTCATGGTCGAGGTGGAGGGACCTTATATTCCCACTAAGGCCTCCACCATTGATCCTACCAAAAAGGTGCCAAAGAAGCTTTCTGAAATGGACAAGGACGAGATGGTGCTGGTCGGACTTGACAAGAAGGCATAGAACATACTAATCAGCGCAGTCGATGACTCCATGATACAGAACTTCTGCAACTACAGGACAACCAAGGATATCTGGCACAGCTTGATTATCCTGATGGAGGGCACAGATGAAGTGAGGGATGATCGGAGATCCCTCCTGAACCAGAAATATGAGGCCTTCAGGCAGGGGCCCAAGGAAGAGATCGGAGTTACCTTCGAGAACTTCCTCAAGATTGTCAATGCTCTCAAGGGATATGGAAGAGTGTTCACTAATGGTGAACTTAATGATAAATTCATTAGGTCCCTTACTAAGGAATTGGACACGAAGATCTGCGCCATCCGAGAGTTTGGCAGATTAGCTGAAACTGATCCTCAGATACTCTTTGGGAAGCTCATGTCCTATGAGCTCCAGTTGAACACGAGGAAGCTGAAGAAGAAGCAGAGAAGGCCGCAGCCAAGGAAAAGACTGTGGCCCTAAAAGCCATTCACTCCAGGAAGGGCAAGGGTGCGGCTTCATCCCGTGCGGGGAAAAAGGATGAGGAGGAAGACTCCGAGCCATGCTCCTCCGGCTCAGAGTTGTCTGAAGAAGACTTCTCCCTCATCACCCGAGAATTCAAGAAGTTCCTCAAGATGAGGAATCAAAGAAAGAGGGACGGCTCCTCCTCCAGAAATCAGAAGAAGAATTATTCTTCTGACAGGTATGAATCAAAACCGAACAAACATCGTCATACTGACATCATTTGTTTTGGGTGCAATAAGCCAGTACACGTCGTGGCCGACTGCCATCAAGGCAAGAGAGAGAAGGGGAAGGGAGAAGAGCACAGAACCTCTAGAGATAAAAAGAAGGAGAGGAGCTACATCGCCAAAAAGTCAAAGACACTAAGTGAGTCTGATTCCTCAGACTCCAGTGATGATGAGGAAGCCTACTTCGGGCTGGTGGGTCGCTCTGACTCAGAAGGAGAATTCCCCCCATTCACTAGGAAGGTAAAAGCTCGTACCCCCCTCTCCGACTCTGACTATGAGTCTCCTGATGATGATCTCGAGGACAGCCCATCTGCCCGAGAAGCTGAGCTCCTCGAAAAGTATGAGCTTATGCTCAACACCTTCGAGGAATGCCGCAAGAGATTGAGGGCTCAGAAAAAGGAAGTCAAATTCCTTAAGGTCGAGGGTGTCTCCCTAAAGGAAGAGATCACTAGCTTGATTTCTCTCCGACAGGAGCACCTAGACCTGATCTCTAAGCACTCAGAGTCTCTAAGTCTCCTTAACCTTAAACAGGAAGAAATCAAAAAGTTGGAAGAACAACTTACGGCAGAAAAGAAGATTGTCCAAAGCTTCTCTATGCCAAAGACTGTTCTTCCACAGGTTGATACCTTCTCTGCTCAGGCTAAGGGGGCTGGCTTGGGGCATGTGGGTGTGCCTGGTAAATCATCCAGGAGAAACAAAAAGCAGAGGAGAAATAAGGCTGCTAAGAAGGCCTCTACTACAGAAAAGGGAAAGGCCCCACTCAACCCTGTTGTATTCAGGAAGTCTGGCTATCCCTGCAATGAACAGGACTTTGAGTCAACCTATGACCACTTCTTACGAACCTCGGTTGAAAAGCCCAAGAGCCGGTATGAGGGGTGGGTCTTCCCCCGCAACTTTGGCGAGAGTGTCTTCAAGGCACCTTATGAGGAAGTTCAAATGGAGGATTATGGCCACTTCTCTAGCGGCCATAATAGGAAGCAGGCACCCAAGGCCAAGCCTGTTACACTGAGAAACCAGGAGGTGAAGAAATCATGCGACTGTTGTCATCATGATGCCTCCACCTCCAGGTCCAAGGCTCCGGCTGAACCTTCTGTTCCAAGGGTGAAGCAGGTGCCTAGGAGAAAGTATAACAGATTTGACTGCTAGTGCTGTGGAAAAGTTGGTCACTTTGTCATGGATTGCTGGTTTAATCCGAGGAATAACGAGACTCCTCATGTTGGCAATGCGAGGCATACCACTCGTAGGGCTAACCATCCGAGGGGGAGTATGCTAACCAGGAATCTAGGACCCAAGTTCGATTGGGTTCATAAGGGAAATTAATTCTATTTTGCAGGAATGTCCAAAGGCCACCAAAACTCCCATATGGTACTTGGACAGTGGATGCTCCTGGCATATGACCGAGACAAGAAGCCTGCTGCGTGATTACTCTCCAGTCGAGAATGGACCCAAAGTCATCTTTGGGGGATCAGATCGAGGAGTCACCAGGGGTTAATGTATGATTTCCAACGGTATAATTTCTATCACCAACGTGACTTACGTTGAAGGGTTAAATCATAACCTGATCAGTGTAAGTCAGTTATGTGATAAAGGTTATGACGTTAAGTTCTGCAAGGATAAATGCCTGATAATATCGTGTGCCTCTTCGGAGACGGTATTAACAGGCATTAGGAGCAGAAATATCTTCTGCTTAGATTTTCTTAGTTTAGATTCATCTACCCCCGTATGCCTAGTAGCAACAGGCAGTGCATCTCTTTGTGAACAATGGCATAAGAGATTGGCACATATTAATTTCAAGACAAATAGTATGCTGTTTTCTAAAAACTTAGTAAGGGATGCTCCCATCATTAAGTGCATCAAAGATAGCCCCTGTCCTGCATGCCAGAAGGGCACACAGACTCGGGCTACCTTTAAGGGCATAGTTGACAAAGACTCCTCCAGATGTCTTTATCTTCTGCATATGGACTTGTTTGGTCCAATGCAAGTTCATAGCTTGGGAGGCAAGTCTTATACGCTAGTGATTGTTGATGATCACTCTCGGTTTACTTGGGTGTTCTTCTTAAAACGCAAGTCTGATACGTTTGACATCTTCACCAGTTTTGTCAGGCAGATTCAGAACGAACTTAACTGCTCGGTGGTCAAAATCAGAAGTGACCATAGAACAGAGTTCGAGTCTGGTGCTATGACAGAGTTCTGTGAAGAACTTGGTATCTTTCATGAGTTTTCCTCCCCGCGCACTCCTCAGCAGAATGGAGTTGCGGAGAGGAGAAATAGAACGCTCATTGAAGCCTGCACGACAATGTTGAATGACGATTCTCTCCCAGAATATTTTTGGGCAGAGGCTGTCAATACGGCGTGTCATGTACAAAACCGGGCCTTGATCAACAAGAGTCATCATAAGACGCCTTATGAGCTACTGAAAGGCAGGAAGCCAATGATGTCCTATTTTAGGATCTTTGGCTGCAGATGTTATGTACTGAATAACGGGAAGTACCCGTGTACTAAGTTTGGTGAAAAATGCTTCGAAGGCATATTCATGGGCTATAGTAGCCATTGTCGGGCTTATAGGGTTTTCAATAAAAAAACCCTAGTGGTAGAGGAATTAATAAATGTTGTATTTGATGAAAGAAGCTTGCTTAATTGCAATTCTTCCAGTGGTTTTCTTGAAGATGCAGGTGCAAGAATCGAACAGCTATACCTGGATGAGCCCGATAAAGATGCAACTCCAAAGTACGTCAAGGTCTCCACCTACACGACGATCGGAGATGATGACGGTCAGGATGGAGTAGTCCTCCCTGAAGAGGAAGGAGCCCCAGAAAATGCTAGAGCTCCTGATGCAAGACTATTAGAGCTCCAACATGTGAGGGATCATCCCAGAAATCAAATCATCGGAGATCCTCGAGACGGTGTCAGAACTCGCCGAGGTACACTTAACGAGTTTCTGCATTTTAGCTTCCTATCGCAGGTTGAGCCAAAGAAGTTCGACGAAGCAAACAAAGATGCGTCTTGGATATTGGCCATGCAAGATGAGCTGCATCAATTCGAACGATGCAACGTCTGGACGCTGGTTCCTGGACCAAAGACGCAAAACGTGATTGGCATCAAGTGGATCTTCAGAAACAAGCTGGATGAACACAGGGTCATCATCAAGAACAAGGCCAGACTGGTGGCTCAAGGATACAGATAGGAGGAGGGGATCGACTTCGACCAAACGTTTGCACCAGTTGTAAGGCTCGAGGCAATCAGACTGTTTCTAGCATATGCCTCTCACAAAGGATTCACAGTCTATCAGATGGACGTGAAATCAGCATTCTTGAATGGAGACCTGAAAGAGGAAGTATACGTCGCTCAACCCCCTGGTTTTGTCAATCCTACTTATCCTACTCATGTATACTTTCTTAATAAAGCTCTATATGGCTTAAAACAAGCTCCACGAGCTTGGTATGAGACTCTGTCTAGTTTTCTTCTTGAGAACAAGTTCTCTAGAGGAAAAATAGATAAGACATTGTTTCTTAAGGAAGTCAAAGGCAAGATCTTGCTGGTGCAAATCTATGTTGATGACATTATATTCGGCTCAACGGATAACAATCTTTGCAAAAAGTTTTCTAAACTTATGCAAGGAAAGTTTGAAATGAGTAGTATGAGAGAGCTAAAGTATTTCTTGGGACTTCAAGTGAAACAGTCTGAGGATGGAATTTTCATTTCTCAAACGAAGTTCACAAATGAACTCCTCAAGAAATTCGGAATGGAGAATGCAACCTCTATGAGGACTCCAATGGGATCCACTATGTCTCTGGATAAGGATGAGAAAGGGAAACCTTTTGATGAAACCAAATACAGAAGCATTATTGGATCCCTGCTCTACCTTACTGCAAGTAGACCGGATATTATGTTCTTCACATGCGTTTGTGCCAGATATCAGGTGAACACTAAGGAATCTCACTATGTCGCTGCAAAGCGAATTCTTAGATACCTTAAGGGTACACCTAATCTTGGCTTGTGGTACCCGAGAAACAATGATGTCGAGCTAATAGGCTTTTCAGATGCTGATTTTGCAGGAAGCAGGGATGATCGGAAAAGCACTTCCGGGACGTGTCAATTCCTCGGAAGAAGGCTTATATCATGGAATAGTAAGAAGCAAAATTGTGTTGCAACCTCCACAGCTGAATCTGAGTATATCTCAGCAGGCAGCTGTTGCGCACAACAACTATGGATCAGAAACCAGTTAGCAGACTATGACCATCAGTTCAAGGAAGTACCAATGTACTGCGACTCCTCCAGTGCAATTGTCATTGCGAACAATCCGGTATCGCACAGCAGGACGAAGCATATTGAAGTCCGCTACCACTTCATTAGGGAGCACATGGAAAACAAGAACATCTCTCTCTGCTATGTCCCCACGGATAAGCAGATTGCAGATATTTTCACAAAGCCCCTAGACGAGGCCAAGTTCAGTCTCTTCAAAACTGAACTGGGGATGTTAAACTATGAGGAATGAAGACTACAGAAGCTCCAGGCTCGTGCATCTATGTAACGCCCCCGATTTTTTCTACGATTATTTTTATTCTCGTTTGGCGTTACGGTGACGCATTTTCGTGGCTTGTGCCATTTGTGGAGTGTGGTTTAGCTCCTTAGAACTGAGTGCCCTATTTTGTAGCCTATGGGCAAGATCTCCCTAGCAAGCCGAGTCGTTTTGGGTGACCCGGTGTGGCCTCTCGGGGGATGTTTGTGTTTTGGCTTCGGGTGGGTATAACTCGAGTTCTGTTCGTCGAAAATTAATTTCGACTTCGCCGTTGTGTTCGTAGCGTGGGTATTTAGCTACGGTGCGAATTTCGTCAAATTCCGAGGTAGTTCGGTTTTCGCGTCGTTTTGATGTTTTATGTAATTCTTTAATAAATTATATTATTATATATTAATATATATATATAGGTTAAGTATTAGGTTAGAAATAAAAGCCCGCATCATCTTCTCCAAATCAGAACCGCCGCCCCTGTACGAGAGAACGGAGAAACCGCCGAGCCTTGCCTTTCACCGCCGATTCCCGGAGCGTTTGTGGACGGAATTCGATTCCGAGAGTGGATTCGGATTGCTCTCGTCAAGACCTTCATTCTTACGGTAAGAAATTCGATTTTCGTGGAGTTTTAGGAGGATTGGAATTTTTGGTTTTAGGTTTCCGCCATTAAAGATCGGGTTTGCTTGTTAGGTGTTCTTTTGGTGCTGCTCCTTCTAGTGCAGCGTGAAGAGAAGGGAAAGCCGACCAAGCTTCGCCGGAAATCGAGGCAAGTGGTGTTCTTGCCCTTGCCAAATTGTTTTCTTTGTTCATAGATCCTACTTGCTTCTATCGTTTTTATCTCCTATTTTTTTCGTCTCGAATGTTTAGGCATAGTTTGTATGGTAGTGGTGTGCGTCGTTGGTTGTTTCCTGCTGTTACTGCAGTTGCGTGGGTCGTGTGCGCGTTCCGGTGTCGTTCGGGAAATCCTAAACGGTACAGGTTAACCGCGCACGATCATCAACCGTTAGGGCGCACGACCACTGGTCGTGTGCCTATGTTCGTGCGCGTCCACTTATTTATTTTCCTAAGTTCTGTCTCGGTTATCGCACGAGCACTGGCAAACAGTGCGCACGACCACCGGTCGTGCGCCACTGATCGTGCGCAGATGCTAAGTTTTTTGTCAGGTTTTCCAGGTTCACTTCGCACGATCATCAGCCAATGAGTGCGCACGACCACTGGTCGTGCGCCACTGATCGTGCGCTCTGTATATATTTTTCTTCTGCTCCCGTATTTAGTTGGCTTCGTTGCGCGGGTTATGTGGGCATGAGTGTTTTGTGTTGTGTTAAGGTAGTAATGTAAGAGTAGTTGTTGTGATAGTTTCGTTTTGCGTGACACGTTGAGTGAGTGAAGCTCACTCAATGCGGTGTCGAGAGGACCCAGCGCCAAGTCGTGTTGAGTCATTTCAACACTTTTTCCCTACCTCGATTTCCGTTCCCGAGTGAATTCTTTGTTTATGTTTTGAGTTTCCTTGTCGGCCGTGTTTTTCTTTCCAAATGGCCGAATCGTGGGTCGTGGTTAGTAGTGGTGGTTTGAATCTCTTCATGGGGGAGGTGTTGTGTAAATTAGTCGTGGCCACCCTTTTCTTCTATCTTGCACCAGGTACGGGCTGGGCAAGGGGGTGGAAGGTCCCTAGTGCTTTTACATATAGACCCTTGAGCTTGTTGACTTGGAAATGGTGGTTGGGGTACTGAGTTTGCCTCCAACCCGGATCCATGTTGTTTGTTTTGCTACTACCATCTCCCACAGCTTAGGGTATTAGGTATTTCTTCCTTGGTAGATTACAACACTTTGGGCTCTTGGTAGCCTAGTAGGCTCTGCAGGAAGTAGTTTCTGGGCAGGGTTGATGCTGTTTCCTCGCACCTGGTGCATTTCTTTCTGTCTTGCCTTGGGCAGTTGTGACCTTTTTCTGCTTTGTGTTTTCCTCTTTCATTTATTCCCTGGTGGACACTTTCGTGCAGTTTCTTTTTGTTTTGCTTGCTGAGGTATTCTTTCTTCTTTTGAATGCCTCAGGTTCTGAGCAGTAGCCAGTTTGGTGGCTAGGTTGCAGTGGTGTTGCTAGTGGTCTCTTGGACTTTGGAGATCTTGTTGCTTTGTTTGTGGGGTAGTTTTTCTGTACCTTTTCTTACAGACATACATATGTGCCAGTGGATTCGTGTCAGGTTGTTGGCGCCCATTGGTAGTTTTTACCTTTGTACTAGATATATTACTTTTGCTGCTACCATTTTCTGGAGATAGTCTACTTGCTCTGGGGAGGATTTATGTTAGGTTGCTAGTTATTTTTAAACTACAACTATTATTATAAATAAAGCTCATGATCAACATGTCTTATAAAACTAAATCACTATTTTCCAAATAACGTATAAAGATCGTTTTCTTATATATAATATAAATTAAATGTAGGGTCTTGCATAGCATAAGTGGTTCTCTTGGGACTCTTATGCACTCTTTAGGATGTCAAACCTGAATAAAGTATTTTTCCGCAGCGTATAAGTATAGTTTTTAATTGTGGAGTAGGTGATCCACCGAGCCGAGGGATACGACCTCTAAAATATAACTGATTTTCTAATCATTAAACTCATGATTTTCTTTCATTAAGTTTGTGGATGGTTTTGCCTGAGCATCAGTAGTTATCCCCTGCTTGACGTGGCATCATGACGCGTGTTTTCTCATACTCTAATAATTCCTAAATTCGGAGAAAATGCGGGTTGTGACAGTTGGTATCAGAGGGAGGTTGCTTGACAAGTTAGTCGGGCAACCTTCCTTTGTTTGCTTTTGGTAGTTCATCATAATGTCATTCACACACCGATATGTCATCAACACGTCTTGGCAAAAGCACGAACACTACACTCATAGCATAACATGAAGTATACGGGACATATTATGTAGTATGGGATGCATAATATGTGTTCGTATATGGATCCACCGTAGGGGCAACATGTGAGGGTTATGTAGTATGGGATGCATAACCTCACCACATGGCTGCGACTAGCTCGTTTTCTTTTTCGTTGCATGAGAATATTATGTAGTATGGGATGCATAACATTTTCATGCGTACGCCGCTCATAACATGCATTAGGGCCTTTTTAGAATGCATAGCACAATCATGCATAGCATAACATTGCATAAGCACAACGTGCCAAGCTGAAGACTGGCAGGATGACATATGTACACACATAAGTTTTCAAGTCAAAATAATATAAAGTCATGCATTCCCGATTTAGACACAAGAGTTAGTAGGGTGGTGGTTAACCATCTTAGGATAGGGCATAACATCAAATTTTGTTAAAAAGATAAACTCCCAGAGCAAGTTTAGCAGCTTTAAGTCTATATCTACATATGTATTGCCTGTACTTGTAATTGGTTCTAGACGTTGTAGTAGGATCTAATTTGTGTTGTTATAATTTTAGAATGGCAAGGCGTCCTGCGACTCGATCGACTCCCCTGTCTGAGGGTGAGTCATCTGGAGCTCAGAACGATGCGGTGATTGAGAGTCTGCGTCAGAGTAGCGATTCCATGAGCAGGCAGTTGGAGGAGGTGCGAGCTCAGATTCAGTATTTGGTGGCGGTCGTGGCAGGCCAGACTCAGGGAGTACAAGGCCCTGCGGGGGGGTTAGCCGTTCCTCCTCCTCCTGCACCCCTAAGACCTCCAGTGGTGGTGCCAGCTGAGATGGCCTTCATCTCGCAGTTTCAGAGGCTGAGTCCTCCCACTTATGACGGGAAGGCAGATTTCATGGTGATAGACGACTGGCTGATCTCCATGGAGGAGATGTTCTCGTATTCAGGGATTGCAGATGATCAGAGGGTGATGATAGCCGCCTATCAGCTTAAAGGTTTGGCTAAGAGTTGGTGGCTGAGAGAGAAGGAGAGCTTGGTAGCTGGATGCTCTTGGGAAGTGTTCAAGGAGATGTTGTTGAGGAAGTTCTTACCCTCGGTCGAGCGTGACTGCCTCATGAATGACTTCCTCCATCTGAAGCAAAGGAAACTCACGGTGGGTGAGTATGAGATAGAGTTCAGCAAGTTGAGTCATTTTGCCCCTAGATTGGTCAGCATTGAGGATGATCGAGTTAAGCAATTTCTCGGTTGTTTGAGGAGCGAGGTGCAGCAGTTGACCAGTGCTTATGGGTCAGAGACTTATGTATGTGTAGTGGAGGCTGCTCTGAAGGTGGAGGCTATTGAGACCGCGAGGAGCAGAGGCCAGCAAATGAGGATGGACAAGAGGAAGTTTGTGGAGGAGAAGAAACCCCAGGTACCCGGTGCGGCTCCGGGAAAGAGGAGCAAGGTGGAGTGCAGCTTCTGTGGCCGGTCAGGCCACCCCGTCGAGAGATGTTTCAAGAAGGCAGCAGCTCAGAGGAAGGAGCAGGTTCATGCGATTCAGGGTGCTCCTAGGAGAGATGTCTCATGTTCTGTTTACAAGTGATCCGGGCATGATGCTGCCCAGTGCTGGTCCAAGGATAAAGTCTGCTTTCAGTGTGGGCAGAAGGGACACATCAAGTCTAGGTGTCCTCAGGTTCAACCTGTTCTTCCTGCAGTTTCACTTCAGGCTCTACCTCCACCTCAGCGTGTGGACAAGGGAAAGAGAAAGCTGAACGTGATCTCTTCCAAGGAGGCTCAAGCTTCGACTAAGGTCATCTCAGGTTAGTTGTTTTTCCAGCCTGAAAGTTTTGTTCTTGTTTTGCTTGAATGTTTGCGGTATTGTTGTGGTAGTTCCTTAGTTTTCTATGCTCCTATAGGGAAATTTAAGGTGAAGAACCGATGGGCGCGTGTTCTGTTCGACTCCGGCGCTACCCACTCGTTCGTGGCTAGAGCCTTTGTGGAGCGACATCGATTGACTTTAGATCGAGTTCGGGATACCTTCCGTGTCAAGTTCCCCTCTGGTGAATCTGTGTTGTCAGATTTGGGCGTATTGGATTGCCCTGTTTTGTTGGGGGACTTTCTTGTGAAGGCAGACCTGAAGATGATTGATCTGGAGGACTTCGATGTTATTTTGGGCATGGACTGGCTGTCTAGGTATGATGCAGTCATTCAGTGCAAAGGAAAGCGCTTGGACTTCATCAGGGATGACGGTCAGCCCGGAAGCGTGTATGTTGATCCATGCCTGGATTCTTCTGTCATTTCTGCGGTATGTGCTCAGAAGCAGTTTCTTTCGGATTGTTTGCTTGTTTGGTCTCAGGGGTTGAGACCGCTGTTAGTGTACCGCGCTTGGAGGAGATTCCAGTTGTTCATGGTTTCGCCGATGTTTTTCCGGATGATCTTCCTGGTATTCCTCCCGAGCGGAATGTGGAGTTTGTGATTGATTTAGAGCCGGGTACGCGTCTTATTGCTAAGGCGCCGTACCGGATGGCCCCTCGTGAGTTAGAGAAGTTGCGAGTTCAGTTGGATGAGCTGTTGGCTAAAGGATTTATCAGGCAGAGTTCGTCGCCTTGGGGTGCTCCTGTGCTGTTTATGAAAAAGAAAGATGGGTCAATGCGGCTTTGCATCGACTATAGGGAGCTGAACAAAGTTACAATTAAGAACAGGTACCCTCTGCCGAGGATCGATGACTTATTTGACCAGTTGCGCGGTAGCACGGTGTTCTCCAAGATCGATCTTCGTTCTGGCTATCATCAACTCAGGATCCGTGAGGCAGATATTCCACGGACTGCGTTTAGATCAAGGCATAGACATTTTGAGTTCTTGGTGATGTCGTTTGGTCTGACCAACGCACCATCAGCCTTCATGGATATGATGAACCGGGTGTTCAAGGATTTCTTAGACAAGTTCGTGGTGGTCTTCATCGATGACGTGTTGGTTTATTCTCGCAGTGCTGAGGAGCACGAGCAACATTTGCGTTTGGTTCTATCAGAGTTAAGGAATCACAAGTTATTCGCCAAGTTGAGCAAGTGCGAATTTTGGTTGCCTCAGGTCTCATTTCTAGGCCACGTGGTGAGCAAGGATGGGATCTCGGTCAACCCAGAAAAGATCGCAGCAGTGATGGATTGGAGTAGGCCGAATACGCCTAAGCAGATCAGGAGTTTTCTAGGGTTGGCCGGCTACTACAGGAGGTTCGTGGAGTGTTTCTCTTCCCTAGTTGCACCTTTGACCAAGCTGACTCAGAAGAACGTGGCTTTTGTTTGGAGCGAGAAGTGCGAAGAAGCCTTTCAGGAGCTAAAGCAGAGATTGTGCACTGCTCCCATTCTGACCCTGCCTACTGAGGGTGTGGATTATGATGTATACGTGGATGCTTCACATGTAGGACTGGGATGCGTATTGATGCAGGTTGGAAAGGTGATTGCCTATGGGTCAAGGCAACTGAAGACTCATGAGAAGAATTATCCTACGCATGACCTTGAGTTTGCAGCGGTAATTTATGCGTTGAAATTGTGGAGGCATCTACTTTATGGGGCTCAGTGCAAGATCTTCACTGACCATAAGAGCCTGAAGTACGTGTTCACGCAGAAGGAGTTGAATCTGCGCCAGCGGCGGTGGTTAGAGTATGTGGCCGATTATGATGTAGAGATCCAGTATCATCCAGGCAAGGCCAATGTGGTGGCCGACGCCCTGAGCCGAAAGACGGGAAAGATCTTTAACCTCTCCGCCGATCGTTTAGTGGAGGAGTTCCTCCTCATGGATATATCAGTGGGATGCTGTGGCTTGCAAAGTAGTTTATCAGTGGCAGAGCCGACTTGGATTTCTTTGACCAGACTGCACCAGAAGGACGATCTGGATCTTTTGCACTTATTCACCAGGACCGAGAAGGGGGGGTTGCCAGATTTTGCTATCGATGATGCGGGTACTTTGAAGTACCGCGGCAGGTTTTGCATCCTCGCTGTTGGGAACATTAGAAGTATGATTTGCAGAGAGGCTCATGGATCCAGCGTTGCCTACCATCCAGGATCTACGAAGATATATCGTGACTTAAAGCAAATTGCCTGGTGGTATGACATGAAAGGTGATATTGCCCGATTTGTTGCTGAGTGCCACACTTGCAAGCGTGTGAAGGCCGATCATGGAAGGTGTAACGACCCCATCCGTTACTCAACGTATAGTAGAAGGTCAGGCCGGGGCCCCACACTATATGCCACAAACAGACGGTGAGGTCACAGGATAATACCAAACCATACGAATTCTAACTCAGAGCATTCTAGCGGAAGCTTTAAGTTACAACTTTGAACTCTCAACAGGAATGTCCAATATATACACCACCTTTATATATATAACCATGGAATGTACAACAAAGGTTTGGCCTTAAGGCCTTTCAGTTCCTCTTTACATACAACATGTTTTACAAACCTCGGCGCGCAGGCCGGCCATACATGAGTAAAAGAGAACAAACAAAACCATTCGCTTAGCCTTCAAGGGCTAGCCGCAGCAGCAGCAGCAACAGCAGTAGGGCTTCAGCCCATCACTTACCACTTGGCTCTCCAGCACCTGCACGGGAACAATCCACCCAACCGGTGGCAAACAATGCAACGGTCAGCATTCAGCTGACCCAATTATAACAATCCTACCCCTTTCTCGGGGCATGAGCATTCTTTCCCTGCAAAGCATGGCCTCATCAAATAGCAACTATGTGCGCGCAGGCACATTCAAGCCATCACAACTATCGGCCACACGGCCCGACAGTCCGTGCACTCAGGGCACATTCTTGGTGTACCGGAATACCAGGGTCAACACCACCGTCTACACGGTATTTGAGCATTCTAGTCTTTCCGGCGCGCGGGCCTAAGACTCTCATTAGGCGCTCCAACAAAACCTATAACCAGGCTTCCAAGTCGGACGGACCTAACGCAGGTACGGATCAGCCACCCCCCGTTGCTCAAGTCGCCGTGCTACCTCAAATACGGAAGTATCCATGGCTATTTATAGGCGCGGGTCGGTTTCACCTTTCCTGTTCGGCAATCTGCCTTTTCATCGAGTTGCAGCCCAACGGCTCAACCGCTCATAAAGTGGCAACGCACGGCCACAAGAGTTGCATCCAACCCTCTTCATTTCCTGGACATCATCCAGTACTTCCTGCTGCACCAAGCAACAGGTAGGCACAAGGCAACACAAGCCATAATCACGGAGCCTTCTCCGATATGCAAACAAGCATCACCAATCCAGACCATGTCCAGATGGGCTTCACACAGCATGCCTAGAGCCGTACTCCAATTCCGGCCTCTAACAAGGGGGACTTCACATATCTACCCCAAGGGACACCACAACCCACCGCACACTCGCGGGGAAGGGTTTTCCCTATGCAATGCAGAAAAGAAGGACTTCACATGTCCAAGGAGGGAGATCGTTACCCTTGTCGATCTCTTCGGAGCCATCGAAAACTAGCCGGTGAGAAAGAACCGCAGCAGCCTTGCCTTCACAACGCCGGCTTCGGATCACGAATCGGACCACGGGAACTCCGCCGGTGGCTTGCTCTCCTCCTCCTTCTTCTTCCTCCTCTCTCTTTCTCTCTTCCTTAAGCAAAAATGAAGAATGACTTCTTCATCAGCCTTCACGAATAAATCCAGCCAGGAAACCACCTTAGCCCTTGGATCAAAAGAGAGAAATCTAAACGGCCACGATTTGCCCAAAAAAACCCAATTTTTGGCTGACACGGCCTGTGACACGCCCGTGTCACAGGCCGTGTACCCTGAAGCGGCACACGCGGTTTGAACCGACTGAACAACACGGGCATTGACACGCTCGTGTCAACCTGAGACACGCCCGTGTCAATCCTGTCTCATCAAGCTGCAACCAGTACACGGGTCGGAACACGGCATCTGACACGCCCGTGTCCAACCTGACACGCCCGTGTTCACGGCCGTGTTCAAGGCCGTGTACTTCTCTGACTCGAATAGGCTATTTCGAAATTTTAATTCGGACACGCCCTGGGACATGCTCGTGTCCCAGGCCGTGTACCCCCGACACGCCCTGGGACACGCCCGTGTCCCAGGCCATGTCAAACAGCCTGCACCTCAAACTTCATGTTGAGTCTTTTTGGGGTCTTTTTGGGGTGTTACAACCCTCCCCCCTTGACAAAATTTCGTCCTGAAATTTGCACGGTAAGGAAACAAGAACCAGCAATGCTATAACTCTGTTATAACAAAAAGTACACGGTCTACAGTTTATACAAACAACTCGGGAAATTCAGCTCGCATGGTCTGCTCTCGCTCCCATGTTAGATCTTCACGGCCACAATTGTCCCATCGGACCTTGACCATCCCGATCACTTTGTTCCGCAACTGTTTCTCGGCGCGATCCTCGATCCGAATGGGTCTAACTCTCGTCGTTAGCCCATACTCGACCGGTACCCGATCATTCGCCACTACTTGAGCTGGATCCTTTACCGCCTTACGAAGGACTGAGATGTGAAATACATCATGTAATCCACCCAAGTCTGCTGAAAGTGCTAGTCGATAAGCAGCTTCCCCAACTCGCTCCACCACCTCAAACGGACCAAGATACCTCGGACTTAGCTTTTTCAAACGCCGAATCCTAGACACGCCTTTGAAGGGTTTGATCTTCAAATATACCCAATCACCCACCGCGAACTCCACGTTCCGATGTTTGGCATTGTAGTACTTTGCTTGACGATCTTGGGCTATCAGTAGCCTCTCCCGAATAGAGCGTATGAGCGAGGTAGCTTCTTCGACTTCCTTTTTCCCCCTCAGCTTAGATTCGTCTGCTTCTGCCCAAGCTAACGGTGTATGGCATTTACGACCATACAACGCCTCAAATGGTGCCATACCAATACTCGCTTGGTAGCTATTATTATAGGCGAATTCGACAAGAAATATATAATCTTCCCATCTCTTACCAAAGTCTAGGGCGCACATGCGGAGCATGCCCTCCATCGTCATGTTGGTTCGTTCAGTCTGCCCATCCGTTTGGGGATGAAAGGCCGTACTAAACGCTAACTTTGTACCCAACATTTGATGAACGAGCCGCCAATCATTCGATGTGAACCGCCCATCACGGTCACTAACGATGCTCCGAGGAACACCGTGCAGTCGAACAACCTGCTCCACATAAAGCTTGGCCAAGGTTTCCACTGAATCGTCTCTTCTGTTTGGAAGGAAGTGCGCCACTTTTGTCAACCGGTCCACAATCACCCAGATTGAATCATGACCGCGTTGAGATCTCGGCAACCCGTGCACGAAATCCATCGAAATATCATCGAACTTCCACTCCGGAATAGGTAACGACTTCAGGAAACCGCCAGGCTTCTGGCATTCTGCTTTCACTAACGCACAGGTATTGCATTCAGCCACATAACGTGCGACATCTTTCTTTAGTCCGGGCCACCAGAACAGCTTTTTCAGATCTCTGTACATCTTTGTGCTCCCTGGGTGAACTGAGTACTTTGCAAAGTGAGCTTCGTACATCAACTCTTCCCTCAATTTACCCACACTTGGGACGCACACTCGACCATTTCTTCGTAACAAACTGTTATCCCAAGAGAATTGGTCCTCCGGCCCATCTTTTGCATAGCGCTGGAGACTTTCATCAAGCTCCGTTGCTCGCCGAACTCTGTCCGTAAGGTCATATTGCACCTCCGTCCAGTTCAAGCATGCATCGGTTAACGAACCCTTGTCAACACACGATATCTCCAATGCTTCCAATTCCTGGATCAAACGCTGATCATGCCTCTGCAACCAGCTTGCCCGTACCGGAGTCTTTCGACTCAAAGCATCAGCGACCACATTTCCCTTCCCGGGAGTATAGTGAATCTCGAAGGTGTAGTCCCCGAGGAACTCCATCCATCTTCGTTGTCGCATATTCAGATCCTTCTGATCCAACAAATACTTTAGGCTTTTATGATCCGTATAGATATCCACTTTAACGCCATATAGATAGTGCCGCCACAACTTGAGCACAAAGATTACCGCCGCCAACTCCAAATCATGGACGGGGTAATTCCGCTCATACACTTTCAACTGACGCGAGCCATAAGCAATCACTTTACCAAACTGCAGAAGAACGCAGCCTAAGCCGCTCCCTGAAGCATCACTATAGATCTCATACCCATCGGTACCACATGGCGATGTCAACACAGGCGTCGTGGTCAAACGACTCTTCAAGTCTTCAAAAGCTCGCGCGCACTCCGGCGTCCAAATGAACTTTTGATCTTTTCTCGTCAGCGTGGTCAGAGGTAAAGCAATCCGTGAGAAGTTTTCCACAAACCGTCTATAGTAGCCCGCAAGTCCAAGGAAGCTCCTGACCTCGGCCACTGAAGACATCACTGGCCAATCTCGAATGGCACTTATCTTCAACGGATCCACCGCGATACCTTCTCCACTTATCACATGGCCTAAAAAGGCTACTGAAGAGAGCCAGAACTCACACTTTGAGAACTTGGCATAAAGCTTATTCCTCCGCAGGGTATGCAAAACCAACCGCAAATGGTTTGCGTGATCCTCTTCCGACTGAGAGTAGACTAAGATGCCATCGATAAACACAATGACGAACAAATCCAAGTACTCTCGGAACGTTCGATGCATTAGGTCCATAAATACCGAAGGCGCATTACATAGGCCAAACGGCATTACCGTGAACTCATAATGACCGTAGCGTGTTCCAAACGCCGTCTTGGGAATGTCACCTTCCCTAATCCTTAGCTGATAATATCCCGATTTCAAATCCAACTTGGAATAGACCGTTGATCCTGCCAGCTGATCAAAGAGGTCATCAATCCGCGGGATCGGATATTTGTTTTTCTCCGTCAGCTTATTCAACTCGCGGTAGTCAATACACAACCGTAAGCTACCGTCTTTCTTTTTCACAAAGACAACAGGCGCGCTCCAAGGTGACATACTTGGGCGTATATATCCCTGCTCCAACAACTCTTGCAATTGGACTTTCAACTCAGCCATCTCTTTTGGCGCGACGCGATATGGAGAGCGGGCCACAGGTTTCGCACCTGGCACCAACTCAATAGAGAAGTCAATCTCCCGCTGGGGTGGTAACCCAGGAAGATCTTTAGGAAACACATCGGCAAACTCTGACACAACTAGTACTTCACCGACACTGGCCTTTGGCTCAACAGCCTGAATTAGCGTGAAGAATAACTCCGCGCCCTTCCGAACAGCATTGACGACTTGGAGTGCAGACAACAGAGTCCCGCCCACTCCTCGCATACCAGCGAACTTCGTCACAAGTCCGGTATTCTGGCCCAGTGTAATCTCCTTGGAGTTGCAATCAATAAAGGCACGCTGCTCCGAGAGCCAGTCCATACCAAAGATCACATCAAACTCCGATAACGGTAGCACAGCTGCACTCAAACCGAAATCCCGACTTCCTATTTGCACATCCACATCGCAAGCCCTATCCGCAAGCATCACACAGCCATTCGGCAACAGCACCCTTGTACTATCCACCGTCACATGACTTGGTACCCCAATGCGAGATACGAAATCCTCAGATAGAAAAGAATGCGAAGCACCCGTATCAAACAGGGCTCTCGCCAAATTATTCCGAATCAGGACAAAGCCTGCAGCACACACATCATGCACAAGCTATACATAACCAAAAACAATAGCACCAGCAAGTAAACTAAATCAACTCGTACATATGACGACGTCACTTTGCTTAATCGCTTCCTGTTGGCCAAGCTGATAGATTCGGGGCTGTGCCTGAGACGCAGAGGAATCAACCACCGCTTTGCCCTTCTCAGCATAAGACGCACCCGTCTTCTTGTCCCCTTTGGGCTGAACAACCCGACAGTCACGAGCAATATGCCCCACCCGGCCACAGTTATAGCATGTACGAGAATCCGGCCTTGATGTCGCTCCCGACACAACAGTCGTAGTCACTTGCCCAGATGGCTTGGACCTCTTGCCCCCTTTCTTCTGGTAAAACGACTTGCTCGGGCGAGGTGCTTGAAACTCTGGCTTCGACGCAACCAAGCCCTTGTTCCCTTGCACTCGCCTCATGTCCTTCTCCAACGCGCACGCAGTATCAACCAACGCCTGAAACCCTTGGTTCACTGAACTCGAAAGCAGGAACCGCAACTCATCCCGCAATCCTTCATAGAACCGATTCGTTTTCCTTTGGTCATCCGCGAAGATTGTACCCGCATATCGTCCCAACCTGGTAAACTCATACAAGTAGATATCCACACTATCTTCCCCTTGCTTTAACCGTTGGAACTCATTTTCCATAGCAATGCGTTGCGCCGCTGGGACATGTTTCGCCAGAAATATCCGAGAGAACTCCTCAATCGATACTTGCGTTAATTGCCTGCCCGCCAAATGGTGTACCTCAACCTCGTCCCACCACAACCGCGCCTCTCCTTCAAGCATGAAGGTGGCCAAGGTGACCTTTAGAGTTTCCTCCGCCCTGATCGCTGTCATTATCCGCTTGACACGCGATAACCAATCCTCTGCCTGCGTTGGGGATCCCATGCCCGTAAACGTAGGAGGACTGAAGCTCATAAATTGCTTCAACTGTCGGTCAGCTGCTCGTAGATCTACAGCCTCAACCGGCTCGGGTCTTACATCAACACGAACTGGCACTACTGCCGGCTGCGCTTGCCCGGTCGGCTGAATCATGGCAAATAGCGCCTCAGCAACTAAGCGAACAGTTTCCGCAGATGGAGGAGGTGTTGGCACCTCAGCTGGTGTCGCACTCTCATCAGAGCGCTGGGGCTCAGACTGCCCAGCACCACTACGTGTCACCTATAGGTGGACAAGACACACATTAGCGAACGTATGCAAGCAAAACAACACAAAAAGGAACGCGCAGATTCCTCAAACAAGATTTTGTACATTCCTTAATGGACATTCCAGAGTTCATTAGCGTTACAGCAGGTCGCACAAACACGTGCTCGCCACCCCACAAAAGAATTCGACCACGAATTCGAAAGAGGAAGACCGACAAAAGCTGATACCAAAATGTAACGACCCCATCCGTTACTCAACGTATAGTAGAAGGTCCGGCCGGGGCCCCACACTATATGCCACAAACAGACGGTGAGGTCACAGGATAATACCAAACCATACGAATCCTAACTCAGAGCATTCTAGCGGAAGCTTTAAGTTACAACTTTGAACTCTCAACAGGAATGTCCAATATATACACCACCTTTATATATATAACCATGGAATGTACAACAAAGGTTTGGCCTTAAGGCCTTTCAGTTCCTCTTTACATACAACATGTTTTACAAACCTCGGCGCGCAGGCCGGCCATACATGAGTAAAAGAGAACAAACAAAACCATTCGCTTAGCCTTCAAGGGCTAGCCGCAGTAGCAGCAGCAACAGCAGTAGGGCTTCAGCCCATCACTTACCACTTGGCTCTCCAGCACCTGCACGGGAACAATCCACCCAACCGGTGGCAAACAATGCAACGGTCAGCATTCAGCTGACCCAATTATAACAATCCTACCCCTTTCTCGGGGCATGAGCATTCTTTCCCTGCAAAGCATGGCCTCATCAAATAGCAACTATGTGCGCGCAGGCACATTCAAGCCATCACAACTATCGGCCACACGGCCCGACAGTCCGTGCACTCAGGGCACATTCTTGGTGTACCGGAATACCAGGGTCAACACCACCGTCTACACGGTATTTGAGCATTCTAGTCTTTCCGGCGCGCGGGCCTAAGACTCTCATTAGGCGCTCCAACAAAACCTATAACCAGGCTTCCAAGTCGGACGGACCTAACGCAGGTACGGATCAGCCACCCCCCGTTGCTCAAGTCGCCGTGCCACCTCGAATACGGAAGTATCCATGGCTATTTATAGGCGCGGGTCGGTTTCACCTTTCCTGTTCGGCAATCTGCCTTTTCATCGAGTTGCAGCCCAACGGCTCAACCGCTCATAAAGTGGCAACGCACGGCCACAAGAGTTGCATCCAACCCTCTTCATTTCCTGGACATCATCCAGTACTTCCTGCTGCACCAAGCAACAGGTAGGCACAAGGCAACACAAGCCATAATCACGGAGCCTTCTCCGATATGCAAACAAGCATCACCAATCCAGACCATGTCCAGATGGGCTTCACACAGCATGCCTAGAGCCGTACTCCAATTCCAGCCTCTAACAAGGGGGACTTCACATATCTACCCCAAGGGACACCACAACCCACCGCACACTCGCGGGGAAGGGTTTTCCCTATGCAATGCAGAAAAGAAGGACTTCACATGTCCAAGGAGGGAGATCGTTACCCTTGTCGATCTCTTCGGAGCCATCGAAAACTAGCCGGTGAGAAAGAACCGCAACAGCCTTGCCTTCACAACGCCGGCTTCGGATCACAAATCGGACCACGGGAACTCCGCCGGTGGCTTGCTCTCCTCCTCCTTCTTCTTCCTCCTCTCTATTTCTCTCTTCCTTAAGCAAAAATGAAGAATGACTTCTTCATCAGCCTTCACGAATAAATCCAGCCAGGAAACCACCTTAGCCCTTGGATCAAAAGAGAGAAATCTAAACGGCCACGATTTGCCCAAAAAAACCCAATTTTTGGCTGACACGGCCTGTGACACGCCCGTGTCACAGGCCGTGTACCCTGAAGCGGCACACGCGGTTTGAACCGACTGAACAACACGGGCATCGACACGCCCGTGTCGAACCTGACACGCCCGTGTCAACCTGAGACACGCCCGTGTCAATCCTGCCTCATCAAGCTGCAACCAGTACACGGGTCGGAACACGGCATCTGACACGCCCGTGTCCAACCTGACACGCCCGTGTTCACGGCCGTGTTCAAGGTCGTGTACTTCTCTAACTCGAATAGGCTATTTCGAAATTTTAATTCGGACACGCCCTGGGACACGCCCGTGTCCCAGGCCGTGTACCCCCGACACGCCCTGGGACACGCCCGTGTCCCAGGCCGTGTCAAACAGCCTGCACCTCAAACTTCATGTTGAGTCTTTTTGGGGTCTTTTTGGGGTGTTACAGAAGGCCTGGTGACAAGTTGACTCCGTTAGAGATCCTGACTTGGAAGTGGGAAAGTATATCTATGGACTTCATTACGGGCTTACCGAAATCCCTGAGGGGATTTGATTCTGTTTGGGTTATAGTGGATAGATTGACGAAGTGTGCTCACTTCGTGCCATATAAGATTGATTTCCCGATGAAGAAGATAGCGGAGTTGTACTTGAATGAAGTCATCCGACTCCACGGTGTGCCGGTTAGCATCATTTCTGATCGAGACTCCCGGTTTACTTCTCGTTTTTGGCAGAGTCTGCAGGAGGGTTTGGGTACGGATCTGAGGTATTCTACTGCTTACCACCCACAGACCAATGGGTAGACGGAGCGGGTGAACCAGATAGTTGAGGATATGATCCGATGCTACATTTTAGACCACGGTGGAGCGTGGGATGAGCGGCTGCGACTTATGGAATTTGCATACAACAACAGTTATCAGGAAAGTTTGCAGATGGCTCCGTTCGAAGCCTTGTATGGGAGGCGCTGCAGAACTCCGTTGTTTTGGGCTGAGGCTAGTGAGAGGCCTTTGTTGGGTCCTGATGCGCTGGAAGAAATGGAAGTCGCAGTGAAGCTTATTCGAGAGAAGCTTCGTATAGCTCAGGAGAGGTACGAGAAGAACGCCAATCGGCGTAGGTCTGCCTTGGAGTTTTCTGTATGGGACCTTGTATTTCTCAAGGTTTCCCCGATGGTGGGTGTAAAGAGGTTTGGTAAGAATCGGAAATTGGACCCAAGGTATGTGGGCCCGTTTGAGATTTTGGAGCGGATTGACGTGTCAACGTATAGATTGGATTTGTCAGCAAACTTCTCAGGTGTTCATAATGTTTTTCATGTAAGCCAATTGCGGAAGTGTGTGCACAGCAATGGGCAGGTCTTGGATGTTGTGCCCCAGTTGGAGCCCAACCTCTCTTTTGTTGAGGTGCCGGTCCGTATTTTGGATACTCAGGAAAGGGTGCTGCGAAAGAAGTCCATTCCGATGGTGAAAGTTCTATGGAAGAATCAGGATTTGGAGAGCGCGACTTGAGAGCTAGAGTCAGCCATGAGGACGGCTTACCCTCGCCTGTTTCCCTGATTTGATCGGTATGTTTCCCTTCTTGTAACTCCTATTTGTTACTTTTCCTTCTTTAGTAGGAGTGTTGTGCGTAAAGTTTCGGGACGAAACTTTCTTTTAGGGGAGGTGACTATAACGCCCCCGATTTTTTCTGCGATTATTTTTATTCTCGTTTGGCGTTACGGTGACGCATTTTCGTAGCTTGTGCCATTTGTGGAGTGTGGTTTAGCTCCTTAGAACTGAGTGCCCTATTTTGTAGCCTATGGGCAAGATCTCCCTAGCAAGCCGAGTCGTTTTGGGTGACCCGGTGTGGCCTCTCGGGGGATGTTTGTGTTTTGGCTTCGGGTGGGTATAACTCGAGTTCTGTTCGTCGAAAATTAATTTTGACTTCGCCGTTGTGTTCGTAGCGTGGGTATTTAGCTACGGTGCGAATTTCGTCAAATTCCGAGGTAGTTCAGTTTTCACGTCGTTTTGGTGCTTTATGTAATTCTTTAATAAATTATATTTATATATATATATATATATATATAATAATAATATAATTTATTAAAGAATTACATATATATATATATATATATATATAGGTTAAGTATTAGGTTAGAAATAAAAGCCCGCATCATCTTCTCTAAATCAGAACCGCCGCCCCTGTACGAGAGAACGGAGAAACCGTCGAGCCTTGCCTTTCACCGCCGATTCCCGGAGCGTTTGTGGATGGAATTCGATTCCGAGAGTGGATTCGGATTGCTCTCATCAAGACCTTCATTCCTACGGTAAGAAATTCGATTTTCGTGGAGTTTTAGGAGGATTGGAATTTTTGGTTTTAGGTTTCCGCCATTAAAGTTCGGGTTTGCTTGTTAGGTGTTCTTTTGGTGCTGCTCCTTCTAGTGCAGCGTGAAGAGAAGGGAAAGCCGACCAAGCTTCGCCGGAAATCGAGGCAAGTGGTGTTCTTGCCCTTGCCAAATTATTTTCTTTGTTCATAGATCCTACTTACTTCTATCGTTTTTATCTCCTATTTTTTTCGTCTCGAATGTTTAGGCATAGTTTGTATGGTAGTGGTGCGCGTCGTTGGTGGTTTCCTGCTGCTACTGCAGTTGCGTGGGTCGTGTGCGCGTTCCGGTGTCGTTCGGGAAATCCCAAACGGTACAGGTTAACCGCGCACGATCATCAACCGTTAGGGCGCACGACCACTGGTCGTGTGCCTATGTCCGTGCGCGTCCAATTATTTATTTTCCTAAGTTCTGTCTCGGTTATCGCACGAGCACTGGCAAACAGTGCGCACGACCACCGGTCGTGCGCCACTGATCGTGCGCAGATGCTAAGTTTTCTGTCAGGTTTTCCAGGTTCACTTCGCACGATCATCAGCCAATGAGTGCGCACGACCACTGGTCGTGCACCACTGATCGTGCACTCTGTATATATTTTTCTCCTGCTCCCGTATTTAGTTGGCTTCGTTGCGCGGGTTATGTGGGCATGAGTGTTTTGTATTGTGTTAAGGTAGTAACGTAAGAGTAGTTGTAGTAATAGTTTCGTTTTGCGTGGCACGTTGAGTGAGTGAAGCTCACTCAATGCGGTGTCGAGAGGACCCAGCGCCAAGTCGTGTTGAGTCATTTCAACACTTTTTCCCTACCTCGATTTCCGTTCCAGAGTGAATTCTTTGTTTATGTTTTGAGTTTCCTTGTCGGCCGTGTTTTTCTTTCCAAATGGTCGAATCGTGGGTCGTGGTTAGTAGTGGTCGTTTGAAGCTCTTCATGGGTGAGGTGTTGTGTAAATTAGCCGTGGCCACCCTTTTCTTCTATCTTGCACCAGGTACGGGCTGGGCAAGGGGGTGGAAGGTCCCTAGTGCTTTTACATGTAGACCCTTGAGCTTGTTGACTTGGAAATGGTGGTTGAGGTACTGAGTTTGCCTCCAACCCGGATCCATGTTGTTTGTTTTGCTACTACCATCTCCCACAGCTTAGGGTATTAGGTATTTCTTCCTTGGTAGATTACAGCACTTTGGGCTCTTGGTAGCCTAGTAGGCTCTGCAGGAAGTATTTTCTGGGTAGGGTTGATGCTGTTTCCTCGCACCTGGTGCATTTCTTTCTGTCTTGCCTTGGGCAGTTGTGACCTTTTTCTTCTTTGTGTTTTCCTCTTTCATTTATTCCCTGGTGGACACTTTCGTGCAGTTTCTTTTTGTTTTGCTTGCTGAGGTATTCTTTCTTCTTTTGAATGCCTCAGGTTCTGAGCAGTAGCCAGTTTGATGGCTAGGTTGCAGTGGTGTTGCTAGTGGTCTCTTGGACTTTGGAGATCCTGTTGCTTTGTTTGTGAGGTAGTTTTTCTGTACCTTTTCTTACAGACATACATATGTGCTAGTGGGTTCGTGTAAGGTTGTTGACGCCCACTGTTAGTTTTTACCTTTGTACTAGATATATTACTTTTGCTGCTACCATTTTCTGGAGATAGTCTACTTGCTCTGGGGAGGATTTATGCTAGGTTGCTAGTTATTTTTAAACTACAACTATTATTATAAATAAAGCTCATGATCAGCATGTCTTATAAAACTAAATCACTATTTTCCAAATAACGTATAAAGATCGTTTTCTTATATATAATATAAATTAAATGTAGGGTCTTGCATAGCATAAATGGTTCTCTTGGGACTCTTATGCACTCTTTAGGATGTCAAACCTGAATAAAGTATTTTTCTGCAGCGTATAAGTATAGTTTTTAATTGTGGACTAGGTGATCCACCGAGCCGAGGGATACGACCTCTAAAATATAACTGATTTTCTAATCATTAAACTCATGATTTTCTTTCATTAAGTTTGTGGATGGTTTTGCCTGAGCGTCAGCAGTTATCCCCTGCTTGACGTGGCATCATGACACGTGTTTTCTCTCATACTCTGATAATTCCTAAATTCGAAGAAAATGCGGGTTGTGACAATCTAGGGGGAGCATCCGAAAGAAACTCAAGTGTAAGCCTAAATGCAAGAACTGAGGGGGAGCATTATGGCAAGTACTAAAGTCCCAGATTTGTAGAAGCCAAAAAGGGAGAGATTGCCCTCGCGGCTAAGGTGCTAAGGTGCTCTCGCAAAGTATGCTCCAAATTCTCTAAAGATAATGGTATGGAAATTCTTTCTCAACTGATTATTCAGTTTATGTTTTTCTTTCATCCGTTATATTCACCTTAGCTTGTAGGGTTTAGGCTTCTTCAAATAGGGGGAGATTGTTGGGTATTGTATCCACAATGTACCCGATTTAAAGAAGCCCCTGGACCAGCTAAGGTGAATTGACATTGTATTTGATCATTTGTATTCAAGTTGTGCTTGCAGTTATTCCTCGCTAAGTACACACCAATGTCAGGGTGCAGTAGGTCAATATACACGAGTCTGCGCAACGTAATCCCTCGTTGAGCAGATCAGTGTGTTGGATTACGTGCACTCTCTCTATTGGAGTGTACTTATTTACAAGTACAGGGTTGTGATAGATCAAGAGCAGTCAAAGAGCAATGATGGGCCAAAGAGCACCTCACGGGTGGAAAGACGAAAAATCGTCTAAGTAGAAATCGTCGAGAATCACTAAGTGATTCTCGTCGAATCGTCGAGAATCACTCGCTGATTCTTGCCGATTATAGCCGGCTGTCTCAACGCCGTCTTGATTTCTGCTTAAGGCAGAATCGTCGAGAATCACTAGTTTATTCTCGCCGAATCGATGAGAATGACTTTGCATTCTCGCTGATTCGTCGAGAATGAATGTTGATTCTCGCCGATTCTCTCCGGATGGCAAGATCTTCAGCCAGAATTCTGCCAAGTAGAATTCGGCGAGAATCATAAGTGATTCTCGCCGATTCGTCGAGAATCACCAATGATTCTCGCCGAATTTGCCTTAGGCGAATTTCTGCTGCTTGCTGGACCGGTCCAAATATTCAGGCGCTGTTTTGAACCGGAGCTAGGGTTTCCTTGGTGGGGCGCAGCGGTCATAATGTATGACCTATAGTATAAATACTGTTGTATTTCGATCATTACAGATACGCAATACTACGAATACACAAGAAAGAAAAACCGAGCTGTCGACGTGACCTAGATCGCGGATTTCTCTTCCGCCGCCGCCGTCGCTGCTCGGGAAGTAGTCGCCGCCGTTGATCGTGGATACCTCCTGATCCCCCGGCGACAGAAGCTTTGCCAAGCAACGCATCTCACGTGTCCTTCTTGAGATCTTTTGTCTCCTGGTTTGTAGATCGGGAATACCTTCCCTTTCCGAATCGATCGAGACGATTGATCCAAGGAAGACCGTTTGTAGACCTTGCTAGCATAGCTACGAAGGTTGGATCTCTAAAAGCTCAGCCGCCGCACTTCTTGCCGCCGCCGATCCCAAACGCCAAGTCGCCGCTCTTCTTGCCGCCCCCGGTTTCGTGGAGATTCATTCTAAGTGAGAGCTAAGGTCGTGGACTCTTCGTCTTCGTCAAGAACGCGTCATCAAACGAAGAGGGACACCTAGCCTCCATAAGAAGTTTGTATATTTTATACATTCCATTTTATTTTTGTTGTAAAGGAACGTAGGTTCCTCGTTGTAAGGGTTGGGTGCAACTCGTGGTGGGGGAGTGGTGACTCCTTCGTTTGGAAGGGTTCCTTCCGTTAGTGTGTGGATTGGATTTCAATCCAGTTGGTGAAGTGACCGAGTCGTCCCTTGTTGGGAGATAGGTCGAAGGGGGAAAGTGGACGTACCCAAATCGGGGAACCACTATAAATTGCCTGTGTTTTTCTGTGCTGTGTTGTTTTGTTTATTTGTGCAGGTATAGTTTTAATTCCGCAAAAATGCAGCAATACACCTATTCCCTCCCCATAGGTGAAGGTAGTTGGCACTAGGTGGACTTTTAATTGTTAGTAAACATTTAGTGTTATACCTGAAACTGAAAGTGAACTAAGTATGATATTATCGTTTTGATTTTGTTATATAAAAAATTTCAATATAATTATTTACATACTACTCAACTTATTGATTTTTTGTTAATTGAGCATGTAATTGGTTGATACAAAATTCAATTTTATATTTTGTCTTAATTTATGAATATTGTAGTATCTTGCGATTCTCGATTTGATCCCACGATCCGATCCAATCCAATCTCAAAACGATCTCACCTAGGATCTCGATCCTGACAATCTTGGGGCAAGTGGGTGTGACTCTTGCACACACGCACACAAGGGGGAGGCACACTCCTCTGGGCACACGCCTAAGGCAGGTGCTTGCATCCCCTGCACCCACAGAACAGACACACACACCCCATGCGCGCATAGAACATGCGTGCGAGACTTGTGCACGCGCGCTGACAGCCCGTCGCTGGTGCCATTCCTGGCTGCCTCGGCCACCTTCGAATGCCGTCGTCATTGGACAACGTGCCCACGTTGCCCGGGCCGCCCGAACCATCCAAGGGGCATGTTCGTTATTTTGTGAAAATTGATGATCTAGGTGACCGGAACAGAACAACGTCATTCAGCAACACAAGATCCAGCCAAGCACAATTACCAAGACATCCTTTAAAAAGAGCTATAAAAGGGCTCCTCAGGCCTTCATTTGAAGACAAACAACTTGAGAGACTAGAGAGAATTTCGAGATTTTCCGGCTAGAACGTTGAACTTGGATCCTTCCTTTGCCGAATTCACTCTGCTCCCTTTCTAGTTCGCTCACACTCACCGCTCTCATGAGCACAACAAGCGCGAGAAAGCACTCAGAGGAACACATTCGCGGAGGCTCCAATGGATGTCCTCATCAAAGCTACGTGAACTTAGTCATTTTTCTCACCTTTTTTATACATAAAGCTTATAACGGCAGGGAGGATCCAGAGGGGGGCCTGAGGGACACTTGCACCCCCATTATTTTTCAAAATAGTTAGTGTATTTGGATTCCTCTCGTCGAGGCAATGAATTTTGACTACTTATACGTCAAAAACGGTGACCAGATGAAGGAGAAACAACTCCAATAATATTGAAACGTTTAAAATTTTTTTAACGAAGTTGATTTCTGGTCTCCTATGTTAAAATTTTTAGAACCCAGTGGCGCATTCAAAAAAAAAATTGTGTACACCCCATTTATTAATTTGTGCACCCCAATTATTAATTTTCTGAATCCGCCACTGTATAACGGAGAGGTGGTCTGTTACCCTCCAGAGAATTCAAACACTTGTAACCTCAAGAAAAATAATGGATTTGGCTCGTCGCAGATCGAGCCACACAATTTTTCATTATTTCCGGATTTTCCATGCTAAAACTTCTTATCATTGCTGTTTGATTTATCTTTGACTGTTTGCTCGTCCGATTTGGAACTAAGACGTTTCGATTTTCCGCACCAGAGGAAAATTGGGCGACTAGTAACAAGAGTAGTATCTTTTTTAGTAGCTTGTGTTGAAGTGACTAACCATCACAATTATAAAATATGACAAAATTTTAAAGTTTAAATTTGATTTATTGTTAATAATATCGATTTGCCTTTAGGAATTAGTAATTTTGAAAAAAAAGTGTGATTTGATGTTAATAATGATTTGAGAATATCATTTGATTTGCCTTTAATAATTCTCTTAAATAAATTCAAGTGACGGCACAGACCTCCGCTCCTATGGCTAACCACGACATATCTCAATTACGATAGTGCACAGAGATGACCATGCCACACGCGATATTTTATTTGCTACGACATTGTTCCGACCCGACAGCGCTCGCGCCACTCGCAAATCCATGTGTTATATTTTGATCGTCGCTCATTTTTGTAGTCAGCACTATCGAGCGGCAGGAAGAACACATTATTTATTATAGGTAGAGTGGACTTTGTCAATATGAAAGCACATTTTTTTTTAAAAAAAAATAAAAACACAAATTTCAAACAAAATGAGTTTTAAATTTTAATAGAGAGAAAAATAAGAAAGTGAATGTTTAATGAAATGATGTTTTTGTCGGTATAATATAGTATATATTATAGATATTTAACAATAATTGGATTACTAGATCCACATAACAACCGGGACATTTAGCCCTAGTACATGAGATCTTTGGATTTTTGGCTCATCTCCACGACTTCCACGGCCAACAAGGATATTCTCCAGGCTTCGTCAATCCACGAACTGCATCTTCGATTTCCGTATCCTTCCCGACGATTCAATAGTTCCATTTGAGAGATTGTAAATGCGATCGTTGCTTTGATTAAGTGAAGATTTCTCGTTCAGTCGCATCGTATTTGAATAATTTACAATTTTTTCCGAACATTTTCATTCCGGTCAATTTTGCGGAGTGAAGTAGGCGAGTGTGTGGGATCTTGATCTTAGGGCGGCCATCAATTGCTGACATGCTCGTTTCTAATGCGATTGCGGTTGCGAGGATGGTGGCCGCGGCAGCGGTCACCGGAGGCGACAGCGGCGGCGCTTCCGCCGGCGTTGTTGTTCTCGCGGGAGAGGACATACCGTTTGGCACCTTTTGGTGGTTTACACACGCGGGAATTTCGTGTTTTCTTGTGCTCTTCGCTGGAATCATGTCGGGCCTCACTCTTGGTCTCATGTCGCTGGGCCTCGTCGAGCTCGAAATCCTGCAACGGAGCGGCACGCCGACGGAGAAAAAGCAGGCAGGTCCGTTCACTAACTTCTTCTTTTACTCTTTACCATTTTTTTTCGATCTTTGTTTTTTTTGATGTGGTTACGGTTTAGAATACAAAGCAGTAGATGATTTCACCATTTGAATTGATTGTATTTTATAAATTCCTCTCTTAGTTAATGAAAAAGGCACTGTGCAACTAAAAGAGTGACCTCGCTTAATGGATGACACCTCAATTGCTTCCTGCGATTACATGAAATTTCCCGTATTACTTGTCAAACCCTACTTGCTGTATTACTTGCTTATCCTAGCGCAGTTTTGAAGATAAAACTAACTGAGATTGGAAGAAAATGAGAGAGAAGTGAGGGAAGATGATGATGCTGAGGGGAGAAATATAGGTTTGAAGGAGAGGGAAAAGGGTAGTTATTCTGCATGCCTTGCCCCAATTTTCAAATGAGTATACATGCACTCTGATTCCTTATTGAATTTAAATTGAAATTGCATTTAGTTTCTCAGAGTTTTCATTTTGCCTCCTCTAGAGGAGCAGGTATGCTACCAATCCTGGCCACTTATTGGTTAATTAGGTGCTCTTCCTACACCCTCCTTCTTGTCATATGTGTTGGTCCAGTTTACCTGGGTTCTAATCCCAGTGCATTATCTCTTCTGCTCTCTGGTTGTCTTTATGCGCATGTATAACTTTGTTATATTTGCTACATTGTATTAGAACGCTTGCCTTTTAAAGAACTGCAACCTCGATCCTATTATGACTTTTGGAATGGTGTAATGCGTTACATGTTTAATTATTATATAAATATGTAATATAAAGTGATAGTGTGTATTTGAATGCGTGTGTTGGCGGTAATTGTAGTTACCAGCCGTTACCTTTGTTTTGCCGAGTAACCGTTCCCGCTTTTGTTATGTAATTGTTACCTGTAACTGGAGTATACATATTATTTGCCCAGAATCCTGTGATCTCATAAAATCCCATGCATGCTTCGTTTATTGTGGTATGGGCAGATAATTCCATTCAATTCGCCTTGTTCGCCTGCAAAAGAGGAGCAACTCGCTATCCTCTGGTCGCTGGTCCACATGGTTAGCCTTTATTTTTTTCTAAGTGTTATTTGCACACCATGTAACCTCTCATCCTTGTCTAGTTCTCCTGTAACCTGGGCAATTTCATAATTAAGAGCTTGTCTGCACAGACAAGTCCTCTTCCACTAGTATAAATAAAAGTGCACAGTCCTTAGAAAGGCGGGTTGATTCAATCCCAAAG